>OU466862.2:52693208-53318208 GCA_911865555.2 Thlaspi arvense | reverse complement strand
TCGACCAAAATGCTTCTCTTGATGTCCAGAACGATGGTGTATTGATATGAAGTCCTTAGCATCTCCATGCACAGCTACAAAGCCTCCAATCTCCTCAGCTACAAACTTAGCATTATCCGGTATAGCTCCAATACTCCTCTTCTTGTTGGATTTGGTTGTATGAGCCTTGATACTTACATCATATTACCACGCGAGCATCAACCCGGTCGCAAACGTAGCAGTCCTAAGATCCTGGACTATCTAACACAGTCGGCCATCCCGACAAGGATGAGCAAGCTAACACCCCACCTGAGGATGAGGAATCGAACCCGACCACCTCTCAGAGTACTCAGGAATCAACAATCCATACGGTACCTACTGCACTCGCAGACGAGCCAATCTTCAAAGATGAGTTCGTCGCTATAGCAGACTGGAGGATACCCATCTTCAAGTACATCCTACATGGATCAGCTCCCTCCAACAGGTGGGAAGCTCGAAAGCTCAAGGTTAAAAGTGCCCACTATAGCGTGTTATTTGATGACAAGTTATAGAAGCGAAGACTATCCAAACCGTACCTTAAATGCGTACACGGTGAGGAAGCCTACACTGTAATGTCTGACACTCATCAAGGCCCTTGCGGAAGTCATGCTGAAGGTCGAGTGCTCGTCATTCGAATTAAGAAACTCGGCTATTTCTGGCTAACCATGACAGCGGACTGCCAGAGACTGTCCAAAAGCTGGGACAAGTGTCAAAGGCATTCTCCAATTATCCACTGTCCAGCTGAAAGACTGTCATCGATCTCGACACTTTACCCATTCATGAGATGGTCAATGGACATAGTGGGACCAATGGTTCCTTCGGGACCCAAACAAATCAGGTATCTGCTGGTCCTCACCGACTACTTCACCAAATGGATAGAAGCTAAAGCTTATCAGCAAACAACCAAACTCCAGGTACGCGCTTTCATCTGGAAAAATGTGTTATGTCGTCACGGACTTCTCCACAAAATTGTTACAGACAACGATTCATAATTCATATCCTGAAAATTCAAAGACTTATGCGCGAAGTGGAAGATAAAAATCTCCTACTCCACACCTCGTTATCCTCAAGGAAACGGGCAAGCTGAAGCAACAAATAAAGCCATCTTGAGCAACCTGAAGTGACGGCTCGGCGCCAAAAAATGAAGTCGTCCGAACACATTTTGGCTATACTCTGGGCTTGTCGGATCACACCTCAGAAAGCAACCAGCAAAACACCGTTCTTATTGTCTTACGGGCTGGAAGCTGTAATCCCAATAGAGACCGCAGTTCCCAGCCTTCGTCCGACGAACACCGAACTCAACGAACAGCTCTTAAGGGATCAGCTCGATCTGATCGACGAACGTCGAGATTAAGCATTGATCAGTGTTCAAATTTACCAGCAGACCGCAGCTCGCTACAACAACTCCAAGGTCAAACACCAGAGGTGCAACGTAAGAGACATGGTCCTACGCAAGGTACAAGATTAGACCAAAGAGCCTGATGCTGGGAAACGAGGAACCAACTGGGAAGGTCTATATCACATCACCGATGAAGTTCGCGACGGCATCAACAGGCTCACGAAAGAACGAAACGGGTTGCCCGAGATAAGACCTTTGAACAGAATGAACGTCAAGAGGTATATCACTAAAGCACTTAAAACAATCGAACTTCGTCATGGCTTGATCCCCTTACGGGGTACGTAGGCAGCTCGACCCACGAGTTCAGCCATCATCCTTTACTATTCAATTTTTATTCCTCAGCATGACAACATTATTAGGAGAGCTACACGCGACGGCCCTACTTTGTATTATCTTTCCTTTTCATCTTTACTTGGAATATTAATTCATTCTTCAGGAACAATTATGCTTGTCAAAACCAAGATCACGAACCAAAACAGTTAGGACCACCCTCGTCATACACTTATAAGCTGAAATACGGTAAATCAAACTCGAGCTCCACAACCCGACATCAAGGTCAAAACATAACCCACCCCCCTCCACCTTGCATCACGTGAGCTATAGCTCACGCACATCTCACTCGTTTGGGGTGAGGGGTGGGAGGGAGTGGAGTTCTATCCCACCTACCTCAAAGCCTAAGCACTCCCACCCTCCCACATCTCGACACAAGCGAGCTACAGCCCACGCATACCTCACTCCTTCGAGGGGAGGGGGAGCCACCAATCCTAGATGCCTTTCCCAAAAACACAAGGTACACTTTTCTCGTTTCGCAAACTAACTAAGTCCGGACTCCGACTCCACTTCAACAAGCGCGGTTAGGTTTACTACTCGACTACAAGCATATCGCAAGCTCCGGACCTCAAACTCAAGTGAGCTTAACGCGGCTCGCAGTTCACCCGGTACGACCGAGCTCTATCCTCGAAAAATAAGAGTAAAACTCAACCCCCTTCTTCACTTCAAAGCCAAAACTGATAAAATCCTGGTTCAAAGGAAAGCAAACCCTACTTCGAATACGCAAACTTCACCGCGAAGCAGTTTGACCTCCTTTCTTCTCTAAGAAAGTCAACTAAGTCTAAAGCCTAGCTAAAACACTTAGCCATATTTCAAAGAAGGAATGAATTGCACTTCGGGTCCGGATCACCTTATCCAATCTGACGAGCTAATGACCCAAAGTGTCGAGCTGTCTGCTCAATGACCTCGGTCCAGCTCTCTTAAGTAAAAAAAAACGACTAAATAAAAATCCTAATCGAAGTTCCACTATTTGCAAGAAGACCCCAGCTCGTGTTTTAGCTTGTATATATTAGGTTTTCAGCCATTGTTGGCTATCATCTTAGATTTTAGAATTCAGAGAGCTTTAGAGAGATTTATTCAGAGCTTGTGGGGAGAGAGATCTTGTATTCTTTTAGATAAGATATCGAACCCCTTTATCTTTTACTCTTTTTACTTTTAATGCAGTTTTGTTGAGTTATGTGAATTGGGCATAGATAACTCCTGCAATGAGAATTGATTAGTTATATCATTGATTTTTGAGTTTAAGACGGTTTTGAATCGTTCAGGCTTGCATGCATTCTACATTCACGGATTCAGCCTGCGAATTATCCTGACTTAGAGCCCTTAGTCTTCTGAAACTTAGATCAATTAACAAATCGTTTGCTTTCATTACTATAGTTATTTTACGTTACATTCACTTATTACTGCTTAGCTTAATCTGAATCTATAATCGCTAGTGTAGTTTACTTACTCCCTTCGGATTCGATAACCTTTTTATGCTACAACTGTTTTGTTGTGCATTTGCAGTAGTCAATTAATTGGGTAAAACCTGAGCCCTACAAAGTTTTTGGCACCGTTGCCGAGTAATAATTGATGCCTATCGATGTTTTGTATTAGGATTTTGTCTAAGTTTTTATTTGTTTACTGACTTTTGCTACTTTTCTTTGTGCTGGTTTCAGGTGAATGCCTAATCGCAGTACCAGAAGCAACAAAGGGAAGGAGCTTATAACTTTGGGCATTGACGAACTAGCTAAGTTGGAAAAGACCATCAGGAAAGCTAAGAAGCAATCTACAATGGTCAATCCGCTGATCTTGGTTGAAGATGCAGAATGTCACTTTGTTGACAGAGATGGAAACATGAGGAATGAAGAAGGGCAGAGACTGGATCAGAATGAGAATGTCATAGTTAAACAGGTGGTTCAACAAATGGCGAATGAAGCTGCAGTTGCTGCTGTTGGGAACGCTGCTGGGCGTTTTTTTCAGAGGACTCTAGGAGATTACAACAGACCAACCAGTTTTATGCCAACAGAGCTGCAATCTGCCCTCTTCCATTCCAGAGGAACGATTTTGAGCTCAAGCCTGCTTATTATCAGCTGGTGGGTCAGCATCCTTTCCATGGCCTGCCACATGAGCATCTTATGGATCACATTGAGAGGTTTGAGGATTTGGCTTCAAGTGTCAAGGGCTAATGGAGTTAGCAATGACTTCCTGTTCTGCAAGCTCTTACCTTACTCTCTTGGAGGAGATGCTGCTTATTGGTTGAAGCAACTGGAGCCTGGTTCGCTGACCACTTGGGAAGACACCAAAAACACCTTTCTGAATAACTTCTATGATGATGCAAGGTCAGAAGAGCTGAGGACGAAAATCTCTTCATTCTCCCAAGGACCTAAGCTTTCAAGGCTTCCTGGTTGAGATTTAAGTCCTATCAGAGAGACTGTCCTCATCATGGCTTCACTCAGGTGCAGCTGCTTGGAATTTTCTTCAGAGGAGTGAATTGGAAGTATCAGATGGCGTTGGATGCTGCTAGCAGTGGAAACTTCAACACAAACCGTCCTGAAGATGCAATCACTTTGATTGAGAATTTGGCATGCAGTAACAACACCAAGAATGCAGATTTCCAGAGGATGAAACAGGCTGGATTGAATGATGGGAACAAGATTGCTGAAGTTAAGGCTAAGCTGGACAATATGCATAGCCTTCTGGTGGGAAAGAAATCAGTCTATTTTCCTGCAGAGGTGGAGACTTTCGAAAATCCAGAGGAGATTGAGCAAGAAGATGTTAATTTTATCAATGCTAGAGGATTTCAGGGTCAATGGTTTGGGAATCAGCAGTGGAACAGAGGTTACAACAGCAACAATCAGAAGAGTACATTCACAGGAAACCATAATTCTTCTGGTTACATGCCCAAGCCTCAGCTCCAGAAGATTGAGTTTCAAAAACCTTACCAGAACTGCTGCAACTTCAATAGGAATTATAATTTTTTCTTCCTACCAAGCTGCACCTCCACAAGACAATTAGATGGAAGCTATGCTGGAACAGATCCTAGAAGGACAGCAGAAGATGACAGTGGACTTCAATGGCAAGATATATTCGCTGTATCAGGACCTGAATGCAAAAATTGAGAATTTGAATTCTCACATGAAGAAGCTGGATGTTCAGGTTGCTCAAACTGCAGGAGCTGTTCAGAGGCAAGAAGGATTCCTTCCTGGAAGGAATGATGCTGGACAGTATGTATAGCCTTCTGGTGGGAAAGAAATCAGTCCATTTTGCTGCAGAGGTGGAGACTTTCAAAAATCAAGAGGAGATTGAGCAAGAAGATGTTAATTTTATCAATGCTAGAGGATTTCAGGGTCAAAGGTTTGGGAATCAGCAGTGGAACAGAGGTTACAACAGCAACAATCAGAAGAGTACCTTCACAGGAAACCAGAATTCTTCTGGTTACATGCCCATGCCTCAGCTCCAGAAGACTGAGTTTCAAAAACCTTACCAGAACAGCAGCAACTTCAATAGGAATTATGGTTTTTCTTCCTACCAAGCTGCACCTCCACAAGACAATTAGATGGAAGCTATGCTGGAACAGATCCTAGAAAGACAGCAGAAGACGACAGTGGACTTCAATGGCAAGATAGATTCGCTGAATCAGTACCTGAATGCAAAAATTGAGAGTTTGAACTCTCACATGAAAACGCTGGATGTTCAGGTTGCTCAAACTGCAGGAGCTGTTCAGAGGCAAGAAGGATTCCTTCCTGGAAGGGATGATGCTAATCCCAAACACCATGTGAATGCCATTACATTGAGAAGTGGAAGGAACTTGCAACTAGTGTTGCAGAAAAGTTTGAGTTTAGAGGAATTCGTTGGACTTGAAGAGTTTGAAGATGGTGAAATTCCTGCTGAAAAAGAGCGAGTGATAATCCTCACCCCTGAGGAGTATCGCTTGTCACTTCATTTGCACAGGCCCGACACGACTTCGTCCCCTATGAGTGACGAGCGACACCAGGAGGGTGACGCTCGTCACCAACCATGAATCACAGCTGCTTCGCCTGAGACTTGAAACAATGCTAAGGAAACGGTGTATAAGCCTAAGGTACCCTATCCTAAGCATCCTAAGAAGTCTAAACAGGAGTTTGACGATGCTAGCTGCAAGGCTATCATGGAAAAACTGGACATTAAGATTTCCTTGATTGATGCTGTGAGGATTACTCATGTTATAAGGAGATATGTGAAGAGGATGGTGACCAACAACTTGAGCCTGAAGCAAGAAGCAATGATGATCAACGAGCAGGTCAATGCAGTGATTCAGAATAGAGTACCTGAGAAGCTTTCAGACCCTGGAAGCTTTGTGTTGGACTGCACCATATTTTCAGACAGATTTGAGAGATCATTGTGTGATCTTGGTTCTAGTTTGAACCTGATGCCTCATTCTGATGCCAAGAGCTTAGGGATGACCGATTTTAAAGCTACCAGGATATCTCTTGTTCTAGCTGATAGATCAGTCAGAGTCCCCAAAGGTGTTATAGAGGATGTTCCTATCAAAGTAGGAGATTGCATGATTCCTACTGATTTTGAGGTTCTGGAGTATGGAGAAGAACCCAAAGATCCTCTGGTTCTTGGCAGACCTTTCCTGGCTAGTGCACGAGCTACTATATATGTCAGGAAGGGAAGAATTAAGCTGAATGTTGGTGACTTGGTGATGCAATTCGAAATGGATAAGCTGATGAAGAGGACAACCATAGATGGACAGACATTCTATGTGGATGTCCTTACCAACCTTGCTGAGCAGATCTTCCAAGAGATGAGTCCAGAAGATCCCTTAGAGAGGGCGTTGACCACTTCTACATCAGAGGTTGAGCATCTAGATGCAGCTGCTACTGGTTATGCAAAGATGATGGATGCTACAGCACATGTCATGCAACTAGATGCACAGGAAGAACTGGTCAGCACATCTGCGAAAGCTGCTGCCATGGGCGATTGGAGTGCAGCAAAAACACCAAAAGTTGAGCTTAAACAGCTCCCTGCAGGGCTAAGGTACGCCTTCTTTGGATAAAACTCCACTTATCCTGTCATTGTTAATGCTTCATTGAATAATGCAAAGCTCACCCTTCTGCTAAGCAAGCTGCGCAGATTTCGCAAATCTCTTGGCTATTCTCTTGATGATATTTCAGGTATTTCTCCGGACTTGTGCATGCATAGGATACATCTCGAGGATGGATTGAAATCACAAGTGGAGCATCAGAGGGGGATGAATCTGAACCTGCAAGATGTGGTCAAGAAGGAGATCATGAAGCTGCTGCAAGCTGGAATCATCTATCCCATATCAGACAGCGCCTGGGTCAGTCCGGTTCATGTGGTTCCTAAGAAAGGAGGCATCACAGTGATTAAGAATGACAAGGATGAGCTGATTCCTACCAGAACAGTGACTGGACACAGGATGTGTATAGACTACAGGAAGCTGAATGCAGCCACAAGGAAAGATCACTTCCCACTGCCATTCATCGATCAGACGCTGGAGAGGCTGGTGAATCACAAGTACTACTGCTTTCTAGATGGATATTTAGGCTTTTTCCAGATCCCCATCCATCCAGATGATTAGGAGAAGACCACCTTTACCTGTTCTTATGGTACATTTGCATATCGCAGAATGCAATTCGGATTGTGTAATGCTCATGCGACATTCCAGAGATGCATGATGTCGATTTTCCCTGACATGGTTGAGAAGTTTATGGAGGTTTTCATGGATGACTTCTCAGTCTATGGGTCTTCCTTTAAGAGCTGTTTAGAAAACTTGTGTGCAGTGATATCTCCTTTATTTATACTATTTTAGCTTGCATTCATCACTGATATACTTGCATATTTTGCATATTTAGCATGCATTTAAGGTTATTTTTCATGCATTCATATCTCATATTAGCCTAGTTTGCACCATTTGTCTCATTTTAGGTCCTAAGTGCACATTGCATTAGCATTTGCATGTTTTCTGCATTTTTGCATCATATTCAGGTTGTTTGGGACACACTGGAGTTGTGGAGGTTGCGTGGATGTGCATAGGATCAAGAGGAAGCTTGTGGACACTTGGAGAACTCAGCCATGCATGCAGAGGACCTGAGATCGAGCAGCGGATCGAGCAAGGCAGGTCGATCTAGATGAGATCGACTAGAAGATCGACTAAGCCCGGATCGTTTCAAGGAAGGGATCGAGGATGAGATCAAGTGAGGAGATCGATCGTGAGTACGGACTTGGATTACGCCATGCAGAACGAGAGCCAGATCGAGACCACGATCCGATCATCCAAGGATCGACTCAAAGATCGAGCAAAAGCGGACGATCCATGAAAAAGATTGAGCCGGAGATCGAGTGACCCAAGTCGATCTCTGGGACCTTATCTGGCCAGCTCATTTTTGGAGTGTAGTGAGGGGACCATTAGGGCTGTTTGGCTATTTTGGGCAAAGGGCGAACATCACTTTCGACACTTTGCCTTATCTTTTTCTGCTTTCTCTAAGGTGATTTTTCCGCCATTGTCAAACCTATAAGTTTTTCTTGTTTTAAACTTTTGAATCTTGGTTAATCTTAAGCATTTTCTTTAATCCATCTTCGTTAATCATGTTTAGCATTTTATTACTTGCATTTTCGTGTGTTTTAGCTATGTGTAGTGAGTAGATTTCTTTGGCTTTAAGGTTGAGGCGATTTAAGGGTTTAAAGCTTGGGTCTTTTCTTGTTTTTAATCTCTTCTCTTCTTAGATTCAGGCTCTTAGTGCTTAAAGAGTCTTGGGAAAGATCTTTTTGATCCTAGGGATCTCCTTACCTTGACAGGATTCAGGAATCCCCTAAAATCGAATCCAAGAGGCTAACTTCCCTTTCCCAAACGCCATGGTTGTATTGGGGGTTAGTTAAGCCACCATTTGAGATCTTTGCTTAATGTTCTTTGACCCATCTTTCCACTAAACGCCATAGGTTTGGAGGAAGGGTCAAGGAAAGGGGTCTTACCACACGCCATGGATAATCTTAGTTTAAGTTTCTCAAGGCTTAGAGTTAAGCTCATCAAATGAGTAAATCTAGTGTTTTTCAAACCCAAGGTTGAACCTTGACCTCTCTTAATATGACCCTCAACCTTATATCCTCCTTTTAGCATTTCAAAACCTCAAGTTTTCATTACCAAGTCTTAAAGTTTGCATCTTTGCTTTACTTTCAATGCTTATCATCTTAAGTTGCTAGAAGTTCTCTATTTACCCGCTTTAGTTCTTGATTTTTAGTAATTAGTAGTTTTGCATTTTAAATTCTCTGTCTTGTCCTAATAGTTTTTAACCCTCTTCCAAGGATTTTAAAGTAGTTTTCCTAATCATCTGGTCGTTGCATTTAGTTTTTATCGATTTTACCATCTATTTACCCGATTCTGCTTAGATTTGCTTTGCTCTTGCATTCCTTGTGTTCCTTTTACAACCCAGGCTGGATTGATACTCCCTTGCCACTGTATTGCATCATAAACATGGTTTGGGCTTTGACATTTTAGCTTGCAAAACAATCTGCATATCAAATGGCGCCGTTGCCATCTTGGGTTTGATTAGGAAGCATTAGGATTTGGAGCTTAGTAAAGACTAAGACTTTTACTTTTATTTATGTTACTCATTGCTCTACCTTACTGATTGCCTTCTCAGGTAGATGAATTTGAGGTCCAGTGGTGACAACAATCTACTACAACCTCTGGACAATATTCACCAACTCGGAAGTGCAAGGCATAAAAGGACAGTAGAGAAAGAACAGAACTTTGAGGAGATAGAGCAACCTGGTCTAGCTGAATTTTGGGTTATGGCTGAGAAAGACCAAGAAGAAGCTCCACCCCACTGTGCTGCTGGTGCCACGTGCAATGGAAACCCCTATCACGCTCCAAGGCAGCCGAGAATCATTGGTGCTGGTGATGCTCCAAATACACATTATAATCGCTTTGGTATCACTCCTCCACCAGTGCAAAACAACAACTTCAAGATCAAGCCAGGATTCATCTCCATGGTGCAGAACAACAAGTTTCATGGGCTTGCAATGGAGGACCCTTTGGAGCAGGAGATAAAGCAAGACACTGGGAGAAGACATTACCTCAGGGGACCATCACTTCATGGGCTGATTGCAAGAAAGCCTTTCTGTCAAAGTTTTCCTCAAGCACAAGAACAGCAAGGCTAAGAAGTGAGATCAGTGGCTTCACGCAAAGGCAGAATGAGACCTTTAATGAAGCTATGGAGCGGTTCAAAGACTACACTATAGCTTGCCCTCATCATGGACTCAGTGAAGAGACTCTCTTGAGCAGAATCTATAGAGGAGCGCTCCCAAAGATTCGCATGTTGCTAGATACAGCAAGTAAGGGAAACTTTCTTGGGCAAAATGTTGAAGAAGGAATTGAGCTCATAGAGAATTTGGCTTTAAGCGATGGTAACTATTCTGAGGATTATGACCGAGCACCAAGAGGAGCTGATATAAAAGCTCACAAGAAAGAGATGAAGTCGCTTCATGAGAAGATTGATAAGCTAGTGCTTGCAATTGAAAAACAAGTGCATTATGTAAGAGAAGTCGCGGATGTATTAGATGAGCTAGAGCAATGCCAAGAAGAGGTCAATTGGGTTGGAGGCAACAACTACAACGAGCCACAAGGCTATGCTCAAGGTTATCAGGGAAACAACAACAACTACAACAAGCCACAGAAGCACTAACGTGGAGAACCCTAAAGATCAGGTGTATCCTCCACAACAAGGCAAACCCTTTGTCCCTTATAACAAAGGCGGGTTTACAAGCAATAGTGGATATGAAGGGCAGCGACAGGGAAGCTTTCAAGGTCCGCAACAGCAAGGAAACAAGAGTTACACTCCTGTGTTTCCGCCTGGTTTCATGCCTCAACAGCAACAAGCTCAACCCCCTCCTCAAGATCCGGTTCAAGAAATGTTTCAACAATTGCTTCAGGGACAAGCAAGCTGATGTCACTACATATTGCATGTATTTTGCATACATATAAGTTAGCTTTTCATGCATTTACATTACACTTTAGGCTAGATTGCATCGCTTTAGGTCCTAGAGCATTCTTGCACCAGCATACGCATGTTCCTTTCATTTTGCATCATATTCAGGTTTTTTCTGGCTACTTTGGAGTCGTGGAGGTTCGTAGACGTGCTGAGGCTAGTGTGGAGGTTCGTCGAACGTCGGATGTTTGCTAAGGACCAGAGATCGGGGAGCAGATCGAGCATGGCAGGTCAATCTAGATGAGATCGACCAAAAGATCGAGAAGCCCAGGCGATCCAAGGGAATCGATCGAGACGAAGATCGAGTGAAGCAATCGATCAAGTGGTACGGACCTAAATGATGCCATGCAGAGCGAGAACCGGATCGAGTCCACCACTCGATCCGACCGAAGATCGATACCAAGATCGGATGCAACACTCGATCCGCCGAAGAAGATCGAAACCCCGATCGAGTAGAAGACACGATGTCCGAAAGTGATCGAGAGAGCCGCTCGATCCCGAAGTCGATCTCTATCCTTTCAACCATTTTTGGCCGCTAGCGAGGGGGGGACCATCGACCTGTTTTTCTCATTTTGGGAAGGCGGCGATGATCTTTTCCCACACACAATTTTCATTCTTATCTTTTTATGCTTTTTCTCTCTGGTTTTGGAGACGATCCGCCGTTGTTTGACTTTGAGCTTTGCTCTTGAATATTTTGAATCGTTTTAAGTTTAATCCATCGTTCTTATGTTTATCGTTTCATTCTTCATGCTTTGCTTAGTTTATTTAATGTGTAGTGAGTAGTTTCATTTGGGCTTCGGGGTTGAGAGGATTCACGGGGTCGAAAAGGTTTTCAAAGCTTGGTGTTTTCTTGTTCTTAATGGCTTTCTTTTCTAAGATGTTAAGTTCTTAAGGCTTAAAGAGTCTCATGCCAAGATCTTTATGATCAGAGGGAGCTCTTACCTTGACAGGATCCAGAGATCTCTGAAAATCGCATCATAGAGGCTAGTTACTCTTTCCCAAACGCCGTGGTAGTTTAGAGGATTAGTTAAGCCGCATGGTTGAAATCTGTTTTCCTTGCCTCTCAATCTCTTTTTCCGCCAAACGTCATGGGTCTGGAGGGGAGAATGAGAGAGTGATCCATACCACACGCCATGGATGGGTCTTGTTTTGTTTTCAAGGCTTAGAGAATCTCACAAAGTGAGTAGATCTAGAGTTTTCAAACCAAGCTTGGACCTTTGAAACCCCTAACATGAATCTCAACCTTAGACCCTTCTTTCTTAGCATTCTTACATCTTCGTTAATCATTCGCTTGATATTCGTCGCATCCTGGTCATTAGTTTCTTCATACTTGCATTTTTAGACGAGATCGATCCAAACTGCTCGATCTAGTGGTCGATCCTGTGGTCGATCCACTAGTCGATTTTTGTTAATCCATAGCCTTGCATTTTAATTTATCTGTTTGTTCCTCGTGGTAGTTCAATCACCCTTGGTAATTTTAAAATAGTTTTGCATTCCATTTGGTCGTTGCACATAGTTTTTAGGATTTTCACAATATCGCCTATCATTCGCTTAGCTTTACACCGCTCTTGCATTCTCTTTGACCTTCCTAGCTCCTAGAAATGGATTGACTCTCACTTGCATACTGTACTACAACCTATGTGTTGCATTTGAGTTTTGATAGCCTCATTGCATCCTCGCCGTTGCCATTCTAGGAGTGTTAGAAAGCATAGAGATTTGGATCTTAGTAAAGACTAAGCTTTACTTTGTTTAAGTTACTAATCTCTCTACTCTCAAACGTGTTTCTTCCAAGTACATGCATCTTCGTTCCAGGGGAGACAACCATCTACTTCAACCCTTGGACAACATCCATCAACTTGGTCATTCACGGCAAAGAAGAGTACGAGAACAAGCTAGAGCTTTTGAGGAGATTGTTCAGCACGGTTTGGTTGACTTTGAAGCTATGGCTGAACACGAGCATCCAGAGGGACCTCCTCCAGCTCATGGAGCAGTGGGAAGGGGCAATGGAAACCCCCAACACGCGGCTAGACCCCCAAGGATTATAGGAGCCGGAGATGCTCCCAATACTCATCACAATAGGTTTGGGATCACTCATCCTCCTGTACAAAACAAAAACTTCGAGATTAAGCCAGGTTTCATCTCCATGGTGCAAAGCAACAAGTTCCACGGTTTAGCAATGGAAGATCCCTTGGAGCACCTCGACAATTTCGAGCAAGTATGTGGGATGATCAAGATAAACGGCATATCCGAAGATGCTTTCAAGTTGCGTCTCTTTCCATTCTCTCTTGGAGACAAGGCTAGACATTGGGAGAAAACACTTCCTCAAGGCACCATTACTTCATGGGCCAAGTGTAAGAAGGCTTTCCTCTCAAAGTTCTTCTCTAGCACCAGAACGGCAAGGCTAAGAAGCGAGATCAGCGGCTTCACGCAAAGGAATAATGAGACTTTCAATGAAGCAATGGAACGATTCAAGGACTATACTATCCAATGTCCTCACCACGGCTTCAGCGAAGAGACTCTTCTAAGCACTATCTACCGCGAAGCTTCACCAAAGATAAGGTTGTTGCTTGACACGGCCAGTAAGGGGAACTTCCTTGGTCAAGAGGTAGAAGAAGGCATGGAGCTGATTGAGAACTTAGCACTAAGTGACGGCAACTATGCTGAAGATTATGACCGTGCACCACGAGGTTCTGAGCTAGAGTCTCACAAGAAAGAGTTGAAATCATTACACGAGAAGATTGACAAGTTGGTTTTGGCAAATCAGAAGCATGTTCACTTTGTTGGTGAAGCGGATGAGAGCCAAGAGGAGCTTGAGTTGAGCCAAGAAGAAGCCAATTGGGTGGCGCGTCAAAACAACTACAAACCTCCAGGCTATTCACAAGGTTACAACCAGAACAACAATCTCTCATACCGCAGCACCAATGTAGCAAACCCTAAGGATCAAGTGTACCCTGCTCAGCAAGCAAAGCCTTTCGTATCCTACAACAAAGGCTTTCAGCCGAGTGGTGGCTTCCAAGGGCAAGGGCAGAACAACTTCCAAGGACAACAGCAAGGAAACAAGGGTTATACGCCAATGTACCCTCCAGGCTTTGTACCTCAGCAGCAACAACCGATGCAACAACAAGTTGATCCTGTCCAAGCTATGTTCCAACAATTGATTCAAGGGCAAGCCTCTATAAACCAGAAGTTTGCCGAGATGAACACTCGTCTAGACTCGTCTCTCACTGACTTCTCTACTCAGATCACCAACTTAAACAACAAGATCAAGCAGCTAGAGAAGGGGAAGGCAAGTACAAGTGGTCAGAATAGCCTACCGGGCAAGTGTGAGCAGAATCTTAAGGAATATGCCAACGCCATCACGTTAAGAAGCGGCAAAGAGCTAGCACCTACGGTTACTCCTAAGAACAACGAGGACGTTGTAATTCAAGAGGGGGAGGGTAAGCTTTCTGCTGATGATGAGATCAACTTTGACAATGTCTGGATTCAAAGGCCAAGAAGAGGAGACAAAGCGGTTGTTGAGAAGAAAGCGGAGCAAACTACTAAGGAGAAGGATGGTTATGTACCTCCACCGTATGTACCTAAGCTGCCTTTTCCTGGCCGTTTCAAGAAGCAACTCATAGAGAAGCATAGAGTCTTGTTTGAGAAGCATCTCAAGGACGTAGAGATCAAGCTACCTCTCGTGGACTGCCTTGCAATGATGCCTAAATGCGCCAAATTCTTCAAAGACACTCTCGTGAAGAAGAGTAAGGAAAGTAAGGAAGTGCTTGTTCTAAGTGAGGAGTGTAGTGCTGTGATACACAAGGAAATAGTCCCTAAGAAGTTGTGAGACCCTGGAAGCTTCACTATACCCTGCGCTTTAGGTGCTTTGGAGTTCAAGAGTTGCCTTTGTGATCTCGGAGCTAGCATAAATCTGATGCCTCATTCCGTGGAAAAGAAACTTGGCTTTACCCGTTTCAAGGACTGTAGAATCTCGTTGGTACTAGCTGACAGGAGTGTGAGGTTACCCGTAGGATTGCTTGAGTACTTGCCAGTGAAGATCAGTTGAGTGAACGTGCCTACAGACTTCTTTGTTTTGGAAATGGATGAAGAGCCAAAGGATCCACTCATTCTTGGTAGACCTTTCTTAGCTACCGCCGGAGCCATAATAGACGTCAAGAACGAGAAGATTGCCTTGCACTTGGGTAAAGATATAAGGCTAGACTTTGATATCAATGAGGTTTTGAAAAAGCCTACGATAGAAGGGCAAGCTTTCTACATTGATACGTTGGATGCCTTAGCGGATGAGTTGCTGGAAGAGCTGGCTCAGGAAGATCATTTGAAGCTGGCACTGACTAAGGAGCCAGGAGAGTTTGGTTATGTGGATCAGAGGACATAGGAGTACGTCAACTTGCTTGATTCGAGGAAAGTTATGCTTGAAGATGTAGGCGTTTGCCTAGAGATCGGCTCCAAGATCGATGACATTACTCGATCCAGGAGTCAAATCGACAAGACAATCGAGAGCATAACTCGATCCGGTGCAGCAATCGACAGTCAGATCGAGCAATGTGATCGATCCAGGAAAACAATCGAGTCCGAGATCGAGAAAGGCCTTCAGATCAATTTGGGGTCTAATCTGGAAATCGACTCAGCGTCTCGATCTCTCACTCGATCGATAATAAATCGAGTGAGTTAATCGAGCGAAACTGCTCGATCTAGACGACATCGAGAGTAAGATCGACCTGACGACTCGATTTCAGAAGGGATAGCAGTTGGAGAAAGCAGCCTCAAGGGCCATATCTCGGGTTCTAAGGAAGGTTCTAAGAAGGAGAACAACAGCAACAGCCACGAGGATGATTGGAGCGAGCTGTTAGCCCCAAAGGTGGACCTTAAGGAGCTCCCAGAAAGGCTAAGGTATGCTTTCTTAGAGCTTAACGAAACCTATCCTGTGATTGTGAATGAAAACTTGAGTTGCAATCACTCTTAACTGAGTTGAAAAAGTATAGGAAGGCCATTGGGTACTCTCTAAGTGACATCAAGGGCCTTTCACCAATGCTTTGCACTCATAGGATTCACTTGGATAATGAGAACGCCTCTTCTATAGAACATCAGAGGAGTTTGAATCCAAATTTGAAAGAGGTTGTCAAGAAGGAGATTCTTAAGCTTTTAGAGGCTGATGTGATCTATCCCATAAGTGACAGCACGTGGGTTTCTCCCGTACACGTGGTGCCTAAGAAGGGAAGGATCACGGTCGTTAAAAATGACAAAGATGAGCTTATACGTACTAGGACTATTACTGGACACCGTCTGTGTATTGACTATAGGAAGCTTAATCTTGCTACTAGAAATGATCATTTTTCCTTGCCTTTTATTGATCAAATGCTTGAAAGACTTGCTAATCACCCCTACTATTGCTTTCTTGATGGATATAGTGGATTTTTCCAAATACCAATCCATCCCAACGATCAGGAGAAGACGACCTTTACATGCCCTTATGGTACCTTCGCGTATCGAAGGATGCCTTTCGGGTTGTGTAACGCACCGGCTACGTTTCAGCGGTGTATGATGTCGATCTTCTCCGATCTAATAGAAGAGATGATAGAGGTGTTTATGGATGACTTCTCGGTCTATGGTGCGTCCTTTTCTGCGTGTTTGTTGAATCTTTGCAGGATTTTAAAGCGTTGTGAGGAGACAAACTTGGTGCTCAACTGGGAAAAATGCCACTCCATGGTTAAGGAGGGGATCATGCTTGGACATAAGATATCAGAGAAGGGTATTGAAGTCGACAAAGCAAAGATTGATGTGATGACAAGCCTTGAGCCGCCAGCTAACGTAAAAGGGGTGAGAAGCTTCTTGGGACACGCCGGCTTCTACAGGCGCTTCATTAAAGACTTCTCTAAGAACGCACGCCCTCTCACTCGGCTGTTGTGCAAGGAGGCTGAATTCGTCTTTGATGAGGAGTGTTTGCAAGCTTTCGTGACAATCAAGGAAGCCCTAGTATCCGCGCCTATAGTGCAAGCACCAGATTGGACTCTCCCATTCGAGATTATGTGCGATGCTAGTGACTACGCCGTGGGACCTGTTCTAGGCCAAAGGAAGGATAAGAAGCTGCACGTGATATACTATGCTTCAAGAACCTTGGATGACACGCAAACGAGGTACACCACTACTGAGAAGGAGCTATTGGTGGTTGTATTCGCCTTTGAGAAGTTCAGAGCTTACCTCGTGGGTTCCAAGACCATAGTTTACACGGATCACGCAGCTTTGCGCTACATCTATTCCAAGAAGGACACTAAGCCAAGGATTTTGAGATGGATCCTCTTACTCCTGGAGTTTGATATGGAGATCAAAGACAAGAAAGGAATAGAGAACAGTGTTGCTGACCACTTCTCTCAATTAAGGATCAACAAGTATCTTCCTTTAGACGATTCTCTCCCTAAGGAACAACTCATGGCGATCACTACGGCTCTTTGTGGGAGCTTAGAGGGGCGGTTTGAAGAAGTTTTGAGCTTCAAGGAGGAAGATCTTCCCTGGTATACGGATATTGTGAACTACTTTGCATGTGGTGAGGAGCCGTCGCATCTTGACAACTACCATAGGAAGAAGCTCATGAGAGACGTGAGCCACTACTATTAGGATGACCCCTACCTGTACAAAATAGGTGTAAACAGTTTATACGGGAGGTGTGTTACGAAAGAAGAAGCCAAGGATATTCTCTTTCACTGCCATGGCTCTTCCTATGGAGGACACTTTGCTTCGTTCAAGACTGCTACGAAAGTGTTGCAAGCTGGTTTCTGGTGGCCGTCTATCTTCAAGGATGCACACGAGTTTGTGAAGAGCTGTGAGGCGTGTCAAAGAGCAGGGAATATCACTAAGGGGAACGAGATGCCTCAAGTTCCTATCTTCGAGGTAGATGTCTTTGACGCGTGGGGCATAGAATTCATGGGACCGTTCCCTTCATCATACGGCAACAAGTTCATACTCGTAGCTGTAGACTACGTCTCTAAGTGGGTTGAGGCCATTGCTTCCCCAAAACGACTCTAAGGTGGTGATCAAGCTCTTTAAGAGCATTATTTTTCCGAGGTGTGGAGTTCCCAAGGTGGTGATAACCGACGGAGGGAGCCATTTCATCAACAAGCTGTTTGAAAATCTGCTAAAGAAGTATGGTGTGAAGCATAAGGTAGCTACGCCTTACAATATTCAAACGAGTGGCCAAGTGGAGGCCTCTAACCGACAGATCAAGGCGATACTCGAGAGAACAGTTGGGACTACTCGGAAGGACTGGGCTATGAAGTTAGATGATGCTTTGTGGGCATACCGGACTGCCTTCAAGACGCCTATTGGTACCACTCCATTCACTCTTCTCTACGGTAAAGGCTGTCACCTTCCTTTTGAGCTGGAGCATAGGGCGTTGTGGGCTGTGAAGCAGCTGAATTTTGATCTGAAGACGGCTCAGGAGAAGCGTTTGATCCAACTGCACGAGCTTGATGAGCTAAGGCTGGATGCCTACGAAAGCGCTCGGATCTACAAGGAACGTACCAAGGCTGCTCATGACAAGAAGCTGGTACCTAAGGAGCTTAAGGAAGGGAGTTTGGTGCTGCTTTACAACTCGAGGCTCAAGCTCTTTCCAGGAAAGCTGAAGTCACGGTGGAGCGGTCCGTATGAGATCAAGGAAGTACTACCTTACGGGTCTGTCACGTTGGTCGGCAAGAGTGGAGATGCATTCACAGTGAACGGGAACAGAGTTAAGCCGTACATGGCGAGTGCATTTGACAAGGAGAGCACCTCAATGCTTCTCCAAGACCCACCATCTGCCTAAACCAAGTAAAGTCTAGCTAAAGACGTTAAAGAAAGCGCACTTGGGAGGCATTCCCATGTCTATCCTGTACATATTTTTACTTTATTTCTTTTTCCAGTTTTATGTTTTTGTCTTGTGAGTGTGTAGGAAAAAGTATGGGAGACGCAAGCCATGATCCGAGTTCCAAAAGGAGTAAGAAAGGGGCATATATGAGCTAGATCTCGAGTGCTAGACCGACTCGTCCTGGCTCGATTTTTGCTAGATCGAGCTAGTGAATCGAGAGGAGGCAGTCGATCTAGACGAGATCGAGTAGACTGATCGAGTGACGAACTCGATCTAAAATGTCTCGGGAAATTCTTGGAGTTTAGATCGATCGATCCAAAAATGGGTCGACCGATCTATTTTCTCTCGGGAAAGTCCCTCATAGACAGATCGATTAGTCAACTCGATCCACCACTCAATCCAAGCTGAATCGACCCCTGAATCGATAGCATGGCTCGATCACGAGGACTTAGTCGCGATTTCAAAAACTCAAGGAACGAGAGAGCCAATTGATCCACGACTCGATTCAAATCGAATCATGTCCTAAATCGAGTGACCCTCTCGATCCAAGCCATTATGGGCATGAGATCAAGTCCTAGATCGACCAAAGGGACTCGATCTCGTGCCGAGGTAACATTTTCTTTCCCTCCTTTATTCTTTTCCCTCCAGTTTTTAAATTCAATACTTGGTCAAGGCAAGCATCTTTGACCATGAAAGATGTGCCTTGACCAAGACTTTTGTCAGAAAATCACTTCTTTTACCCATAGTTTTGTTTCTTGTTAGCCTTTAAATGTTTTCAACAACTTCACACTCTCTCATTCTTGTTTTCTCAAACTTTTAAGCAAAGAGAGTGAAAGTTATTTGTTTCTAAAGGCTAGCAAGTTTCTTTGCAAAAGGTATTTTTGGATATTTGATAAAAATCTTTAGGAAAATCTCCTTTTATTTCGCAATTGATTGTTTTAGATGGTAGGACGATTTTGAATTTTTAAATTTAGCTAAATAATAGGAAAAATTCTGGATTTTCTAGTATCTCTAGATTTGATTCTCTATTATTTTGCTATAATTTTTATAAATTCCCTAAAATTTTAGGGTATTAAGTATAAGTTTTCTTCTTTGCCTCTCTTCTTCTCTCATCCGATCGCCGTTTTGCTCATTACCTTGCTTGAGAAACTTGTTTCAGGCACGATGGCCCCCAAGAGAACGAGAGAGGAGACGGCACAAGAAGGAGAAGGTCAAGAAGTGGCTGTTCAAGAGAGGGTTCGATGGAGTAAGGACGAGAAGAGGGATAAGAAGCGGCTGGAAAGGCTTCGGTTCGAGCCTACTAAGTTTGCGGACCGGGAGCTGCTGTTCAAGGCAGGGATCCTTGGAGATTTCGACCAACTCCTTAAGAACATTGGCCTAAGATGTCTGTCACGAATGGATTGCCCAACCATTCCAGAAGTGACAATAGACTTCCTTGCCACGTTGGAGTTTCGTTACGAGAACCCTAGCGCCCCCGTTCCTTCACAAGGCCGTCTCTCTTTCAAGGTTGGACGTTAAGCCTTCAGCCTCTCAATCCCCGAGCTGTGTCAAGCATATGGTCTCAACGCAGCCGCCACCAAGATCGAGTTCCCCTCCTTCACGCGAGCAAACGATTTTTGGGACCTGATCAGCAACGAAGACTACAAGGCCAACACCGCCAAAATCAAGAGAGTGAGAAGCCCGGTGCTGAGGTACACCTTGAAGCTGATTGCCAACACATTCAGCGGAAGGTCAGTTGCTCCCACGGTCACGAAGACCGAGCTTTGCTTCTTGTTCCAAGGTGTGAAGCATTTGTTGTGTGATCCGGCGGAGAATAAAGAGCCTATGGAGGATGAACTCGGCGACGAGGTGAACTATGGATGCGTACTTGCTGCCTCTTTGGTGAAGTGCAAGGCTTATGCCTTGCGGTGCAAGGCAAGCTCTTCTTTCATTGGCGGCTTCCTCAGTCCTCTATTCATACAAGCTGGCGTACCTATACACGATTTCACACCTGTCCCAGCTAGAGCTTTCATGGATGAGGTCTACATGAGGAATACCGACAGCTTGGGACGCACGCCAGCAGAAGGGTTCTACGCTTATCTTTTCATCGACGACGAAAACGAGAAGAGAGTATCATTCTACCAAACAAGGACGAGACCGAGCTGCTTGGTGTTGGGAACATCGAGTTCTTGCCAACCGTAGAGGAGTGCTTTGCTCCTCTAGGAGGAACGCCTGCCCCAGCGATTGCTCCTCGTCAAAGGTCTGAGTCCCCAGCCACGGAAGATGAGATGCCCGAGGCTTACACCCTTCCCAAGATAGACTTTGAGCCAAGAACCAAAACGGAGAAGTTCCTAGCATCTGTTGTGGAGATGCAAAGGAAAATCAACAAATGGCAAGGCAAAATGCTCAAGAAACTTGCCAAGAAGGTCAAATCGCTTCAAGGAGGCTCGCCTAAGAAAACTGCAAGTGAAGAGGTTCAACAACCTGAGAAGAGGAGGCTTTCAACCGGTGGAGTTGTCATCCGTGAGACTCAAGGCAGCAACATTCAATCGGCGCGTCTCTCTCTTCAAGAGCCAGGCTCCAAAGGCAAAGCCGTAGCATCTAGCTCCTCTGGAACAACCTCAAGTTCCAGCCGAGACTAGACCCGAGGTAACAACCTTCTTCCATCGTACATACCGCTCATGTTTGCTTCTTTTTGCTTTGTGTTTTGGTGCTCCTTTGAATTTGTTTGCCACCGGGACGCTGTCAAGCAAGTTTGGGGGAGTGTGTGTGTGGTTTGACATGTTTTTTCTGATCTTATTTTCTCTTTAGCATCCTTGAGTCTTCATTGCATGAAAAATTGGTAAAATTTTTAAATTTCACAAAAATTCATGTAGTTGCATTCATCTCATTAAGCATTTTAGGATTGAGTATAGAATTTTAAAGCATTTAGGTTGTTCACATTCACATAAGGGGTTAAAGATTTTCTTAAAAAGGTGTTTTAAACTCATGAATTGTTTCAGTGCCCTAGTTAGTAGTTCTCTAATGCTTTGCTCATACTTTGAAAGTAAGTTCTTACCAAGCTTGGATCACTTGCTATGATTTTCGTGACTTGAATTGAACTCTCATGATTTGAAACTTGTCCTAATAAGTGAAAACCTTAATCTGAAATTTCAATTATCATCCTTATGAATTTGAAAATGAACTCATGGATTTTAAAATATTTAGGCTCTCTTCTTCCTTTCACCACTCTTTGTGAGCCTAAGTAGAACTCCCACCTTGACCCTTACCTTTCTTTGAAGCCATGTTTTCGTGTGTGACATCATTGTGAGGCCTTTTCCCGGTTTGAACTTAGCATAAAGTGTTAGGTTTAGGCGACATGATTAGGTTCTCATATGTTTGCTAGCTTTGCATTTTGATGCTAGACTTAGGCTGAGAATAAGTTTGGGGGTTTAAGGGGTTGTTTTCATGTTTATATGCTCTCGGTTTCAAAAGAGTTTCGTATTTGAAAGAAAGAAAAAGGTTTTAAGTGAAAGGTTTGTGTTTAAAAATTTTTATGCTCTAATAATTTCAGAAGGTAGCTCTCTTAAAATAAAAATAAAAACAAAAGAGCCTAAGTGCCAAAATAAAAGAAAAAAAATATATATATAAATATAAATAAACAGAGAGCTACCAATAAGAAATATGTAAAGAGCAAATTATTTTCAACCTTTTGCACTAGCCTAAAGAGTTAAAAATGCTTTCTGTTTTGAATTGGGGAATGCTAAGCTCTTGCTTTGAGAAAAGGGTAGAAAAGGGTAGATTCTAAGTGGTGAGTGAGCTTAAAAGATAATAAATGAGAGGGGTTTAGGATCATTGTTAGTTTACATGGGTAGATGAGAATCTGATCATGTATGCATCAATTGCCTTCACCTTTAGCATTATGCATAAAGTTCTTGCCATTTTTTGAGAGAAACCCTTATTTTAAATAAAAACCCTTTTCGAATGAGATCATTCTATGCTCATAGCCTGCACCCTTAGCCAAATGTGTTCTGCTTTAAAGTGCATAAGTTTGATTCATGGTTCGGTCTTTAAGGAATGTTAAAGGATGAGTTTCTTTGATTGTTAGGAATAGGAGAGTCATGATCTGAATTTCTTTGTGTGATGAGTATGGCTAAGTTCTTTGTAGTATGAGTGTGCGCCTTGCATTTTAGAACTAGTAACTAGGACATTGAGATTGATTCATTTGAAAGGCACCTTTGCAAGAAGCCTAAAACCCCCGTTTGTTTTAAAACCTCTCTTCCTTTCTTATTTTCTGGTTCTTGAGGGCAAGCAAGAAGTGAGTTTGGGGGAGTTGATGTCACTACATATTGCATGCATTTTGCATACATATAAGTTAGCTTTTTATACATTTAATCACACTTTAGGCTAGATTGCATCACTTTAGGTCCTAGAGCATTCTTGCACCAGCATACGCATGTTCCTTGCATTTTGCATCATATTCAGGTTGTTTCTTGCTACTTTGGAGTCGTGGAGGTCCGTAGACGTGCTGAGGCTAGTGTGGAGGTTCGTGGAACGTCGGATGTTTGCTAAGGACCAGAGATCGGGGAGCAGATCGAGCATGGCAGGTCGATCTAGATGAGATCGACCAGAAGATCGAGAAGCCCAGGCGATCCAAGGGAATCGATCGAGACGAAGATCAAGTGAAGCAATCGATCAAGTGGTACGGACGTAAATGACGCCATGCTGAGCGTGAGCCGGATCGAGTCCACCACTCGATCCGACCGAAGATTGATACCAAGATCGGATGCAACACTCGATCCGCCGAAGAAGATCGAAACCCAGATCGAGTAGAAGACACGATGTTCGAAAGTGATCGAGAGAGCCACTCGATCCCACAGTCGATCTCTGTCCTTTCAACTGTTTTTGGCCGCTAGCGAGGAGGGGACCATCGAACTGTTTTTCCCATTTTGGGAAGGCGGCGATGATCTTTTCCCACACACAATTTTCATTCTTATCTTTTTATGCTTTTTCTCTCTGGTTTTGGAGACGATCCGCCGTTGTTTGACTTTGAGCTTTGCTCTTGAATATTTTGAATCGTTTTATGTTTAATCCATCGTTCTTATGTTTATCGTTTCATTCTTCATGCTTTGCTTAGTTTATTTAATGTGTAGTGAATAGTTTCATTTGGGTTTCGGGGTTGAGAGGATTCACGGGGTCGAAAAGGTTTTCAAAGCTTGGTGTTTTCTTGTTCTTAATGGCTTTCTTTTCTAAGATGTTGAGTTCTTAAGGCTCAAGAAGCAGCTGCTTGAGAAGCATAGAGCAGCCTTTGAGAAGCACTTGAAGGATGTTGAGATCAAACTGCCCTTAGTTGATTGTTTGGCCATGATGACAAAATGCGCCAAGTTTTTCAAGGATACCCTTACTAAGAAAAGCAAGGAGAGTGAAGAGGTCTTGGTGTTGAGTGAAGAGTGCAGTGCAATCATCCACAAGGAGATAGTTCCTAAGAAGTTAGGAGATCCAGGATCATTCACCATCCCTTGTGCTCTTGGACCTTTGAAGTTTGAAAGTTGCTTATGTGATTTAGGAGCAAGTATAAATCTTATGCCTCACTCCATTGCAAAGAAGCTAGGCTTAACAAGGTTTAAGGAGTGTAAGATCTCTCTCGTGATGGCTGATAGAAGCATAAGGCTCCCTGTAGGTATGCTTGAAGACTTGCCCGTGAGGATCAGTGGTGTGAACGTGCCGACTGATTTTGTTGTTCTTGAAATGGATGAAGAGCCAAAGGATCCTCTAATCCTTGGTAGACCGTTTCTTGCAACTGCTGGGTCCATCATTAACGTGAAGAATGGCAAGATTTCTCTACACTTGGGTAAAGACATCAAGCTTGATTTTGATATTAATGAAGTTTTGAAGAAGCCAACCATTGAAGGACAAGCTTTCTACATTGAAACTTTGGATGAGTTAGCCCATGAATTGCTTAAGGAGTTAGCACAAGAGGATCACCTTCAGCTAGCCTTGACTAAGGAGTGTGGAGAGTATGGTTTGCTGAATGAGCAGACCCAAGAGTATGTTCACATCCTTGATTCTCACAAGTCTGTGAAAGAAGATGAAGGCGGATGCCTAGAGATCGACCAGGAAATCGACGAGATCACTCGATCCAGGACAACGATCGACAAGAGAATCGAGAAGGTTGGTCGATCCAGAAAAGAAATCGATTGGAAGATCAAGAGGGATAACTCGATCAGTTCAGAGAACGACTCAGCAACTCGATCTCCTGCTCAATCCATATCAAATCGAGCAACTGATCGATGTGAGTGCAATCGATCCGGACCAGAACGAGGGGAAGATTGACTGGATGACTCGATCTCTGGGGAATCAACGGTTCAAGATAGCATCCTGAAAGCTCATGACTCGGGTTCAAAGGAGGCGAATGAGGATGGCAACGTCAACACAAGCCACAAGGAGGATTGGAGCGAGCTGCTAGCCCCAAAGGTGGACCTAAAGGAGCTCCCTTATGGGCTAAGGTACGCTTTCTTGGGATCTAATGACACTTATCCCGTCATTGTGAATGAAAATCTGAGTGATGATGAGTTAAACTCACTCCTTAATGAATTGAGAAAGTATAGAAGGGCCATTGGGTACTCTCTAAGTGACATCAAGGGCCTTTCACCAATGCTTTGTACTCACAGGATTCACTTAGAGAATGAAAACACTTCTTCTATTGAACATCAAAGGCGTTTGAACCCAAACTTAAAAGAAGTAGTTAAGAAAGAGATCTTGAAACTCTTAGAGGCTGACGTGATATACCCTATCAGTGATAGCACATGGATCTCTCCGGTTCATGTGGTACCAAAGAAAGGGGGTATCACGGTCATTAAAAATGAAAAAGATGAGTTGATTCCTACAAGAACCATAACTGGACATAGAATGTGTATTGATTATAGGAAGCTTAACTTAGCTACTAGAAAAGATCATTTTCCTCTTCCCTTTATTGATCAGATGCTTGAAAGATTAGCTAATCACCCATACTACTGGTTTCTTGATGGTTATAGTGGTTTCTTTCAAATACCAATTCATCCTAACGATCAAGAGAAGACAACTTTCACATGCCCCTATGGTACCTTTGCTTATCGAAGGATGCCTTTTGGGTTATGTAATGTACCAGCAACCTTTCAAAGGTGCATGATGTCTATCTTCTCTGATCTTATAGAGGAAATGGTGGAAGTTTTTATGGATGATTTTTCTGTATATGGTGCGTCCTTTTCTGCTTGTTTGTCAAATCTTTGCAAGGTACTCAAGAGATGTAAAGAGACAAACTTGGTGCTGAAATGGGAAAAGTGTCACTTCATGGTGAAGGAAGGCATTGTACTTGGGCACAAGATTTCTGAGCAAGGGATTGAGGTTGTTAAAGCAAAGATAGAGGTCATGATGAGCTTAGAGCCACCGGCTACTGTGAAGGGGATAAGGAGTTTGTTGGGTCACGCAGGCTTCTACAGGCGGTTTATCAAGGATTTCTCCAAGATAGCACGCCCTCTCACAAGGCTGATATGCACGGAAGCCGAGTTCGTGTTTGATGATGAGTGTCTTCACGCTTTCAAGACGATCAAGGAAGCTCTTGTTACCGCACTTATAGTGCAATCACCAGACTGGAGCTTACCCTTCGAGATCATGTGCGACACGAGTGACTACGCCGTAGGAGCTGTGTTGGATTAGAGAAAGGATAAGAGGCTGCACGTTATCTACTATGCCAGCCGTACCTTGGATGACTGATAAACAGAATATTTCTAAGCTGTTTGAGTCAAAGCACCAGACCAAGATAATGTTGCAGTATAGTGGTAAGGGGTTTCAATCCAGCCTGGGTTGTAGAAAGAACACAAGGAATGCAAGAGCAAAGCAAATCTAAGCAGAATCGGGTAAATGGATGGTAAAATCGATAAAAACTAAATGCAACGACCAGATGACTATGAAAACGTTTTTAAAATCCCTGGAAGAGGGTTAACAACTAGTAGAAGAAAACAGAGGATTAAAAATGCAAAAATACTAATTACTAAAAATCGAGAACTAAAACGGGTTAATAGAGAACTTCTAGCAACTTAAGGTGATAAGCAATGAAACTAAAGCAAAGATGCGAACTTTAAGACTTGGAAATGAAAACTTCAGGTTTTGAAATGCTAAAAGGAGGATCTAAGGTTAAGGGTCATATTAGGAGGAGTCAAGGTTCAAGCTTGGGTTTGAAAAACACTAGATCTACTCATTTGATGAGCTTAACTCTAAGCCTTGAGAAACTTAAACTAGGATCATCCATAGCGTGTGGTATGACCCCTTTCTCTGACCCTTCTCCAAACCTATGGCGTTTAGTGGAAAGATGGGTCAAGGAACATTAAGCAAAGATCTCAAATGGTGGCTTAACTAACCCCCAATACAACCATGGCGTTCGTAAAAGGGAAGTTAGCCTCTTGGATTCGGTTTTAGGGGATTCCTGAATCCTGTCAAGGTAAGGAGATCCCTAGGATCATAAAGATCTTTCCCAAGACTGTTTAAGCACTAAGAGCCCGAATCCAAGAAGAGAAGATATAAAAAAGAAGAAAAGACCCAAGCTTTAAACCCTTAAACCCTCTAAATCGCCTCAACCTTAAACCCAAAGATAAACTACTCAGTACACATAGCTAAAACACACAGAAATGCAAGTAATGAAACGCTAAACATGATTAACAAAGATGGATTAAAGAAAATGCTTAAGATTAACCAAGATTCAAAAGTTTAAAACAAGAAAAGCTTAAAAGTTTGACAATGGCGGAAATCGCCTAAGAGAGAGCAGAAAAAGATAAGGCAAAGTGTGTGTTCTGATAGTGATGTTCGCCCATTGCCCAAAATAGCCAAACAGCCCTAATGGTCCCCTCACTACGCTCCAAAAATGAGCTGGCCGGATAAGGTCCCAGAGATCGATTGGGTCACTCGATCTCTGGCTTTATCTTCTTCTCGGATCGTCCTTCTTTACTCGATCTTCTACTCGATCCTTTAGTGATCGGGTCGTGGTCTCGATCTGGCTCTCGTTCTGCATGGCTTAGTCCACGTCTGTACTCACGATGGATCTCCTCACTCGATCTCATCCTCGATCCCTTCCTTGGAACGATCCGGGCTTAGTCGATCTTCTGGTCGATCTCATCTAGATCGACCTGCCTAGCTCAATCTTGCTCTCGATCTCGTGTCCTTTGCATGCATGGCTGAGTTCCTTCACGTGTCCACGAGCTCCTCTTCGATCCTTAGCATGTCCACGAACTCTCCACAGCTCCAATGTCTCCAAAACAACCTGAATATGATGCAAGAATGCAATAAACATGCAAATGCTAATGCAAAAGTGCTCTATGACCTAAAATGGTGCAAACTAGCCTATTATGCAAGATGAATGCATGAAAAATACACCAAATGCATGCTAAATATGCTAAATATATGAGTATATCAACTTCTCCAAACTTGCCTTTTGCTTGCCCTCAAGCAAACAAAATTCAGGAAAGGAAGAGTAGTTTTAAAGCGGGGGCTCAAATTCCTTGCAAAAGTGTTTTTCAAATGAATCAATTCAACGGTCCTAGTTCTTAATCCTAAGATGCAATGCACACACTCATACTCCAAAGAACTTAGCCATATTCATCACATGTTTAATCTCAAATCATGACTCTCATATCCCAAACAATCCAAGAATCCTATCATTTAACATTCATTAAGATCAAAACCGTGAACGACACTTATGCACTTTAAAACCGAATACATTTGGCTTAGGGACAAGGTTATGCGACAAAAGTGATCTCATTTAAAAGGGTAAATCAAGCAATGAGTTCTCTCAAAGAAGGTTGAACTTATGCATAATGCTAAAGGTAAAGACAATTGATGCATACATGACTAGACTCTCATCTACCCATATACACTAACAATGATCCTAAACCCCTCTCATTTTTCTTTTCTTTTTAAGCTCACTCACCCTCCTAAGGACTACCCACATCAACAAGGCAATTCGCCTAACAAAAACCCAAATAAAAACATCATTTTAAAACCCATTGTGAGGCTAGTGGCAAGGCCAAAAACATACTAAGCTCTTTTAAATACTTTTGGTAGCTCTCTTCTCTTATTTTTTTTTTTTTTTTTTAAACTTCGCCTTTTGGCTCTTTTCTTTTCTGATTTTTTTTTTCTTTTCTTTGAGAGCTACCTTCTTTTTTAAACAAGAGCATTCATTTTTAAACACAAGGCCTTCCACTTAAAACCATTCATTTCCATTTTGTTCAAACCCCAAAAACAAAATCTTTTCAAACCGAAACCAAAGCAAACAACTCCATGAATCCCCGCCCTATCCGAAGCCTAAAACTAGCTTCAAAATTCAAAGCTAGCATCAATATGAAAGCCTAATCATGTCGCCTAAACCTAACACTTTATGCCAAGTTCAAACCGAAAATAAGGCCTCACAAAGATGTCACACAAGAAAATCAGCTTGAAAGGAGGGTATGGGTCAAGCTGGGAAGTCTACTCAGGCTTACAAGAGAGTGGTAAAAGGGAGTAAGAAAGCCTGAATATGTATATGTGATCCATGTATCCTTTTTCAAATGCATAAGTATGATAATTAAAAAGTTTCAAATTAAGGTTCTCACTTGATAGGAAAGGATTCAATTCATGAATGTTCAACTTAAGCCACGAAAATCAAAACAAATGATCCAAATATGGTTAGAGCTTACTTTCAAAGTATGTACAATGCATCAAAGAACTACTAACTAGGGCCTTGAAACAATTCATGAGCTTAAAACACATTTCAAAAAAAACTTTTGCCCCTTATGCAAATGCAAACAACCTAAATGATTAAAATTCTAGACTCAATCCTAAAATGTTTAACAATTCAAATGCAAGCTACATGAATTTTTTTAAAACTTTTTAAAAAATTTATGATTTTTTTGTTCTTTTCTATGCCTTAAGTGATGCATGATGACTCAAGGGATGATAACACAAATTAAGATCAAAGAAAACATGTCAAAGCACACACATACTCCCCCAAACTTGAATGACACCATCTCAGTGGAAAAAAAAATCAAGAGGAGTTAAAAAACTCAAAGCAAAAACAAGAAAATGCATGTTATTTACAAGGTTGTGTGTTGGTACCTTGGAGCTAGGCATGGCTGGAGCTTGAAGATGCTCCAGACTTCCTGCTCTTGCTAGGAGGGTCGTGGGTTGTCTCCTTTCCTTTTCCCTTGCTCGTGGCTTCTTGTAGAGAAGGGCGAGGAGCTTGAGCGCTTCCTTGAGGTTCACGGATCTCAATCCCTCCGGTGGATCTCCTTCTCTTCTCTGGTTGCTCAACCTCCTCACTTGAAGATGCATCAAATGAGCTTTCTTGCAAGTCCTTGATCTTCTTAGCAAGCTTTTTAATTATCTTGCTCTGCCACTTATTCACCTTCCGCTGAATCTCTACCACGGATGCAAGGAACTTCTCGGTTTTGGTCCTTGGCTCAAAATCAAGCTTAGGGAGGTCGAAGCTGGCTGGCATTACGGCATCTGAGGGAGGTGACTCTGAAGGTTCAAGAGCAACTTGAGGCGGCGCGGCTGTGGCTCCAAGAGGCGCAAAACATTCCTCTTCAGTCAGAACGAACTCGATGGTGACACAACTTTTTAGGTGCGTCTCATCTGTATTTGGCAGGATGCACACTCTCTTTGTGTTGTTCTCGCCGTAGAACAAGTAGGCATAGAACCTTGGAGCTGGCGTCTGTCCCGACGAGTCAGTGTTACGCAAGTAAGTCTTGTTCATGTAAGCTCTCTCCGCGCAAGGTTGAAACTCCGAGATAGGTACCCCCGCTTATATGAATAGCGGTGTGAGGAAGCCTCAAATGAGTGTCGAGCTCGCCTTGCATCGCATTGCCCACGCCTTGTACTTGACCAAAGAAGAGGCCAGGATACAACCATAGTTGACATCATTGCCAAGCTCATCCTTCATCGGCACATTATTCTCTTTTTGGCTGCATAAGATCTTTTTAATCCCTTGGAAGAGAAAGCATAGTTCATTCTTGGTGACTGTTGGAGCTACGGATTGCCCACCGAAGGTGTTGGCAAGGAGTTTGAGGGCGTATTTCAACACGGGGTTACGAACCTTCTTGATCTTTGCGGTGTTAGCCTTGTAGCCTTCGTCGCAAAGCAAGTCCCATAGGTCGTTGGCTTGTGTGAAAGGAGGGACCTTGTGATGGAGTAAAGAGACTCGAATTCTCATAGGAAAACTCCAAGGTTGAGAGGAAGTCAAGTGTGACTTCTGGATACGTGGGGCAATCCATCCTTGAGAGGCAAGCAAGCCCTATGTCCTTGAGAAGCTCATCAAAGTCTCCTAATAGCCCCATCCTCTCCCAGAGGTCTCTGCTTGCAAATTTGGTTGGATCAAAGCGCAGCCTCTCGAGTCTCTTCTTAGCCTTTTTCTCCTCTTTGCTCCATCTAACCCTCTCTTGAACCACTTGTTGACCTTCCTCTTGCACCACTTGCTGAGTTTCTTTCTATTTGGCTGAAGATGCCACATCTCTGCTTCTCTTTGGTGCCATTGGTACCTGAGATTAAAATTCTCAAAGAGAAGGATGAGTTTTTGCGGCGGTTTAAAGAGAAAGAGACAAGGCAAGAGAAGAAAACTTATAACAATAAGCCTAGATTTTTAGAGAATTAATAAAAATTATAGCTAAATATTAGAAGGAAATATCTCTAGATAGGATCAAATCTAGCAATTTTCCTAATATTTAGCTACTTCTAAAAATTATCCTAATCCCTTAACAACTAACATTCACCCTAAGCTAACAAAAGGAACTTTTCCTAAACATTTTAAACAAGTAAATCAAATAACCGAAAATACCTTTGAAAGGGATGAAAGCAAGAAGTTCTTGGTCTTAAAACAAAGTTCACACTCTCTCTTTATTTTAGAAAACAGTTCGAACACAAATGAGAGAGAGTGTGGATGTTGTTGTTATAAAAACCAAGAAAACCATGGGCTAAAACAAGTGGTTTCTGAAAAAGTGTGGTCAAGGCACATCTTTCATGGTCAAAGATGCTTGCCTTGACCACAATTCAAATTTAAAATGGGAGGAAAAAGAGAAAGGAGGGAAAAATTTTGACTTACCTAGGCATGAGATCGAGTCAATTTGGTCGATATTGACCTCGATCTCATGTCCATGTTGGCTAGGATCGAGAGGGTTGATCGATTAGGGACTCGATTTGGATTGCATCGAGTCTTAGATCGAGTGTGCCCCCTCGTTCCATACGTCATTATGGCTATTGTCCTTGGATCGAGCCACATGATCGATTTGGAGGTCGTTTTGGAAAGGATCGAGTTACTGATCGAGTAAAATGATAGATTCAATTTGAGGATCGAGTGAGGTCAGTCGATCCACACCCCGTTTGCTTTTCAAGCTGAACAGATGGGTGGTTCATCCTCTCTTGATCGATTGACACACTCGATTGTCTACTCGATTTCATCTAGATCGAGTGACTCGACTCGATTCACCAGCTCGATCTAGCAAAGATCGAGCCAGGGTAGGTCGATCTTTCACTCGATTCCTTGCCTCTACTTCTCCTTTCCTTGCCCCTTTTGACTCCAAGATCCTGATTTCCAATCCCTTATCCTTTCACCTACACACTTAAGCATAAAAAGCATAAAACTGAAATAGAAAGAAAGCAAAAAATATGTACAAGATAGAGATGGGAATGCCTCCCAAGTGCGCTTGTTTAATGTCCTAAGCTTGACTTTACTTGGTTCAGGCTAGAGGTGGGTCTTGGAGAAGCATCGTGGTGCTCTCCATGCTGCAATTACTCGCCAAGTAGGGCTTGACTCTGTGCCCATTAACCGTGAAAGCCTTTCCACTCTTTCCAACCAAAGTATTAGCTCAATAGGGAAGAACTTCCTTGATCTCAAAACGTCCACACCACCTTGACTTTAGCTTCCCTGGGAATAGCTTCAAACGTGAGTTGTAAAGCAAGACCAGATCTCCCTCTTTAAGCTCCTTGAGTACCAGCTTCTTGTCATGAACCGTCTTGGTCCTTTCCTTGTAGATTTTGGCACTCTCATAGGCTTCTAGACTTTACTCATCAAGCTCGTGGAGTTGAATCAACCTCTTCTCTTGTGCCGTCTTGAGACTGAAGTTCATCTGCTTCACATCACACAGTGCTCTATGCTCCAGCTCTACAGGGAGGTGACATGCCTTTCCGTAGAGGAGAGTGAAGGGAGTGGTGCCTATAGGAGTCTTGAAGGCGGTTCTATACGCCCAAAGGGCATCGTCTAGCTTACTTGTCCAATCCTTCCGAGTTGCTCTTACGGTCCTCTCTAAGATAGCCTTGATCTGTCTATTCGAGACATCTACTTCCCCACTAATTTGTGGGTGATAAGGTGTAGCTACCTTGTGCTTCACTCCATACTTCTTCAAGAGACCCTCAAACACTTTGTTGACGAAGTGGCTGCCCCCATCGCTGATTACTACCTTGGGAACCCCGAATCTTGGAAATATGATGGTCTTGAACAGTTTGACAACCACCTTCAAATCATTATCTGGGGAAGCTATAGCCTCAACCCACTTAGAAACGTAATCTACAGCCACCAGGATGTATTTGTTGCCGTATGATGATGGAAATGGCCCCATGAAGTCTATTCCCCAAGCATCAAACACATCAACCTCGAAGATTGGTACCTGAGGCATCTCATTTCTCTTGGTGACGTTTCCAGCTCTTTGGCAAGCCTCACACGCCTTAACAAACTCATGAGCATCTTTGAATAATGATGGCCACCAAAACCCGGCTTGTAAGACCTTTATAGCCGTCTTGAAAGAAGCAAAATGCCCACCATCAGACGAACTGATAAACAGATTGTTTGCAAGGTGAAATATCAAAATCCAAACCACTGTAATGATGTAGTATAGCAGTAAAGGTGTATCAATCCATCCTAGGATGCAGGAAGAACACTAAGAATGCAAGAGTGAAGCAAATCTAAGCAGATCGGGTAAATAGATGGTAAAATAAAGGAAAACTAAATGCAACGACCAAATGAGATGCAAAACTATTTTAAAATCTCTGGAAGAGGGTTAACTACTACTAGGAGAAAACATAAGACAAAAAATGCAAATCTACTAATAACTAAAAATCAATCACTGAATCGGGTCAAACTGATCGATCTAACAACTTAAAGGTAAACGACTTCTAATGAACAAGATGCAAGCTTTGAAACTAGAAGATGATTACTTGAGGTTTAAAAATGCTAAAAGAAGGTTCAGGATCGAGGGTCATATTCAAGACTGTTCAAGGGTCAAGCTTTTGTTTGAAAACACATAAATCTACTCATTGATGAGCTTTCCTTAAGCCTTAAGAATCAAAAGTAGAGTCATCCAGGGTGTATGGTATGATTCCCTTCATCAATATCTTCTCCAAACCCATGGGTTTTGGTGGAAAAAGAGATCGAAGAGCATGTACTACGGATCTCAAATGGTGGCTTAACTAACCCCCACTACAACCATGGCGTTTGGGAGAGGTTAGATTAGTCTCTAGGATCTGGTTTTCTAGGATATCTGAATCCAGTTAGGGTAAGGCAGCCTTGGAATCATAGAGATCTTTTCCAAGACTCTCTAAGCCTTCAGACCCCAAAATCCTAGAAAGGAATGAACGAAGAACAAGAAAAACACAAAGCATAAACCCCTTAAACCCTTGAATCGCCTCGACCCTTAACCCAAGAAGAACTACTCGCTACTCATGTTTAAAACCGATTGAAATGCAATAAAAGATGAACTAAGCATGATTAAAGAGCGATTAAAGAAAAACTGCTTAATATTAAAAAGATTCAAGTTCAAAACATCCAAAACTCAAGAACAATGAAAATGGCGGATCATCGCCTACAGAAAAGCTTAGAAAAGATGAGGATGAAAGAAAGTTGTAGTATCATGAAAGTGACAGCTTCCTTTTGCCCAAAATAGCTAAACCGCCAAATGTTCCCCTCACTACGCTCTAAAACTGGTTAAGGCCCCAGAGATCGACCTTGAGATCGATCAGTTCACTCGATCTTTTTCATGGATCGCCATCTTCTGCTCGATCTTCAAGTCGATCTGGTTGGATGGATCGAGCTCTTCCTTCGATCTTCTACCTGGTCTTTGGATGATCGAGTCGTGGTCTCGATCTCGGTCTCGATCTCTCCCCTTGAATCGACTTGGGTCACTCGATCTTCTGGTCGATCTCGTCTAGATCGACCTGTCTTGCTCGATCCGCTACTCGATCTCGGGTCCTTTGCATGCATGAGTTCTCCAAGTGTCCACAAGCTTCTAGCTGATCCTCCTCACGTCCACATAACCTCCACAACTCCAGAGTGCTCCAAACAACCTGATAATGATGCAAAAGTGCAAGAAATATGCCAAATGCGAATGCAAAAGGACCTAGGCCTAAAATGCAACAAATGGAACAAACTAGCCTATAATACAAGATGAATGCATGAAAAAAATATTATATATGCATGCAAAATATGCAAAATATATGGTAATATCAACTCCCCCAAACTTGCCTTTTGCTTGCCCTCAAGCAAACAAAATTCAAGAAAGGAGGAGAAGTTTGAAAACGGGAGTTCAAAACAAAAGATGTCAATGGAAAAACTGATTCAATGCCCAAGTTATAAGTTCTAAGACGCAAAGAGGTTGTTTTACTTTAAAGCTTTAGCCATACTCATCAAAGCAAACAAATGAACTCTATCTTAGCCTACACAAGCATTCAAATCAACCAACTCCTTAACATTCATTAAACGGTAACCAATGGATCTAGTTTGTGTATATCAAGAGAAAGCATTTGGTCAAGGGACATGGTCATGAGATGAAGATGATCTCATTCGAATAAGCGTTTAAAAATTCAGGGGATCACTCAATGAAAGAATCCTATCTTTGGCAAAATGCTAAAGGTAAAAGCACACTTATGCATGCAAGTTAAAGCTGGCTTCTACCCTTTTTAACCAAGATGATCCTAAAAACCTCTAAAACCCCAAGTGTAACCCCTAAATATACCCTTTCCCAAAGCGCTTGATCTCTTCATCTTTCACAATTGGGGGAAACTCTTTCTTCTTCAGTCCGTGTGGTTGACTTCTTTTTATTTGAACTTGCTCTCCTTTGTTGTATGCTTGGCGCCTTTTTCATCACCTTTGGTGGATGGCTCAGTCTGATTTTCTTCTTTTTGAATGACCTTTGTAAACCTTGTTGCTGCTGGCGCCTTTCTATTTTAACATAAGACTAGAGTATCAAATGCAAGTAGTCAAAGTATGGTGCAGTCTTAACTTCAAACTCACTAGATGCAATCAAATAACAGACAACCAAGGCATTGAAAACAGTTCAAATATTTACAACTTAACAAGTGTTTATCATTCACTCCCTATGCAAATGCAACAACCTAAATGATTTTAAAAATTCTAGACTCAATCCTAAAATATTCTACAATGCAAATGCATACTACATGAATTTTTTTAAAAACTTTTATCATTTTTTGGTGTTTTCATGCCTTACATGATGCATGATGACTCAAAGGATGATAACAGAAAATAAGATCAAAGAAAACATGTCAAACACACCACACACTCCCCCAAACTTGAATGACACCGTCTCGGTGGCAAACAAATCCAAGAGGAGTCAAAACACAAAGCAAAAAGCAAAAGATGTATTGTATATACAATGGTTTGGTTGTTGGTACCTCGGAGCTAGGCTCAGTTGGAGATTGAGGATGCTCCAGACTTCCTGCTCTTGCTAGGAGGGTCTTGAGTGACTGCATTGCCTTTCTCCTTGGTTGTCCCTTCGTGTAGAGAGCGGCGTGCAGCTTGGTTGTCGCCTTGGGGCTCACAGATCACTATCCCACCAGTTGATCTCCTTCTCTTCTCGCGCTGCTCAACCTCTTCGCTTGAAGATGCCTCAGATGATTTCTTCTTCAAGTCCTTGATCTTCTTGGCAAACTTTTTAATCATCTTGCTCTGCCATATGTTGATCTTGCGCTGCATCTCGACGACTGAAGCAAGGAACTTCTCGGTTTTGGTTCTTGGCTCTAAGTCAAGCGTGGGAAGAACAAAGCTCTCGGGCATCTCAGCTTTGGATGTAGGTGACTCTGAACGTGGGCGAGCAACTCGTGGAGGTGTGGCAGTGGCTCCTAGAGGTGCACAGCATTCCTCAACACTTGGCAGAAACTCAACATTGCCAACACCTAGCAGCTCCGTTTCTTCCTTGTTTGGCAAGATGCACACTCTCTTCTCGTTCTTGTTGACTGTAGGAGCCACGGACCTTCCACTGAAGGTGTTGGCGATGAGCTTGAGCGTGTATCTCAAAACGGGGCTGAAGACTCTCTTGATCTTTGCCGTGGTAGCCTTGTAATCATCGTTGCTGATCAGATCCCACAAGTCGTTGGCTTGAGTGAAAGCAGGAAACTCAACGAGCTTGGCATCAGCCTTCAGACCATTGGCTTGGCAACGCTCTTGGATGGAGAGATGGTAGGCTTGTCTCCTGATCTTGAAGGTGAGGTGACCTTGTGAAGGAGTAGGAAGACTTGGATTCTCGTAAGTGAACTCCAAAGTGGCTAGGAAGTCTAGGGTTGCCTCGGGATAGGTTGGGCAATCCATTCATGACAAGCACCGGAGCCCAATGTTCTTGAGAAGCTGCTCAAAGTCTCCCAATATCCCCATCTTTGCTAACAGATCCCTGCTTGCGAACTTCGTGCGGTCAAACCGGAGCCTCTCTAGCCTTTTCTTGGCTTGCTTCTCCTCCTTGGTCCATCTAACCCTATCCTGAACCACTTCTTGAGCTTCTCCTTCTTGTGCTGTCTCTTCTCTGGTTCTCTTTGGTGCCATGGTACCAGAAACACAAATCTCAAGGAAGAGAATGAGTATAGGCGGCGAAATTAAGAGAAAAACAAGCAAAGGAGGAAAAACTTCTAACAATAAACCTAGATTTTTAGGGAATTTATAAAAATTGTAGCTAGATAATAGAGAAGAAAATCTAGATATAGGATTAAATCTAGAAATTTTCCTAATATCTAGCTATTTCTAAAAATTATCTAAACTCCTTAACATCTATAATCATCCTAAACATAACAAAAGGCAATTTTCCAAAAATATTAAACAAGTAAATCAATGAACCGAAAATACCTTTTGACAAGATGAAAGCAAGATGTTAATAGCCTTAAGAAAACAGAAACTCACACTCTCTCTTTCTTTAGAAAACTCGAAATGCAAATGAGAGAGAGTGGGCAAAACCATGCAAATATAAAGGCTAACAAAACCATGGGCAAACAAGTGGTTTCTGACAAAAGTGTGGTCAAGGCACATCTTTCATGGTCAAAGATGCTTGCCTTGACCACAATACAAATTTAAAAACCGGAGGGAAAGAAGAAAAGAGGGGAAAAAAGTCCATTTGATCGATCTAGGACTCGATCTCATGCCCATGTTGACTAGGATCGAGAGGGTTGATCGATCAGGGACTCGATTCAGATTGCATCGAGTCTTAAATCGATTGTGTCCCCTCGTTCCATGATTTTTGGTCATTCACGCTATGCTCCTTGGATCAAGCCACGTGATCGATTTGGGGTCGTTTGGGCGAAGATCGAGTGGCAGATTGAGTAGACTGGTCGATCTTACCTCGAGGATCGAGTGAGGTCAGTCGATCCACACCTCGTTTGCATTTCAAGCTAAACGTATGGGTGGTTTACCCTCTCATGATCGACTGACTCACTCGATTGTCTACTCGGTCTCGTCTAGATCGACTAACTCTTCTCGATTCACTAGCTCGATCAAGTAAAGATCGAGCCAGGATATGTCGATCTAGCACTCGATCTCTAGCCTATACTTCTCCTTTCTCGCCTCTCTTGACTCCAAGATCATGATCTCCAATCACATATCCTTTCACCTACACACTTAAACATAAAAAGCATAAAACTGAAATAAAAAGAAAGCAAAAATATGTACAAGATAGACATGGGAATGCCTCCCAAGTGCGCTTTCTTTAATGTCTTTAACTAGACTTTACTTGGTTTAGGCCTGAGGTGGGTCTTGGAGGAGCATTGTAGTGCTCTCCTTGCTGCATTCACTCGCCAGGTAGGGCTTGACTCTGTGCCCATTGACCGTGAAAGTCTTTCCACTCTTGCCAACCAAAGTAACCGCTCCATAGGGTAGAACTTCCTTGATCTCAAACGGTCCACACCATCTTGAATTGAGCTTGCCCGGGAACAGCTTCAACTTCGAGTTGTAGAGTAGCACCAGACTGCCTTCCCTTAACTCCTTATGAACCAGCTTCTTGTCATGAACCGCCTTGGTCCTTTCCTTGTAGATCTTAGCACTCTCGTAGGCGTCTAACCGTAGCTCATCAAGCTCATGTAGTTGAATCAACCACTACTCCTGCGCCGTCTTGAGACTGAAGTTCATCTGCTTCACAGTCCACAATGCTCAATGCTCCAACTCAACAGGAAGATGACATGCCTTGCCGTATAGAAGAGTGAAGGGAGTGGTACCAATAGGAGTTTTGAAGGCGGTCCGGTAAGCCCATAGAGCATCATCTAGTTTAACCGCCCAATCCTTACCAGTTGCTCCCACTGTCCTCTCTAAGATAGCTTTGATCTGTCTATTCGAGACCTCTACTTGCACACTAGTTTGTGGGTTATAATGTGTTGCTACCTTGTGCTTCACTCCATACTTCTTCAAGAGACTTTCAAACACCTTGTTGATAAAGTGGCTGCCCCCGTTGCTGATCACTACTTTTGGTACTCCAAGATGTGGGAAGATGATGGTTTTAAAGAGTTTAACCACCACCTTTGCATCATTGGTTGGGGAAGCTAGAGCCTCAACCCACTTAGACACGTAATCAACAGCCACCAAGATGAATTTTTTGCCGTAAGAAGATGGGAACGGTCCCTTGAAGTCTATCCCCCAAGCGTCAAAAACATCAACTTCAAAGATTGGCACCTGAGGCATCTCATTCCTCTTCGTGATGTTTCCAGCTCTTTGGCAAGCCTCACACGCTTTCACAAACTCGTGAGCATCCACGAATAGCGATGGCCACCAAAACCCGGCTTGTAAGACCTTTGTTGCCGTCTTGAAAGAAGTGAAATGTCCTCCATAGGATGAACCGTGGCAATGTAAAAGGATGTCATGTGCTTCCTCTTTTGAAACACATCTTCTATACAAGCTCTATACTCCCCTCTTGTACAAGTAAGGCTCGTCCCAAAAATATTGAGAGATGTCTCTCATGAACTTCTTCTTGTGATAGTGGTCAAGATGAGTAGGTTCCTCACCACAAGCTAAGAAGTTCACTATATCAGCATACCAAGGCAGGTTCTCTACTCTCAAAGCCAAAACATCTTCGAACTGATCCTCTAGCCGTGTGCATACAACCGTGTTGATCATCATGAGTTGCTCTTCAGGAAGTGAATCATCTAAGGGTAAGGCTTCATTTACTCTCATTCTAGAAAGGTGATCAGCAACACCATTCTCTATCCCATTCTTGTCTTTTACCTCCATATCAAACTCTTGTAGAAGGAGAATCCACCTTAAGCGCCTCGGCTTGGTGTCTTTCTTCGAGTAGATGTACCTCAACGCCGTGTGATCAGTGTATACAACAACCTTAGAGCCCACCAAATATGATCTGAACTTCCCAAAAGCAAACACAACGGCCAGCAGCTCCTTCTCAGTTGTAGCATATCTCACTTGCGTGTCATCCAAGGTACGACTGGCGTAGTAGATAACATGCAACCGCTTGTCTTTCCTCTGACCAAGAACAGCTCCCACGGCGTAGTCACTCGCGTCGCACATGATCTCGAAGGGTAAGCTCCAATCTGGTGCTTGTACTATAGGTGCCGTGACAAGAGACTCGTTGATGGTCTTGAAAGCGTGAAGACATTCATCATCAAACACGAACTCAGCTTCTTTGCACAACAGCCGTGTAAGAGGGCGAGCTATCTTGGAGAAATCCTTTATGAATCTCCTGTAGAAGCCGGCGTGACCCAAGAAACTCCTTATACCCTTCACATTAGCCGGCGGCTCAAGACTCATCATGACCTCAATCTTTGCTTTATCAACCTCTATCCCTTGCTCAGATATCTTGTGACTGAGCACAATCCCTTCCTTCACCATGAAGTGACACTTCTCCCAGTTCAGCACCAAGTTTGTCTCCTCACATTGCTTAAGTACCTTGCAAAGATTCAACAAACAAGCAGAAAAGGACGCACCATATACAGAGAAATCGTCCATAAATACTTCCACCATTTCCTCTATAAGATCAGAGAAGATAGACATCATGCACCTTTCAAAGGTTGCTGGTGCATTATATAACCCAAATGGCATCCTTCAATATGCGAAGGTACCATAAGGGCATGTAAAAGTCGTCTTCTCTTGATCGTTAGGATGGATTGGTATTTGAAAGAAACCACTATAACCATCAAGAAAACAGTAATATGGGTGATTAGCTAGTCTCTCAAGCATCTGATCAATAAAGGGTAGAGGAAAATGATCCTTTCTAGTAGCTGAATTGAGCTTCCTATAATCTACACACATTCGGTGACCAGTTATGGTTCTAGTAGGAATCAATTAATCTTTTTCATTCTTAATGACTGTGATTCCACCCTTCTTAGGCACCACATGGACAGGAGAAACCCACGTGCTGTCACTGATGGGGTATATCACATCAGCCTCTAACAGTTTCAGAATCTCTTTCTTAACTACTTCTTTCAAATTCGGGTTTAAGCGTCTTTGATGTTCAACAGAAGAAGAGTTTTCATTATCTAAGTGAATCCTGTGAGTGCAAATCATTGGTGAAAGGCCCATGATGTCACTTAGAGAGTACCCAATTGCCTTCATATACTTCCTCAGCTCATTAAGGAGCGAGTGCAACTTATCATCACTCAAGTTTTCATTCACAATGACAGGATAAGTGTCATTGAATCCCAAGAAAGCGTACCTTAGCCCATTCGGGAGCTCCTTTAGGTCCACCTTTGGGGCTAGCAGCTCGCTCCAGTCCTCCTCGTGGCTTGTGTTGATGTTGCCATCCTCATTTGCCTCCTTTGAACTCGAGTCATGAGCTTTCAGGCTGCTATCTTGAACCGTTGCTTCCTCAGAGATCGAGTCATCCAGTCGATCTTCCCCTCGTTCTGGTCCGGATCGATTGCACTCTCTCGATTCACTTACTCGATTTGATATGGATCGAGCAGGAGATCGAGTTGCGGAGTCGTTCTCTGAACTGATCGAGTTGGCTCTCTCGATCTTCTCATCGATTTCTTCTCTGGATCGAGAAGTCTTCTCGATCTTCTTGTCGATCGTTGCCCTGGATCGAGCGATCTCGTCGATTTCCTGATCGATCTCTAGGAATCCGTCTTCATCATCTTTCACAACCTTGCGAGAATCAAGGATGTGCACGTACTCTTGAGTCTGTTCATTCAGGAAGCCATACTCTCCACACTCATTAGTCAAAGCTAGCTGAAGGTGATCCTCTTGTGGTAACTCCTCAAGCAACTCATCCGCTAACTCATCCAAAGTTTCAATGTAGAAAGCTTGTCCTTCCATGGTTGGCTTCTTCAAAACTTCATTGATATCAAAATCTAGCTTGATGCCTTTACCCAAGTGTAAGAGATCTTGCCATTCTTCACGTCAACGATGACTCCAGCAGTCGCTAGAAGCGGTCTACCAAGGATAAGAGGATCCTTTGGCTGTTCATCCATTTCAAGAACAACAAAATCAGTCGGCACGTTCACACCACTGATCCTCACGGCAAGTCTTCAAGCATACCCACAGGGAGCCTTATGCTTCTATCAGCCAGCATGAGAGAGATCCTACACTCCTTAAACCTTGTAAAGCCTAGCTTCTTTGCAATACAGTGATGCATAAGATTGATACTTGCTCCTAAATCACATAAGCAACTTTCAAACTTCAAAGGTCCAAGAGCACAAGGGATGGTGAATGATCCTGGATCTTCTAGCTTCTTTGGAACAATCTCCTTGTGAATGATTGCACTGCACACTTCACTCAACACCAAAACCTCATCACTCTCCTTGCTCTTCTTAGTAAGAGTATCATTGAAGAACTTGGCACATTTAGGCATCATGGCCAAACAATCAACTAAAGGCAGCTTGATCTCAACATCTTTCAAATGCTTCTCAAAGACTGCTCTATGCTTCTCAAGCAGCTGCTTCTTGAACCGTCCAGGGAAAGGAAGCTTCGGTTTGTAGGGTGGAGTACATAAGTTTCTTTTTCTTTGCTAACCTCCTCTACCTTCTTCGCTACAACTGCTTATTTAACCTTCTTAGGTCTTGCAATCCACACATCGTCAAAAGGTGATCCCATGATCATTCGAAAGCTTACCCTCCCCCTCTAGAACAACAATGTCCTCATTGTCTTCAGGAGCAGTCCTCGGTGGTAGCTCTTTCCCACTTTCCCACTTCTCAAGGTAATAGCGTTTGCATACTCTTTGGGGTTTTGCTCACACTTCCCGGGTAAGCTGCCTTGACCGCTTGAACTGGCTTTGCCTTTCTCTAACTGTTTGATCTTGTTGTTCAGGTTGGTGATCTGAGTAGACACGTCAGTTAGAGAATAGTCTAGCCTGTTGTTCATGTCAACAAACTTCTGATTTGTGCTTGCTTGGCCCTGAAGCAACTGTTGAAACATTGCTTGAACCGGATCTTGAGGAGGCGGTGGAGCTTGTTGCTGTTGAGGCATGAAACTAGGAGGAAACACAGGAGAGTAATTCTTGTTTCCTTGCTGTTGAGGACCTTATAAGTTGCCCCTGTCGCTGCCCTTAATATCCACTATTGCTTGTAAACCCGCCTTTGTTATAAGGGATAAAGGGCTTGCCTTGTTGTAAAGGATACACCTTTTTTTTTAGGATTCCCCACGTTAGTGCTTCTGTAGGAAAGGTTGTTGTCTCCCTGATAACCTTGAGCATAGCCTTGTGGCTTGTTGTAGTTGTTGCCTCCAACCCAATTGACCTCTTCTTGGCATTGCTCTAGCTCATCAAATACATCCGCGGCTTCTCCTACAAAGTGAACTTGCTTTTGATTTGCTAGCACTAGCTTATCAATATTCTCATGGAGCGACTTCATCTCTTTCTTGTGAGCTTCTATATCAGCTCCTCTTGGTGCTCGGTCATAATCCTCAGAATAGTTCCCATCGCTTAAAGCCAAATTCTCTATGAGCTCCATTCCTTCTTCAACATTTTGTCCAAGGAAGTTTCCCTTACTTGCTGTATCGAGCAACATGCGAATCTTTGGGAGTGCTCCTCTATAGATTGTGCTCAAGAGAGTCTCTTCACTGAAGTCATGATGAGGGCAAGCTATAGTGTAGTCCTTGAACCGCTCTATAGCTTCATTAAAGGTCTCATTCTGCCTTTGTGTGAAGCCGCTGATCTCACTTCTTAGCCTTGCTGTTCTTGTGCTTGAGAAAAACTTTGACATGAAGGCTTTCTTGCAATCAGCCTATGAAGTGATGGTCCCCTGAGGTAATGTCTTCTCCCAATGCCATGCTTTATCCCCAAGAGAAAAAGGGAATAACCGTAGCTTGAAGCTGTCCTCCGATATGCCATTGATCTTTATCATCCCACAAACTTGCCCAAAGTTGTCAAGATGCTCCAAAGGGTCTTCCATTGCAAGCCCATGAAACTTGTTGTTTTGAACCATTGAGATGAATCCCGGCTTGATCTCGAAGTTGTTGTTCTGCACTGGTGGAGGAGTGATTCCAATGCGGTTATGATGTGTATTTGGACCATCACCAGCACCAAGGATTCTCGGCTGCCTTGGAGCGTGGTTGGGGTTTCCACTGCCCCTTGCACCAGCAGCACGGTGAGGTGGAGCTTCTTCTTGGTCTTGCTCAGCCATAACCCAAAATTCAGCTAGACCAGGTTGCTCTATCTCCTCAAAGTTCTGTTTTTGCTCTACTGTCCTTCTATGCCTTGCACTTCAGAGTTGGTGAATATTGTCCAGTGGTTGTGGAAGATTGTTGTCACCACTGGACCTCAAATTCATGTACCTGAGAAGAAAAAAAGTAAGGTAGAGCAATGAGTAACCAAAAGAAAAGTAAAAGGCTTAGTCTTTACTAAGTTCCAAATCCTAATGCTTCCTACTCAAACCCAAGATGGCAACAGCGCCATTTGATAAACAGAATGTTTCTAAGCTGTTTGAGTCAAAGCCCCAGACCAAGATAATGATGCAGTATAGTGGTAAGGGGTATCAATCCAGCCTGGGTTGTAGAAAGAACACAAGGAATGCAAGAGCGAAGTAAATCTAAGCAGAATCGGGTAAATGGATGGTAAAATCGATAAAAACTAAATGCAACGACCAGATGACTATGAAAACTATTTTAAAATCCCTGGAAGAGGGTAACAACTACTAGAAGAAACAGAGGATTAAAAATACAAAACTACTAATTACTAAAAATCGAGAACTAAAACGGGTTAATAGAGAACTTCTAGCAACTTAAGGTGATAAGCAATGAAACTAAAGTAAAGATGCGAACTTTAAGACTTGGAAATGAAAACTTGAGCTTTTGAAATGCTAAAAGGAGGATCTAAGGTTGAGGGTCATATTAAGAGGGGTCAAGGTTCAAGCTTTGGTTTGAAAAACACTAGATCTACTCATTTGATGAGCTTATCTCTAAGCCTTGAGAAACTTAAACTAGGATCATCCATGGCGTTTGGTATGACCCCTTTCTCTGACCCTTCCTCCAAACATATGGCGTTTAGTGGAAAGATGCGTCAAGGAACATTAAGCAAAGATCTCATCTAGATTGACCTGCCTCATTCGATCTTGCTCTCGATCTCGGGTCCTTTGCATGCATGGCTGAGTTCCTTCACGTGTCCACTAGCTCCTCTTTGATCCTTAGCATGTCCACGAACTCTCCACAGCTCCAATGTCTCCAAAACAACCTGAATATGATGCAAGAATGCAAGAAACATGCAAATGCTAATGCAAAAGTGCTCTATGACCTAAAATGGTGCAAACTAGCCTATTATGCAAGATGAATGCATGAAAACTACACCAAATGCATGCTAAATATGGTAAATATGCTAAATATATGAGTATATTAATGACACGCAAGTGAGATATGTTACCAACGAGAAGGAGCTACTAGCTGTGGTATTCGCCTTTGAGAAGTTCATATTATATTTGGTGGGCTCTAAGGTCGTTGTGTACACTGATCACGCTGCCTTGAGGTATATCTACTCCAAGAAAGACACCAAGCCGAGACTCCTAAGGTGGATCCTTCTTCTACAAGAGTTTGATATGGAGATCAAGGATAAGAAGGGCATAGAGAATGGTATTGCTGATCACCTCTCAAGGATGAGAGTGAATGAAGTCTTACTTTGGATGATTCACTTCCTGAGGAGCAGCTTATGATGGTCAACACTGTTGTATGTGCACGGCTAGAGTATCAGTTTGAAGAAGTTTTGAGCTTCAAGGAAGAAGACCTACCTTGGTATGCGGATATAGTCAACTTCTTAGCTTGTGGAGAGGAGCCTACTCACCTATACCACTACCACAAGAAGAAGTTCATGAGAGACATCTCTCATTACTTTTGGGACGAGCCTTACCTGTACAAGAGGAGAGTAGCAGAGATGTGGCAACTTCAACCAAAGAGAAAGAAACTCAGCAAATGGTGTAAGAGGAAGGTCAACAAGTGGTTCAAGAGAGGGTTAGATGGAGCAAGGAGGAGAAAAAGGCTAAGAAGAGACTTGAGAGGCTGCGCTTTAAACCAACCAAATTTGCAAGCAGAGACCTCTTGGAGAGGATGGGGCTATTAGGAGACTTTAATAAGCTTCTCAAGGACATGGGGCTTGCTTCCCTCTCAAGGATGGATTGCCCCACGTATCCAGAAGTCACGCTTGACTTCCTCTCAACCTTAGAGTTTTCCAATGAGAATCCGAGCCTCCCTACTCCATCACAAGGTCACCTCACCTTCAAGATCAGGAGACAGGCTTATCATCTCTCTATCCTAGAGCTTTGACAAGCCTATGGTCTTAATGCAGCGGCCAAGCAAGTGGAGTTCCCTCCTTTCACATAAGCCAACGACCTAAGGGACTTGCTTTGCGACGAAGGCTACAAGGCTAACACCGAAAAGATCAAGAAGTTTCGCAAACCCGTGCTGAGATATGCCCTCAAACTCCTTGCCAACACCTTCAATGGACGATCCGTGGCTCCAACAGTCACCAAGAATGAGCTGTGCTTTCTCTTCCAAGGGATTAAGAAGATCTTATGCAGCCAAGAAGAGAATGATGTGCCAATGAAGGATAAGCTTGGCAATGATGTCAACTATGGTTGTATCTTGGCCTCTTCTTTGGTCAAGTACAAGGCGTGGGCAATGCGATGCAAGGTGAGCTCAGCACTCATTGGAGGCTTCCTCACACCGCTGTTCATACAAGCGGGGATACCTATCTCGGAGTTTCAACCTTGCGCGGAGACAGCTTACATGGACGAGACTTACTTGCGCAACAGTGACTCCTTGGGACGCACACCAGCTCCAGGGTTCTATACCTATTTGTTCTACGGTGAAAACAACACAAAGAGAGTGTGCATCCTGCCTAACGTGGATGAGACGCACCTAGAGAGCTATGGCACCATCGAGTTTGTTCTGAATGAAGAGGGATGTTTTGCGCCTCTTGGAGCCACAACCGCACCGGCTCAAGTTGCTCGTGAACCTTCAGAGTCACCTCCCTCAGATGCCGTGATGCCAGGCTGCTTCGACCTCCCTAAGCTTGACTTTGAGCCAAGGACCAAAACCGAGAAGTTCCTTGCATCCGTGGTAGAGATTCAGCGGAAGGTGAACAAGTGGCAAAGCAAAATGATAAAGAAGCTGGCCAAGAAGATCAAGGACCTTCAAGGGAGCTCATCTGATGCATCTTCAAGTGAGGGGGTTCAGCAACCAGAGAAGAGAAGGAGATCCACCGGAGGGATTGAGATCCGTGAGCCTCAAGTAAGCGCTCAAGCTCCTTGCCCTTCACTACAAGAAGCCGCAAGCAAGGGCAAAGGCAAGGAGACAACCAACAACACTCCTATAAAGAGCAGGAAGTCTGGAGCATCCTCAAGCTCCAGCCGTGCCTAGCTCCAAGGTACCAACTCACAACCTTGCAAATACCATGCATTTTTAAGTTTTTGCTTTGTGTTTGTTGACTCCTCTTGAATTTGTTTGCCACCGAGACGGTGTCATTCAAGTTTGGGGGAGTATGTGTGTGCTTTGACATGTTTTCTTTGATCTTATTTTGAGTTATCATACTTGAGTCATCATGCATCACTAAGGCATTGAAAAGAACAAAAAAATCATAAAAGTTTTAAAAATTTTCAAAAAAATTCATCTAGCTTGCATTTGAATTGTTAAACATTTTAGAATTGAGTCTATAATTTTAAGCATTTAGGTTGTTTGCATTTGCATAAGGGGTAAAAGTTTTTCTTGAAAAGTGTTTTAAGCTTATGAATTGTTTCAAGACCCTAGTTAGTAGTTCTTTGATGCATTGTACATACTTTGAAAGTAAGCTCTAACCATATTTGGATCATTTGTTTTGATTTTCGTGACTTAAGTTGAACATTCATGAATTGAATCCTTTCCTATAAAGTGTTAACCTTAATTTGAATTTCTTGAATTATCATACTTATACATTTGAGAAAAGGATACATGGATCACTTATACATATTCAGGCTTTCTTATCTCTTTCACCACTCTCTTGTAAGCCTGAGTAGACTGCCCACCTTGACCCTGACCCTCATTTCAAGCCAATTTTCTTGTGTGACATCTTTGTGAGGCCTTATTTTCTGTTTGAACTTGGCATAAAGTGTTAGTTTTAGGCGACATGATTAGGCTTACATATTGAAGCTAGCTTTGCATTTTGAGGCTAGTTTTAGGATAACTTTGGGGGCGGGGATTCATGGGAGTTGTTTTCTTTGGTTTCGGTTTGAAAGGATTTTGTGTTTGGGGTTTGAACAAAAGAGAAATGAATGGTCTTAAGTGGAAGGCTTTGTGTTTAAAATTGAATGCCCTTGTTTAAAAAGAAGGTAGCTCTCAAAGAAAAGAAAAAAGAAAAAAAAAAGAAATCAGAAAAGAAAAGAGCCAAAAGGCCAAGTTTAAAATGAAAAAAAAAATAAGAGAATAGAGCTACCAAAAGTATTTAAAAGAGCTAAGTATGGTTATAGCCTTACCACTAGCCAAAAGAGTTTTAAAATGATGTTTTTATTTGGGTTTTTGCTAGGCGAATTGCCTTGTTGATGTGGGTAGTCTTTAGGAGGGTGAGTGAGCTTAAAAAGAAAAGAAAAATGAGAGAGGGATTAGGATCATTGTTAGTGTATATGGGTAGATGAGAGTCTAGTCATGTATGCATCAATTGTCCTTACCTTTAGCATTATGCATAAGTTCAACCTTCTTTGAGAGAACCCATTGCTTGATTTACCCTTATGAATGAGATTATTTTTATCTTATGACCTTGTCCCTAGCCAAATGTATTCGGTTTTAAAGTGCATAAGTGTGATTCACGGCTTTGATCTTAATGAATGTTAAAGGTTAGGACTCTTGGATTGTTTGGGATATGAGAGTCATGATTTGAGATTCAACATGTGATGAATATGGCAAAGTTCTTTGGAGTATGAGTTTGTGCATTTCTGATAACAAGATTTTTAATCTCTGGAGGGAGTGATGTAATGCAACAGGAGGTTATCAAAACTCAAGCAGCACACAGTCGTAGTATAGCATGCAAGAGGAATTAATCCAACCTAGGAGCTAGAAAGTGCAATGAGAATGCAAGGATCATGTAAAGCTAAGCAAATGATGAACGGTTTTGTAAAAATCCTAAAAACTAGATGCAACGATTAAATGCAAGGCAAAACTCTTTTAAAATTACCAGGTACGAATGAACTACCACGCGGAACAAACATAATGATTAAAACTCAAAGCTATGAATTTATAAAAATCGACTAGTGGATCGACCACAGGATCGACCACTAAATCGAGCAACAACGATCGATCTCGTCTAAAATTTCAAATGCAGCAAAACTAAAGTCCAGGATGCAAAAGATAACAAGCGAATGATCAACAGAGATGTAAAAATACTAAGAAAGAGGGTCTAGGGTTGAGATTCATGTTCAAGGGTCTCAAAGGTCCAAGCTTGGTTTGAAAACTCTAGATCTACTCACTTTGTGAGATTCTCTAAGCCTTGAAAACAAAACAAGATCCATCCATGGCGTGTGGTATGGATCACTCCTTCATTCTCTCCTCCAGACCCATGGCGTTTGACGGAAAAAGAGATTGAAGGGCAAGGAAACCAGATTTCAAACATGCGGCTTAACTAGTCCCCTAAACTACCATGGCATTTGGGAAAGGGTAACTAGTATCTAGGATGCGATTTTCAGAGATCTCTGGATCCTGTTAAGGTAAGAGACCTCTCTGATCATAAAGATCTTGGCGTGATACTCTTTAAGCCTTAAGAACTCGCAATCCTAGAAGAGAAAGCCATGAAGAACAAGAAAACACCAAACTTGAAAACCTTTTCGACCCTTTTGAATCCTCTCAACCCCAAAACCCGATTAAACTACTCACTACACATGAAGTAAACCAAACAAAGCGTAAACGATGAACTCATCAACATAAAGAACGATGGATTTAAACTTAAACGATTCAAAGATTCAAGAACAATGCTTTAAAGTGTAACAATGGCGAAATCGCCTTCGAACACAGAGAAAAAGATGAAAATGATAAAGTGAAAAACGTGTGTGAGAAAGCATGATCGCCGCCTTCCCAAAATAGGCCAAACAGCTCGTTGGTCCCCCCTCGCTAGCAGCCAAAAACGGTTAAAGTGCACTGAGATCGACCTCGAGATCGAGCATCTCGCTTGATCATCTTCGGACATCGTGCCTTCAGCTCGATCTGTGTCTCGATCTTCTTCGGCGGATCGAGTGCTTCGTTAGATCTTGGAGTCGATCTTTGGAGGATCGAGTGGAGGACTCGATCCGACTCTCGCTCTGCATGGCGTCATTCACGTCCGTACTCCTTGATCGATCGCTTTACTCGATCTCTCTCTCGATCAGTTCCCTTGGATCGGCTGGACTACTCAAACTTCTGGTCGATCTCATAGATCAACCAGCCATGCTCGATCCGCTTCTCGATCTCTGGTCCTTAGCAAGCATTCCTGAATTCTCCAAGTCCACGAACCTCCTCACGAGCCTCAGCACGTCCAACAACCCTCCAAGACTCCAAAGTAGCCGAAAACAACCTGTATGTGATGCAAAATGCAAGAAATATGCATATGCTGGTGCAAGAATACTCTAGGACCTAAAGTGATGCAAACTAGTCTAAAATGCAATGTATATGCGTGACAAACTAACTTATATGTATGCAAAATGCATGAAATATGCAGCTATATCAACTCCCTTAAACTTACCTTTTGCTTGCCCTCAAGCAAACAAAATTAAAAAAGGGAGAGAGGTTTTAAAACAAACGGGGGTTTAAGTTTCTTGCAAAGGTATCTTTCAAATGAGTCAATCTCAAAGTCCTAGTTACTAGTTCTAAAATGCAATACACACGCTCATACTCCAAAGAACTTAGCCATACTCATCACACAAAGAATTTCAAATCATGACTCTCCTATTCCAAACAATCAAAGAAACTCATCCTTTAACATTAATTAAAGACCGAACCATGAATCAAACTTATGCACTATAAAGCAAAACACATTTGGCTAAGGGTTAAGGCTATGAGTATATAATGATCTCATTTTAAAGAAGGGTTAATTTTAAGTACGGGTTTCTCTCAAAGATGGTAAGAACTTTATGCATAATGCTAAAGGTGAAGGCAATTGATGCATACATGATCAGATTCTCATCTACCCATGCAAACTAACAATGATCCTAGAACCCCTCTCATTTTTCTCTTTTTAGCTCACTCACCCTCCTAAAATCTATCCTTATCTTCAAAGCAAAAGCTTAGCAATCCCCAAATTAAAATAGAAAACATCTTAATTCTTTTAGGCTAGTGAAAAGGTTTGAAAATATTAGGCTCCTTATTTCTTTCTTATTGATAGCTCTCTTATTTTTAATTTTTTTCTTTCTTTTTCTTTTCTTTTTATTTTGGCACTTAGGCTCTTTTACTTTTTTTTTTTCTTTTTTTTTTTGAGAGAACTATCTTCTGAAATTATTGGAGCATTGTACATTTTAAACACAAAACCTTTCACTTCAAATGCCAAACTTTTTTGAAACCGAAAACATTTAAACAAGGAAGCAACCCCAGTGATCCCCCAAACTTATCCTAAGCCTACATCTAGCTTCAAAATGCAAAGCTAGCAATCATATGAGAACCTAATCATGTCGCCTAAACGTAACACGTTATGCTAAGTTCAAACCAAAAGAGGCCTCACAATGATGTCACACACCAAAACTTGGCTTCAAAGAAAGGTAAGGGTCAAGGCGGGAGTTCTACTTAGGCTCACAAAGAGTGGTAAAAGGAAGAAGAGAGCCTAAATATTTCTAAGATCCATGTGTTTATTTTCAAGTGCATAAGAATGATATTTAAAAATTCAGATTAAGGTTTTCACTTAATAGGACAAGTTTCAAATCATGAGAGTTCAATTCAAGTCACGAAAATCAAAACAAGTGATCCAAGCATGGTAAGTACTTACTTTCAAAGTGTGAGCAAAACATTAGAGAACTAATAACTAGGATATTGAAACCATTCATAAGCTTAAAACACGTTTTTAAGAAAACTTTAACCCCTTATGCAAATGCAAACAACCTAGATGCTTAAAAAATTCTAGACTCAATCCTAAAATGCTTAACAAGATGAATGCAACTACATGAATTTTTTTGAAAATCTTTAAAAATTTTACCAATTTTTTCCTTTTCTTTTCTTTCCTTTCCTTTTCCTTTGCTTTTGGAGCCTGGCTCTTGGAGAGAGAGACATGCTGGTTGAATGCTGCTGCCTTGAGTCTCACGGATGACAACTCCACTGGTTGAAAGCCTTCTCTTCTCGGGCTGTTGAACCTCTTCACTCGCAGCCTGCTTTGGTGAACCTCTTTGAAGCGCTTTGACCTTCTTGGCAAGCTTCTTGATGACCTTGCTCTGCCACTTCTTGATCCTCCTTTGCATCTCCACAACAGAAGCAAAGAACTTTTCTGTCTTGGTCCGCGGCTCAAAGTCAAGCGTGGGGAGGACAAAGGCTTCGGGCATCTCATCATCCGTGGCTGGAGACTCTGATCTTGGGCGAGTAGCCTGCTGAATTGTTGTCGCGGCTCCTAGAGGAGCAAAGCACTCCTCTATACCCAGGAGAAACTCGATGTTCCCAACGCCCAACAGCTCGGTCTCGGGTAAGCTTTCAGCCGATGATGAGATAAACTTTGACAATGTTTGGATTCAAGGACCAAGGAGAGGTGAGAAAGCGGTTGTTGAGAAGAAAGCAGAGCAAACTGCTAAGGAGAAGGATGCTTATGTGCCTCCGCCGTATGTACCTAAGCTACCTTTTCCTGACCGCTTCAAGAGGCAACTCATAGAGATGCATAGAGTCTTGTTTGAGAAACACCTTAAGGACGTAGAGATCAAGCGACCTCTCGTGGACTGTGATACAAGACTTTTTGGGACTTGATTCAATTACCCAAGATTGTACTAATCAGTTGTAGTATAGCATAGGGTTTTATCAATCCAGAAGGGGAGAATGAAACAGTAAGAATGCAGTAAAGATCCTAATTCAAGGAGATATAGATAGTTTTACATGTCTAACAACCTAAATGAGCAAGCAAAGAAGCAAAAGAAAGCAAGCAAAGACCAGTAATGGGAAAGAAAAACAGAGCAAAAACAGAGTAAAAACTGAACTTCAAAGACTAAAAGATAGTTCAAGATCAAGGCAATGTTGATAGGGTGATTCATGTTCATGTCTAGGGTGATCAAAACAAGCTTCTAAACACTCAACCTTAGGTAAGGAACACTAATATAGACTAATCCAATCTCTTGGCATTAATCCCTTTTCTAATCACATATTCAAGATAAATCTCTTTACTCAAACACATGATCATCAAGCATTAAGATCAAGTTCCATAAAACCAATTAGCATGCTAGACATCTAATCTCTTAGGCTAGGTTTACTAATCTCTTTTATAATATATCAAACATCAACTCACATTCTCATGCATAATCAATGTCTAAGGGCAATTTCTCATCAATATGGTACTAAGCAATAAGCACATTCAAGCAAGAAATGATAGATGCAAAGACTCATGATTATCTAAACACCATTTTCAAGCATTGAACTTCATTCAGAAATTTCATCAAACACTTCGTGTGCATATGAAAATCTAAAATCAACTTCTCCAACAAAGAGGTACTAAGCATTAAGCACAATCATATAAGAAAGGGAATGAGAAGAACTAAGCCCTAATGAACCTAAACAATCACTAAAATCACTCCATCTGCCCTAATCTCAAACCTAAAGCAAACTACTCACTAAACATGGTGAAAACCATCAAATCTATGAATAAAAGATAGTTAATCATGATTAGGAAGATAAAAGATTAAGGGAAATGCAAACTTTAATTAAAATAAACAAAGATTCAAATTACAAAATCAAAAAGCTCAAACAAAGAAGAAAAGGCTGATGGATAAAGAGATGTCTCCCCAGAAATTAGGGATTTTAAGTATTTATAGGAATCTAAGCGAAAATGGCAAAATTGTAAATAAAAGGTCTTTAGTCTGGCAGCGTATCAGTCAGTTGCGTCGGTCTTCAGTGACCGAAATAGATTGAGCGGTTTCACGAAAAGTGCGATATCTGTTGAACGGCATATCAGAATAACCTGAAACCAAGTTCTCCTGAAAGATAACTCACGTGGACATGAGCTGATCTTCAAGTCGGTCAAGATCAATGGTAAAAACTCCAGATGGACATGTGCTCACTTTGTTCGCCGTAACTCTTCAACCACTGATGGGAATGACTCGAAACTAATTTCAAACGAAATCTAACTCAAGTGGCTACAAAGTTGATGAAGGACGCCGAAACCAAATCGGTATGGAAACACCAGATATGAGCTGATCTTCAGTCGATATGAATCCTATCGGTCACTTCTGACCGATACTGGTGACCGAAATTCATCCGCTGGGTTTATGTCGATCACTTCTGACCGATACTGGTGACCAAATTTCATCCGCTGGGTTTATGTCGGTCACTCCTGACCGATACTGATGACCGAAATTCATTCGCTGGGTTTATGTCGGTCACTCCTGACCGATAGCCTCCGTGCACAGACCAATATGAGTTGAGCGGTTTCACGAAAACTTCTGTAACATTCTAACCGCTCATGGGAATGACCTGAAACCAACTCCAGACGCAAGCTAACTCACGGGGCTACAACATTGGTGCAGACTGTTGAAGCTGAATCGTGTTGGAGATGCTTTTTCGGAAAGTGTTTTGTCAGGTGAAGTTTCTGGCCGCTTCAACAAGGTGCACCTTCTTCTTGGCCCTTTTCATGTCTTGTGCTGCACCCACCATCATCTCCCATGCTCCTTGTAGCTCAATGAGTACCTGTAAATATTTTTAATGTAAAGAAAATGCAGACTACACCCTAAATGCAACTAAGTCTAAAAAGAGAAGAAAATGGGAGAAAAGATAAGGAAAACATGCAAAAGAGAACCAAAACATGCACTAAATGCAGGCCTAAATGTTGAAAATACAAGAGATATCAGACTGCCTTGCAATGATGCCTAAATGCGCCAAATTCTTTAACGATACGCTCGTGAAGAAGAATAAGGAAAGCAAGGAAGTGCTTGTTCTTAGTGAGGAATGTAGTGCTGTGATACACAAGGAGATAGTCCCTAAGAAGTTGGGAGATCCTGGAATCTTCACTATACCTTGCGCTTTAGGTCCTTTGGAGTTGAAGAGTTGCCTTTGTGATCTCGGAGCTAGTATAAATCTGATGCCTCATTCCGTAGCAAAGAAACTTGGCTTTACCCGGTTCAAAGATTGTAGAATCTCGTTGGTACTAGCTGACAGGAGTGTGAGGTTACCCGTGGGTTTGCTTGAGGACTTGCCAGTGAGAATCAGTGGTGTAAACGTGCCTACGGACTTCGTTGTGTTGGAAATGGATGAAATGCCTAAGGATCCACTCATTCTCGGTAGACCTTTCTTAGCCACCGCCGGAGCTATCATAGACGTCAAGAACGGGAAGATAGCTCTGCACTTGGGTAAAGATATAAGGCTGGACTTCGATATCAACGAGGTTTTGAAGAAGCCTACGATAGAAGGGCAAGCTTTCTACATTGAAACATTGGATGCTTTAGCGGATGAGTTGCTAGAAGAGTTGGCTCATGAGGATCATTTGAAGCTGGCATTGACTAAGGAGCCAGGAGAGTTCGGTTATGTGGATCAGAGGACTCAGGAATACGTCAACTTGCTTGATTCAAGGAAGGTTGTGCTAGAAGATGAATGCGTTTGCCTAGAGATCGACTCCGAGATCGATGACATTACTCGATCCAGGGGTCAAATCGACAAGACAATCGAAAGCACAACTCGATCCAGTGCAACAATCGACAGACAGATCGAGGAGGGTGATCGATCCAGGAAAACAATCGAGTCCGGGATCAAGGGAGGCCTTCCGATCAGTTTGGGGTCTAATCCGGAGATCGACTCAGCGTCTCGATCTCTCACTCTGTCCACATTAAATCGAGTGAGTGAATCGAGCGAAACTGCTCGATCTAGACGAAATCGAGAGCAAGATCGACTGAACGACTAGATTTCAGAAGGGATAGAGGTTGGAGAAAGCAGCCTCAAGGGTCATGTCTCGGGTTCTAAAGAAGGTTCCAAGGAGGAAAATTACAGCAACTGCCACGAGGATGATTGGAACGAGCTGTTAGCCCCAAGGGTGGACCTCAAGGAGCTCCCAAAAGGGCTAAGGTATGCTTTATTAGGGCTTAACGAAACCTATCCCGTGATTGTGAATGAAAACTTAAGCGATGATGAGTTGCACTCGCTCTTAACTGAGTTGAGAAAGTATAGGAAGGCCATTGGGTACTCTCTAAGTGACATCAAGGGCCTTTCACCAATGCTTTGCACTCATAGGATTCACTTGGATAATGAGAACGCCTTTTCTATAGAACATCAAAGGCGTTTGAATCCTAATTTAAAAGAGGTTGTTAAGAAAGAGATTCTTAAGCTGATAGAAGCTGACGTGATCTATCCCATAAGTGACAGCACATGGGTTTCTCCCGTACACGTGGTGCCTAAGAAGGGAGGGATCACGGTCATTAAGAATGACAAAGATGGGCTTATACCTACTAGGACTATTACTGGACATCGTATGTGTATTGATTATAGGAAGCTTAATCTTGCTACTAGAAAGGATCATTTTTCCTTGTCTTTTATTGATCAAATGCTTGAAAGACTTGCTAATCACCCCTAATATTGCTTTCTTGATGGATATAGTGGATTTTTCCAAATACCAATTCATCCAAATGATCAGGAGAAAACGACCTTTACATGCCCTTATGGCACCTTCGCCTATCGAAGGATGCCATTCGGGTTGTGTAACGCACCGGCTATGTTTCAGCGGTGTATGATGTCGATCTTCTCCGATCTAATAGAAGAGATGGTAGAGGTGTTTATGGATGACTTCTCGGTCTATAGTGCGTCCTTTTCTGCGTGTTTGTTGAATCTTTGCAAGGTACTAAAGCGTTGTGAGGAGACAAACTTGGTGCTTAATTGGGAAAAATGTCACTTCATGGTGAAGGAAGGGATCGTGCTTGGCCATAAGATATCAGAGAAGGGTATTGAGGTTGATAAGGCTATGGTTGAAGTCATGATGAGTCACGAGCCGCCGGTTAACGTCAAAGGAGTAAGGAGTTTCTTGGGACACGCTGGCTTCTACAGGCGCTTCATCATTGATTTCTCTAAGATTGCACGCCCTCTTACGCGGCTGTTGTGCAAGGAAGCTGATTTTGTCTTTGATGAGGAGTGTTTGCAAGCTTTCGTGACCATCAAGGAAGCTCAAGTATCCGCGCCTATAGTGCAAGCACCGGACTGGACTCTACCGTTCGAGATTATGTGTGATGCTAGTGACTACGCCGTGGGAGCCGTTCTAGGTCAGAAGAAAGATAAGAAGCTGCACGTGATTTACTATGCTTCAAGAACCTTGGATGATACGCAAACAAGGTACACCATCACGGAGAAGGAGCTATTGGAAGTAGTGTTCGCCTTTGAGAAGTTCCGGTCATACCTCGTGGGTTCCAAGGCTATTGTCTACACAGATCACGCGGCTTTGCGCTACATCTATTCCAAGAAGGACACCAAGCCGAGGCTTTTGAGATGGATTCTTCTTCTTCAGGAGTTTGACATGGAGATCAAAGACAAGAAAGGGATAGAGAAAGGCGTCGCTGACCATCTCTCTCGGTTAAGAATCAACGAGTCTCTTCCTTTAGATGATTCTCTCCCCGAGGAACAACTAATGGCAATCACTACAGCTGTTTGTGGGAACCTAGAAGGGCGGTTTGAGGAAGTTCTGAGCCTCAAAGAGGAGGATCTCCCTTGGTATGCGGATATTGTGAACTACTTGGCCTGTGAGGAAGAGCCTTCGCATCTTGACAACTACCATAGGAAGAAGTTCATGAGGGACGTGAGCCACTACTATTGGCATGAGCCCTATTTACATAAGAGAGGTGTTGATAGCCTGTACAGAAGATGCGTGACAAAGGAGGAAGCAAGAGATATCATCTTTTATTGCCAAGAGATAACATCAATTGGCGCCGTTGCCTGTTTATTGTGTCTAAGGCATTTGAGTTTGATTACTTTCTTAGACTAGGCTATTTTCTTTATGTTTTCTTTTGTTTTGATGATTGGAGAAGGAACATTAGTTCCATTGAACTCTCATCTTTGAGTTTCACTTGCTAAGAGTCAAGCTTAGTGACTATAAACAAGCACACTTGAAAGGTAGTTCCATGTTTATCCCTTGTCTATATATGCTCCTTTTGCTTTTGATTTCTTTTGTTTAGTGTTTCAGGGTTCTAAGATGGATCAAATGGTTCAACACAAGGTGGACAATGCCAAAGAGCTACAACAGCTTATTCATTGAGCTGGTGCACTGATTATGGCCAAGAAAAAATGGTAGGCAACATACTGAGTACAAACCAGACATTTCTGCTCAGTCTTACTGCCTGTCTATGCACCAAGCTACTCTCTCAACGGCGATTACACCAAGAACCAAGAAGAAGGTGCGCCTTGTTGAAGCGGCCAGAAACTTCATCTGACAAAACCGGCTCTTAAAAAGCATCTACTCTCCGTTTCAGCTTCCAAAATCTTCATCAATGTTGTAGCCCTGTGAGTTAGCTTGCGTCTGGAGTTGGTTTGAGGTCATTCCCATCAGTTGTTAAAAGGTTACAGAAGTTTTCGTGAAACCGCTCAACCTTATCGGTATGTGCACGAAGGCTATCGGTCAAGGAGTGACCGATACCAGATTTTTGGTCACCAGCATCGATCAGAAGTGATCGACATAAACCCAACGGATGAATTTCGGTCACCAGTATCGGTCAAAAGTGATCGACATAAACCCAGCGGATGAATTTCGGTCACCAGCATCGGTCAAGGGTGACTGATACGAATCTCATCGACTGAAGATCAGGTCAGATGAGGGGTTTCCATTCCGATTTGGCCTCGGCGATCTTCATCAACATTGTAGCCCCATGAGTTAGCTTTCGATTGATGTTGATTTCGAGCCATTAAAATCGGTTACTTAAGAGTTATGGCGAATAGAGTGAGCATATATCCATCTGGTGTTTTGACCAATCATCTTGACCGACTTGAAGATTAGCCTGGACGAAGGGTTTTCCTCTCGATTCAGCCCCGGATGTCTGCATGAAAGTGATAGACAATTGAGTTAGGTCTCGTATTCAGCTGGTTTCGTATCATTCGGTGCAGTGGAACAAGAAACACTGAAATTTTGGCAAAGGCGCTGCAAGAACCCCAAAAGTTACATCAAGCCGGATATCAGATGTTTTGGTCGATATAACTCCTTGATCTTGCTCAGTATGGTGCACACTTCTGGTTTTAAGGGAGTAAAGGCTTTCTTCTTCACTATTCACCATTCCAAGCCATTCTTCAAAACATTTCCACTCCTTCTCCATTACAAGACCATGAGGTATACTCCAAAACTTTTGCATTTTTCTTCTTCTCTTCTTCTCTTATTTTTTTGAATTGTTTGTTGGATATTGGCTCCTATTGCACTTTCATTACACAGTGGATTACACAGGGACTGTGTAAATTAAGTGTGGGGGAGGGTGCGATACTAACAGTTTGAAAGATTTTCGAAATTTTTGAAAGATTTTCGAAATTTTTTTTGTAAAAATGGTTTGAGTGATCACCTAGTTGCATCTTGCATTTTAGGATTGCATCTAGTTGCATTTGCATTGAGGTTTCATCAATTCGAAATTTTGAGCATGATGTTTGCCTTTGAGAGGTGTTAATTTTTGAAATCACTTCATTGCCTAAGTTGTTAGCTCTTTGATGTTATGGTCTAGTTTGAATTGAAGTTTGAACCACACCTGGAATTATTTGCATGATACTCTTGTCTTGATGAAGCTTGCATGACCTGAATTCAGTCTCTATATACTAGAACCATAATTTGAATATTGAATTATCATGTCTTATGCATTGAAAGTGTTTTCATTGATACCATACACATACTTAGGCTTTCTTTTTCCCTTCTTTGTCCCCTCTTGCTAGTCCAAGTAGATTTCCCTGCCATTAACCAAACCTTCTTTCAAGCCAAAAATTGTTTGGGAGTGATTGTGAGGCCTTTTCTCTAAGGAATGGGCTTAGTAAAAAGTGTTGGGTTGGAACTACAAAGGGACCCTTCCATTGTAGAACGAGCTCACCCTCTTGAGCTAGATAGGCTAGGATGTTTTGGTTAACAAGGGATGGTTTTGGGATTTAAATTTTGGGTTATCAAGTGAAGAAGGAAAAGAGAAAGAAAATGAAAAGGAGTGCACATAAGTAACCTTGGGATGTTTGGCTAATCATTCAAAGCTCTATGCAAATGAAGAAGGTGTCCAAAGCTAGCAAAGAGAACACCAGTAAAGTAAAGAAGAGCAAAAGCAAACAAGAAATGGTCAAACCTCCAAGAAGAATCAAAGAAGAAGATGCACTATCAAAGAAGCTCCAAAGGAGAATGAAGAATGGGATCAAAAGAAGCAAAAAGCTTGAAGAAAAAGGGTAGAATAGGATTATGTTTTGGGGAAGAAGCAAAAGAGTTTAGATCACTTATGTGTTTTTGGGTAGATGGGAGTTTACCTTTGTATGCATAAGTTGTTCTTTACCCTTAGCATTTTACCAAAGCTCATTCCATTTTCTTGAGAGAACCCTTGCACTTAAATATAACCAGTTCTAAATTGCTTGAGGTCATCTTTGCCTCATAAGCCTTATCCTTAGCCAAATGAAAACACAAGATTTGCATGAGCATGATCCACTTGGTTGATGAGTTAATTGAATGTTAAAGAAATTGGATGATGTGATTTGCTTGTGTAAGATAGTCTTGAGTTTTCTTGTATATGCTTGTGATGAGTGTGGCTAGATTTTCAGTAAGAACGAACATCATTTTCATCTTAGAATCATTAACTTGGACAATGACTTGATTTTTATTATTGGCATCTTTCAAAGCAAATAGCTCATACATTCAAACTTCTCTTCCACCATGTAAATACTTGCTTGAGGGCAAGCAAGATCTATGTGTGGGGGTGTTGATATCCTCATAATTTACCTTGTTTTAGCTTGCATTTAGTTTAGTTTTTGGTCTCTTTCATGCATTCATTCATCATATTTTGTCACATTTGCATTCATATTAGACATAATAGGTTTAAGGTTAGACATTTGCATGTTTTGCATTGTTTGGAGTCTTTTTCAGTTCTAAATGGAGCAAGGAAGACATTTGGAGAATGGTGAATGATGTGGACATGAAGAACCCAGAATAATAGCCAAAATGACGGGTTTTAGGCTGCACCAAAGTCCTGTATCGACCAAAGCTGAGAGAAATCTGTCCGATGTGCAAATCGATATGAAATGTATGGGTCAAAACGAAGGTTTTCCGCTGAGCTTCAGCCTCCACGTCCTTCGTAGAGGTTGTAGAGGGTCAAATAAGCTTTCTAACGGAGGTTAAATCATGTCAATCTGATCAGTATTTCAAACGATACGGCGGTTCAAGCATCACTGTCCGCAACCAGAAGTTCCTATCGATTACCACATCGATCTCCAACTTCCTTCCTTCAGATCGATAGGTTTTTTCCCGAAAAGCATCTTTGAGCATTTTTGACTTCTTTATTTTTGCTTCCTAGGGCTATTTTGGGGATGTTCTCTATAAATAGCTAAACCGAGATCTATTTTCTCTTATCCTTTCTCTTCCCCAAAGCTTTGCTGTGGTTTTTCATAGAACAAGAACAAATCCTTTGTGAGTTGAGATTGGATCACTTGTGTATACTTTTATTTATGTTTTCTTCTTCTTTTAATCATAAGTCTTTAATCTTTAGTCTTGGTCTTTCTTTTATTAATTTCGAATTTGCTCTTTAGGGTTTGAGTTATTTTAGAGATTCATGATTTTTTTGTGATGCAAAAGTGTTTCTTTTGGATGCTTGATGTGTTAGGTTGCTAGATCTCATTCCTCTTCTTGCTGAATTGATATTTAATACCTAGTACCTCTTTGGATTAGACAAGAATCATGGGCGTTTTATCCTGCACTCCATGTGTTTGATGAAACGTCTTAATGGTTTAAGTCTTGAAATAGATGCTTAGAATGTCATGAGTCTTTGCATCACCCATTGGTGGAAAGTTGCCCTTAGATAACTGCAATAAACCTAACCAGTGAGTAGTTGCCTGATATATTCCAGCAAGTGATATGTAATCACACAAGCCATCAAAAGTGGAGGTATGAGAACTTGTTAGATTTTATGGACCTTCTGCTTCTTGCTTGTTTGTTGGTAAATACACCACTAACCATGGGTTTGACATGCCAATGAACAAAGTAGCTTGTCTTGTTTTAGATGTCCTTATCTAGAGTTGAATTGTTCTTAATTTGATTTGATCCCTTAACCATAAGCATGATTCACTTTGCTATCACTTTAGTCTTGAACCTAGCCTTTTTGTGTTTGCTTTCTTTTTAGGGATTTGAGATGGGTTAGGTTTAGGGAATTTGAGACTCTATCTATGTTTTTTTAGTGTTAATTCTTCCATTTCCTTTCTTGATTGCTGTGTTTAATGCTTAATTAGCCCTAGCAAAGTTGATTAAGATCTTAGGCTCATTTTATGTCCACCAAGTGTTTGATGAAATGCATGAACTGCTTTGCAAGAGAATTGCTTACACTAGCTCAAGAGATTGACTGTCTAGGGAGTGATTTGGCAATATAGGGTTGATAAATTTGTCTTAATGCTTGCTCTTTATCATTTCACTAATGAGAATTAGTTCTTGACTTGGTAATTAGCAAAGAGATTAGTGCCAAGAGATTGGATTAGTCATATAAATAAATCCTATGCAAAAGGAATAACATTGTATGAGTTTGTAAGCATCATAGGCTGAGTCAAGAGTTCCGTATTACCAATTATCTCATCTCAAGTCCCATCTTTTCTCTGTTTTAAGCTATGTTCTGAGTTTGCTCTGTTTTTCTTTTATTTTGGTTGCTTTGCTTGATTTTCACCTTTTGTGTTTTGCTTTCTTCTTGTTCATCCTTAGGTTGTTAGATTTCCTTCTTGTTCATCATAGGTTGTTAGAGTTCAATTTCCTCTTTTGATTAGGCCTAGCTTAGCAAGTTTTCTGCATCTTGATTGTTCCTTAGCCTTTAGATTGGATTGACACCTCAAGTACTACAATGACATGTGTGTTTGAGAATTGATTCTAAGGATTAAAAACCCTAACATCAATTGGCGCCGTTGCAAGTTTATTGTGTCTAAGGTATTTGAGTTTGATTACTTGCTTAGACTAGGCTATTTTCTTTATGTTTTTTTTTGTTTTGATGATTGGAGAATGAACATTAGTTCCATTGAACTCTCATCTTTGAGTTTCACTTGCTAAGAGTCAAGCTTAGTGACTATAAACAAGTACACTTGGAAGGTAGTTCCATGTTTATCCCTTGTCTATATATGCTCCTTTTGCTTTTGATTTCTTTTGTTTAGTGTTTCAGGGTTCTAAGATGGATCAATTGGTTCAACACAAGGTGGACAATGCCAAAGAGCTACAACAGCTTATTCATTGAGCTGGTGCACTGATTATGACCAAGAAAAAATGGTAGGCAACATACTGAGTACAAACCAGACATTTCTGCTCAGTCTTACTGCCTGTCTATGCACCAAGCTACTCTCTCAATGGCGATTACACCAAGAACCAAGAAGAAGGTGCGCCTTGTTGAAGCGGCCAGACACTTCATCTGACAAAACCGGCTCTTACAAAGCATCTACTCTCCGATTCAGTTTCCCAAATCTTCATCAATGTTGTAGCCCTGTGCGTTAGCTTGCGTCTGGAGTTGGTTTCAGGTCATTCCCATCAGTTGTTAAAAAGTTACAGAAGTTTTCGTGAAACCGTTCAACCCCTATCGGTATGTGCACGAAGGCTATCGGTCAAGGAGTGACCGATACCAGATTTTCGGTCACCAGCATCGATCAGAAGTGATTGACATAAACCCAACGGATGAATTTCGGTCACCAGTATTGGTCAGAAGTGATCGACATAAACCCAGCGGATGAATTTCGGTCACCAGCATCGGTCAAGGGTGACTGATACGAATCTCATCGACTGAAGATCAGGTCAGATGAGGGGTTTCCATTCCGATTTGGCCTCGGCGATCTTCATCAACATTGTAGCCCCGTGAGTTACCTTTCTATTGATGTTGGTTTCGAGCCATTAAAATTGGTTACTTAAGAGTTATGGCGAATAGAGTGAGCACATATCCATCTGGTGTTTTGACCAATCATCTTGACCGACTTGAAGATTAGCCTGGACGAAGGGTTTTCCTCTCGATTCAGCCCCGGATGTCTGCATGAAAGTGATAGACAATTGAGTTAGGTCTCGTATTCAGCTGGTTTCGTATCATTCGGTGCAGTGGATCAAGAAATACTGCAATTTTGGCAAAGGCGCTGCAAGAACCCCAAAAGTTACATCAAGCTGGGTATCAGATGTTTTGGTCGATATTACTCCTTGATCTTGCTCAGTATGGTGCACACTTCTGGTTTCAAGGGAGTAAAGGCTTTCTTCTTCACAATTCACCATTCCAAGCCATTCTTCAAAACATTTCCACTCCTCCTCCATTACAAGACCATGAGGTATACTCCAAAACTTTTGCATTTTTCTTCTTCTCTTTTTCTCTTATTTTTTTGAATTGTTTGTTGGATATTGGCTCCTATTGCACTTTCATTACACAGTGGATTACACAGGGACTGTGTAAATTAAGTGTGGGGGAGGGTGCGATACTAACAGTTGTCTTTCAAATTTTAGCATTCATCTCTTGCATATCTCTCATACTTGCAAAATTTTGAAACTTTTGAAAGATTTTCGAAATTGTTTTTGTAAAAATGGTTTGAGTGATCACCTAGTTGCATCTTGCATTTTAGGATTGCATCTAGTTGCATTTGCATTGAGGTTTCATCAATTCGAAATTTTGAACATGATGTTTGCCTTTGAGAGATGTTAATTTTTGAAATCACTTCATTGCCTAAGTTGTTAGTTCTTTGATGTTATGGTCTAGTTTGAATTGAAGTTTGAACCACACTTGGAATTATTTGCATGATACTCTTGTCTTGATGAAGCTTGCATGACCTGAATTCAGTCTCTATTTACTAGAACCATAATTTGAATATTAAATTATCATGTCTTATGCATTGAAAGTGTTTTCATGGATACCATACACATACTTGGGCTTTCTTTTTCCCTTCTTTGTCTCCTCTTGCTAGTCCAAGTAGATTTCCCTGCCATTAACCAAACCTTCTGTCAAGCCAAAAATTGTTTGTGAGTGATTGTGAGGCCTTTTCTCTAAGGAATGAGCTTAGTAAAAAGTGTTGGGTTGGAACTACAAAGGGACCCTTCCATTGTTGAACGAGCTCACCCTCTTGAGCTAGATAGGCTAGGATGTTTTGGTTAACAAGGGATGGTTTTGGGATTTAAATTTTTGGTTATCAAGTGAAGAAGGAAAAGAGAAAGAAAAGGAAAAGGAGTGCACATAAGTAACCTTGGGATGTTTGGCTAATCATTAAAAGCTCTATGCAAATGAAGAAGGTGTCCAAAGCTAGCAAAGAGAACACCAGTAAAGTAAAGAAGAGCAAAAGCAAACAAGAAATGGTCAAACCTCCAAGAAGAATCAAAGAAGAAGATGCACTATCAAAGAAGCTCCAAAGGAGAATGAAGAATGGGATCAAAAGAAGCAAAAAGCTTGAAGAAAAAGGGTAGAATAGGATTATGTTTTGGGGAAGAAGCAAAGGAGTTTAGATCACTTATGGGTTTTTGGGTAGATGGGAGTGTTTACCTTTGTATGCATAAGTTGTTCTTTACCCTTAGCATTTTATCAAAGCTCATTCCATTTTCTTGAGAGAACCCTTGCACTTAAATATAACCAGTTCTAAATTGCTTGAGGTCATCTTTGCCTCATAAGCCTTATCCTTAGCCAAATGAAAACACAAGATTTGCATGAGCATGATCCACTTGGTTGATGAGTTAATTGAATGTTAAAGAAATTGGATGATGTGATTTGCTTGTGTAAGATAGTCTTGAGTTTTCTTGAATATGCTTGTGATGAGTGTGACTAGATTTTCAGTAAGAACGAACATCATTTTCATCTTAGAATCAGTAACTTGGATAATGACTTGTTTTTTATTATTGGCATCTTTTAAACCAAATAGCTCATACTTTCAAACTTCTCTTCCACCATGTCCATACTTGCTTGAGGGCAAGCAAGATCTAAGTGTGGGGGTGTTGATATCCTCATAATTTACCTAGTTTTAGCTTGCATTTAGTTTAGTTTTTGGTCTCTTTCATGCATTCATTCATCATATTTTGTCACATTTGCATTCATATTAGACATAATAGGTTCAAGGTTAGACATTTGCATGTTTTGCATTGTCTGGAGTCTTTTTCAGGTCTAAATGGAGCAAGGAAGACATTTGGAGAATGGTGAATGATGAGGACATGAAGAACCCAGAATAATATCCAAGATGACGGGTTTTAGGCTGCACCAAAGTCCCGTATCGACCAAAGCTGAGAGAAATCTGTCTGATGTGCAAATCGATAAATAATGTATGGGTCAAAACGGAGGTCTTCTGGTGCGATTCAGCCTCCACGTCCTTCATAGAAGTTGTAGAGGGTCAAATACGCTTTCCAATGGAGGTTGAATCATGTCAATCCGATCAGTATTTCAAACGATACGGTGGTTCAAGCATCACTGTCCGCAACCAGAAGTTCCTATCGGTCACCACATCAATCTCCTACCTCCTTCCTTCAGATCGATAGGTTTTTGTCCGAAAAGCATCTTTGAGCATCTTTGACTTCTTTATTTTTTCTTTCTAGGGCTATTTTGGGGATGTTCCCTATAAATAGCTAAACCTAGATCTATTTTTTCATATCCTTTCTCTTCCCCAAAGCTTTGCTTTGATTTTTCATAGAACAAGAACAAATCCTTTGTGGGTTGAGATTGGAAAACTTGTGTATACTTTTATTTATGTTTTCTTCTGCTTTTAATCATAAGTCTAGTCTTGGTCTTGCTTTTATTAATTTCGAATTTGCTCTTTAGGGTTTGAGTTATTTTAGAGATTCACGATTTTTTGTGATGCAAAAGTGTTTCTTTTGGATGCTTGATGTGTTAGGTTGCTAGATCTCATTCCTCTTCTTGCTGAATTGATCTTTATTGCCTAGTACCTCATTGGATTAGACAAGAATCCTGGGCGTTTTATCCTGCACTCCATGTGTTTCATGAAATGTCTTAATGGTTTAAGTCTTGAAATGGATGCTTAGAATGTCATGAGTCTTTGTATCACCCATTGGTGGAAAGTTGCCCTTAGATAACTGCAATAAACCTAACAAGTGAGTAGTTGCCTGATATATTCCAGCAAGTGATAAGTAATCACAGAAGCCATCAAAAGTGGAGGTATGAGAACTTGGTAGATTTTATGGACCTTGTGCTTCTTGCTTGTTTGTTGGTAAATACAGCACTAACCATGGGTGTGACATGCCAATGAACAAAGTAGCTTGTCTTGGTTTAGATGTCCTTATCCAGAGTTGAATTGTTCTTAATTTGATTTGATCCCTTAACCATAAGCATGATTCACTTTGCTATCACTTTAGTCTTGAACCTTGCCTTTTTAGTGTTTGCTTTCTTTTTAGGGATTTGAGATGGGTTAAGTTTAAGGAACTTGAGACTCTATCTTTGATTGCTTAGTGTTAATTTTTCCATTTCCTTTCTTCATTGCTGTGTTTAATGCTTAATTAGCCCTAGCTAAGTTGATTAAGATCTTAGGCTCATTTTATGCCCACCAAGTGTTTGATGAAATGCCTGAACTGCTTTGCAAGAGAATTGCTTATCCTAGCTCAAGAGATTGACTGTCTAGAGAGTGATTTGGCAATATAGGGTTGATAGATTTGTCTTAATGCTTGCTCTTTATCATTTCACTAATGAGAATTCATTCTTGACTTGGTAATTAGCAAAGAGATTAGTGCCAAGAGATTGGATTAGTCATATAAATGAATCATATGCATAAGGTATAGCATTGTGTGAGTTTGTAAGCATCATAGGCTGAGTCAAGAGTTCCCTATTTCCAATTATCTCATCTCAAGTCCCATCTTTTCTCTGTTTTGACCTATGCTCTGAGTTTGCTCTGTTTTTCCTTTATTTTGGTTGCTTTGCTTGATTTTCACCTTTTGTGTTTTGCTTTCATCTTGTTCATCCTTAGGTTGTTAGATTTCCTTCTTGTTCATCATAGGTTGTTAGAGTTCAATTTCCTCTTTTGATTAGGCCTAGCTTAGCAAGTTTTCTGCATCTTGATTATTCCTTAGCCTTTGGATTGGATTAACATGACATGTGTGTTTGAGGATTGATTCTAAGGATTAAAAACCCTAACATCAATTGGCGCCGTTGCCAGTTCATTGTGTCTAAGGCATTTGAGTTTGATTACTTGCTTAGACTAGGCTATTTTCTTTATGTTTTTTTTTTGTTTTGATGATTGGAGAAGGAACATTAGTTCCATTGAACTCTCATCTTTGAGTTTCACTTGCTAAGAGTCAAGCTTAGTGACTATAAACAAGCACACTTGGAAGGTAGTTCCATGTTTATCCCTTTTCTATATATGCTCCTTTTGCTTTTGATTTCTTTTGTTTAGTGTTTCAGGGTTCTAAGATGGATCAAATGGTTCAACACAAGGTGGACAATGCCAAAGAGCTACAACAGCTTATTCATTGAGCTGGTGCACTGATTATGGCCAAGAAAAAATGCTAGGCAACATACTGAGTACAAACCAGACATTTCTGCTCAGTCTTACTGCCTGTCTATGCACCAAGCTACTCTCTTAATGGCGATTACACCAAGAACCAAGAAGAAGGTGCACCTTGTAGAAGCAGCCAGAAACTTCATCTGACAAAACCGGCTCGGAAAAAGCATCTACTCTCCGATTCAGTTTCCCCAATCTTCATCATTGTTGTAGCCCAGTGAGTTAGCTTGCGTCTGGAGTTGGTTTCAGGTAATTCCAATCAGTTGTTAAAAAGTTACAGAAGTTTTCGTGAAACTGCTCAACCCCTATCGGTCTGTGCACGAAGGCTATCGGTCAAGGAGTGACCGGTACCAGATTTTCTGATGAGAGCATCGACCAATCGTTTGTACCGGAACAAGAAGAGTGGGAACCAGACGTCGTACCACCAGTGAAAGGTTCACCAATGACACGTTCCAAGACCAGAAGGATGCGAGAAGGGTTTAATGAGGCCTTGGAGATACTACTGATCAATATGGACGTGGGAACGTTACTAAGCCCTCAACCGTTCCCCATTGCACCCGAAGAAGACATATCGGAGGGTTTTGCCAAAAGGAGCCTCAAGGAGGTTCCACCGGCCACAAACCAAGGTATGACCATTTACTTGACAGGAAATGGAGCTCAAAACAACAAGAATCTCACCAATGCCGTACCGGAGCGCCAAGATACAACCAGATCAAGTCTAAGAGCCGAGAAGACATCAATGGAGCTAGAAGACACTTTAATCCAGGAACCAGGAGGAACTCTCGAGGAACCACCCCAACTACTTCAGAGGATATCAGGAAGATGAGAGTTTCAAGGAACTCGGACAATGCAGCCCAAGACCGGACCTAAACCACTACTTGCCAACCAAGGTATATGCGCGCCAAAACCAGGTATTTTCAGTTTATACGATTTGTGCAGGTAATGAGGCTTGCCTCAGTGGTTCTTAAGCCTTCCAACACGCCAAGGAAACACCAGTTCGAGCCCTTAAGGCATCAAGAAAGTCGGCTTAGTTTTATTTCTTTTAGTTTAAGTGAACTTTCCTTTTTCATGTATTTTTGCCTTTGTGCGTTTTGCTCTTTTGTATTCTCTTGTTATGTCGTTTTGCTTTTTATTTTCGGCCTTAGGGCTAGCTTTTTATTTTTCTGCAGCGTTGTATTTTTGGTTACCCTACATTATCAATAAAGAGACCGAATTTTCTTCACAAAAGCTTAGCCGCCGCTAGCCTTTGTTCTTACTTGTTCTTGCGTGTGGATTCACCAAGTTCTAAGTGTTTGCTGTATCAGAGAGCCTTCCATACTCTTTGTGGTGCCATCGACCCATTGCTTTCACCATTCATTGATCCCTCAAGGGAGAGCGTTAAAGCCAACTTGATAGATCCCATATCGGCTCAAGACTTGTTTAACAAGCCTTGTTCTACCACTCTTCATCCACTAGTCCGTACGAGAGAGCGGCATAGCCAGCATATTGACTCCATCATACCATCACTTCCACATCATATAAGCCTCTCACACCGAGTCTTATATCATTTTCGTTCACCAGCATCGATCAGAAGTGATCGACATAAACCCAACGGATGAATTTCGGTCACCAGTATCGGTCAGAAGTGATCGACATAAACCCAGCGGATGAATTTCGGTCACCAGCATCGGTCAAGGGTGACCGATACGAATCTCATCGACTGAAGATCAGCTCAGATGAGGGGTTTCCATTCCGGTTTGGCCTCGGACATCTTCATCAACATTGTAGCCCCGTGAGTTAGCTTTCTATTGATGTTGGTTTCGAGCCATTAAAATCGGTGACTAAAGAGTTATGGCGAATAGAGTGAGCACATATCCATCTGGTGTTTTGACCAATCATCTTGACCGACTTGAAGATTAGCCTGGACGAAGGGTTTGCCTCTCGATTCAGCCCCGGATGTCTTCATGAAAGTGATAGACAATTGAGTTAGGTCTCGTATTCAGCTGGTTTCGTATCATTCGGTGCTGTGGATCAAGAAATACTGCGATTTTGGCAAAGGCGCTGCAAGAACCCCAAAAGTTACATCAGGCTGGATATCAGATGTTTTGGTCGATATAACTCCTTGATCTTGATCAGTATGGTGCACACTTCTGGTTTCAAGGGAGTAAAGGCTTTCTTCTTCACAATTCACCATTCCAAGCCATTCTTCAAAACATTTCCACTCCTCCTCCATTACAAGACCATGAGGTATACTCCAAAACTTTTGCATTTTTCTTCTTCTCTTCTTCTCTTATTTTTTTGAATTGTTTGTTGGATATTGGCTCCTATTGCACTTTCATTACACAGTGGATTACACAGGGACTGTGTAAATTAAGTGTGGGGGAGGGTGCGATACTAACAGTTGTCTTTCAAATTTTAGCATTCATCTCTTGCATATCTCTCATACTTGCAAAATTTTGAAACTTTTGAAAGATTTTTGAAATTTTTTAAAATAAAAATGTTTTGAGTGATCACCTAGTTGCATCTTGCATTTTAGGATTGCATCTAGTTGCATTTGCATTGAGGTTTCATCAATTCGAAAATTTCAGCATGATGTTTGCCTTTGAGAGATGTTAATTTTTGAAATCACTTCATTGCCTAAGTTGTTAATTCTTTGATGTTATGGTCTAGTTTGAATTGAAGTTTGAACCACACTTGGAATTCTTTGCATGATACTCTTGTCTTGATGAAGCTTGCATGACCTGAATTCAGTCTCGATTTACTAGAACCATAATTTGAATATTGAATTATCATGTCTTATGCATTGAAAGTGTTTTCATGGATACCATACACATACTTGGGCTTTCTTTTTCCCTTCTTTGTCCCCTCTTGCTAGTCCAAGTAGATTTCCCTGCCATTAACCAAACCTTCTTTCAAGCCCAAAATTGTTTGTGAGTGATTGTGAGGCCTTTTCTCTAAGGAATGAGCTTAGTAAAAAGTGTTGGGTTAAAACTACAAAGGGACCCTTCCATTGTTGAACTAGCTCACCCTCTTGAGCTAGATAGGCTAGGATGTTTTGGTTAACAAGGGATGGTTTTGGGATTTAAATTTTGGGTATCAAGTGAAGAAGGAAAAGAGAAAGAATAGGAAAAGAAGTGCACATAAGTAATCTTGGGATGTTTGGCTAATCATTAAAAGCTCTATGCAAATGAAGAAGGTGTCCAAAGCTAGCAAAGAGAACACCAGTAAAGTAAAGAAGAGCAAAACCAAAGAAGAAATGGTCAAACCTCCAAGAAGAATCAAAGAAGAAGATGCACTATCAAAGAAGCTCCAAAGGAGAATGAAGAAGGGATCAAAAGAAGCAAAAAGCTTCAAGAAAAAGGGTAGAATAGGATTATGTTTTGGGGAAGAAGCAAAGGAGTTTAGATCACTTATGGGTTTTTGGGTAGATGGGAGTTTACCTTTGTATGCATAAGTTGTTCTTTACCCTTAGCATTTTACCAAAGCTCATTCCATTTTATTGAGAGAACCCTTGCACTTAAATATAACCAGTTCTAAATTTCTTGAGGTCATCTTTGCCTCATAAGCCTTATCCTTAGCCAAATGAAAACACAAGATTTGCATGAGCATGATCCACTTGGTTGATGAGTTAATTGAATGTTAAAGGGATTGGATGATGTGATTTGCTTGTGTAAGATAGTCTTGAGTTTTCTTGTATATGCTTGTGATGAGTGTGGCTAGATTTTCAGTAAGAACGAACATCATTTTCATCTTAGAATCATTAACTTGGACAATGACTTATTTTTTATTATTGGCATATTTCAAACCAAATAGCTCATACTTTCAGACTTCTCTTCCACCATGTTCATACTTGCTTGAGGGCAAGCAAGAACTAAGTGTGGGGGTGTTGATATCCTCATAATTTACCTTGTTTTAACTTGCATTTAGTTTAGTTTTTGGTCTCTTTCATGCATTCATTCATCATATTTTTCACATTTGCATTCATATTAGTCATAATAGGTTTAAGGTTAGACATTTGCATGTTTTGCATTGTTTGGAGTCTTTTTCAGGTCTAAATGGAGCAAGGAATACATTTGGAGAATGGTGAATGATGTGGACATGAAGAACCCAGAATAATAGCCAAGATGACGGGTTTTAGGCTGCACCAATGTCCTGTATCGACCAAAGCTGAGAGAAATCTGTCCGATGTGCAGAACGATATGAAATGTATGGTTCAAAACGAAGATCTTCCGTTGAGCTTCAGCCTCCACGTCCTTCATAGACGTTGTAGAGGGTCAAATAAGCTTTCCAACGGACGTTGAATCATGTAAATCCGATTAGTATTTCAAAAGATACGGCGGTTCAAGCATCACTGTCCGCAACCAGAAGTTCTTATCGATCACCACATCGATCTCCTACCTCCTTCCTTCATATCGATAGGTTTTTGTCCGAAAAGCATCTTTGACCATCTTTGACTTCTTTATTTTTGCTTCCTAGGGCTATTTTTGGGATGTTCCCTATAAATTGCTAAACCTATATCTATTTTCTCTTATCCTTTCTCTTCCCCAATGCTTTGCTTTGGTTTTTCGTAGAACAAGAACAAATCCTTTGTGGGTTGAGATTGGATCACTTCTGTATACTTTTATTTATGTTTTTTAATCAGAAGTCTTTAATCTTTAGTCTTGGTCTTGCTTTTATTAATTTCGAATTTGCTCTTTAGGGTTTGAGTTATTTTAGAGATTCATGATTTTGTGTGATGCAAAAGTGTTTCTTTTAGATGCTTGATGTGTTAGGTTGCTAAATCTCATTCCTCTTCTTGCTGAATTGATCTTTAATGACTAGTACCTCTTTGGATTAGACAAGAATCCTGGGCGTTTTATCCTGCACTCCATGTGTTTGATGAAATATCTTAATGGTTTAAGTCTTGAAATAGATGCTTAGAATGTCATGAGACTTTGCATCACCCATTGGTGGAAAGTTGCCCTTAGATAACTGTAATAAACCTAACCAGTGAGTAGGTTCCTGATATATTCCAGCAAGTGATAAGTAATCACACAAGCCATCAAAAGTGGAGGTATGAGAACTTGTTAGATTTTATGGACCTTGTGCTTCTTGCTTGTTTGTTGGTAAATACACCACTAACCATGGTTTTGACATGCCATTGAACAAAGTAGCTTGTCTTGTTTTAGATGTCTTTATCTAGAGTTGAATCTTTCTTAATTTGATTTGATCCCTTAACCATAAGCATGATTCACTTTGCTATCACTTTAGTCTTGAACCTTGTCTTTTTTGTGTTTGTTTTGTTTTTAGGGATTTGAGATGAGTTAGGTTTAGGGAATTTGAGACTCTATCTATGATTGCTTAGTGTTAATTCTTCAATTTTCTTTCTTGATTGCTGTGTTTAATGCTTAATTACCCCTAGCTAAGTTGATTAAGATCTTAGGCTCATTTTATGCCCACCAAGTGTTTGATGAAATTCCTGAACTGCTTTGCAAGAGAATTGCTTATCCTAGCTCAAGAGATTGACTGTCTAGGGAGTGATTTGACAATATAGGGTTGATAGATTTGTCTTAATGCTTGCTCTTTATCATTTTACTAATGAGAATTAGTTCTTGACTTGGTAATTAACAAAGAGATTAGTGCCAAGAGATTGGATTAGCCATATAAATGAATCCTATGCATAAGGAATAGCATTGTATGAGTTTGTAAGTATCATAGGCAGAGTCAAGAGTTCCCTATTACCAATTATCTCATCTCAAGTCCCATCTTTTCTCTGTTTTAAGCTACGTTCTGAGTTTGCTCTGTTTTTCCTTTATTTTGGTTGCTTTGCTTGATTTTCACCTTTTGTGTTTTGCTTTCTTCTTGTTCATCCTTAGATTGTTAGATTTCCTTCTTGTTCATCATAGGTTGTTAGAGTTCAATTTCCTCTTTTGATTAGGCCTAGCTTAGCAAGTTTTCTGCATCTTGATTGTTCCTTAGCCTTTGGATTGGATAGACACCTCAAGTACTACCATGACATGTGTGTTTGAGGATTGATTCTAAGGATTAAAAACCTAACATCAAGGAGCTGGTCAAAGTCTCCTAGAATCCCCATCTTGGCCAGCAATCCTCTGTCCGCGAACTTAGTTGCTTCGAAACTCACCCGTTGAAGCCATTCCTCGTCCAGTTTCTCATCCTTACTCCAACGAACCCTCTCCTGGACAGCCACTTCTTGGTTTCCTCCCTCTTGTGCTGTCTCATCTCTCGTTCTTTTAGGGGCCATTGTGCCTTAAACAAGTTTCTCAAGCAAAAGCAATGAGCAAATCGACGATATGATGAGACAAAGAGAGAAGCAAAGAAGAAAACCTATAACTACTACCCTAGAATTTTGGGGGATTTATAAAAATTATAGAAAAATAATAGAGAATCAAATCTAGAGATAGAGAGAAATCTAGAATTTTTCCTATTACCAAGCTATTTTAAAAAAATTAAAACCGCCCTATCATTTTAAACAATCAAAGCGAATAAAAAAGATATTTTCTTAAAGATTTCCTTAAAAATTCGAAAATACCTTTGCAAAGATTAAAAAAGATGCTTCTTAGCCTTTAGAAAACAAGAACTCACACTCTCTTTTAGCTTAACACTCGAGAAAACAAGAATGAGAGAGTGTGAAAGTAGTTGAAAAAATTTAAAGGCCAACAAAACAAAACCATGGGTAAAAAGAAGTGGTTTTTTGACAAAAGTTGTGGTCAAGGCACATCTTTCGTGGTCAAAGATGCTTGCCTTGACCACTTTTTGAATTTAAAAAACCGGAGGGATAGAGTAAAAGAGGCAAAAGAAAATGTTACCTCGGCACGAGATCGAGTCCGTTTGGTCGATCTAGGACTCGATCTCATGCCCATAATGGCGTGGATCGAGAGGGTTGCTCGATTTGGGACTCGATTTCAAATTGAATCGAGTCTTGGATCGATAACACCTATCGTTCCTTGAATTTTTGGCACGACGGTTAAGTCCTCATGATCGAGCCACGTTCTCGATTCAGGGGTCGATTTAAGCTTGGATCGAGTGGCAGATTGAGTAGACTATTCGATCTAGCCTTTATAATCGAGTGACTCAGTCGATCCACCTCTCGTTCGCTTTTTAGGCTAAACGTGTAGGGTGTTTGTCCTCTCGTGATCGACTGCGTCACACGATCTGTCTACTCGATCTCGTCTAGATTGACTGACTCCTCTCGATTCACTAGCTCGATCTAGCAAAGATCGAGCCAGGATGAGTCGATCTAGCACTCGATCTCTAGCATATACTCGCCCCTTCTTACTCCTTTTGGATCTAAGATCATGGCCTGCAATCCCTCATACTTGTTCCTACACACTCATAAGATAAAAATATAAAACTGGAAAAGAAATAAAGCGAAAATATGTACAGGATAGACATGGGAATGCCTCCCAAGTGCGCTTTCTTTAACGTCTTTAGCTAAACTTTACTTGGTTTAGGCAGATGGTGGGTCTTGGAGAAGCATTGAGGTGCTCTCCTTGTCAAATGCACTCGCCATGTATGGCTTAGCTCGGTGTCCGTTCACTGCGAATGCATTCCCACTTTTGCCGACCAACGTGACAGCTCCGTAAGGCAATACCTCCTTGATTTCATACAGACCGCTCGACCGTGACTTCAGCTTCCCTGGAGAGAGCTTGAGCTTTGAATTGTAAAGTAGCACCAAACTCCCTTCCTTAAGCTCCTTAGGTACCAACTTCTTGTCGTGAGCAGCCTTGGTACGCTCCTTGTAGATCCTAGCGCTTTCGTAAGCATCCAGCCTTAGCTCATCAAGCTCGTGCAACTGGATCAACCGCTTCTCCTGAGCCGTCTTCAGATCAAAATTCAGCCACTTCACAGCCCACAACGCCCTATGTTCCAACTCAACGGGGAGGTGTAATCCTTTGCCGTAGAGAAGAGTAAAAGGAGTAGTACCAATGGGCGTTTTGAAAGCAGTCCGGTAAGCCCACAAAGCGTCATCTAACTTCACCGCCCAATCCTTCCGAGTAGTCCCATCTGTTCTCTCTTGTATCGCCTTGATCTGACGGTTAGAGACCTCCACTTGGCCACTCTTTTGAGGATGGTAAGGCGTAGCTACCTTGTGCTTCACGCCATACTTTTTTAAAAGACTTTCAAACAGCTTGTTGATGAAATGGCTTCCTCCGTCACTTATCACCACCTTGTGTACTCCAAACCTCGGGAAAATATGCTCTTAAAGAGCTTGATCACCACCTTAGAGTCATTTGTTGGGGAAGCAATGGCCTCAACCCATTTAGAGACGTAATCAACAGCTACTAGTATGAACTTGTTGCCGTATGATGATGGAAACGGCCCCATGAAGTCTATGCCCCACGCGTCAAAGACGTCTACCTCAAATATGGGAACTTGAGGCATCTCATTCCTCTTAGTGATATTCCCTGCTCATTGACAAGCCTCGCAACTCATCACGAACTCATGGGTGTCTTTGAAGATGGACGGCCACCAGAACCCGGCTTGTAAGACCTTAGTGGCGGTTTTGAATGAAGCAAAGTGCCTGCCATACAAAGAACCGTGGCAATGAAAGATGATATCTCTTGCTTCCTCCTTTGTCACGCATCTTCTGTACAGGCTATCAACACCTCTCTTGTATAAATAGGGCTCATCCCAATAGTAGTGGCTCACGTCCCTCATGAACTTCTTCCTATGGTAGTTGTCAAGATGCGAAGGCTCTTCCCCACATGCCAAGTAGTTCACAATATCTGCGTACCAAGGGAGATCCTCCTATTTGAGGGTCAGAACCTCCTCAAACCGCCCTTCTAGGTTCCCACAAACAGCCGTAGTGATTGCCATGAGTTGTTCCTCGGGGAGAGAATCATCTAAAGGAAGAGACTCGTTGATTCTTAACCGAGAGAGATGGTCAGTGACGCCATTCTCTATCCCTTCCTTGTCTTTGATCTCCATGTCAAACTCCTGAAGAAGAAGAATCCATCTCAAAAGCCTCGGCTTGGTGTCTTTCTTGGAATAGATGTAGCGCAAAGCCGCGTGATCTGTGTAGACAATAGCCTTGGAACCCATGAGGTATGACCGGAACTTCTCAAAGGCGAACACTACTGCCAATAGCTCCTTCTTCGTGGTGGTGTACCATGTTTGCGTGTCATCCAAGGTTCTGGAAGCATAGTAAATCACGTGCAGCTTCTTATCTTTCTTCTGACCTAGAACGGCTCCCACGGCGTAGTCGCTAGCATCAACCATAATCTCGAACGGTAGAATCCAGTCCGGTGCTTGCACTATAGGCGCAGATACTAGAGCTTCCTTGACGGTCACGAGAGCTTGCAAACACTCCTCATCAAAGACAAAATCAGCTTCCTTGCACAACAGCCGCGTAAGAGGGCGTGCAATCTTAGAGAAATCCTTGATGAAGCTCCTGTAGAAGCCAGCGTGTCCCAAGAAACTCCTCACTCCTTTGACGTTAACCAGCGGCTCGAGACTCATCATGACTTCAACCTTAGCTTTATCAACCTTAATGCCCTTCTCTGATATCTTATGGCCAAGCACGATCCCTTCCTTCACCATGAAGTGACATTTTTCCCAATTAAGCGCTAAGTTTGTCTCCTCACAACGCTTTAGTACCTTGCAAAGATTCAACAAACACGCAGAAAAAGACGCACCATATGCCGAGAAGTCATCCATAACCCGAATGGCATCCTTCGATACGCGAAGGTGCCATAAGGGCATGTAAAGGTCGTTTTCTCCTGATCATTTGGATGGATTAGTATTTGGAAAAATCCACTATATCCATCAAGAAAGAAATAATAGGGGTGACTAGCAAGTCTTTCAAGCATTTGATCAATAAAAGGCAAGGAAAAATGATCCTTTCTAGTAGCAAGATTAAGCTTCCTATAGTCAATAGTAGGTATAAGCTCATCATTGTCATTCTTAATGACCGTGATCCCTCTCTTCTTAGGCACCACATGTACGGGAGAAACCCACGTGCTGTCACTTATGGGATAGATCACGTCAGCTTCTAGCAGCTTAAGAATCTCTTTCTTAATAACCTCTTTCAAATTAGTATTCAAACACCTTTGATGTTCTATAGAAGAGGCGTTCTCATTATCCAAGTGAATCCTATGAGTGCAAAGCATTGGTGAAAGGCCCTTAATGTCACTTAGAGAGTACCCAATGGCCTTCCTATACTTTCTCAACTCAGTTAAGAGCGAGTGCAACTCATCATCACTTAAGTTTTCATTCACAATCACGGGATAGGTTTCGTTAAGCCCTAAGAAAGCATACCTTAGCCCTTTTGGGAGCTCCTTAAGGTCCACCTTTGAGGCTAACAGCTCGCTCCAATCATCCTCGTGCCTGTTGCTGTAGTTTTCCTCCTTGAAACCTTCCTTAGAACCCGAGACATGACCTTTGAGGCTGCTTTCTCCAACCGCTATCCCTTCTGAAATCGAGTCGTTCAGTCGATCTTGCTCTCGATGTCGTCTAGATCGAGCAGTTTCACTCGATTCACTCACTCGATTTAATGTGGATCGAGTGAGAGATCGAGATGCTGAGTTGATCTCCGGATTAGACCCCAAACTTATCGGAAGGCCTCCCTCGATCTCGGACTCGATTGTTTTCCTGGATCGATCACCCTCCTCGATCTGTCAGTCGATTGTTGCACTAGATCGAGTTGTGCTCTCGATTGTCTTGTCGATTTGACCCCTGGATCGAGTAATGTCATCGATCCCGGAGTCGATCTCTAGGCAAACGCCTTCATCGTCTAGCACAACCTTCCTTGAATCAAGCAAGTTGACGTATTCCTGAGTCCTCTGATCCACATAACCGAACTCTCCTGGCTCCTTAGTCAATGCCAGCTTCAAATGATCGCCAACTCTTCTAGCAACTCATCCGCTAAAGCATCCAACGTTTCAATGTAGAAAGCTTGCCCTTCTATCATAGGCTTCTTCAAAACCTCGTTGATATCAAAGTCCAGCCTTATATCTTTACCCAAGTGCAGAGCTATCTTGCCGTTCCTGACGTCTATGTTAGCTCTGGCGGTGGCTAAGAAAGGTCTATCGAGAATGAGTGGATCCTTAGGCTCTTCATCCATTTCCAACACAACAAAGTCTGTAGGCACGTTTACTCCACTGATTCTCACTGGCAAGTCCTCAAGCAAACCCACGGGTAACCTCACATTCCTGTCAGCTAGTACCAACGAGATTCTACAATCTTTGAACCGGGTAAAGCCAAGTTTCTTTGCTACGGAATGAGGCATTAGATTTATACTAGCACCGAGATCACAATGGCAACTCTTGAACTCCAAAGGACCTAAAGCGCAAGGTATAGTGAAGCTTCCAGGGTCTCCCAACTTCTTAGGGACTATCTTCTTGTGTATCACAGCACTACATTCCTCACTAAGAACATGCACTTCCTTGCTTTGCTTATTCTTCTTCACGAGCGTATCTTTGAAGAATTTGGCGCATTTAAGCATCATTGCAAGGCAGTCCACGAGAGGTAGCTTGATCTCTACGTCCTTAAGGTGCTTCTCAAACAAGACTCTATGCTTCTCTATGAGTTGCTTCTTGAAGCGGCCAGGAAAAGGTAGCTTAGGTACATACGGCAGAGGCACATAAGCATCCTTCTCCTTAGCTGTTTGCTCTGCTTTCTTCTCAACAACCGCTTTCTCACCTCTCCTTGGTCCTTGAATCCAAACATTGTCAAAGTTTATCTCATCATTGGCTAAAAGCTTACCCTCCCCCTCCTGAAATACAATGTCCTCGTTGATCTTGGGAGTAACCGTAGGTGCAAGCTCTTTCCCACTCCTAAGCGCAATAGCATTGGCGTACTCCTTGGGATTCTGCTCACACTTGCCCGGTAAGCTATTCTGACCGCTTGTACTCGCCTTTCCCTTCTCTAGCTGCTTGATCTTAGTATTCAAGTTGGTGATCTGAGTAGAGAAATCCGTGAGAGACGAGTCTAAACGAGTGTTCATCTCGGCAAACTTCTTATTTTTAGATGCTTGCCCTTGGATCAATTGTTGAAACATAGCTTGGACAGGATCAACTTGTTGTTGTTGCATCGGTTGTTGTTGAGGTAGAAAGCCCGGAGGGTATATTGGCGTATAACCCTTGTTTCCTTGCTGTTGTCCTTGGTAGTTGTTCTGCCCTTGCCCTTGGAAGCCACCACTCGGCTGAAAACCTTTGTTGTATGGTACGAAAGGCTTTGCTTGCTGAGCAGGGTACACTTGATCCTTAGGGTTCGCGACGTTGGTGCTACGGTATGAGAGATTGTTGTTCTGGTTGTAGCCTTGTGAATACCCTTGAGGTTTGTAGTTGTTTTGACCCGCCATCCAATTGGCTTCTTCTTGACTCAACTCAAGCTCCTCTAAGGTTTCATCCGATTCACCAACATAATGAACATGCTTTTGATTAGCCAACACCAGTTTATCAATCTTCTCATGTAATGACTTAAGCTCTTTCTTGTGAGATTCTAGCTCAGAACCTCTCTGTGCACGGTCGTAATCTTCAGAGTAGTTGCCGTCACTCAATGCCAAGTTCTCAATCAGCTCCATGCCTTCTTCTACCTCTTGACCAAGGAAGTTTCCCTTACTAGCCATGTCAAGCAACAAGCGAATCTTGGGTGAAGCTCCGCGGTAGATAGTGCTTAGAAGAGTCTCTTCGCTGAAGCCGTGATGAGGACACTGGATAGTGTAGTCCTTGAACCGCTCCATGGCTTTATTGAAAGTCTCATTGTTCCTTTGAGTGAAGCTGCTGATCTCGCTTCTCAGCCTTGCTGTTCTGGTGCTAAAGAAAAACTTTGAGAGGAAAGCCTTCTTACACTCAGCCCAAGAGGTAATGGTGCCTTGTGGAAGTGTCTTCTCCCAATGTCTAGCCTTGTCTCCAAGAGAAAATGGAAAGAGACGCAGCTTGAAAGCATCTTCGGATATGCCATTTATCTTGATCATCCCACATACTTGCTCGAAGTTATCAAGGTGCTCCAAGGGATCTTCCATTGCTAGCCCGTGAAACTTATTGTTTTGCACCATTGAGATGAATCCCGGCTTAATCTCGAAGTTATTGTTCTGTACAGGAGGAGGAGTGATCCCAAACCTATTGTGATGGGTATTGGGAGCATCTCCCGCTCCTATGATCCTTGGGGGGCTAGCCGCGTATTGGGGGTTTCCATTACCCCTTCCCACTGCCCCGTGAGCTGGAGGAGGTCCCTCTGGATGCTCGTGCTCAGCCATCGCTTCAAAATCCACTGAACCTTGCTAAACAATCTCCTCAAAAGCTCTAGCTTTCTCTCGTACTCTTCTTTGTCGTGAATGACCAAGTTGATGAATGTTGTGCAAGGGTTGAAGTAGATTGTTGTCTCCCCTTGAATGAAGATTCATGTACCTGAGAAACACAAGTTTGAGAGTAGAGAAATTAGTAACCAAAAGAAAAAGAAAGGCCTAGTCTTTACTAAACCCCAAATCTCAATGCTTTCTAAACACTCCTAAGATGGAAACGGCGCCATTTGATAACAAGATTTTTAATCTCTGGAGGGAGTGATGCAATGCAACAGGAGGTTATCAAAACTCAAGCAGTACACAGTCGTCGTATAGCATGCAAGAGGAATCAATCCAACCTCGGAGCTAGAAAGGGCAATGAGAATGTAAGGATCATGTAAAGCTAAGCAAATGATAAACGGTTTTGTAAAAATCCTAAAAACTAGATGCAACGATTAAATGCAAGGCAAAACTATTTTAAAATTACCAGGTACAAATGAACTACCACGACGAACAAACAGAATGATTAAAATGCAAAGCTATGAATTTATAAAAATCGACTAGTGGATCGACCACAGGATCGACCACTAGATCGAGCAACAACGATCGATCTCGTCTAAAAGTTCAAATGCAACGAAACTAAAGACCAGGATACAACAGTTAACAAGCGAATGATCAACAGAAATGTAAGAATACTAAGAAAGAGGGTCTAGGGTTGAGATTCATGTTCAAGGGTCTCAAAGGTCCAAGCTTGGTTTGAAAACTCTAGATCTACTCACTTTGTTAGATTCTCTAAGCCTTGAAAACAAAACAAGATCCATCCATGGCGTGTGGTATGGATCACTCCTTCATTCTCTCCTCCAGACCCATGGCTTTTGGCGGTAAAAAAGATTGAAGGGCAAGGAAATCAGATTTCAAACACGCTGCTTAACTAGTCCCCTAAACTACTATGGCGTTTGGGAAAGGATAACTAGTCTCTAGGATGCGATTTTCAGAGATCTCTGGATCTTGTCAAGGTAAGAGACCTCTCTGATCATAAAGATCTTGGCGTGAGACTCTTTAAGCCTTAAGAACTCGACATCTTAGAAGAGAAAGCCTTGAAGAGCAAGAAAACACCAAACTTGAAAACCTTTTCGACCCCTTTGAATCTTCTCATCCCCAAAACCCGATTAAACTACTCACTACACATGAAGTAAACCAAACAAAGTGTAAACGATGAACTCATCAACATAAAGAACGATGGATTTAAACTTAAACGATTCAAAGATTCAAGAACAATGCTTTAAAGTATAACAATGGCGAAATCGCCTTCGAACAGAGAGAAAAAGATGAAAATGTTAAAGTGAAAAACGTGTGTGAGAAAGCATGATCGCCGACTTCCCAAAATAGGCCAAACAGCTCGATGGTCCCCCCCTCGCTAGCGGCCAAAAACGGTTAATGTGCACTGAGATCTACCTTGAGATCGAGCATCTCGCTCGATCATCTTCAGACATCGTGCCTTCAGCTCGATCTGTATCTCGATCTTCTTCGGCGGATCGAGTGCTTCGTTCGATCTTGGAGTCGATCTTTAGAGGATCGAGTGGTGGACTCGATCCGACTCTCGCTCTGCATGGCGTCATTCACGTCCGTACTCCTTGATCGATCGCATCACTCGATCTCCATCTCGATCAGTTCCCTTGGATCGGTTGAACTACTCGATCTTCTGGTTGATCTCATCTAGATCGACCAGCCATGCTCGATCCGCTTCTCGATCTCTGGTCCTTAGCAAGCATTCCTGCATTCTCCAAGTCCCACGAACCTCCTCACGAGCCTCAGCACGTCAAAGAACCCTCCAAGACTCCAAAGTAGCCGAAAACAACCTGTATGTGATGCAAAATGCAAGAAATATGCCTATGCTGGTGCAAGAATACTCTAGGACCTAAAGTGATGCAAACTAGTCTAAAATGCAATGTATATGCGTGATAAACTAACTTATATGTATGCAAAATGCATGGAATATGCAGATATATCAATTGCATCTTAGGATTAAGAACTACGACTATTGAATTGATTCATTTGAAAAACACTTGTGCAAAGAAATTGAGCCCCCGTTTTAAAACTTCTCTTCCTTTCTTGAATTTTGTTTGCTTGAGGGCAAGCAAAAGGCAAGTTTGGGGGAGTTGATATACTGATGTTAATGCATATTGCATACATTTTGCATACTCATTAGTTAGCTTTTCATGCATTTGTATCACGTTTTAGGTTAGATTGCATCACTTAGGGTCCTAGAGCATTCTTGCGTCAGCATACGCATTTTCCTTGCATTTTGCGTCACATTCAGGTTGTTTCTGGCTGCTTTGGAGTCGTGGAGGTTCGTGGACATGTTGAGGCTGATGTAGCAGTTCGTGGGAGCTCGGATATATGCTAAGGATCAGAGATCGAGGAGCAGATCGAGCATGGCCGGTCGATCTAGGAGTTGATCAACCAGAAGATCGAGCCAACCAGGCGATCCAACGAGAATGATCGAGACAAGGATCGAGTGAAGCAATCGATCAAACGGTACGGACGTAAATGACGCCATGCAGAGCGATAGTCAGATCGAGTACACAACTCGATCCAGCCGAAGATCGATACCGAGATCGGATGCAATACTCGATTCGCCGATGATGATCGAGACCCAGATCGAGCTAAAGACACGATATCTGGATATGATCGAGAGAACCGCTTGATCTTGGAATCGATCTCTGTCTTTTCAACCGTTTTTGGCCGCTAGCGAGGGGGGGGACCATCAGCTTGTTTCGGCATTTTGGGAAGGCAGCGACGTCCTTTTCCCACAACAACTTTGGATCCTTATCTTTTTCCTTATGTTTTCTCTCTGGTTTACGTGAAGAACACCATTGTTGAACTCGCATTTTTCTTAAGCTTTGTAATCGAATCATTTCCGTTTCAATCTAGTTTTCTTTTCATGTTCATCGTCTCGCTTTACATGCTTTACTTGATTTACTCTATGTGTAGCGAGTAGTTTATTTGGGTTCGGGGTTGAGAGGATTAAGGGGTCTAAAGGGTTTCGATCTTGGGGTTTTTCTAAACGTTTTAATGGCTATCTCTTCTAAGGTGTTGAGATCTCAATGCTTGAAGATTCTCACGCCAAGAGCTTCATGATCCGAGAGGTTCCTTACCTTGACAGGATTCAGGAGCCTCGGAAGATCACACCTTAGAGACTAGGTACCCCTTCCCAAAAGCCATGGAAGTTTGGGGGATTAGTTAAGCCATTCATTTGAAATCTGTTTTCCTTGCCCTTCGACCTCTCTTTCCACCAAAAGCCATGGGTTTGGAGGAGAGGATGAAGGAGTGATCTATACCGAAAGCCACGGATAGATCTTGCTTAGTTTTCAAGGCTTAGAGATCCTCACCAAGTGAGTCGATTTTAAGTTTTAAACCCAAGGTCGAACCTTTGAAACCCCTGACCTTGAATCACAAACCTAGGCCCTTTCTTTTAGTATCCTTATATCTTATCTCGTCTTTCGCTTGATCTCTGATAGCATCCTAATCATTAGTTTTACTGTTCTTGCATTTTTAGACGAGATCGATTGTTACTGCTCGATCTAGTGGTCGATCTCATGTTCGATCCACTAGTCGCATTTTAATAATTCGAAGCTTTCTCCTTTAATTATTCTGTTTGTTTCTCGTGGTAGTTTCTTCATTTCTAGTATTTTAAAAATAGGTTGCACTCTATTTAAGTTGCTGCATCTAGTTTTTAGAGATTTTCTCATAAATCATCTCATTTCGCTTAGATTTGCATAGTCCTTGTATTCTTTGTGCATTCTCTATCATCCTAGGCATGGATTGACTCTCTCTTGCTTGCTGTACTACAAATGTCTTGCATTTGAATTTGATAACCTCACTGCAATTTAACCCTTGCACAAAAAGTGTTTATCAAATGGCGCCGTTGCCATCCTAGGACTGTTTAGAGAACATAGAGATTTGGGACTTAGCAAATACTAAGTCTTTACCTTTTCAAGTTACTAATCCTTCTACTCTCAAACGTGTGTTTTCAGGTACATGAATCTTCGTTCAAGGGGAGACAACAATCTACTACAACCCTTAGACAACATTCATCAACTTGGTCACTCACGGCAAAGGAGAGTCAGAGAACAAACAAGAGCCTTTGAGGAGATTGTTCAGCACGGTTTGGTTGACTTTGAAGCTATGGCTGAACACGAGCATCCAGAAGGACCTCCTCCAGCTCACGGGGCAGCAGGAAGGGGCAATGGAAACCCCCAACACGCGGCTAGACCCCCAAGGATCATAGGAGCCGGAGATGCTCCCAATACTCACCACAATAGGTTTGAGATCACTCCTCCTCCTGTCCAAAACAATAACTTCGAGATCAAGCCAGGTTTCATCTCAATGGTGCAAAACAACAAGTTCCACGGCTTAGCAATGGAAGACCCCTTGGAGCACCTAGACAACTTCGAGCAAGTATGTGGGATGATAAAGATCAATGGCATATCCGAAGATGCTTTCAAGCTGCGTCTCTTCCCCTTTTCACTCGGAGACAAAGCTAGACATTGGGAGAAGAACCTCCCACAAGGCACCATCACATCATGGGCCGAGTGTAAGAAGGCTTTTCTCTCAAAGTTCTTCTCAAGCACCAGGACAGCACGGTTGAGAAGCGAAATCAGCGGTTTCACTCAAAGGAACAATGAGACATTCAACGAGGCAATGGAACGTTTCAAAGACTACACGATCCAATGTCCTCATCACGGGTTCAGCGAGGAGACACTACTCAGTACCATATACCATGGAGCTTCACCAAAGATCAGGCTGTTGCTTGACATAGCTAGCAAAGGGAACTTCCTCGGTCAGGAGGTAGAAGAGGGTATGAAGCTGATAGAAAACTTGGCATTGAGTGATGACAATTACGCTGAGGATTATGACCGTGCACCGAGAGGATCAGAGTTAGAGTCTCACAAGAAGGAGCTCAAATCTTTGCATGAGAAGATAGATAAGCTGGTGTTAGCCAATCAGAAGCATGTTCACTTTGTTGGTGAAGCTGATGAGAACCAAGAGGAGTTAGAGTTGAGCCAAGAATAAGCCAATTGGGTAGCGGGACAGAACAACTACAAACCTCAAGGCTACAACCAAGGCTACCAGAACAACAACCTCTCTTACCGAAACACCAACGTAGCCAACCCTAAAGATTAAGTGTACCCTGCTCAAGAAGCAAAACCTTTCATCCCTTACAACAAAGGTTTTCAACCGAGTGGTGGTTTCCAAGGTCAAGGGCAGAACAACTTCCAAGGGCAACATCAAAATAACAAGGGTTATACACCTAACTACCCTCTGGGCTTTGCACCTCAGCAGCAACAACCGATGCAACAACAAGTTGATCCAGTTCAAGCAATGTTTCAACAGCTAATACAAGGGCAAGCCTCTACAAACCAGAAGTTCGCCGAGATGAACACTCGTGTAGACTCGTCTCTCACTGACTTCTCCACTCAGATCACCAATTTAAACAACAAGATCAAGCAGCTGGAGAAAGGGAAAGCAAGTACGAGTGGTCAAAACAGTCTTCCGGGAAAGTGTGAGCAGAATCCCAAGGAGTATGCTAATGCCATAATGTTGAGAAGCGGTAAAGAGCTCGAACCTCCGGTCTCTAACAAGAACAACGAGGACGTTGTAATTCAAGAGGGGAAGGGTAAACCTTCGGCTGATGATAATGAGATTAACTTTGACAACGTTTGGATCCAAGGGCCAAGAAGAGGAGACAAAGCAGTTGCTGAGAAGAAAGCTGAGCAAACCACTAAGGAGAAGAATGCTTATGTGCCTCCACCTTATGTACCTAAGCTGTCTTTTCCTGGCCGCTTCAAGAAGCAACTCATAGAGAAGCATAGAATCCTCTTTGAGAAGCACCTTAAGGACGTGGAGATCAAGCTACCTCTCGTTGACTGCCTTGCAATGATGCCTAAATGCGCCAAATTCTTCAAAGACACTCTCGTGAAGAAGAATAAGGAAAGCAAGGAGGTACTTGTTCTAAGTGAAGAGTGTAGTGCTGTGATACATAAGGAGATAGTCCCTAAGAAGTTGGGAGACCCTGGAAGCTTAACTATACCCTGCGCTTTAGGTCCTCTAGAGTTCAAGAGTTGCTTATGTGATCTCGGAGCTAGCATAAACCTGATGCCTCACTTCGTGGCTAAGAAGCTTGGTTTTACTCGTCTCAAAGACTGTCGGATCTCGTTGGTACTGGCTGATAGGAGTGTGAGGCTACCAGTGGGGCTGCTTGAAGATTTACCGGTGCGAATCAGCAGTGTGAACGTGCCTACAGACTTTGTCGTGTTGGAGATGGATGAAGAGCCTAAGGATCCACTCATCTTAGGGAGACCATTCCTTGCAACCGCCGGGGCTATCATAGATGTGAAGAATGGGAAGATTGCCTTGCATTTGGGAAAGGAGATAAGGCTTGACTTAGACATCAATGAGGTTCTGAAGAAGCCGACCATTGAAGGGCAAGCTTTCTATATTGAAACGATGGATGCTTTAGCGGATGAGTTGCTGGAAGAGCTGGCTCTAGAAGACCATCTGAAGCTAGCACTGACTAAGGAGCCAGGAGAGTTTGGCTATGTGGACCAGAGGACCCAGGAGTACGTCAACCTGCTGGATTCTAGGAAGATTGTCAAGAAGGATGAAAGTTGCTGCCTAGAGATCGACCCCGAGATCGACGCTATCACTCGATCCAGGAGTCAGATCGACAAGGCAATCGAGAACACAACTCGATCCGGTGCAACAATCGACAGACATATCGAGAAGAATGCTCGATCGGGAAAAACAATCGAGTCGACGATCGAGGGAGACCTCCCGATCATTTTGGGGTCCAATCAAGAGATCGACTCAGCGTCTCGATCCCTTACTCGATCCACATCAAAGCGAGTAAGTGAATCGAGCAAAATGGCTCGATCTAGACGACATCGAGAGGAGAATCGACCGGAGGACTCGATCTCAGAAGGGATAGCGATGGAGGAAAGCAGTCTGAAGGGCCATGCCTCAGGTTCAAAGGAGAGCTCCAAGGAGGAAAGCAACAACAACAGCCACGAGGATGACTGGAGTGAGCTGTTAGCCCCAAAGGTGGACCTTAAGGAGCTCCCAAAAGGGCTAAGATATGCTTTCTTAGGGCCTAATAACACCTATCCCGTGATTATGAATGAAAACCTTAGTGATGATGAGTTGCACTCGCTCCTAACTGAGCTGAGAAAGTATAGGAAGGCCATTGGGTACTCTTTAAGTGACATCAAGGGCCTTTCACCAATGCTTTGCACTCATAGGATTCAGTTGGATAATGAGAACGCCTCTTCTATAGAACATCAAAGGCGTTTGAATCCTAATTTGAAAGAGGTTGTTAAGAAAGAAATCCTTAAGCTTTTAGAGGCTGACGTGATCTATCCCATAAGTGACAGCACGTGGGTTTCTCCTGTACACGTGGTGCCTAAGAAGGGAGGGATCACGGTCATAAGGAATGAAAAGGATGAGCTTATTCCTACTAGAACCATCACTTGTCATAGGATGTGTATTGATTATAGGAAACTTAACCTTGCGACTAGGAAAGACCATTTCCCTTTGCGTTTTATTGATCAAATGCTTGAGAGACTTGCTAATCACCCTTACTACTGTTTTCTCGATGGGTATAGCGGTTTCTTTCAAATACCAATTCACCCAAATGATCAGGAGAAGATGACCTTCACATGTCCCTACGGTACCTTTGCATATCGAAGGATGCTGTTTGGATTGTGTAATGCACCGGCTACGTTTCAGCGGTGTATGATGTCGATCTTCTCCGATCTAATAGAGGAGATGGTAGAGGTGTTCATGGATGACTTCTCTGTCTATGGTGCGTCCTTTCCTGCGTGTTTGTTGAATCTTTGCAGGGTACTAAAACATTGTGAAGAGACAAACTTGGTGCTGAACTGGGAGAAATGCCACTTTATGGTTAAAGAAGGGATCGTGCTTGGTCATAAGATATCAGAGAAGGGCATTGAGGTTGATCAGGCTAAAGTGGAGGTCATGATGGGTCTTGAGCCGCCGGTTAATGTTAAGGGAGTCAGAAGCTTCTTGGGACACGCAGGATTCTATAGGCGCTTCATCAAGGATTTCTCCAAGATTGCACGCCCTCTTACACGGCTGTTGTGCAAGGAAGCTGAGTTTGTGTTTGATGAGGAGTGTTTGAAAGCTTTCGTGACCATCAAGGAAGCCCTTACATCAGCTCCTATAGTCCAAGAACCAGACTGGTCTCTTCCCTTTGAGATCATGTGTGATGCTAGTGACTACGCCGTAGGAGCCGTTCTTGGTCAGAAGAAAGACAAGAAGCTGCACGTGATCTACTATGCTTCAAGAACCTTGGATGACACGCAAACAAGATACACCACTACGGAGAAGGAGTTTCTTGCAGTAGTCTTCGCCTTTGAGAAGTTCAGATAGTATCTTGCTGGTTCCAAGGCTATTGTGTACACGGATCACGCCGCCTTGCGATACATCTACTCGAAGAAAGACACTAAGCCTCGGCTCTTAAGATGGATTCTCTTACTCCAGGAGTTTGACATGGAGATTAAAGACAAGAAAGGAATAGAAAACGGAGTCGCTGACCATCTCTCACGGCTAAGGATCAACGAATCTCTCCCCTAAGATGACTCTCTTCCAGAAGAGCAGCTTATGGTGATTACCACGGCTGTTTGTGGAAAGCTAGAAGGGAGGTTTGAGGAAGTGTTGAGTTTCAAAGAGGAGGATCTACTGTGGTATGCTGATGTAGTGAACTATCTAGCGTGTGGTGAGGAGCCAACACATCTCAACAGCTATCACAAGAAGCGGTTTATGAGAGAGGCTAGTGACTACTTTTGGGACGAGCCCTACTTATACAAGAGAGGAGTAGACATTTTGTACCGGAGATGTGTTACTAAGGAAGAAGCCAGGGACATCCTCTATCATTGCCATGGCTCTTCCTACGGAGGACACTTCGCCTCATTCAAGACTGCCACGAAAGTGTTGCAAGCCGGTTTTTGGTGGCCGTCCATATTTAAAGATGCACACGAGTTTGTGAAGAGCTGTGAGGCATGTCAACGAGCAGGGAATATCACTAAGAGGAACGAAATGCCTCAAGTTCCCATCATCGAGGTTGACGTGTTCGACGCGTGGGGGATAGACTTCATGGGGCCATTTCCTTCTTCATATGGCAACAAATACATCTTAGTAGCAGTGGATTATGTCTCTAAATGGGTTGAGGCCGTTGCTTCCCCTACAAATGACTCTAAGGTGGTAATCAAGCTGTTCAAGAGTATCATCTTCCCGAGGTTTGGGGTACCTAAGGTTGTCATAAGCGATGGAGGAAGCCACTTCATAAACAAGGTCTTCGAGAACCTCTTGAGAAAGTATGGAGTTAAGCATAAGGTGGCTACACCGTATCACCCTCAAACAAGCGGTCAAGTGGAAGTCTCCAACAGGCAAATCAAGGCCATACTAGAGAAGACCGCCGGAGCAACAAGGAAAGACTGGGCAGTGAAGCTGGACGACGCTCTTTGGGCCTAATGTACCGCCTTCAAAATGCCGATTGGTACAACTCCTTTCACTCTACTCTATGGCAAGGGCTGTCACCTCCCGGTTGAGCTGGAACACCGTGCGTTGTGGGCTGTGAAGAGGCTGAACTTTGACCTCAAGACTGCTCAGGAGAGGCGCCTTATTCAGCTACACGAACTGGATGAGTTGAGGCTGAACGCTTACGAGAGCTCTCGGATATACAAGGAGCGGACTAAGGAGACTCATGACAAGAAGTTGGTTGCCAAGGAGCTTAAGGAAGGAGGGCTAGTGTACCTGTACAACTCGAGGCTCAAACTCTTCCCGGGCAAGCTGAAATCAAGGTGGAGCGGACCGTAATTCAAGAAGTGTTGCCTTATGGAGCTGTTACTCTGATGGGAAAAAGTGGTAGTGCATTCACCGTCAACGGACACAGAGTCAAGCCTTACTTGGCAGACGGCTATGACAAGGAGAGTACCTCGGTGCTTCTCCAAGACCCACCATCCGCTTAAACCAAGTAAGGTCTAGCTAAAGACGTTAAAGAAAGCGCACTTGGGAGGCATTCCCATGTTTATCTTGTACATATTTCTGCTTTATTTCCCTTTCAGTTTTATGTTTTTATTCTGCAAGTGTGTAGGAACAGGTATAAGGAGTCTAAACCTTGACCTTGAGGTCTAAAAGGGGCGATAGGAGTTAAGATAAGGCTAGAGATCGAGTGCTAGATCAACTGATCCTGGCTCGATCGAGTCAGTGAATCGAGAGGAGTCAGTCGATCTAGACGAGAACGAGTGACAAGATCGACCTTGACGAAAAAGGATCGATCGATCCAAAACGGATCGACCGATCTAATTTCTCTCGGGAAAATCTGTTGAAAATAGATCGATCATTCGACTCGATCCATCACTCGATCTATGCCAAATCGACCCCTAAATCGAGGACATAGCTCGATCATGAGGACTTAGCCGTGGAGCCAACATCTCAATGATCAAGAGAGCCAATCGATCCAAGACTCGATTCACCATGAATCGAGTCTCAAATCGAGTAACCCTCTCGATCTAAACCATTATGGGCATAAGATCGAGTCCTAGATCGACCAAATGGACTCGATCTCATGCCGAGGTAACATTTTCTTTCCCTCCTTTACTCTTTTCCCTCCAACTTTTGAATTCAAAACTTGGTCAAGACAAGCATCTTTGACCATGAAAGATGTGTCTTGACCAAGACTTTGTCAGAATAACCACTTTTACTACCCATTGTTTTGATTTTTGCTAGCCTTTAAATATTTCAATAACCTCTCACCCTCTCATTCCTGTTTTTCTCGAAAATTCTAAACAAAGAGAGTGAGAGTTTCGGTTTTCAAAAGCTAGCAAAGATATTCTGCATTTCTTGCAAAGGTATTTTCAAAAATTTAATGATTTAATTTAGAAAATTTCCTTTAAATTCGCAAGATCTTGTTCTAGAATATAGGGTCGGTTTTGATTTTTTTAAAAACTAGCTAAGTAAAAGGAATAATTCTAGCTTTTTCAGTATCTAAAGATATGATTCTCCTTTATTTAGCTATGATTTTTATTTATTCCCCAAAATTCTAGGGTAGTTTTTATAAGTTCTCTCCTTCTCCTCTCTCATTCTCATCAAAACCGTCGTTTGCTTATCAAATTTCTTTAGAAACTTGTTTCAGGAACAATGGCCCCAAAGAGAACAAGAGAAGTGACAGCACAAGAAGGAGAAGGACAAGAGGTGGCAGTTCAAGAGAGGGTCAGATGGAGTAAGGATGAGAAGAGGGACAAGAAACGGCTGGAAAGGCTTCGGTTTGAGCCTACCAAGTTTGCTGATCGAGAGCTGTTGTCTAAGCTAGGGATTCTTGGGGATTTCGACCAACTCCTCAAGAACATTGGCTTGAGATGTCTGTCACGGATGGATTGCCCAACCATTCCTGAAGTGACAATAGACTTCCTTGCTACCTTGGAGTTCCTTTACGAGAATCCTAGCGCACCCGTCTCTTCCCAAGGTCGCCTCTACTTCAAGGTTGGCCGTCAAGCCTATACACTCTCCATCCCTGAGCTATGCCAAGCTTATGGTCTCAACACGGATGCCTACAAGGTCGAGTTCCCAGCCTTCAAGAAAGCCGACGACTTTTGGGACCTGATCAGCAATGAAAATTACAAGGCCAACACCGCCAAGATCAAGCGAGTAAGGAGCCCGGTGCTGAGGTACACTCTGAAGCTGATTGCCAACACGTTTAATGGAAGATCTGTTGCTCCTACGGTCACGAGGACAGAGTTGTGCTTCCTGTTCCAAGGTGTGAAGCACTTGGTGTGTGATCCGGATGCAAATGACGAGCCCATGGAGGATGAACTCGGCGATGAAGTGAACTACGGGTGTGTGCTCGCGGCTTCCTTGGTGAAATACAAGGCTTATGCCTTGCGGTACAAGGCAACTTCCTCTTACATTGGCGGTTTCCTTACTCCTTTGTTCGTTCAAAATGGTGTGCCCATTCACGACTTTGCTCACGTTCCAACCAGAGCTTTCATGGACGAGGCATACATGAGGAATACTGACAGCATGGGACGCACGCCAGCGGAAGGGTTCTACGCCTACCTCTTCATAGACGACGAAGATAAGAAGAGAGTGTGCATCCTGCCCAACAAAGATGAAACCGAGCTGCTTGGTGTTGGGAACATTGAGTTCTTGCCCACAGAGGAGGAATGCTTTGCCCCTCTCGGAGGACCACCTGCTTCAGCGATTGCCCCTCGTCAAAGGTCAGAGTCTCCAGCCACGGAAGATGAGATGCCCGAGGCCTACACACGTCCTAAGCTAGACTTCGAGCCGAGGACAAAAACCGAGAAGTTCCTAGCATCAGTTGTGGAGATGCAAAGGAAGATCAACAAGTGGCAAGGCAAGATGCTCAAGAAGCTTGGAAAGAAGGTCAAAGCACTTCAGGGAGGCTCACCTAAGAAAGCTGCAAGCCAAGAGGTGCAACAACCCGAGAAGAGAAGGCTCTCAACCGGTGGAGTTGTCATCTGCGAGACCCAAGGAACCACCATTCAGCCGGCGCGCCACTCCCTCCACGAACCAGCCGACAAAAGCAAGACCATAGTCTCTAGCTCCTTTGGAACATCCTCAAGTTCCAGCCGAGACTAGACCAGAGGTAACAACCTTCTTCCATTGTACATAACCGCTCATATTTGCTTCTTTTTGCTTTGTGTTTTGATGCTCCTTCAAATGAGTTTGCCATCGGGACGGTGTCAAGCAAGTTTGGGGGAGTACATGTGTGATTTGACTTGTGTTCTTTGATCTTATTTTCCTTTAGCATCCTTGAGTCTTTAGTTCATGAAAAATTGGTAAAATTTTTAAAAAAATTTTCAAAGATTCATGTAGTTGCATTCATCTTTTTAAAACATGTTAGGATTGAGTCTAGAGTTTCTCATAGCATCTAGGTTGTTTGCATTTTGCATAAGGGGTTAGAATTTCTTAAAAAGGTGTTTTTACTTATGAATTGTTTCAATGCCCTAGTTAGTAGTTCTCTAATGCTTTGTCTATGCTTTGAAAGTAAGTTTTTACCATGCTTGGATCACTTGTTAGGATTTTCGGGGCTTGAATTGAACTCTCATGATTTGAAACTCATCCTAATAAGTGAGAACCTTAATTTGAAATTCTAATTATCATCCTTATGCATTTGAAAATGAACACATGGTTTTAAAATATTTAGGCTCTCTTCTTCCTTTTTACCACTCTTTGTGAGCCTAAGTAGAACTCCCTCCTTGAACCCTACCCTTCTTTGAAGCCAAATGTTCTTGTGTGACATCTTTGTGAGGCCTTCCTTTCGGTTTGAACTTGGCATAAAGTGTTAGGTTTAGGCGACATGATTTGGTTTTCATATGATTGCTAGCTTTGCATTTTGAAGCTAGGTATAGGCTTAGGATAAGTTTGGGGGATCATTGGGGTTGCTTTCTTGCCTATTTGTTCTCGGTTTCAAAGAGCTTTGTGTTTTAAAGAAAGAAATGGGGTTTTAAGTGAAAGGTTGTTTTTAAAACTAAGTATTCTCTAATAAATTTCAGGAGGTAGCTCTCCCAAAATAAAAAAATAAAAAATAGAAAAGAAAAGAAAAAAGAAATAAAAAGAGCCTAAGTGCCAAAAAAAAGAAAAAAAATAACAAATAATAATAATAAGAGAGCTACCAATAAGAAATATCTAAAGAGCAAAAGTTATTTTCAAAACCTTTTCACTAGCCTAAAAAGTTTAAAAATATTCTTGTTTCGAATTGGGGATTGCTAAGTTTTGAAGAAAAAGGGTAGACTCTTAAGTGGTGAGTGTGAGGATAAATTTGTTAAATGAGAGGGGTATAGGATCGTTTAATAGGTTACATGGGTAGATGAGAATCTAATCATGTATGCATAAATTGTCTTTACCTTTAGCATTATGCACAAGTTCAGCCATTTTTGAGAGAAACCCTTGTTCCAATTATAAACCCTTTTCAAATGAGATCATTCAATGCTCATAACCTTCATCCTTAGCCAAATGTGTTTTGCTTTAAAGTGCATAAGTTTGATTCATTGTTCGAATGTTAATGAATGTTAAAGGATGAGTTTCTTTGATTGTTAGGAATAGGAGAGTCATGATTTGAATTTCTTTGTGTGATGAGTATGGCTAAGTTCTTTGGAGTATGAGTGTAAGCATAGCATTTTAGAACTGTTAACTAGGACATTGAGATTGATTCATTTGAAAAGCACCTTTGCAAAAAGTTTAAACCCCCATTCATTTTTCGGAAAACCTCTCTTCCTTACTTATTTTCTGTTGCTTGAGGGCAAGCAAGAAGTAAGTTTGGGGGAGTTGATGTTATTGCATATTGCATACATTTTGCATACTCATTAGTTAGCTTTTCATGCATTTGTCTCACGTTTTAGGTTAGATTGCATCACTTAGGGTCCTAGAGCATTCTTGCATCAGCATACGCATTTTCCTTGCATTTTGCATCACATTCATGTTGTTTCTGGCTGCTTTGGAGTCGTGGAGGTTCATGGACATGTTGAGGCTGATGTAGTAGTTCGTGGGAGCTCGGATATATGTTAAGGATCAGAGATCGAGGAGCAGATCGAGCATGGCCGATCGATCTAATAGTTGATAGACCAGAAGATCGAGCCAACCAGGCGATCCAAGGAGAATGATGGAGACAGGGATCGAGTGAAGCAATCGATCAAACGGTACGGAAGTAAATGACGCCATGTAGAGCGAGAGTCAGATCGAGTACACCACTCGATCCAGCCGAAGATCGATAACGAGATCGGATGCAATACTCGATTCACCGATGATGATCGAGACCCAGATCAAGCCAAAGACACGATGTCCGGATATGATCGAGAGAACCGCTCGATCTTGGAATCGATCTCTGTCCTTTCAACCGTTTTTGGCCGCTAGCGAGGGGGGGGACCATCAGCTTGTTTCGGCATTTTGGGAAGGCGGCGACGTCCTTTTCTCACAACAACTTTGGATCCTTATCTTTTTCCTTATGTTTTCTCTCTGGTTTTCGTGAAGAACACCATTGTTGAACTCGCTTTTTTCTTAAGCTTTGTAATCGAATCATTTCCGTTTCAATCTAGTTTTCTTTTCATGTTCATCGTCGCGCTTTACATGCTTTGCTTGATTTACTCTATGTGTAGCGAGTAGTTTATTTGGGTTCGGGGTTGAGAGGATTAAGGGGTCTAAAGGGTTTCGATCTTGGGGTTTTTCTAAACGTTTTCAATGGCTATCTCTTCTAAGGTGTTGAGATCTCAATGCTTGAAGACTCTCACACCAAGAGCTTCATGATCCGAGAGGTTCCTTACCTTGACAGGATTCAGGAGCCTCGGAAGATCACACCTTAGAGACTAGTTACCCCTTCCCAAAAGCCATGGAAGTTTGGGGGATTAGTTAAGCCATTCATTTGAAATCTGTTTTCCTTGCCCTTCGACCTCTCTTTCCACCAAAAGCCATGGGTTTGGAGGAGAGGATGAAGGAGTAATCTATACCGAAAGCCACGGATAGATCTTGCTTAGTTTTCAAGGCTTAGAGATCCTCACCAAGTGAGTCGATTTAAAGTTTTAAACCCAAGGTCGAACCTTTGAAACCCCTGACCTTGAATCTCAACCCTAGGCCCTTTCTTTTAGTATCTTTACTTCTTATCTCGTCTTTCGCTTGATTTCTGATAGCATCCTGGTCAATAGTTTTACTGTTCTTGCATTTTTAGACGAGATCGATTGTTACTGCTCGATCTAGTGGTCGATCTCATGGTCGATCCACTAGTCGAATTTTAATAATTCGAAGCTTTCTCCTTTAATTATTCTGTTTGTTTCTCATGGTAGTTTCTTCATTTCTAGTATTGTTAAAATAGGTTGCACTCTATTTAAGTTGCTGCATCTAGTTTTTATAGATTTTCTCATAAATCATCTCATTTTGCTTAGATTTGTATAGTCCTTGTATTCTTTGTGCATTCTCTATCATCCTAGGCATGGATTGACTCTCTCTTGCTTGCTGTACTACAACATGTCTTGCATTTGAGTTTGATAACCTCACTGCAATTTAACCCTTGCTCAAAAAGTGTTTATCATATACTTGCATATTTTGCATATTTAGCATGCATTTAAAGTTAGTTTTTATGCATTCATCTCTCATATTAGGCTAGTTTGCACCATTTGTCTCATTCTCGGTCCTAAGTGCACATTGCATTAGCATTTGCATGTTTTCTGCATTTATGCATCATATTCAAGTTGTTTGGGACACACTGGAGTTGTGGAGGTTGCGTGGACGTGCATAGGATCGATAGCAAGCTTGTGGACACTTGGAAAACTCAGCCATGCATGCAGAGGACCCGAGATCGAGCAGCGGATCGAGCAAGGTAGGTCGATCTAGACGAGATCAACCAGAAGATCGACTAAGCCCGGATCGTTTCAAGGAAGGGATCGAGGATGAGATCGAGTGAGGAGATCGATCGTGAGTACGGACGTGTATTACGCCATGGAGAATGAGAGCCAGATCGAGACCACGGCCCTATCATCCAAGGATCGACTCAAAGATCGAGCAAAAGCGGATGATCCATGAAGAAGATCGAGCCAGAGATCGAGTGACCCAAGTCGATCTCTGGGACCTTATCCGGCCAGCTCATTTTTGGAGCGTAGTGAGGGGACCATTAGGGCTGTTTGGCTATTTTGGGCAAAGGGCGAACATCACTTTCGACACACACTTTGCCTTATCTTTTTCTGCTTTCTCTAAGGCGATTTTTCCGCCATTGTCAAACCTTTAAGTTTTACTTGTTTTAAACTTTTGAATCTTGGTTAATCTTAAGCATTTTCTTTAATCCATCTTCGTTAATCACATTTAGCGTTTCATTACTTGCATTTTCGTGTGTTTTAGCTATGTGTAGTGAGTAGATTTCTTTGGGTTTAAGGTTGAGGCGATTTAAGGGGTTCAAGGGTTTAAAGCTTGGGTCTTTTCTTGTTTTTAATCTCTTCTCTTCTTGGATTCGGTCTCTTAGTGTTCCAAGAGTCTTGAGAAAGATCTTTATGTTCCTAAGGATCTCCTTACCTTGACAGGATTCAGGAATCCCCTAAAACCGAATCCAAGAGGCTAACTTCCCTTTCCCAAACGCCATGGTTGTATTGGGGGTTAGTTAAGTCACCATTTGAGATCTTTGCTTAATGTTCTTTGACCCACCTTTCCACTAAACGCCATAGGTTTGCAGGAAGGGTCAAGGAAAGGGGTCTTACCACACACCATGGATGATCCTAGTTTAAGTTTCTCAAGGCTTAGAGTTAAGCTCAGCAAATGAGTAGATCTAGTGTTTTTCAAACCCAAGCTTGAACCTTGACCCCACTTAATATGACCCTCAACTTTAGATCCTCCTTTTAGCATTTCAAAACCTCAAGTTTTCATTTCCAAGTCTTAAAGTTCGCATCTTTGCTTTAGTTTCATTGCTTATCACCATAAGTTGCTAGAAGTTCTCTATTTACCCGCTTTAGTTCTCGATTTTTAGTAATTAGTAGTTTTGCATTTTTAATTCTCTGTCGTCTCCTAGTAGTTGTTAACCCTCTTCCAGGGATTTTAAAATAGTTTTCATAATCATCTGATCGTTGCATTTAGTGTTTATCGATTTTAGCATCCATTTACTCGATTCTGTATAGATTTGTTTTGCTCTTGCATTTCTTGTGTTCTTTCTACAACCCAGGCTGGATTGATACTCCCTTACCACTGTACTGCATCATAAACAATATTTTAGCTTGCAAAACAATCTGCTTATCAATCACTAGTTTTAGTCATTAAACATGCATATTTTGGTTTTTCTTGTCACTTTTACATACATTTAGGAGTTAGTGTAGTTTTAGGAGCTGCATTGTATTTTGCATGCATTTGGAGCTTTATTCAGGTACTAGAAGGAGTGTGGAGGTGACATAGAGAATTTTAATCTCAGTCAATCACCCCTCTATGTTAATCAATTGTAGTATAGCAAGGGTTTTATGTCAATCCAAATGGGTTTAGTTGAAAGCAGAAGAGTTGTGAGCAGAGATCTATAAGTTAAGCAAAGCACAGAAGAAATTTTGTTGCCTAAGCAACTTATCTAACAACCTAGAATGATCAATCACTAAAGAGAATTCAGAAGAAGACAGTTTAGCAATGATCAAGAAGGAAAACAGAGCAAAATAAACAGAGCACTTAACAAAATCGAAATTCAATAAAGAGAAAGCAAGTTCCTAGATGTGGTTATTGATTTTGGGGAATCTAGAGACTAACTAAGGCTGTTTCAAACAGCATTGATCAAGAAAACAAGCTAGGAATGGTGGTTCTTAGACATAGAGTTCACAAACAAGCAAGCTAAGTCTAATCTCTTGTAAAATAGCCTTTTACTAAACACCTTAGCAAGATCTAACTCTCTTTAGTGCTAAAACATCTAGAAAGTAATAGCAACCAACTCTATTCATGTCAAAATGCTCCTCAAACAGTCAATCTCTTGAGCCAAGGCCAGCAAATCCTCTATTAAACAAGATCAGAATTTCATCAAACACTTGGTGGGCATAAGAGAAAGCCTAAATTCTAGATAAGTGTGATCAAGACAAATCTAGCTTATAAACAGATTAATAGAGAGGAACCCATGAAATTAAACACTAAGCAAACCTTAATCAATCCCTAAATCCCATTAATCTACCACATCTAAGAACCCTAAGCACACTACTCACTAATACTCATGTTTAACACCAAATCACAAGAGGAAAAGATGTTAATCATGATTAGAAGAGAGATTATAGAGAAATTAATGGCAAATACAAACTTAAATTAAATAAAGCAAGAAATTTGTCTTACAAACCCAGAAAATAAACTCAAAAACAGTGTTATGAGGTGACTTCTCAAAAATCCCAGAAAAAGGGTATTTATACAAAAGAGAAGGAAGCCCTAAAGTAATGGCAAAAGTGTAATAAATACAAGGCTCGGACTGGGTTCCTATCGGTCAGTTGTGACCGATAAGAATGATCGATAGGGATCCTATCGGTCTCAAAGATGACCGATAGGGTGACCGAAATATAACCGGTGCACTGCTATCGGTCACTTTACTGACCGATAGGCTTGGTCGATAGGGATCCTATCGGTCACTCCTTGACCGATAGGTTGATCGAGATACTCTGCCTTTGTCCCTTTTGCTCCTCTTGGTCCAGCTAGCTTCCTGGATCATCCTTAAAGCTTCTCCATGCTCCTTATAGCTCTAGAGGTACCTAAAAACATCCATAATGCATAGAAAATGCAAATTATGTCCTAAATGCAACCAAAGTCTAAAAGGAGAAGAAAATGGGACAAAAGATAAGGAAAACATGCAAAAGAGAACCAAAACATGTACTAAATGCAAGCCTAAATGGTGTAAATACAAGAGATATCAACACCCCCGCACTTGCCTTTTGCTTGTCCTCAAGCAAATAAGAACAAATGAGAGAGTGAGGTTTGAAGGTGGGCATTCAAATCCAAAAGTGCATAAGGTAAAGAGATGGTATCAATGCTTAAGTGCCTAGTTGTAGGATGCAAACATAATCAGCCATACTTTAAAGAACCTATACATGCTCATCATGTTTCAAAATAACCTCAAATCTCAACTTAGGCAAATGTTCAAATCAACCAACTCTTTGATGTATCATGGTTTTTATGGTTTTTAACCATGGTATAAGTCCTTTTTATTGACTCTTTTTGGTCTGTTTAGAGTCCTAGAAGAGTCTTTGCAGGTTATAGCATGTCTGGAGCATAATTGGAGATATTGGAGCATTTTGGAGCATTTTGAGTTGAAACCGCGAAGTACCCAACTCGGGAAGAAAAAATATGCATATGGGTGACGCTTGTCACCAATTGGTGACACTCGTCACCCACCAAGGAAGGAGGTCGTGGCTGTTTTCTAAAAGATTGGGAAGAAATTGCAGTTTTGGCCCAGAAGTTCTAATATTTGCAAAAAGGCACCAGATTGTGTTTTAGCTTGTATATTAGGTTTTTCAGCCATTCTTTTGGAAAATATCTTGTATCTTATTATTTTTGAGAGCTTTAGAAAGAGATTTGTAGCAGAGCTTTTGGAGAGACAAATCAGATTCCTTCAGAGCAGATTTCGAACTCCTTTATTTCTAATTCTTATTTCTTTTATGCAATCTATTCTTTTCATGATGTTCTCTCAAATCACCATGTCTGAGTAGTTTGTTAGTTAAGTTAGGGCTTTTCAAAGGTTGACGAAGAGTTTGTAGAATTGCTAAACTATTAGGAAAATTCAGTGGTTCTTCATCTGTGCTCATATCGATTTCTTAGACACATCATCTGGATTTCGAAACCCTAGGTTGTTTGATAGATGTGAGAGCATTATTAATCACCTGAACTAGTATTAGATGAGCAAAACGCCCTAGTACAAAGAGATTTGGCTTAGGAGTTTTGTGAACAATTGAACCTGATCATTACTGCATGTTTAGATTGTTAGAGTTTGCAAAGAGATTTGAAACTCTGTGATTTAGACATAGATAACTTCTGCAATGAGAATTGATTAGTTATATCTTTGCGATTCATGTTCAAGACGGTTTTAATTGATTCCTGATTGCATGCATTCTACACTCTCGGATTCAACCTGCGAACTGTCCTGACTTAGCGCCTTTAGCTTTCTGAACTTTAAGAACAGTCTCAAAAACGCCAACTTGCTTTACTTTAGTTATTTCGCATTTCATTCATTACTTATTGCTTAGCTTAATCTGAACCTGAACTCTTTAGTGTAGTTTACTTACTCCCTTGGGATTCGATAACCCCTTATACTACGACTGCTTTTGTTGTGCACTTGCAGTAGTTTTATTTAGGTAAAACCTGAGCCCTATCAAGTTTTTGGCGCCGTTGCCGGGGAGTAATAGCTGCCTATCGATTTCTAGTATTAGGATTTTGTCTAAGTTTTAATTTGCTTACTGACTTTTTGCTGCTTTTCTTTGTTCCTGTTTCAGGTGTATGCCTAATCGCAGAACCAGAAGCAACAAAGAGAAGGAGCTTGTGACTTTAAGCATCGACGAGCTTGCTAGGTTGGAGAGAACTAACAGGAAAGCTAAGAAGCAATCTACAATGGTCACTCCACTTATCTTGGTTGAAGATGCAGAAGGTCACTTGGTTGACAGGGAAGGAAACAGGAGAAACGAAGAGGGGCAGAGAATTGATCAAGAGGGTAATGTCATTGTTGAACAGCAGGTTCAACAAGTGAATGAGAACGTGGGAATCCCTGCTGCTGCCAATAATGCTGCTGGGCGATTTGTTCAGAGGACTCTAGGTGACTACAACAGACCTGATCAGTTCTATGCCGACAGAGCTGCAATCCGACCTCCTGCCTTCCAGAGGAACGATTTTGAGGTTAAACCAGTCTACTATCAGCTGGTTGGCCAGCATCCATTCCATGGTTTACCTCATGAGCACCCCAAGGATCACATAGAGAGATTTGAGAATTTAGCTTCTAGTGTCAAAGCTAATGGGGTTAGCAATGACTTTCTGTTCTGCAAGCTTTTTCCCTACTCTCTTGAAGGAGAAGCTGCATATTGGCTGAAGCAACTGGAACCTGCTTCATTGACAATTTGGGAAGACACTAATAACGCCTTTCTGAATAACTTCTATGATGATGCAAGGTCAGAGGACATGAGGACGAAAATTGCTTCCTTTACACAAGGCCCTACTGAAGTTTTTAAGGTTTCTTGGATCAGGTTTAAGTCTTATCAAAGGGACTGTCCTCATCATGGCTTCAGTCAGGTGCAATTACTTGGGATCTTCTTTAGAGGCGTTGACTGGAAGTACCAGATGGCGCTGGATGCAGCAAGTGCAGGAAACTTCAATACCAACAGACCAGAAGAAGCAATCAGGTTGATTGAGAACTTTGTCTGCAGCAACAGCACCAAGAATGCAGATTTTCAGAGAATGAAACAGGGTGGTTTGAATGAAGGAAACCAAATAGCTGAGGTTAAGGCTAAGTTAGACAGTATGCACAGCCTTCTGGTGGGAAAGAAGACAGTTCAATTTGCTGCAGAAGTGGAGAGTTTCGAAAATCCTGAAGACATTGAGCAGAAAGATGTTAATTTCATCAATGGAGGTTTTCAGAACCAAAGGTTTGGAAATCAGCAGTGGAACAGAGGCTACAACAGAAATAATCAGAAGAATACCTTTCCAGGAAACCAGAATGCAACTGGTTATACTTCAACACCACAGTTCCAGAAGACTGAAGTTGAGAAACCTTACCAACACAGAAGGAATTATGGTTCTTCTACCTACCAAACTGCACCTCCACAAGACAATAAAATGGAAGCTATGCTGGAGCAGGTACTTGAAGGACAACAGAAGATGACAATGAACTTCAATGGCAAGCTAGATTCGCTGTATCAAGACCTGAATAGAAAAATTGAGAGTCTGAACTCTCACATGAAGAAGCTTGATGTGCAGGTTGCTCAAACTGCAGGAGCTGTTCAAATGCAAGAGGGATTCCTTCCTGGAAGGACTGATATCAATCCCAAGCATCAGGTTAATGCCATCACAGTCAGGAGTGAAAAGGAGCTTAAAACAGTGCAGAAAAAGAGGTTGAGTGCAGAACAAATCGTACAACTCATGGAGTCTGAAGATGAAATTTTTTCAGTCTCAGAGGTGAGTGACGAGCGTCACCAAGGAGGAGTGACGCTCGTCACCAACTTACAAGGATATCGGGGGTTGTCACAAGTGAGTGACGAGCGTCACCCACCTGGTGACGGTCGTCACCCACCCCAGAACGAAGCTGCTTCGCCTGTAACTGCAAATTATGACCAGGAACGTGTCTATAAACCAAAGATACCATTCCCTAAGCATCCTAGAAAGTCTAGACAGGAGATAGAAGAAGCCAGATGTAAAGCTATGATAGACAAGCTGATGCTTGAGATCCCATATTTTGATGCAGTCAAGCTTTCACCAGCTCTAAGAAGGTATGTAAAGAGAATGGTTGTGAATGGTGTAAGTCCTGAGGAAGGAGCATTGCTTACCAGAGACATCAGTGCAATCCTTTTGAGTACAGTTCCAAAGAAGAAGAAGAAGGTGACTGTTTTTGAACAAGTCAATTCCATCACTCAAAGCAGAGTTCCAGAGAAGCTATCTGATCCAGGGACCTTTGTGCTTGATTGCTCAGTCTCTACAGGACGTTTTCCCCACTCTCTATGTGATCTAGGGTCAAGTATTAACTTGATGCCTTTCTCTGTTGCTGCTAGACTTGGAATGACTGATTTCAAGCCAGCTGGGATCTCTCTCATCCTAGCAGATCGATCCATCAGGACCCCAGAAGGCATGTTAGAGGATGTTCCTGTTAACATTAAAGGCTGCATAATTCCTACAGATTTTGTGGTTCTGAAATATGCTGAAGAACCTAAAGATCCTCTTATTCTGGGAAGACCATTATTGGCTACTGCTGGAGCCATAATTGATGTTAGAAGGAGGAACATTGAGCTTGATCTTGGTGATGCTGTCATGAACTTTGACATGGATAAGTTAAGAAAGAGTTCTACCATTGATAGTCAAACCTTTTCTGTAAGAACTTCCAGAGATGAAGAGACTGTCATGGAGCATTCAGAAGACATTATTGCTGAGTGTGTCAATGAATCAGATATTAGTGGGCAAGTGAGCAAGATGGCAGTTGAAGAGCCAATATCTGAAACTTCTGCAGAAGCTGTTGGGTTTGAGGATTGGAGTGAAGATGATATTTTCGACATTAGGCTTGAAAAAGAGGTTCCAATGAATGCCAAGTTGCTGGAGAAAGACGTGTTTGTGATGGAGGCAAGACTTGCAGAGCTGAATTTCTGGAGAACTGCAGCAACTCGAACTGCTGGGTCAGTGACGACCGTCACTGACCTGGTGACGCTCGTCACCAACCTGAACACAAAGCAGCAATGTGATTTTACAGCTACAAGTCCATCATATGTTGCCAATCCGAAAATTCACCATTCCATAACCCAGAAACCTGCAACTAAGAAAAGGTATGCACTTCCTGGAACCAGTTCCAAACCTTCTAATCTCATCAATAAGAATTTAAAAGGTGAAAAAGCTGCTTCACAGTTATGCAAGCAACGAGATTCTCGTAGAATGTTTGGTGTTTCTTTTGATGATTATGCAGGAAAAAGAAGTATCCCACCCACAGTCACGATCCACTCTGCTGATGTTCCTCACTTCCTTGGAAGTGTTCATAAATCTACTGCTTACAAACCACCATGGATGAGGAGACATTCTTCTCCAAAGCATTCACTGCCACCTTCTGTTCCACCAGCTGTCTGAGCAGCATTCAAAGTCGAGCTAATGACTTTAAACAAGCTCTTAGTGGGAGGCAACCCACTGGTAAGTTTTATATTTCATATACTTAGTCTAGTTTTCTATTACATAGCTAAAACAAAAACCCCAAAAACATGAGAAAAAATCGAAAAAAAAAAAAGAGTCAGTTTGTTCAGTTTGCTTGGATGATGTCTTGTGAACTTGTTCGACCATGGATTATGCTTTGTTTGGATGTTTTGATGTGTTTTTTAGTGCTCTTACAGTTTGACTTCGGAGTACACATGATGGCATAGCATTTAAACATCCAACATGTCAATTTCTGGAGTATCAGAAATGGTGACGCTCGTCACCAATCTGGTGACGCTCGTCACTAGCTCCTTTGGGAGGTACCACTTTTCCACCTTGGTTTTACACGTTCTCATGCTTCATTTTGACCAACTCTTGGCTTAATAACACTGGGGACAGTGTTGTTTAAGTCTGGGGGAGGTGGTTACTGACGTTGTGTGCTTTGTGTCATGTTTATAGAGTCTTAAAGTTGAGTCAAAAACCTGTTTTTCTAGAGTCAAAATTTTGAAATTGTCAGTTTTTCTTGGAACTAACCATAGGACGTTTTTCCTGATAAGAACCACTGCCACAATTGTTGATTACATGTCTTACTAAGTTGAAAGTCATAGGTAGATCAGTCTAGCAATGAAGGTTAGGGTTCTTAGAGAGTCTGGAAAATTTGCTGTTAGCTCCACCTTAATGAACTTTAAACCTCTTGTCTTTGTGATTGATTCTTATTGATCTTGATTCTCTCTTTCAACACTGACAATAAGGTTAAAATACAGTCTCTCTTTGATCTTCCCTGATGTAGTTTAAAAAAAAAAAAAAAGTTTAAGTCCAAAGAATGGTGCATTCATGACCCTGTCTCCTCACAAGGAGCAACAGTAGTGAACACGTTCAAGAACCTGTCTCCTCACAAGGAACACAAGTATTGAGTAGCACCATATCTTAGACTGTAAAAGTTGAGAAAAAAAAGTGAAAAATCGAAAATATCCAAAGGAAAAGATCAAGGGAAGAGAAAATAGGAGAGCTGTGTTGAGATTTATTTGTTCAGTTGTTAGGAAGGGAAAAGAATCCGTAAAGTGATTGAGATGATAGAGCCTTGATGAGATATCACACTTAGATAAAAATAAGGAGTTGACAGTAGAAATTTCGGATTTCTTCAAGGGATTTGGACTGGACTTGAGAGATTTGCTAAGCTTCTGATGATTAGACTGAAACTTGATCTTGTGTTGACTATGGGGTATATGGATTCGAAAGTTCAAACTAGTGTGGTGTTCCTGATGACTGACTGACTGTTTCTTGTTTTCAAACCTCGACCTTATTCTGTGTCTGATGTTTGCTTGGGGGCAAGCAAAAGCTAAGTCTGGGGGAGTTGATGTATCATGGTTTTTATGGTTTTTAACCATGGTATAAGTCCTTTTTATTGACTCTTTTTGGTCTGTTTAGAGTCCTAGAAGAGTCTTTGCATGTTATAGCATGTCTAGAGCATAATTAGAGATATTTGAGCCTTTTGGAGCATTTTGAGTTGAAGCCACGAAGTACCCAACTCGGGAAGAAAAATATGCATATGGGTGACGCTCGTCACCCACCAAGGAAGGAGGTCGTGGCTGTTTTCTAAAAGATTGGGAAGAAATTGCAGTTTTGGCCCAGAAGTTCTAATATTTGCAAAAAGGCCCCAGATCGTGTTTTAGCTTGTATATTAGGTTTTTCAGCCATTCTTTTGGAAAATCTCTTGTATCTAATTATTTTTGAGAGCTTTAGAGAGAGATTTGTAGCAGAACTTTTGGAGAGACAAATCAGACTCCTTCAGAGCAGATTTCGAACTCCTTTATTTCTACTTCTTATTTCTTTTATGCAATCTATTCTTTTCATGATGTTTTCTCAAATCACCATGTCTGAGTAGTTTGTTAGTTAAGTTAGGGCTTTTCAAAGGTTGAAGAAGAGTTTGTAGAATTGCTAAACTATAAGGAAAATTCAGTGGTTCTTCATCTGTGCTTGCATTCATATCGATTTCTTAGACACATCATCTGGATTTCAAAACCCTAGGTTGTTTGATAGATGTGAGAGCATTATTAATCACCTGAACTAGTATTAGATGAGCAAAACGCCCTAGTACAAAGAGATTTGGCTTAGGAGTTTTGTGAACAATTGAACCAGATCATTACTGCATGTTTAGATTGTTAGGATTTGCAAAGAGATTTGACACTCTGTGATTTAGACATAGATAACTTTTGCAATGAGAATTGATTAGTTATATCTTTGCGATTCATGTTCAAGACGGTTTTAATTCATTCCTGATTGCATGCATTCTACACTCTCAGATTCAACATGCGAACTGTCCTGACTTAGCGCCTTTAGCTTTCTGAACTTTAAGAACAGTCTCAAAAACGCCCACTTGCTTTTCTTACTTTAGTTATTTCGCATTACATTCATTACTTATTGCTTAGCTTAATCCGAACCTGAACTCTTTAGTGTAGTTTACTTACTCCCTTGGGATTCGGTAACCCCTTATATTTCAAGGAAGGGATCGAGGATGAGATCGAGTGAGGAGATCGATCGTGAGTACGGATGTGTATTACGCCATGCAGAATGAGAGCCAGAACGAGACCACAGCCCTATCATCCAAGGATCGACTCAAAAATCGAGCAAAAGCGGATGATCCATGAAGAAGATCGAGCCAGAGATCGAGTGACCCAAGTCGATCTCTGGGACCTTATCCGGCCAGCTCATTTTTGGAGCGTAGTGAGGGGACCATTAGGGCTGTTTGGCTATTTTGGGTAAAGGGCGAACATCACTTTCGACACACACTTTGCCTTATCTTTTTCTGCTTTCTCTAAGGCGATTTTTCCGCCATTGTCAAACCTTTAAGTTTTTCTTGTTTTAAACTTTTGAATCTTGGTTAATCTTAAGCATTTTCTTTAATCCATCTTCGTTAATCACATTTAGCGTTTCATTACTTGCATTTTCGTGTGTTTTAGCTATGTGTAGTGAGTAGATTTCTTTGGGTTTAAGGTTGAGGCGATTTAAGGGGTTTAAGGGTTTAAAGCTTGGATCTTTTCTTGTTTTTAATCTTTTCTCTTCTAGGATTCGGTCTCTTAGTGCTCAAAGAGTCTTGGGAAAGATCTTTATGCTCCTAGGGATCTCCTTACCTTGACAGGATTCAGGAATCCCCTAAAATCGAATCCAAGAGGCTAACTTCCCTTTCCCAAACGCCATGGTTGTATTGGAGGTTAGTTAAGCCACCATTTGAGATCTTTTCTTAATGTTCTTTGACCCATCTTTCCACTAAACGTCATAGGTTTGCAGGAAGGGTCAAGGAAAAGGGTCTTACCACACACCATGGATGATCCTAGTTTAAGTTTCTCAAGGCTTAGAGTTAAGCTCAGCAAATGAGTAGATATAGTGTTTTTCAAACCCAAACTTGAACCTTGACCCCTCTTAATATGACTCTCAACCTTAGATCCTCTTTTTAGCATTTCAAAACCTCAAGTTTTCATTTCCAAGTCTTAAAGTTCGCATCTTTGCTTTAGTTTCATTGCTTATCACCATAAGTTGCTAGAAGTTCTCTATTTACCCGCGTTAGTTCTCGATTTTTAATAATTAGTAGTTTTGCATTTTAAATTCTCTGTCATCTCCTAGTAGTTGTTAACCCTCTTCTAGGGATTTTAAAATAGTTTTCATAATCATCTGATCATTGCATTTAGTGTTTATCGATTTTAGCATCCATTTACTCGATTCTGTATAGATTTGCTTTGCTCTTGCATTTCTTGTGTTCTTTCTACAACCCAGGCTGGATTGATACTCCCTTACCACTGTACTGCATCATAAACAATATTTTAGCTTGCAAAACAATCTGCTTATCAATCACTAGTTTTAGTCTTTAAACATGCATATTTTGGTTATTCTTGTCCCTTTTACATACATTTGGGAGTTAGTGTAGTTTTATGAGCTGCATTGCATTTTGCATGCATTTGAAGCTTTATTCAGGTACTAGAAGAAGTGTGGAGGCGACACAGAGAATTTTAATCTCAGTCAATCACCCCTCTATGTTAATCAATTGTAGTATAGCAAGGGTTTTATGTCAATCCAAATGGGTTTAGTTGAAAGCAGAAGAGTTGTGAGCAGAGATCTATAAGTTAAGCAAAGCACAGAAGAATTTTTGTTGCCTAAGCAACTTATCTAACAACCTAGAATGATCAATCACTAAAGAGAATTCAGAAGAAGACAGTTTAGCAATGATCAAGAAGAAAAATAGAGCAAAATAAACAGAGCACTTAACAAAATCGAAATTCAATAAAGAGAAAGCAATTTCCTAGATGTGGTTATTGATTTTGGGGAATCTAGAGACTAACTAAGGTTGTTTCAAACAGCATTGATCAAGAAAACAAGCTAGGAATGGTGGTTCCTAGATAGAGAGTTCACAAACAAGCAAGTTAAGTCTAATCTCTTGTAAAATAGCCCTTTACTAAACACCTTAGCAAGATCTAACTCTCATTAGTGCTAAAACATCTAGAAAGTAATAGCAACCAACTCTATTCATGTCAAAATGCTCCTCAAACAGTCAATCTCTTGAGCCAAGGCCAGCAAATCCTCTATTAAACAAGATCAGAATTTCATCAAACACTTGGTGGGCATAAGAGAAAGCCTAAATTCTAGATAAGTGTGATCAAGACAAATCTAGCTTATAAACAGATTAATAGAGAGGAACCTATGAAATTAAACACTAAGCAAACCTTAATCAATCCCTAAATCCCCTTAATCTACCACATCTAAGAACCCTAAGCAGACTACTCACTAATACTCATGTTTAACACCAAATCACTAGAGGAAAAGATGTTAATCATTATTAGAAGAGAGATTAGAGAGAAATTAATGGCAAATACAAACTTAAATTAAATAAAGCAAGAAATTTGTCTTACAAACCCAGAAAATAAACTCAAAAACAGTGTTATGAGGTGACTTCTCGAAAATCCCAGAAAAAGGGTATTTATACAAAAGAGAAGGAAGCCCTAAAGTAATGGCAAAAGTATAATAAAAACAAGGCTCGGACTGGGTTGTGACCGATAGGAATGATCGATAGGGATCCTATCGGTCTGGAAGATGACCGATAGGGTGACCGAAATATAACCGGTGCACTGCTATCGGTCATTTTACTGACCGATAGGCCTGGTCGATAGGGATCCTATCGGTCACTCCTTGACCGAAAGGTTGATCGATAGACTCTGCAGAGATCGTCTGCCTTTGTCCCTTTTGCTCCTCTTGGTCCAGCTAGCTTCCTGGATCATCCTTAAAGCTTCTCCATGCTCCTTATAGCTCTAGAGGTACCTAAAAACATCCATAATGCATAGAAAATGCAACCTAAGTCTAAAAGGAGAAGAAAATGGGACAAAAGATAAGGAAAACATGCAAAAGAGAACCAAAACATGTACTAAATGCAAGCCTAAATGGTGTAAATACAAGAGATATCAACACCCCTGCACTTGCCTTTTACTTGTCTTCAAGCAAATAAGAACAAATGAGAGAGTGAGGTTTGAAGGTGGGCATTCAAATCCAAAAGTGCAAAGGTAAAGAGATGGTATCAATGCTTAAGTGCCTAGTTGTAGGATGCAAACATAATCAGCCATACTTTAAAGAACCTAGCCATGCCATCATGTTTCAAAATAACCTCAAATCTCAACTTAGGCAAATGTTCAAATCAACCAACTCTTTGATGTATCATGGTTTTTATTGTTTTTAACCATGGTATGAGTCCTAGAAGAGTCTTTGCAGGTTATAGCATGTCTAGAGCATAATTGGAGATATTGGAGCCTTTTGGAGCATTTTGAGTTGAAGCCACGAAGTACCCAACTCGGGAAGAAAAATATGTATATGGGTGACGCTCGTCACCAATTGGTTACGCTCGTCACCCACCAAGGAAGGAGGTCGTGGCTGTTTTCTAAAAGATTGGGAAGAAATTGCAGTTTTGGCCCAGAAGTTATCGTGTTTTAGCTTGTATATTAGGTTTTTCAGCCATTCTTTTGGAAAATATCTTGTATCTTATTATTTTTGAGAGCTTTAGAGAGAGATTTGTAGCAGAGCTTTTGCAGAGACAAATCAGACTCCTTCAGAGCAGATTTCGAACTCCTTTATTTCTACTTCTTATTTCTTTTATACAATCTAGTCTTTTCATGATGTTTTCTCAAATCACCATGTCTGAGTAGTTTGTTAGTTAAGTTAGGGCTTTTCAAAGGTTGAAGAAGAGTTTGTAGAATTGCTAAACTATAAGGAAAATTCAGTGGTTCTTCATCTGTGCTTGCATTCATATCGATTTCTTAGACACATCATCTGGATTTCAAAACCCTAGGTTGTTTGATAGATGTGAGAGCATTATTAATCACCTGAACTAGTATTAGATGAGCAAAACGCCCTAGTACAAAGAGATTTGGCTTAGGAGTTTTGTGAACAATTGAACCTGCTGCATGTTTAGATTGTTAGGGTTTGCAAAGAGATTTGAAACTCTGTGATTTAGACATAGATAACTTCTGCAATGAGAATTGATTAGTTATATCTTTGCGATTCATGTTCAGGACGGTTTTAATTCATTCCTGATTGCATACATTCTACACTCTCGGATTCAACCTGCGAACTGTCCTGACTTAGCGCCTTTAGCTTTCTGAACTTTAAGAACAGTATCAAAAACGCCCACTTGCTTTTATTACTTTAGTTATTTTGCATTACATTCATTACTTATTGCTTAGCTTAATCTGAACCTAACTCTTTAGTGTAGTTTACTTACTCCCTTGGGATTCGATAACCCCTTATACTACGACTGCTTTTGTTGTGCACTTGCAGTAGTTTTATTTGGGTAAAACCTGAGCCCTATCACTCTTTAACATTCAATTAAGCTCAGAACATGAATCATGCTTATGCAAATTAAGTGAAGATATTTGGTTCAAAGGGTAAGGTTATGAGATAAAATTGATCTCATTTTAGCAAAAGGGTTTCAAACACAAGGGATCACTCAATGAAAAGATTCCATCTTAGGCAAAATGCTAAAAGTAAAAGCACATTTATGCATGCAATTCAAAGCTCCCTTCTACCCAAATATGAATCCTAAATACTTCTAAACCCAAAAGTGAACCCCTAAGTCTACCTTTTTCCTAAACTCTACCCATTACCCTTCTTCATGGCTGGGGAAACTTCTCTTTTTACTTGTGTGGTTGCTTCCTTATGGTTGGGACTTGCTCTTCTTTGTTGCATTGGCACCTTCATCACCTTTCGTGGATTGCTCTTGGTCTGATTTTTCTTCTTTTGACCTTTCTAAGCTTTGTTGCTGGCGCCTTTCTTCTTTACACTTAGAGCTTTTACTTCCCTTTACTTAACCACAACTCTAGACTGTTTCCCCTTTTCTACCATTTCAAACCTTTTCCTTTTCTTTCAAAACATATATATGTGAAGTTCAAACCACTTAACACTACCCTTTTAACCCAAAACTCCTATCCTAGAATCAAGCTCAAGATGCAAGCTGATATCTAAAAGAGAGCTTATTATTGCCAGCCTTATTCCTAACACATTTTGCCAAGACAAAATCGAAAATGATATGCAAAGGCCTCACAGCTCTCAGGATAATGTTTAGGCTCAATAGAAGGTTTTAGTTAAGGGAGTGGATTAACTGTCCCATAAGTATGAGGATCAGCTATTTGGATCAACAAGAGTGGTAGAAAGAAAAAAGATGATCCAAATATGTATATGGTAGTGAATTCACTTTTCAATGCATAAGACATGATAATTAAAAGTCCAAATTAAAGTTCAAGTTGATAGAGTTGATTTTCAGAGAACAAGTGCTTTCATTATGAGATGAGATTATCAAAATTAGCATTCCAAGCATGGTTCAGTCTTAACTTCTAGCTTTCTTATGATGCATCAAACAACTAATCACTTAAACACTGAAATCATCTCTAAACTCTAAGCACTTTACAAGGAAATTTCATCATTATGCCCTATGCAAATGCAATGCAACCTATATGTCAACACTAGACTCAATCCTATAAGAGTGAAATGCAACTATATGCTTTCTTTTTGGTTTGCAAAAATGAAAAAAAATTCAATTTTTTTATGTTTTTCTATGCCTTAGATGAATGCATGATATGCATGTGACTCAAAGTGAAAGAAAATGAAAAACTAAGAAAACAAAACACAAAGTCAAACCCCAAATCTCTTCCCCACAATTAAATTACACAGTCCCTTGTGTAATGAAAGCAATGAGAGAGAGAAGTAACAAAATATAATACAGAGTTGTAAAAAAAAAGCAATGGTATAGACAATGGATAGGATGTGGTAACTTGTTTAATAAGTGGAGTGGTGGGAGGATCCAGATGTCTGAGGAGACTTGCTAGCTCTACTCTTGTTCCTCCCCTTATAAGTCTTTGAAAATGGTGCTGCTTCTTGTGGTGGGGGAACCCAGCTTGACCATAACTGCTCAGCTTGAGAAGAAGTACCTTGGTGACCCCATTGCCATGTTTGTTGAACCTCATAAGGGATGGGAGTTGGTTCCCATGCTGATGGAATATGGGACCTTGGCTCATATGATGAAGCCCTTGGTTGTGCCCATGTCCCCCTTTGATCACTTGGCTGTGCATGAAAGGAATGTCTTCCATGGGTGTTCCAAACAGCCTCCTCTTCTTCAGTTGGGTCAGCTTGTGGCGTAGGCTCTTCTTGATGAGAAGTGTGCTCATGAGTGTGGCTCTGATGGGAAGTTCCTGCTGATGTAGCTTTGTTCTTCCTGAACTTCCCTTTAACCATTTTCACCAAACTCCTAATGGCTTTGTCTTGCCACTTACACCATTTTTGAAGGGTGTTGATGTGTTTATGAGCAGACTTCATAGAGCTCTATGTGCTTGGGCCTCCATAAGGTTTGAAGTGGAACTGCTTTGAGCTGTAGTTCAACACTTCTTCTTCATCAAGCTCATCTTCTTCTTCTTGTGTTTCCCCTTGGCTTTCAGCGCCAGCACTAGCATCTTCATGGACTTCTTCTTCACCTTCTTCTCTTCTCTCTTCTCGTACTTCTTCTTCAACCTCTTCTTGTTCTTCTTCCTCACTAGCTTCTTCTCTTTCTTCAGGGACAGGGCCGCCTTGGTAGAGCTGATCATCACTTGGATTGAAACTGATGTTGCTCCTTGTGGTGAAGGAGGTAAGCCTTGGATTAGGGAAAAGGACTCTTGCTGGCTCTTGGAGTTCATTGAGGAACTTGTAGACATGCTTATCTTGAATGCTCTTCTCAATGTAATGGCTTCTCCTAAGGTAGTCCATATCTATCCATAAAGGATCCAGAGCATCATCAACATGTTCTTCAAAGTCCACACCACTGGCTATTAGAACAGCAGTCATAATTCCTCCAATGTGAAGCTGCGGATTCTTCTCCCTTTTCCCCTTGTTTAAAACCCAGCCTGATAGGTCAGCAGCTGCTCCATCAGTAATCTCACAAAGCATGGGAATCTGCTTGGTGGGCCAATAGGTGTCCCATTGTCGCTGGTATCCACAAGTGCAAACAATCCAATGTAGATGAAGTCACTTTCTTTGCCAGTGAGATTTGTTGTCTCCTTCCTTGCAAAGATAGTGTTTGGAAGCGCCTTGTGAGCATATCTCACTGCAGGATGCTTCAGGTGTTGGTTCCTTGTGGTGCCAGCTATGAATTCCCCAGCTCCAATCTTCCTCCATAGCTTTGTGTGCTGCTTTTGAGTGATTGAGAACTTGTTCCCTCTTTGTGCATAAGACATCAGCCCAAGCTCTTGAGAGAGGTCAAGGAAATTTGTTGTGAACCTTTGCCTCCCAAGCTTGAAGGAAATCCATCCATCTTTGTTGGGGAGCTTACTTTTATCATATCCAACCACCTTGAGAGTAGAGAGGAATTGATAAGTGAGCTGCTGGTAGGAGGGAAGTGGCTTTGACATCAATTTGCTAAGCACCATTTGCTCAAAGATGCACTTGCAGTCCATGTAGATACCAAGTGCTTTCATTGTGTTGGCACAAGGGTATCTGGTTGGCTTGAAGGTGCACTGGTTGAAAGCTTCCATGAAGCTCCCTATCACTTGGCTCATGGTGTGGGACTTCCTCCTCCACAGTTTTCTTTTCCCTTTCTGCTTGGCGCCCTTGTCTCCAACTGGTCTCTTTCCAGCAGCCTTTGATGAGTGTTCAGCAGCAGCACCCTTTTCTTTATCCCTTCTTGCTCTAGGAGAAGTGGGTGCTTCTTCCTGATGTACCTTTCCCTTTCTTCCAGCAGCTGCTCTTGTTTTACCCATGGTACCTACAAAACCAAAGCTTGAAGATACTATAAGTACAATAACAAAGGTTTGAGGAACCAATAACTGAAAGCTTTAAAATAATTTTCTCTAAGCTAAAAGAAGTTTATCTAGTCACTAAACAAGATTAAACTCCTACAAATCAAGAAGAATTCACAAGCTAACAGTTTAAACATGCTAGAGTTCATAAAGATAGGACATTTGTTCATGTAAACCTAGCATGGTGGCTCAAAGCAAAAGAGAAAATGATCATGCAAAGGGATATCAAACTAGCAAGAACTGAGATTAAAGAACAGTAAACAAAGCTGTAACAGTAAAGTTTCTCAATTTAAACATATCCACCATGTAAAACCAAAGCACAACATCTTAAACTAAACAAAACTTGCTCTTAAAACTATAATTTTAACAATTTTAAGCACATGCAAAGTGTATTAACAAGAAGTGAATAGTTGAGAAAGCAAACCTTAATGAAGCTTCTTAGCACTTAGAAAAGATAAACAAAAGAAAGAGAGAGAGAGCTAAAGAATTCGGATTTTGGTGAGAGAAGTAGTAAAATGAAGTGTGAAGAGAAGAGGAGAAGATTGTTGTTTATATAGAGTGGAAAAGGGGGAATCAAAAGTTGGTGATGGAACCAAAGGAATCTAAAGACTGGGGGACAAGAACAAAAGTGTTCAGGAGCTCTGCAAAGTGGCAGGAAGGATCCAAAGTTTGAATTTAAACCTCCTTGGCTCCAAACCAAAGGAGGGAAAAAATTTTGAATATTGAAGCACTTACCTCGCTCGGTCATAATGTGGTCATAATGTGACCGATAGGAATGACCGATAGGGTCACAAGTGATCGATAGCAATGACCGATACCTTCCTGTGAATCCTATCGGTCTCCATCTGATCGATACACTGACCGAAATATATCCGATGGATTTCGATCGGTTTGTGTCTGATCGATATGTATGACCGATATGACACTCACTTGCAAACTCCTTTCCCTATCGATCACAAGTAACCGATACGTTGACTGGTGCAATATGGCTATACTGCTATCGATCACAAGTGACCGATAGTCATGACCGATATGGTCTGTATCGGTCTCGTCTAGACCGATACGGTGATCGATAACAGCCAGAATGCACCTGTTCTTTGTCCCTTAGAGACTGTCTCAACCCCCAATTCGAACTCCTGCTTCTATACACATTAACTAAGCATAAAAATTAAACTAGAAAGCATAATATATACAAAAGGATACCATGGGACTACCTCCCAAGTGTGCTTGTTTAAAGTCATTAAGCTTGACTTTGTTTACCTCTCTAGTGGAGGTGAGGAGAAGGAGTTTTGGAACTCCTTGGTGTTGCAGTGTCCACTTTGAGCTTCTTGGTGACTCCATCAATCTTCAACACAGCAAAGGGTTCTGGTTTGCCTCCCATTTTCATCTTGTAGTGGACTTCACCATTCTTGGACACAAAGTGCTTCAAGACAACCCCATCTTCTTTGTTACCTAACATAATCTCATTCATGCAATCAGAAACACCCACTTTGAGGACCTCCTCTTCAGTAGTTTCAGCAAACAACTTGGTCAAGCAGCATCCATCAAAACTCTCTCCTTGGTAGCCCTCAAACTCTGGCCAGTTCTTATCAATCTTTTTCACCTTGTTAAGGTCAATAGAGAAAGCATGATCATGCTCTAGCTTGTTACCCTTTCTGTCAAACTTCAAGACCTTGTTCTTTGAAAGCCTCAGCTCTGTTGTGCACTCTCTAGCATCAAATACGGCGCCAGCTGAAGCTAGAAATGGTCTCCCTAGAATGATAGCATTCCTTATCTGTCCTTCCACATCAAGCACCAAAAAAATCAGTAGGGATGGTGACTCCTTCAATCATCATTGGCACATCCTTGAGGGTCCCTAGTGGTGTCTTGACAGTCCCATCAGCTATGGTGAGAGACACATTACTCTCCTCAAGTTGAGTGTATCCAAGAGCCTTAGCAGTAGAGGATGGGAGAAGGTTGATACTTGCTCCAAGATCACAAAGACAGTTCTTGAAAGTCTGCCCTTTAAGCTCACATGGTAGAGTGAAACAACCTGGATCTCCAAGCTTCTTGATGTTAAGTTCCTTAACCTCAGATGCTCCACCTTTAGCTCTTAGTTTTTCAAGCTCCTCTTGACCATTCAGACCTCTCATTTCCATGTGAGAAGCATAGAGAGTCTCATACTTCTGCACTAGTTGCTCTTTGAATCTTCCTGGAAAAGGGATAGTGGGCTGATAGATAGGGAGATCAGCAGCTTGAGTTACCTTCTTGGCATCAGAGGCTTCAACAAATTCTTCCCCTATAGCATCAACAACCTCATGTGGTGCCCACCACTCTTCTTCTTCCAGAGATTCTTCTTGTGCAACTTCATGGTTAGCATCAACATTCAAAAACTCCCCCCCCCCCCCACTCTGGAGTTCAGTGTCTTTAGTGAACAGAGAGAGAAACTCTTCAATGATAGCTTCCTCTTCAGATGAGAAGCTATCTTCTTCAGTTACCATGGCATTGCAGAACTCTTTTGGGTTAGCCTCTGGTTTTTCAGGAAAGTGTCCTTGAGGTTTTTGACCAGCTATACCTTTGTTGTTCTCCAGTGTTTTTGACTCTTGCAGCCAACCCATCAAACTTGTTGGTTAGTTCAACATGTACTGAGTCTATTTTGTTATGAACCTCAGCAAACCTCTTGTTCAATTCCAAGTTGTTGGTAGTCTGATTGTGAAGCAACTGCTGAACCATTGTCTTGAGCTCAGGATCTTGAGAGCTGGAAGAAGCTTAAGCTGGAGATTGTGCACTGAATCCTGGAGGATGGTAAGGCGCTCTTGGCTGGAAGTTGTTTTTTCTCTGCTGAAAACCTTGATTGTGGTAGGGAACATAAGGTCTTGTAGCAGCTTGCTGTTGTTGTTGTGGTGGGTGCACTTGATCATGTGGATTGGCAACATTGTTGCCTCTGTATGACATGTTTGGATTGGGTCTGTAGTTCTCATATCCATTGTATCCACCTTGATTACCCAAGTAGTTCATCTCTTCCACTTGGCATGTCTCTTGATCATCAAGCTGAACCATATCACCAACAAAGTGAACCTCTTTCTTCTCCCTTAGCAGCATATCCAGTTTCTCATGTAAGGCCTTCATCTCTTTCCTGCTAGACTCTAGTTCATCTTTAGCACTTCTTGGAGCTCTGTCATATTCCTCATTGTAGTTTACATCAGACAGAGCTTGATTTTCAACAAGCTCCAATCCTTCACCTACATCCTTTGACAAGAAGTTCCCATTTGATGTAGTGTCCAAGAGCATTCTTATCTTTGGCAAAGCTCCTCTGTAGAGAGTAGAGAGCAGAGAAGCCTGTGAGAATCCATGGTGAGGGCATTGCAATGTGTAGCCCTTGAATCTTTCCCAAGCTTCACCAAAGCTTTCATTGTTCCTCTGTGCAAACCCTGAAATCTCATTCTTGATTCTTGCAGTTCTTGAAGTTGAGAACAACTTTTCTAAGATGGCTCTCTTGCACTCATCCCAACTAGTGATGCTTCCTTGGGGCAGGTTCTTCTCCCATTGGTGTGCTTTATCTCCAAGAGAAAAAGGAAACAACCTCAGCTTGAAGCTATCTTCACTCACTCCATTGATCTTTGTTAGTGAGCATAGTCTATCAAAATTATCCAAATGATCGAGAGGATCTTCAAGTGGTAAACCATGGAACATAGTGCCCTGAACCATTGAAATCAATCCAGACTTGATTTCAAAATTGTTGTTTTGGACTGCTGGTGGAATGATGCCAGTTCTGTTGTTGTAGGCATTTGGTGCATCACCAGCGCCAATGGGTCTAGCTGCTCTTGGAGCTTGTGCAGCGCCTCTTGGTCCTTGCTCACCTTGTAAGCCCTGAACACCTTGCTGTCCTTGTACACCCTGAGCGCCAGCAGCTCCTTGAGGACCCTGAAATCTGATATCATCCATAACAGGTTCCTGATTGTTCATCCCAAGTCTCTGCAAGTCTTGCTGCCTTTCTTGCTGTCTTTTTGCTCTCTGACCTCTGTCTAACAGATTGATGTTTTCTATGAAGTACACAAGATTGCTTGACCCTCTGGATCTCAAGTTCATATACCTGAAAGACAGCAATGAGAGTCAAAGGAGATTAGTAACCAAATAAAACTAAAAACTTGATCTTAAAGATTCTACAAACTCTAATGTTTCAAACTCAAAATCCAAATGGCAATGGCGCCAAATTGATGCAGAGGTTTTTAGTCTCAGTCAATCACCCCTCTATGTTAATCAATTGTAGTATAGCAAGGGTTTTATGTCAATTCAAATGGTTTACTTGAAAGCAGAAGAGTTGTGAGTAGAGATCTATAAGTCAAGCAATGCAAAGAATAGTTTTTGTTGCCTAAGCAACTTATTTGACAACCTAGAATGATCAATCACCAAAGAGAATTCAGAAGAAGACAGTATAGTAATGATCAAGAAGGAAAACAGAGCAAAATAAACAGAACACTTAACAAATACAAAATTCAATAAAGAAAAGCAAGTTCCTAGATGTGGTAATTGATTTTGGGGAATCTAGAGACTAATTAAGGTTGTTTTAAACAGCATTGATCAAGCAAACAAGCTAGCAATGGTGGTTCCTAGACATAGAGTTCACAAACAAGCAAGCTAAGTCCAATCTCTTGTAAAATAGCCCTTTACTAAACACCTTAGCAAGATCTAACTCTCATTAGTGCTAAACCATCTAGCAAGCAATAGCAACCAACTCTATTCATGTCAAAATGCTCCTCAAACAGTCAATCTCTTGAGCCAAGGCCAGCAAATCCTCTATTAAACAAGATCAGCATTTCATCAAATTCTAGATAAGTGTGATCAAGATAAATCTAGCTTATAAACAGATTAATAGAGACGAACCCATGAAATTAAACACTAAACGAACCTTAATCAATCTTTAAATCCCCTTAATCTACCACATCTAAGAACCCTAAGCAAACTACTCACTAATACTCATGTTTAACACCAAATCACTAGAGGAAAAGATGTTAATCATGATTAAAAGAGAAATTAGAGAGATATTAATGGCAAATACAAACTTAAATTAAATAAAGCAAGAAATTTATCTTATAAACCCAGAAAATAAACTTAAGAACGGTGTTATGAGGTGACTTCTCGAAAATCCCAGAAAAAAGGGTATTTATACAAAAGAGAAGGAAGCCCTAAAGTAATGGCAAAAGTGTAATAAAAACAAGGCTCAGACTGGGTTCCTATTGGTCAGTTTTGACTGATAGGAATGATTGATAGGGATCTTATCGGTCTGGAAGATGACCGATAGGGTGACCGAAATATAACTGGTGCACTGCTATCGGTCACTTCACTGACCGAAAGGGCTGGTCGATAGGGATCCTATCGGTCACTCCTTGATTGATAGGTTGATTGATAGGCTCTGCAGAGATCGTCTGCCTTGGTCCCTTTTTCTCCTCTTGGTCCAGCTAGCTTCCTGGATCATCCTCAAAGCTTCTCCATGCTCCTTATAGCACAATAGGTACCTAAAAACATCCATAATGCATAGAAAATGCAAACTATGTCCTAAATGCAACCTATGTCTAAAAGGAGAAGAAAATGAGACAAAAGATAAGGAAAACATGCAAAAGAGAACCAAAACATGTACTAAATGCAAGCTTAAATGGTGTAAATACAAGAGATATCAGGAGGCCATGTTGTGCAATGGATGAGAGCTGGGAATGAAGCAAGACAAAGAACAAAGGCGGATAGGCCAATATCGATGATGATATCGACATCATCTGATCGATACAGAGCATATCGATGGGAGTATTGATCACTTAAACATCGATACAGTGAAGACGTGGTCTGAAGGCAGTATATCGACTAAGAGAGACCTCGATGTAACAGAAGAGAGCCCATACCGAGCTGCGTATCGACGTCCCAGATTGATACACATAGACATGACAATACCGAAGTGCTGTATCGACTTGTTTGCTCGATGAGCCTTAACTAAATGGTGATTTTATGGACTTCACACCAGTGAGAGCCAAACCGATCCAACATTGACGCCTTCCTTAGCGACCAGCATATCGACCAAGGGCCATCGATAAAACCCAGAAGAAGAGATGATGTCGACATGAGTATCGATGTGCATGATCGATATGGTCTGTCTGAGTCAGCCTATTTTCGGTTTAATCTTGGTTTACTAGGGGTGTTATAATTCCCTTATAAATACTAAAGTCTTAAAATTGTTAGGCAACTTAGATCTTAATATTTTTCTTCTGTTCTTGCACTTTAAACCTTTTCCTTTTCAGCTTTGCTTTGGAAGAACTATTTTTTGGTTTAGTGAAATTCTGTATTTGCCTTTAATCTATTCTTGCTTATTCTGCTTTCTAATCATGCTTAACCATTGTTTCTCTTTGTAATTTGTGGTTTTGATTATGGCTACTGAGTAGTTTTATTTAGGGTTTCAGATGGGATAAATTAGAGGGGTTTTAGGACTAGATTATTGATGTCTTATGCTTAATATGATTGTCTTCTCTCTATTATATGTGTGTAACATTAGATTAGTCTTGGCCAGGCTTGTTTAGTATCTTGGCTTTCTCTTGCGCCTGGTAAGTGTTTGATGAAATGCTGTTGTGAGTCTCTTAGAGGATTTGTATGCTTATCCTAAGGAATTAGATGTCTAAGGTGCCTTTTGGCTTTATAGGATTGGAGTTCTGTTCTCAATGCTTGCTGATCATGTGTTTGAGTAAAGGGATTTATCTGAAATGTGTGTGTAGCAAAGTGATTAGTTTCATGGAATTGAGCTAGTTATAGTTGTTAATCCTATGTCTAGAAGATAGCATTTAGGTTTTAATCCCCTCTTAATCAATAACACCCACCTTAGATCCTTACTTTATCTATTTAGATTTCCTGCTTTATTTAGTTCAGTTTTTATACCTGTTTAGTATGATCACAACTGATTTCTTGAATTTGATTTGACGTAAGTGATTTGCTGTATTCTTGGTGTCTTATGAACTCAGATGGATTTATACCTTACAAGCTGCAATAACATGAGTGTGTTAGGATTTGATTAGTTAGTCATTTCCTGCTATCATGCAGTTCTGCAGAGATGTGAAGACAATCATTTGGTTCTGAATTGGGAGAAGTGTCATTTTATGGTACAAGATGGCATTGTTCTTGGTCACATCGTTTCTCAAGATGGCATAGAAGTGGATAGGGTAAAAATTGAAGTGATGACAAGTTTACAGACGCCTGATTCTGTCAAAGCAATGAGAAGTTTTGTGGGTCATGTTGGGTTCTACAGAAGATTCATCAAGGACTTCAGCAAGCTTTCAAGGCCTCTTACTGCTCCTCTTGGCAAGGATGTGAAGTTTGAAACCTCTGCAGAATGTCAATCAGCTTTCGAACAGATCAAACAAGCCTTGGTGACAGCTCCTATTTTACAACCTCCAGACTAGGATTTGCCTTTTGAGGTGATGTGTGATGCTAGTGATTTTGCAGTTGGAGCAGTGTTGAAACAGAGGAAAGACAAGAAGCTACACATCATCTAGTATGCCAGCAGAACATTGGATGAAGCTCAGAAGAACTATGCAACTATTGAGAAGGAACTGTTGGCAGTGGTCTTTGCCTTTGAGAAGTTTTGCTAGTACCTTGTTGGCTCCAAGGTCGTGGTCCATACAGACCATTCAGCACTGAAGTACTTGAAGCAGAAGAAGGATGCAAAGCAAAGGTTGTTCTGATGGATTCTGCTTCTTCAAGAGTTTGATATTGAAGTTAAGGACATGAAATGAGTTGAGAATGGAGTAGTTGATCATCTCTCCAGGATTAGGATTGAAGATGACATCCCAATCAATGATTTCTTGCCTGAGGAGAATGTCTACTTGATAGAAACTCGGTTTCAAGAAGAAAGTATTGAAAACCTGCAACTTTCTCGCAACTACAGGGCAGTGACGAGCGACACCAGGAGGGTGACGCTCGTCACCAACTCAGTAGACTCGCGATCAAGTGGAGATACGACGCCAGTGATGATCGCCACCCACTCTGGTGACGCTCGTCACCCGCAACATACGTTGGCAATTATTTATGCCAGCTTGGGAGCTGCTGTTGAAGAGCAAGTTTATGCCGCTACTGATCCCAAGAGGCCCTGGTATGCTGATATTGCCAAATAACTCGCTGCCGAGGATGAACCGTATGATTTCAAGGGGTATGCTAAGAAGAAGTTCTTGCGAGAATTTAGGAGATTTTACTGGGATGAGCCATATCTTTACAGACATTGTGCAGATGGGATTACAGGAGATGCACAGCAGAAACTGAGGTTCCAGACGTCCTGTTTTATTGTCATGGCTCAAAGTATGCTGGACACTTTGCCACATTCAAAACAATCTCCAAAGTTCTTCAAGCAGGTTTCTGGTGGCCTACTATGTCTCAGGATGCACAAGCATTAATTACACGCTGCGATACATGACAAAGGAGAGGAAAAATTAGCAGAAGACATGAGATGCCACAGAACTTCATTCTTGAGGTTGAAGTCTTTGACTGTTGGGGCATTGACTTCATGGGTCCTTTTCCTTTATCCTATGCGAACAAATACATTATATTTGCTGTTGACTATGTATCCAAGTGGATAGAGGCGTTGGCTATTCCTACCAATGATGCTGTAGTGGTTTTGAAGTTGTTTAAGACCATTATTTTCCCCAGATTTGGTGTCCCGCGAATTGTTATTAGTGATGGTGGTTCTCACTTTGTTAACAAGGTCTTTGACAAGCTGCTGAAGAAGTATGGTGTTCAGCATAGAGTGGCCACGCCTTATCATCCTCAGACCAGTGGACAATTTAAGTTTCCAACAGACAGATCAAACAGATTCTAGAGAAGATTGTGGGGGCGACAAGGAAGGATTGATCAGCGAAATTTTATGATGCGATGTGGGCTTACAGGACTGCCTACAAAATGACACTTGGGACTATACCATTCTATCTACTCTATGGCAAGGCGCTCCATCTTCCAGTAGTGTTGGAGTACAAAGCAGATATGGGTTATCAAGAAGCTGAACTTCGATTTGAAGCTTGCTGCAGAGAGGCGCTTGATTATGCTCAATGAACTGGATGAGATCAGATATCTGGCCTGTGAAAACTCCAAGTTATATAAGGAGAGGACAAAGGCATATCATGATAAAAAGATCATCTCCAGATATTTCGAGCCCAATTACCAGGTACTTCTTTACAACTCTCGTTTACAGTTGTTTTCTGGTAAACTGCGATCTCGTTGGTCAGATCCCTTCACTGTCAAAGAGGCTAGACCACATGGCACCAGTGTCCTGATAAATTCCAAAGGAGAGGAGTTCACTGTCAATGGACAGAGGGTGAAACATTATTGGGCGAAAGCCAAGATTCCAGCAGGACACATTGTGTCTCTCGATGATGCACCTGCTGTCTGAGCAGCAATCAAAGTCAAGCTAATGACTTTCAACAAGCGCTCGATGGGAAGCAACCCACTGGGAAGTTTACTTTTTCATGTACTTAGTATTATTTTTGTGTCTATACTATTACTTAGTTATGAAGAAAATAAAATAAATGAAAAATCAGTGACGATCGTCACCGACAGGGGTGTGACGCTCGTCACCCGTCCGAGGCCCAAGTACGCGTCTTAATCTTTCTTCTTCTTCCTCGTGTCATAACTGATAAACACGAATAGGAATACATAGCAACTGTGGTTGTGTCCGCCCTCACTCTGCTGCTGAGGATTGTGAGGATGAAGACTAGCTTCTCTGTTATCCTGGTTACTTGTTCCTATTTCCCTTCTGTTTTTATTTCTCTTGTGTCTTTTTTATGGTTTTATCTTGAGTCAGTATGTCAGTTACTTTGATGTTCTTTTGTGGACTTGTGGAACCACGAGTTATGCTATATTTGGATGTTTTAAATGTGTGTTTGAGTGATCTAACAGTCTAACTTTAGAGTACAAATGATAACATAACGTTTAACACATCTAACATGACGATTCTAGAGTTTCAGACACGGTGACGATCGTCACCACTGAGAGGTGACGCTCGTCACCCACTCCTTCGTGAGGTACCACTTTTCTGACTCGGTTCTACATGTTCACATACTTCTTTTTGACCAACTCTAGGCCTGATACACTGGGGACAGTGTTGTTTAAGTCTGGGGGAGGTAGCTACTGACGTTGTGTACATTTTGTTTTGTTTTGAGAGTCTTAAAGTTGAGTCAAAAACCTGTTTTATAGAGTCAAAATTTTGAAACTGTCAGTTTTTCTTGGAACAAACCACAAAACATTGATGCTTATAAGAATCATTACCACAGTAGTTGATTACATGTCTTACTAAGTTGAAAGTCATAGGTAGATCAGTCTAGCAAAGAAGGTTTAGGTTTTTAGAGAATCTGGAAAATTTGCTGTTAACTCCACCTTAATGAACTTTAAACTTCTCATCTCGGGGCTTGATACTCACTGATCTTGATTCTCTCTTTCAACACTGACAAGAATGTTTAGATGCAGTCTCTCTTTGATCTTCCCTGATACAGCTTGTAGAGTTTAAGTCTAATGAATGGTGCATCATGACCCTGACTCCTTACAAAGAACAACAATAGTGAACACACAAGAACATATCCCCTCACAAGGAAGAGAGGTATTGTGTAGCACCATATCTTAGGCTGTCTAAAAAATGAGAAAAGAAGATGAAAAATGGAAAAAAATCAAAAAGAAAAAGATCAAGGGAAGAGAAATAGGAGAGCTGTATTGAGATTGCTTTGTTCAGTGTTTAGGAAGGGAAAAGAATTTAAAAGTGATTGAGTTGATAAATCGTTGATGAAATATCACACTTGAATAAATATAAGGAGTTAGCAGTAGAGATTTCGGAGTTTTTGAAAGGGCTTGAACTGGTTTTGAGATATTGCTAAGCTTGTGATGGTTATACTGAAATTTGATCTTGTGTTGGCTCTGTGGTATGTGGACTCGAAAGTGTTGATCAATGTGGGGTTCTTAATGTTTAGCTCACTGTTTCTGTTTTCAAAGTCTGGAGAAGATGATATATCATGGTTTTTATGGTTTTTAACCATGGTATAAGTCCTTTTTATTGAGTCCTAGTAGAGTCTTTGCAGTTATAGCATGACACGAGCACAATTGGAGTTTTTGGAGCTTTTTGGAGCATTGCAAGAATCAACCACGGAGTTAGCAACTTAAAAGGCATCGATTGGCATTGGTGACGATCGTCACCACTCAAAGGTGACGCTCGTCACCCGCATCTGAAGAGGAGTCGCGACTTAAATTAAAAGATGGGGATGAAATTTCACTTTTGGGCCAGAAGTTTCACTATTGTAGTTTACTTACTCCCTTGGGATTCGATAACTTTTTTATGCTACAACTGCTTTGTTGTGCACTCGAAGTAGTTAATTAATTGGGTAAAGCCTAAGCCTTACCAAGTTTTTGGCATTGTTGCTGGGGAGTAATAGATGCCTATCGATTTTTAGAATTAGGATTTTGTCTAAGTTTTTATTTGTTTACTGACTTTTGCTACTTTTCTTTGTGCTGCTTCCAGTTGTATGCCTTATCGCAGTACCATAAGCAACAAAGAGAAGGAGCTTGTAACTTTGGGCATTGGCGAACTAGCTAAGTTTGAAAGGATCATTAGGAAAGCTAAGAAGCAATCTACAATGTTCAATCCGCTGATCTTGATTGAAGATGCAGAAGGTCACTTTGTTGACAGAGATGGAAACAGGAGGAATGAAGAAGGGCAGAGACTGGATCAGAATGGAAATGTCATAGTTGAACAGGTGGATCAACAAACAGAAAATGAAGCTGGAGTTGCTTCTGTCTGGAACACTGCTGGGCGTTTTGTTCAGAGGACTCTAGGAGATTACAACAGACCTGACCAGTTTTATGCCAACAGAGCTGCAATCTACCCTCTTGCATTCCAGAGGAACAATTTTGAGCTCAAGCCTGCTTATTATCATCTGGTGGGTCAGCATCCTTTCCATGGCCTGCCACATGAACATCCTATGGATCACATTGAGAGGTTTGAGGATTTTTCTTCAAGTGTCAAGGCTAATGGAGTTAGCAATGACTTCCTGTTTTGCAAGCTCTTTCCTTACTCTCTTGGAGGAGATGCTGCTTATTGGTTGAAGCAACTGGAGCCTGGTTCGCTGACCACTTGGGAAGACACCAAAAACACCTTTCTGAATAACTTCTATGATGATGCAAGGTCAGAAGAGATGAGGACGAAAATCTCTTCATTCTCCCAAGGACCTATTGAAGCTTTCAAGGCTTCCTGCTTGAGATTTAAGTCCTATCAGAGAGACTGTCCTCATCATGGCTTCACTCAGGTGCAGCCGCTTGGAATTTTCTTCAGAGGAGTGAATTGGAAGTATCATATGGCGTTGGATACTGCTAGCAGTGGAAACTTCAACACAAACCGTCCTGAAGATGCAATCACTTTGATTGAGAATTTGGCATACAGTAACAGCACCAAGAATGCAGATTTCCAGAGGATGAAACAGGCTGGTTTGAATGATGGGAACCAGACTGCTGAAGTTAAGTCTAAGCTGGACAGTATGCATAGTCTTCTGGTGGGAAAGAAATCAGTCCATTTTGCTGCAAAGGTGGAGACTTTCGAAAATCCAGAGGAGATTGAGCAAGAAGATGTTAGTTTTATCAATGCTAGAGGATTTCAGGGTCAAGGGTTTGAGAATCGGCAATGGAACATAGGTTATAACAGCAACAATCAGAATTCTTTTGGTTACATGCCCAAGCCTCAGTTCCAGAAGACTGAGTTTCAAAAACCTTACCAGAACAGCAGCAACTTCAATAGGAATTATGGTTTTTCTTCCTACCAAGCTGCACCTCCACAAGACAATTAGATGGAAGCTATGCTGGAGCAGATCCTAGAAGTACAACAAAAGATGACATTAGACCTCAATGGCAAGATAGATTCGCTGTATCAGGACCTGAATGGAAAAATTGAGAGTCTGAACTTTCACATGAAGAAGCTGGATGTTCAGGTTGCTCAAACTGCATGAGCTGTTCAGAGGCAAGAAGGATTCCTTCCTGGAAGGAATGATGCTAATCCCAAACACCATGTGAATGCCATCACATTGAGGAGTGGAAGGAACCTGCAACCAGTGTTGCAGAATGGTTTGAGTTCAGAGGAATTCGTTGGACTTGAAGAGTTTGAAGATGATGAAATTCCTGCTCAAAAAGAGCGAGTGATGATCCTCACCCCTGAGGAGTATCACTCATCACCCAATTTGCAAAGGCTCGACACGACTTCGTCCCCTATGAGTGACGAGCGACACCAGGAGGGTGACGCTCGTCACCAACCACGAATCACAGCTGCTTCGCCTGAGACTTCAAACAATGCTAAGAAAACGGTGTATAAGCCTAAGGTACCCTATCCTAGGCATCCTAAGAAGTCTAAACAGGAGCTTGACGATGCTAGCTGCAAGGCTATCATGGACAAACTGGCCATTGAGATTCCCTTGATTGATGCTGTGAGGATTACTGATGTTATAAGGAGATATGTGAAGAGGATGGTGACCAACAACTTCAGCTTAAAGCAAGGAGCAATGATGATCAACGAGCAGGTCAGTGCAGTGATTCAGAACAGAGTATTTGAGAAGCTTTCAGATCCTGGAAGCTTTGTGTTGGACTGCACCATATTTTCAGACATATTTGAGAGATCATTGTGTGATCTTGGTTCTAGTGTGAACATGATCCCTCATTCTGTTGCCAAGAGCTTAGGGATGACCGATTTTAAAGCTACCAGGATATCTCTTGTCGTAGCTGATAGATCAGTCAGAGTCCCTGAAGGTATTATAGAGGATGTTCCTATCAAAGTAGGAGCTTGCATGATTCCTATTGATTTTGTAGTTCTTGAGTATGGAGAAGAACCCAAAGATCCTTTGATTCTTGGCAGACCTTTCCTGGCTAGTGCAGGAGCTATTATAAATGTCAGAAAGGGAAGAATTGAGCTAAATGTTGGTGACTTGGTGATTCAATTCGAAATGGACAAGCTGATGAAGAGGCCAACCATAGATGGACAGACATTCTATGTGGATGTTCTTACCAACCTTGCTACGCAGATCTTCCAAGAGATGAGTCCAGAAGATCCCTTAGAGGGGGCGTTGACCACTTCTACAGCAGAGGTTGAGCATCTAGATGCAGCTGCTACTGGTTATGCAAAGATGATGGATGCTACAGCATATGTCATGCAACTGCTTGCATTGGAAGAGCTGATCAGCACATCTGCGAAAGCTGCTGCAATGGGAGATCGAAGTACAGCAAAAGCACCAAAAGTTGAGCTTAAACAGCTCCATGTAGGGCTAAGGTACGCCTTCCTTGGAGAAAACTCCACTTATCCTGTCATTTTTAATGCTTCATTGAACAATGCAGAGCTCACCCTTCTGCTAAGCAAGCTGCGCATATTTCACAAATCTCTTAGCTATTCTCTTGATGATATTTTAGGTATTTCTCAAGACTTGTGCATGCATAGGATACATCTGGAGGATGAATCGAAATCACCAGTGGAGCATCAGAGGAGGCCGAATCCGAACCTGCAGGATTTTGTCAAGAAGGAGATCATGAAGCTGCTGCAAGCTGGAATCATTTATCCCATATCAGACAGCACCTGGGTCAGTCCGGTTCATGTTGTTCCTAAGAAAGGAGGCGTCATAGTGGTTAAGAATGACAAGGATGAGCTGATTCCTATCAGAACAGTGACTGGACACAGGATGTGTATAGACTACAGGAAATTGAATGCAGCCACAAGGAAAGATCACTTCCCACTGCCATTCATCGATCAGACGCTGGAGAGGCTAGCGAATCACAAGTACTACTGTTTTCTAGATGGATATTCAGGCTTTTTTCAGATCCCCATCCATCCAGATGATTAGGAGAAGACCACCTTTACCTGTTCTTATGGCACATTTGCATATCGCAGAATGCCATTCGGATTGTGTAATGCTCATGCGACATTCCAGAGATGCATGATGTCGATTTTCACTTACATGATTGAGAAGTTTATGGAGTTTTTCATGGATGACTTCTCAGTCTATGGGTCTTCCTTTAAGAGCTGTTTAGACAACTTGTGTGCAGTGATATCTCCATTATTTATACCATTTAAGCTTTCATTCACCACTAGTTTTAGTCTTCAAACATGCATATTTTGCTTCTTCTTGTCCCTTTTGCATACGTTTAGGAGTTAGTGTAGTTTTAGGAGCTGTATTGCATTTTGTATGCATTTGGAGCTTTATTCAGGTACTAGAAGGAGTGTGGAGGCCATGTGGTGCAATGGATGTGAGCTGGGAATGAAGCAAGACAAAGGACAAAGGCGGATAGGCCAATATCGATGATGATATCGACATCATCTGATCGATACGGAGCATATCGATGGGAGTATCGATGACTTCAACATCGATACAGTGAAGTCGAGGTGAGAAGGCAGAATATCGACTAAGAGAGACCTCGATGCAACAGAAGAGAGCCCATACCGAGCAGCGTATCAACGTCCCAGATCGATACACAGAGACAGGACAATACTGAAGTGCTGTATCGACTTGTTTGCTAGATGAGCCTTAACTAAAGGGCGATTGTATGGACTTCACACCAGTGAGAGCCAAACCAATACAACATTGACGCCTTCCATATCGACCAGCATATCAACCAAGGGACATCGATACAACCCAGAAGAAGAGATGATATCGACATGAGTAACGATGTGCATGATCGATATGGTATGTCCGAGTCAGCCTATTTTCGGTTTAATCTTGGTTTACTAGGGGTTTTATAGTTCCCCTATAAATACTTAAGTCCTAAAATGGTTAGGCAACTTAGTTCTTAATATTTTTCTTCTGTTCTTGCACTTAAAACCTTTCCTTTTTCATCTTTGCTTTGTAAGAACTAGTTTGGTTTAGTGAAATTATGTATTTGCCTTTAATCTATTCTTGCTTATTCTACTTTCTAATCATGCTTAACGATTGTTTCTCTTTGGAATTGGTGGTTTTGATTATGGCTGGTGAGTAGTCTTATTTAGGGTTTGAGATGGGATAGATTATAGGAGTTTTAGGACTAGATTAGTGATGTCTTATGCTTAATATGATTGTCTTCTCTCTATTAGATGTGCTTAACACTAGATTAGTCATTGCCAGGCTTGTTTTGTGTCTTAGCTTTCTCTTGCCCCTGGTAAGTGTTTGATGAAATGCTGCTGTGAGTCTCTTAGAGGATTTGTATGCTTAGTCTAAGGAATTAGATGTCTAAGGTGCATTTTGGCTTTATAGGATTGGATTTCTGTTCTCAATGCTTGCTGAGCATGTGTTTGAGTAAAGGGATTTATCTGAAATGTGTGTTTAGTAAAGTGATTAGTGTCAAGGAATTGAGCTAGTTATAGTTGTTAAAAATATGTGTAGAAGATAGCATTTAGGTTCTAATCCCCTCTTAATCAATAACCCCCATCTAAGATCCTTACTTTATCTATTTGAATTTCCTGCTTTGCTTAGTTCAGTGTTTAGACCTGTTTAGTGTGATCACAACTGCTTTCTTGAATTTGGCTTGACGTATGTGATTTGCTGTATTATTGGTGTCTTATGAACTCAGATCGATTGATATCTTACATGCTGCAATGACATGAGTGTGTTAGGATTTGATTAGGTAGTCATTTCCTGCTATCATGCACTTCTGCAGAGATGTGAAGAGAAGCATTTGGTTCTGAATTGGGAGAAGTGTCATTTTATGGTACAAGATTGCATAGTTCTTGGTCACAAAGTCTCTGGAGATGGCATCGAAGTTGATAGGGGAAAAATTGAAGTGATGGCAAGTTTGCAGGCGCCTGATTCTGTCAAAGCAGTGAGAAGTTTTCTGGGTCATGCTGGGTTCTACAGAAGATTCATCAAGGACTTCAGCAAGATTGCAAGGCCTCTAACTGCTCTTCTCGGCAAGGATGTGAAGTTTGAATTCTTGGCAGAATGTCAATCAGCTATTGAACAGATCAAACAGGCCTTGGTGACAGCTCCTATTGTGCAACCTCCAGACTGGGATTTATCTTTTGAGGTGATGTGTGATGCTAGCGATTTTGCAGTTGGAGCAGTGTTGAAACAGAGCAAAGACAAGAAGCTACACACCATCTACTATGCCAGCAGAACATTGGATGAAGCTCAGATGAACTATGCAACTACTGAGAAGGAACTGTTGGCAGTGGTGTTTGCCTTTGAGAAGTTCCTCCAGTACCTTGTTGGCTCCAAGGTCGTGGTCTATATAGACCATTCAGCACTGAAGTACTTGGTGCAGAAGAAGAATGCAAAGCCAAGGTTATTGAGATGGATTCTGCTTCTTCAAAAGTTTGATATTGAAGTTAAGGACAAGAAATGAGTTGAGAATGGAGTAGCTGATCATCTCTCCAGGATTAGGATTGAAGATGACATCCCAATCAATGATTTCTTGCCTGAGGAGAATGTGTACTTGATAGAAACTCGGTTTCAGGAAGAAAGTATTGAAAACCTGCAACTTTCTCGCAACTACAGGGCAGTGACGAGCGACACCAGGAGGGAGACGCTCGTCACCAATTTAGCAGACTCGCGATCGAGTGGAGATACGATCCCAGAGATGATCGCCACCCACTCTGGAAACGCTCGTCACCCGACATAGACGTTGGCAATGACGTGTGCCAGCATGGGAGCTGCTTTTGAAGAGCAAATTTATGCGGTTACTTATCCCAAGAGGCTCTAGTATGCTGATATTGCCAACTATCTCGCTGCAGAGGATGAACCACATGATTTCAAGGGGTATGCTAAGAAGATGTTCTTGCGAGAACTTAGGAGAATTTACTGGGATGGGCCATATATTTACAGACATTGTGCAGATGGCATTTACAGGAGATGCATAGCAGAAACTGAGGTTCCAGACGTCCTGTTTCATTGTCATGGCTCACAGTATGCTGGACACTTTGCCACATTCAAAACAGTCTCCAAAGTTCTTCAAGCAGGTTTCTGGTGGCCTACTATGTTTCTGGATTCACAGGCATTAATTACACGCTGTGATACATGACAAAGGAGAGGAAAGATTAGCAGAAGACATGAGATGCCACAGAACTTCATTCTTGAGGTCGATGTCTTTGACTGTTGGGGCATTGACTTCATGGGTCATTTTCCTTCATCCTATGGGAACAGATACAATCTAGTTGCTGTTGATTATGTATCTAAATGGGTAGAGGATTTGGCTACTCCTACCAATGATGCTGCAGTGGTTTTGAAGTTGTATTTTCCCAGATTTGGTGTCCCGCAAATTGTTATTAGTGATGGTGGTTCTCACTTTGTTAACAAGGTCTTTGACAAGCTGCTGAAGAAGTATGGTGTTCAGCATAGAGTGGCCATGCCTTATCATCCTCAGACCAGTGGACAAGTTGAAGTTTTGATGTTACTGCACATTGCATACATTTTGCATACATATTAGTTAGCTTTTCATGCATTTACATCATGCTTTAGACTAGATTGCATCACTTAGGGTCCTAGAGCATTCTCGCACCAGCATACGCATGCTCCTTGCATTTTGCATCACATTCAGGTTGTTTCTGGCCACTTTGGAGTCGTGGATGTTCGTGGACGTGCTGAAGCTGTTGTGGCGGTTCGTGGAAGGTCGGATATTCACTAAGGACCAGAGATCGGGGAACAGATCGAGCATGGCAGGTCGATATAGATGAGATCGACCAGAAGATCGAGAAGACCAGGCTATCCAAGGAAACTGATCGAGATGAAGATCGAGTGGAGCAATCGATCAAACGGTACAGACGTAAATGACGCCATGCAGAGCGAGAGCCAGATCGAGTCCACCACTCGATCCAACCGAAGATCGATACCAAGATCGGATGCAACACTCGATCCGCCGAAGATGATCGAGACCCAGATCGTGTCGAAGACATGATGTCCGAAAATGATCGAGAGAGCCGCTCGATCCCGAAGTCGATCTCTGTCCTTTCAACCACTTTTGGCCGCTAGCGAGGGGGGGACCATCGAGTTGTTTTCACCATTTTGGGAACACGGCGATGTCCCTTTAGAGAGAGAACTTTTCAATCCTATCTTTTTATGCTTTTCTCTCTGGTTTTGGAGATTATCCACCATTGTCGAACTTGAAGTTTTTCTTGCATTGTATTCGAATCGTTTGAAGTTTAACCTAGTTCCTTTTCATGTTCATCGTTTCTTTCTTCATGATTTGCTTGATTTATCTTATGTGTAGTGAGTAGTTTCATTAGGGTTAGGGTTGAGAGGATTCGAGGGGTCAAAAAGGTTTTCGATCTTGGAGTTTTCTAGCGCTTAATGGCTATCTCTTCTAGGGTGTTGAGTTCCTAAAGCTTAAAGACTCTCACGCCAAGAGCTTTATGATCCGAGAGGTCTCTTACCTTGACAGGATTCAGGGACCTCTGAATATCGCACCCTAGAGACTAGTTACCCCTTCCCAAAAGCCATGAAAGTTTGGGGGACTAGTTAAGCTATGTGTTTGAAATCTGTTTTCTCTGCCCTTCAACCTCTCGTTCCACCAGAAGCCATGGGTTTGTAGGAGAGGATGAAGGAGTGATCTATACCGAAAGCCACGAATAGATCTTATTTCGTTTTCAAGGCTTCGAGATTCTCACAAAGTGAGTCGATTTAAAGTTTTCAATGGGGATTCTAAGAGACTTTGACCAGCTCCTCCAAAAGATAGGGCTGAGGTGTTTGTCACAGATGGATTCCCCAACCTTTCCTGAAGTGACAATAGACTTCCTTGCCACTTTGGAGTTTGGGTACGAGAATCCTAGCATCCCAATTCCTTCTCAAAGCCGCCTCTCCTTCAAGATAAAGCGCCAAGCCTTCAGCCTCTCAATCCCCCTGCTTTGTTAAGCTTATGGCCTCAATGCAGAAGCCACGAAGGTGGAGTTCCCCTCCTTCACTCAAGCGAACGATTTTTGGGATCTCATCGCCAATGAAGATTACAAGGCGAATACTGCGAAGATCAAGAGAGTGAGGAACCCAGTGCTACGTTACACATTGGAGATGATGGCCAACACTTTTAGTGGTCGGTCCGTAGCCCCCACGGTGACCAAGACAGAGCTCTGCTTCTTGTTCCAAGGCCTCAAGCATCTTCTTTGTGATCCGGATGAGAACGAGGAGCCGTTGGAAGATCAGCTCGGCGATGACGTGAACTATGGATGCATTCTCGCCGCTTCATTGATCAAATACAAGGCGTATGCCTTGAGATGCAAGGCGAGCTCGTCACTCATTGGTGGTTTCCTCACTCCCTTATTCGTGCAAGCCGACGTCCAGCTTCAGAACATCACTCCCGTTCTGGAAAGAGCCTACATGGACGAGACATACCTAAGGAACACTGATAGCTTGGGACGCACGCCAGCCGAGGGTTTCTTTGAGTACTTGTTCGTTGATGAGGAGAATGAGAAGAGGACATGCATCTTGCCAAACCAAACTGAGACCGAGTTGTTGGGCGTTGGGAACATCGAGTTTCTCCCGAGTATAGAGGAGTGCTTCGCTCCTCTAGGAGTCGCGGTAACAATTCAGCAGGCTACTCGCCCAAGATCAGAGTCTCCAGCCATGGATGATGAGATGCCCGAAGCCTTTGTCCTTCCCAAGCTTGACCTTGAGCCGCGGACCAAGACAGAAATGTTCTTTGCTTCTGTTGTGGAGATGCAAAGGAAGATCAACAAGTGGCAGAGCAAGGTCATCAAGAAGCTTGCCAAGAAGGTCAAAGCGCTTCAAAGAGGTTCACCAAAGCAGGCTGCGAGTGAGGAGGTTCAACAGCCCGAGAAGAGAAGGCTTTCAATCGGTGGAGTTGTCATCCGTGAGACTCAAGGCAGCAACATTCAACCGGCGTATCTCTCTCTCCAAGAGCCAGGCTCCAAAGGCAAAGCTATAGTATCTAGCTCTTCTGGAACATCCTCAAGTTCCAGCCGAGACTAGACCCGAGGTAACAACCATATTTTATTGTATACCATTCATGTTCTCTCTATTTTTGCTTTGTCTTTTGAGCTCTCTCGAACATGTTTGCCATTGGGACGGTGTCATTCAAGTTTGGGGGAGTATGTGTGTGGTTTGACTTGTTTATTTTGATCTTATTTTATCTGTTCATCTCTTGAGTCTTGCATGCATCTAAGGCATAGAAAAGAAAAGGAATAAAATTGGTAAAAGTTTTTAAAATTTTCAAAAAATTCATGTAGTTGCATTCATCTTGTTAAGCATTTTAGGATTTAGTATAGAATTTTTAAGCATCTAAGTTGTTTGCATTTGCATAAGGAGTTAAAGTTTTCTTACAAAGGTGTTTTAAGCTTATGAATGGTTTCAATATCCTAGTTATTAGTTCTCTATTGCTTTGCTCACACTTTGAAATTAAGTTCTTACCATGCTTGGATAACTTGTTTTGATTTTCGTGAGTTGAATTGAACTCTCATGATTTGAAACTTGTCCTAATAAGTGAAAACCTTAATCTGAATTTTTAAATATCATCCTTATGCACTTGAAAATAAACACATGGATCTTAAAAATATTTAGGCTCTCTTCTTCCTTTTACCACTCTTTATGAGCCTAAGTAGAACTTCCGCCTTGGCCCTTACCTTTCTTTGAAGCCAAGTTTTCGTGTGTGACATCATTGTGAGGCCTCTTTCGGTTTGAACTTAGCATAACGTGTTACGTTTATGCGACATGATTAGGTTCTCATATGATTGCTAGCTTTGCATTTTGAAGCAGATGTAGGCTTAGGATAAGTTTGGGGGATCATTGGAGTTTCTTTCTTGTTTATATGTTTTTGGTTTCAAAAGAGTTTGGCATTTGAAGTGAATAAATGGTTTTAAGTGAAAGGTTTTGTGTTTAAAATGTATAATGCTTCAATAATTTCAGAAGACAGCTCTCTCAAAATAAAAAGAAAAAGAAAAATAAAAGAGCCTAAGTGCCAAAATAAAAAGAATAGAAAAAGAAAGAAAAAAATAATAATAAGAGAGCTATCAATAAGAAAGAAATAAGGGGCCTAATATTTTCAAACATTTTCACTAGCCTAAAAGAGTTAAGATGTTTTCTATTTTGATTTGGGGATTGCTAAGCTTTTGCTTTGAAGATAAGGGTAGATTTTAGGGGGGTGAGTGAGCTAAAAAGAGAAAAATGAGAGGGGTTTTAGGATCATTGCTAGTTTGCATGGGTAGATGAGAATCTGATCATGTATGCATCAATTGCCTTCACCTTTAGCATTATGCATAAAGTTCTTACCATCTTTGAGAGAAACCCGTACTTAAAATAAATCCTTCTTTAAAATGAAATCATTCTATGCTCATAGCCTTAACCCTTAGCCAAATGTGTTTTGCTTTAAAGTGCATAAGTTTGATTCATGGTTCGGTCTTTAATAAATGTTAAAGGATGAGTTTCTTTGATTGTTTGGAATAGGAGAGTCATGTTTTGAAATTCTTTATGTGATGAATATGGCTAAGTTCTTTGGAGTATGAGCATGTGTGTTGCATTTTAGAACTAGTAACTAGGACATTGAGATTGATTCATTTGAAAGATACCTTTGCAAGAAGCTTAAACCCCCGTTTGTTTTAAAACCTCTCTCCCTTCTTTAATTTTGTTTGCTTGAGGGCAAGGAAAAGGTAAGTTTGGAGAAGTTGATATAGCTGGATATTCCATGCATTTTGCATACATATAAGTTAGTTTCTCACGCATATACATTGCATTTTAGACTAGTTTGCATCACTTTAGGTCCTAGAGTATTCTTGCACCAGCATATGCATATTTCTTGCATTTCGCGTCACATACAAGTTGTTTTCGGCTACTTTGGAGTCTTGGAGGGTTCTTGGACGTGCTGAGGCTCGTGAGGAGGTTCGTGGGACTTGGAGAATTCAGGAATGCTTGCTAAAGACCAGAGATCGAGAAGCGGATCGAGCATGGCTGGTCGATCTAGATGAGATCGACCAGAAGATCGAGTAGTCCAGCCGATCCAAGGGAACTGATCGAGACGGAGATCGAGTGAAGCGATCGATCAAGGAGTACAGACGTGAATGACACCATGCAGAGCGAGAGTCGGATCGAATCCACCACTCGATCCTCCAAAGGTCGACTCCAAGATCGAACATAGCACTCGATCCGCCGAAGAAGGTCGAGACACAGATCGAGCTGAAGGCACGATGTCTGAAGATGATCGAACGAGATGCTCTATCCCGAGGTCGATCTCAGTGCACTTTAACCATTTTTGGCCACTAGCGAGGGGGGGACCATCGAGCTGTTTGGCCTATTTTGGGAAGGCGGCGATCATGCTTTCTTAGAGATGTTTTCACTTTATCATTTTCATCTTTTTCTCTCTGTTCGAAGGCGATTTCGCCATTGTTAGACTTGGAAGCTATTCTTGCCTTGTATTGAATCTTTGAATCGTTTAAGTTTAAATCCATGGTTCTTTATGTTTATGAGTTCGTCGTTTATGCTTTGCTTGGTTTACTTAATGTGTAGTGAGTAGTTTAATCGGGTTTTGGGGTTGAGAGGATTCAAAGGGGTCGAAAAGGTTTTCAAGTTTGGTGTTTTCTTGTTCTTCATGGCTTTCTCTTCTAGGATGTCGAGTTCTTAAGACTTAAAGAGTCTCACGCCAAGATCTTTATGATCAGAGAGGTCTCTTACCTTGACAGGATCCAGAGATCTCTGAAAATCGCATCCTAGAGACTAGTTACCCTTTTCCAAACGCCATGGTAGTTTAGGGGACTAGTTAAGCCGCGTGTTTGAAATCTGATTTCCTTTCCCTTCAATCTCTTTTTCCGCCAAACGCCATGGGTCTAGAGGAGAGAATGAAGGAGTGATCCATACCACACGCCATGGATGGATCTTGTTTTGTTTTCAAGGCTTAGAGAATCTCACGAAGTGAGTAGATCTAGAGTTTTCAAACCAAGTTTGAACCTTTGAAACCCTTGAACATGAATCTCAACCCTAGACCCTCTTTCTTAGTATTCTTTCATCTCTGTTAATCATACGCTTGTTATCTGTTGCATCCTGGTCATTAGTTTCATTGCATTTGAACTTTTAGACGAGATCGATCGTTGTTGCTCGATCTAGTGGTCGATCCTGTGGTCGATCCACTAGTCGATTTTTATAAATTCATAGCTTTGTATTTTAATCATTCTGTTTGTTCCTCGTGGTAGTTCATTCGTTCCTGGTAATTTTAATATAGTTTTGCCTTGCATTTAGTCGTTGCATCTAGTTTTTAGGATTTTTACAAAACCGTTCATCATTTGCTTAGCTTTACATGATCCTTGCATTCTCATTGCACTTTCTAGCTCCTAGGCTGGATTGATTCCTCTTGCATGCTATACTACGACTATGTGCTGCTTGAGTTTTGATAACCTCCTGTTGCATTGCATCACTCCCTTTAGAGATTAAAAATCTTGTTATCAGCTACAGCAACAACTATGGCAACTACAGGCCTAACCCCAACCTGTCTTACAGAAGCAACAGTGTTGCCAATCCCCAAGATCAGGTGTATCCTCCACAGCAGCCTCAAGGGCAACAGCAAAGACCTTTTGCGCCATTTAACCAAGGCTATGCTCCAAGGAATAACTTCCAAGGCAACTTCCAGCCAAAGCAGTTTGCGCCTCATGGTTTTTCACAAAGCTAAGCCAGCTCCTCAAATACCAATGATGATGAGATGAAGGGAATGCTCCAACAAATCCTTCAAGGCCAACAAGCTACAAATGTAAAGATCACCAAGAAGTTTGTTGAGGTTTATAACAGGATGGACTCTTTCCATGTTGAACTCTCCACTAAGATTGATGGGTTAGCTTCAGGAGTGATGAAACTTGAGAATAACAAAGGTATTGCTGGACCTAAAACTTAAGACAACCTTCCTGGAAAACCAGAAGCTAATCCTAAGGAATTCTGCAATGTTATAGCTACCAAGGAAGAGTCTCTCTTGGCTGAAGAAGAGGCTATCATAGAAGACTTCCTTTCATTGCTCAATGAGGACATTAGACTTCAGAGTGGGGGAGAGGAGTTTCTAGTATCTAACGCCAACCAAGAGGATGTAAAGTTAGAGTCTCTTGAAGAAGAAACCACTAAGGAAGAGGAGAAGAGTAAGCCACTTGTGACTGTTGAGGCAGAAAAGGAAACTGAAGCCTATGATCTTTCTCCTTACAAGCCAGCTCTTCCTTTTCCTGGAAGGTTTAAGAAACAGCTTGTGGATAAGTATACCACTCTCTATGTTTCTCAGATGAAGCTTAGAGGTGTTGATGTTCAGAATTAGCTGAAAGAAGCCATAGATAAGACTGATTTATTAGACATCAAGAAGCTTGGTGATCCTGGATGTTTCACTCTTCCTTGTGAACTCAATGGGAAGATTTTCAGGAGTTTTCTTTGTGACTTAGGTGCAAGCATCAACCTGCTACCCTCTTCTACAGCTAATGCGCTGGGCTACACTTTATTCCAACAGAGTAATGTGTCTCTAACCATAGCAGATTGCACAGTCAAGGTACCTCTATGAGCTCTCAAAGATGTTCCCATGACGATTGAAGGAGTAGTAATCCCAACAGACTTTCTAGTTTTGGATGTTGAGGGGAATATAAAGAATGCCATCATCTTAGAAAGGCCTTTCTTGGCTTAAGCTGGAGCAGTCTTTGATGCAAAGGAGTGCACTATAGAGCTGAGACTCACCAAGGAGAAGGTGTTGAAGTTTGTCTCCAAGGGCAACAAGCTAGAGGATGAGCAAGCCTTCTTAATGGAGGTTAAGAAGTTGAAGGGAGTTGCTAAACATTGGCCTGAGTTTGATGGTTATGTTGGTGCAAGCTTTGATGGGAGTTGTCTGTCCAAGCTGTTTGGTGAAACCACTGAAGACGAGGTCCTCAAAGTGGACGGTACGAATTATGATAATAAAATTCTGCTGGGTCCTATTGAAGATGGAGTGGTCTTGAAACTATTTGGCTCTAAGGATGGTGAATTGTCCTACAAGATAAAGCATGAAGGCAGGTCTAAGCCTTTTGCTGTACTCAAGATTAATGGGGTAACCAAGAGGGTCAAAGGAAGCAAGATCCAACCAAGGAGTTCCATGACTTCTGCTCCTTACCAGAACTAAGGAGCCAAGGAAAGTTAAGCTAAGTGACACTAATAAAGCGCACTTGGGAGGCAATCCCATTTTATCCTTGTATATATTTATGCTTTCTTATGTTTTTTATGTTTGTGTGAGTGTTTTTTAGTGTCCCTAGTAACCAGGTTTAAGCTGAGGAAGAAGGAGCCAAGCTTGGAAGAAGGAAGGAGGCAAAGAAGGGTCAATATCGACCAGCATATCGGCTAGCACAGGTTGATACAGTCAATATTGGACAGTGTATCGAGCAGTTCTAGCTTGATATTGGTGTTCTGGACTTGTATTGATCAGTGTACCAGGATGACTTTGGTCGATACATATGAGAGGATGTTGTATTGATCAATGTACCGGGGTAAGGCAAACTGATACGCCTTAACATGCAATGTATCGGGGTGAAAACACATTGATATGCCTTAATTGGCATTCGTATCGGGCAAGTTTACCGGGATGCCAGGTCGATACAACACCTCAGGGTGAATATCGAGCAACGTATCGACATACCATGCCGATATGCCTGTGATACAAGAGTTTTAACTCTCTTATGTCAATCACTCATTGTACTAGTCATTGTAGTATTGGGTTTTAATGTCAATCCAAAGGGGAAGATTGAAACAGCAAGATTATAGTAGATTTCCTAATTCAAGCAAATAAGAAAAAAGGTTTAGAATATCTAGCAACTTAAGTGATCAAACAAGAGTAAAGAAAACACAAAGCAGGAATGAAATGCAAGTGAAGCAATCAAATGAAGGTAAAAACAGGGCAAATTCAGAACAAAGCTTAAAACAGAGGAAAGATGGGACTTGAGATGAGATAATTGGTAATAGGGAACTCTTGACTCAGCCTATGATGCTTACAAACTCACACAATGCTATTCCTTATGCATAGGATTCATTTATATGACTAATCCAATCTCTTGGCACTAATCTCTTTGCTAATTACCAAGTCAAGAACTAATTCTCATTAGTGAACTGATGAAGAGTAAGCATTAAGACAAATCTATCAACCCTATATTGCCAAATCACTCCCTAGACAGTCAATCTTTTGAGCTAGGATAAACAATTCTCTTGTAAAGCAGTTCAGGCATTTCATCAAACACTTGGTGGGCATAAAATGAGCCTAAGATCTTAATCATCTTAGCTAGGGCTAATTAAGTATTAAACATAGCAATCAAGAAAGGAAATGGAAATAATAACACTAAGCAATCATAGATAGAGTCTCAAATTCCCTAAACCTAACCCATCTCAAATCCCTAAAAAGAACTACTCACTAATCACCATTAAAACCACCAAATCAAAGAGAGAAAGATGACTAATCATGATTAGAAAGCTTAAATAAGATGAAAGATGCAAACTTTTATTAAAATGAAGCAAAGATTCAAACTACAAAACCCAAGGGTCCAAAAAAAAAAGAAAGAACTGCTGGGTAAAAGCTTGTTCCCAGAAATTAGGGATTTTTCGTATATATAGGAGTCCAAGCAAAAATGGCAAAGTTGTAAATAAAAGGTCTTCAGTCTGGCAGCGTATCGGTCAGTTGTGTCGGTCTTGAGTGACCGAAAAGGATCCATATCGGTCTGGAGTGATCGACACATATGACCGTAATTCAAACGGTGTGTTTGTGTCATTCACGTTTGACCGCTACTGGTGATCAAAATTGCTCAGTATCGGTCATCCTTGACCGATACTCTCTATGCTCTGACTGAAAACTTCTGCAGAGATCTTCTGCTGTGATCCTCCTTGCTCCTTGTTGCCCAGCTAGCATCTTATATCATTCCCGAAACTCCTCCAAGCTCCTTTAAGCTCCAAAAGCACCTAAAAACATCCAAAATGCAAAGAAAATGCAAACTATACTCTAAATGCAACCTAAGTCTAAAAGGAGAAGAAAATGGGACAAAAGCAAAGGGAAAGCATGCAAAAGAGGATCAAAATATGTACTAAATGCAGCCTTAAATGGTGTAAATACATGGAATATCAACACCCCTACACTTGCCTTTTGCTTGTCCTCAAGCAATCAAGAACAAATGGGAGAGTGAGGTTTGAGAGTGGGCATTCTGATTCCAAAAGTGCAAAGGTAAAGAGATGGTTTCAATGCTCAAGTGCCTAGTTGTAGGATGCAAACATAATCAGCTATACTTTAAAGATCCTAGCCATGCTCATCATGTTTCAAAATGATCTCAAATCCCAACTTAGGCAGATGCTCAAATCAATCAACTCTTTAACATTCAATTAATTTCAGAACATGAATCATGCTTATGCAAATCAAGTGAAGACATTTGGTTGAAAAGGGTAAGGTTATGAGATAAGAATGATCTCATTTAAGCACAAGGGTTCAAAAACATAAAGGATCACTCAATGAAATGACTTCATCTTATCAAAATGCTAAAGGTAAAAGCACACTTATGCATGCAATTCAAAGCTCTCTTCTACCCTTACTTCCCAAAGATGAGTCCTAAGCATTTCTAAACCCAAGAGTGAACCCTCTAAGTCTACCGCTTCTTTTTGGTTGGGACTTGCTCTTCTTTGTTGTGTTGGCACCTTCATCACCTTTGGTGGATTGCTTCTTGGTTAGATTTTTCTTCTTTTGGACTTTTCTAAGCATTGTTGTTGGCGCCAAACCTTTTTTAAAAACTTAGAGCTTTTATTCCCTTTACTTAACCACAATACTAAACTGTTTCCCCTTTTCTACCATTTCAGAACTTTTCCCTTTCTTTCAAAGCATAAAAACATGAAGTTCAAACCACTTACTCTACCCTTTTTAAACCCCAAAACTCCTATCCTAGAATCAAGCTCAAGATGCAAGCTGATATCTACAAGAGAGCTAATCAATGCCAGCCTTATTCCTAACCCTTTTTGCCAAGACAAAATCGAAAATGCAATGCAAAGGCCTCACAGCTCTCACAATAGTGTTTAGGTTCAAAAGGAGGTTTTGGTTAAGGGTGAGGATGTAACTGTCCCATAATTATGAGGATCAGCTATTTGGATCAACAAGAGTGGTAGAAAGGAGAAAGATGATCCAAATATGTATATGGTAGCCATGCAATCACTTTTCAATGCATAAGACATGATAATTAAAAGTCCAAGTTAAAGTTCAAGTTGATAGAGTTGATTTTCAGAGAACAAATGCTTTCAGAATGAGATGAGAAGACCAAATCTAGCAATCTAAGCATGGTTCAGCCTTAACTTCTAGCAATCATATGATGCATCAAACAACTAAGCACTTAAAAACTGAAATCATCTCTAAACACCAAGCACTTTACACGGAAAACTCATCATAATGCCCTATGCAAATGCAATGCAACCTACATGTCAACACTAGACTTAATCCTAGAAGAATGAAATGCAACTGCATGCTCTCTTTTTGGTTTTTAAAAATGCAAAAATTTTCAAATTGTTTTTTACTTTTTTGTGTTTTTCTATGCCTTACATGTATGCATGATATGCGTGAGACTCAAAGTTAAAAAAAAAAGAAAAACTAAGAAAACAGAGTCAAGCCCCAAATCTCTCCCCCACACTTAAATTACACAGTCCCTTGTGTAATGAAAGCAATGGAATAGAGAAGCAACAAAATATATTACAAAAATAAAAAGATGCAATGGTATAGAACAATGGAAGGGATGTGGTACTTGGTTCAATGGTGGGAGTTGTGGGATGATCCTGAGGTTTGTGGAGGCTTGTTAGCTCTTGGGGAAAAGGATGTTTCCTCTCTTTGTGACCTCCTGTGGCTTGCTGTTGAGCTGCTCCTGCTTCTCATTGTACCTCATAAGGAATTTCGGTCACACATGACCGATACAACTGACTGAAATGGCAGTATCGGTCATCAGTGATCGATATTGGAGACTGGTGCTTCCTGGGATTAGTATCGGTCATCAGTGATCGACACACTTGACCAAAAATAACACGGTGTGTTTATGTCGATCATGAGTGATCGATATTGGTGACCGAAATGTTTCCAAGAATCTTATCGATCACCAATGATCGACACACTGGACCGAAATTAGAACGGTGTGTTTATGTCGATCATGCATGACCGATACTGATGACCGAAAATCTATCCCTCTTTCAAACTTTTTTCCATATCGGTCGCAAGTGACCGATATGTTGACTGGCATAAACTGGCTCCACTGATATCGGTCAATCATGATCGCTACTAATGACCAAAAATATGTGTATCGGTCTGTCATGACCGATATCAGCCAGAGTACACCTGTTCTTTGTCTCCTTCAAACTTTTTCAAGCCCCAGTTCGAAATCCTGCTTCTATACACTAAAACAAAGCATAAAAGATAAACTAGAAAGCATAATATATACAAAAGGATACCGTGGGACTACCTCCCAAGTGTGCTTGTTTAAAGTCACTAAGCTTGACTTTCCTTGGTTGATTACTCTTGTGGAGGTTCATCAAGGTTGATGTCCACTTCATCTCCAAGAGACTCACTTGCCATGTATGGTTTCAGCCTGTGCCCATTCACTGTGAAGTCTTCTCCATTCTTGCTGAACAAAGTTATAGCTCCATATGGCAGCATTTCCTTGATCTTGAATGGTCCTGACCATCTTGACTTCAGCTTTCCAGGAAATAGCTTCAACCTTGAGTTGAATAGCAGCACCTGATCCCCTGCCTTGAAGTCCTTATGTTTGATCCTCTTATCATGGAAGGCTTTTGTCCTCTCCTTGTAGATCCTAGAACTCTCAAAAGCTTCAAGGCGGTTTTCCTCTAGTTCATGCAAGTTGATAAGTCTCTTTTCCTGAGCTGTCTTGATGTCAAAATTCAGCAACTTTGTTGCCCACAAGGCCTTATACTCTAGCTCAACATGCAGATGTCAGGACTTCCCATAGAGGAGTGAGAAGGGTGTTCAGCCAATGGGTGTCTTGAAGGCTGTCATGTAAGCCCACAAAGCATCATCAAGCTTATTAGACAAATCCTTTCTTGTAACACCAACTGTTTTCTCTAAGATTGCCTTGATTTCTTTGTTGGACACCTCCACTTGACCACTTATTTGAGGATGGTAAGGAATAGCAACCTTGTGCTTGACACCATTCTTCTTGAGCAAGCTCTCAAAAACCTTGTTGATGAAATGGCTTCCACCATCATTGATCACACATCTCGGAGTACCAAACCTTGGGAAGATAATTGTCTTGAAGAGCTTCAGCACAACTCTAGCATCATTTGTTGGACTAGCAATGGCTTCAACCCACTTTCACACATAAACAACAGCTACAAGTATGTACTTGTTCCCATAAGAGGAAGGGAAAGGTCCCATAAAGTCAATCCCCCACACATCAAAAAGATCTACTTCAAGGATAGAATTCAGAGGCATCTCATCTCTCTTGGAGATGTTCCCCTTCCTTTGGCAGGCATCACATGAGGAGATATGGGCTTGAGCGTCCTTGAACAGACTAGGCCACCAGAAACCAGCTTGTAGGACCTTGGAGGCTGTCTTGAATGTTGCAAATTGTCCTCCATAGGCTGAGCCATGGCAATGGTGCAGGATTCCTGGAATCTCTTCCTCAGCTACACACCTTCTGAACAACCCATCATTCCCTCTTTTGTATAAATAAGGCTCATCCCAAAAGTAATGGGAGACATCTCTTAAGAACTTCTTCTTATGATGGGAGTTGAGGGTCTGTGGTATATGGCCAACCACCAAGTAGTTTACAAAGTCAGCATACCAAGGTAGTTTATGTTCTTCTAGGCCTTCCACTTCTGCTTTCTTGACTCCTAGAGCATGCAACTGTTCCTCTGGTAGAGTATCATTGATTGGGACAAAGTCATCTATCCTCAGTCTTGAGAGGTGATCAGCAACTCCATTCACAATGCCTCTCTTATCCACAATCTCCATGTCGAACTCTTGCAAGAGAAGAATCCATCTAAGAAGCCTTGGTTTGGTGTCCTTCTTAGCATAGATGTGTCTCAGCGCAGCATGATCAGTATAAACAATCACCTTGGAGCCTACTAGGTAGCTCCTGAACTTCTCAAATGCAAAGACAACTGCCAAGAGCTCTTTTTTAGTTTTAGCATACTTTGACTGAGCCTCATCCATAGTTCTGCTGGCATAGTAGATAACATGAAGTTTCTTGTCAACTCTCTGCCCCAAAACTGCTCCAACTGCATAGTCACTAGCATCACACATTATTTCAAATGGTAGATCCCAGTTTGGGGCTTGAACTATTGGTGCTGATACCAGGGCTTGTTTGAGAGTAAGGAAGGCTTGGAGACAGTCTTCATCAAACACAAACTCTGCCTCCTTACACAACAATTTGTCAAGGGTCTTGCAATCCTTGAGAAGTCCTTGATGAATCTTCTGTAAAAGCCAGCATGCCCCAAAAAACTTCTGATCCCTTTGACAGTAGTTAGAGGTTCCAAGTGCATCATGACCTCTATCTTGGCTTTGACCACCTCTATTCCTTTCTCTGAGATCTTATGACCCAAAAAAATTCCTTTTTGCACCATGAAGTGACACTTTTCCCAATTTAGAACCAGTTTTGTGTCTTCATACCTTTGGAGAACCTGAGAAAGGTTAGACAAGCAGACACCAAAGGAGGATCCATAGACGCTAAAGTCGTCTATGAATACCTCCACCATTTCTTCAAGCTGGTCAGAAAATATAGAAGTCATACATCTTTGGAAAGTAGCAGGAGCATTGCATTAACCAAAAGGCATTCTCCTATAAGCGAAAGTTCCATATGGGCAAGTAAAAGTAGTTTCTTCCTGATCATTGGCATGGATAGGGATCTGAAAGAATCCACTATAGCCATCTAGAAAGCAGTAGTACTTATGATTTGCTAATCTTTCTAGCATTTGGTCTATAAATAGCAAAGGGAAGTGATCTTTCTTAGAAGCAGAATTAGGTTTTTTATAATCAATGCACATTCTATGACCAGTGATTGTCCTAGTTGGTATTAGTTCATCATTCTCATTTTTAACAACAGTGATCCCTCCCTTCTTAGGTACCACATGGACTGGTGAGACCCATGTGCTATCTGAGATGGGATAGATCACTCTTGCTTCAAGCAACTTCAAGATTTCTTTTTTTCACTACTTCTTTTAAATTAGGATTCAGTCTTCTCTGAGGTTCAATAGAAGTTCTTGTCTCATCCTCTAGATGGATCCTGTGAGTGCAGAGGTTAGGAGATATGCCTTGGATATCATCCAATGAATACCCAATAGCTTTCCTAAACCTCTTCAACACCTTAACAAGGGCCATGATCTCATCATCATTGAGACTGTCATTGACTATAACAGGGTAAGTGGAGTTAGGACCTAGGAAAACATACCCTAGCCCATGAGGAAGTGTTTTGAGTTCCACTTTTGGTGCCTTGAGTTCGCTCCAGTCCTCATATGAGCTGCCTTGCTTCTTAGCATCAGCTTCCTTGCTTGGGGAACCAGTTTCTTGAGCTGAGAAGACTTCTTTTCTTGTGTACGCCAAGCTTTCAAATGGTTCTTCCTCCTCAAAGAATCTGTGAGAGTCCAATCTCATGTGATAGCCTAAGCTTTCCTTATCCAAGTACCCATCATCTACATGCTCACTTGTCAAAGCCACTTGGAGCTTGTCTCCACAACACAGCTCCTTTTGAAGTTCATCATTCAGCTTTTCTAGAATATCAATCTGGAGTACTTGACCTTCAATGGTAGGCTTCTGCATAATCTTCTTGATGTCAAACTTCAAAGATATATCCTTGCCTAACTGTAGGTCAATCTTTCCCTTCTTAACATCAATGACTGCTCCTGTTGTGGCTAGGAATGGTCTCCCAAGAATAAAGGATCTCTAGGCTCTTCATCCATGTCCAAAACTACAAAACCAGTAGGTATTTTTACACTCCCAATCCTGAGTGGTAAATCTTCAAACAAACCTTTGGGATGTCATACTGACCTATCTGCCAATACCAAGGAGATTCTGCAGTCCTTGAACTTGGTGAAGCCTAGGCGCTGTGCTACAGAGTAGGGCATCAAGCTGACACTAGCTCCAAGATCACACAAACATTTGTCAAACAGGAGTGGACCTATAGAGCAGGGTAAGGTGAAGCTCCCTGGATCTCCTAGCTTGTTGGGAGTCACTCTCTTCTGCTGAATAATGGCGCTACATTCATGTGTGAGGACTACCATTCCCTGCAGATCTTTGGTTCTTTCAGCAACAACATCCTTCAGGAATTTCTGATAAGGAGGGACTAAGACAAAGGCATCTAACAATTGCATTGTGAGCTGGATTTTCTTCATCTGTTCATCAAAGAGTCCTTTGTATTTATCAATCAGCTGCTTCTTAAACCTTCCAGAAAAAGGTATTGTGGGCTGATAAGGAGGAGGTATGTATCTTGGTTCCTTGGCTAACTCCTTATAAGACTCCCTTGATTTCCCTTTAGTAACCTCCTAGTCCTTGGCTTTTTCTGAAATCTTTTCAGCTTTAATCATTCCATCTTCTGGAGTTTCCTCATTTTCCTTGACCTCCACCCCCTCTTCTTGTTCCTCAATGTCCTCATTGGGTGTAGAAGGAGCTACTCTTGGGGGAAGCTGCTTCCCACTTCTGAGAGTGACAGCTTTGACATACTCCTGTGTGAGTGAAGAGGTAGAAGGGGTAGACAAGGTTTCTAGTTTGTTGATCTTGATGTTGATAGGAGCTATGTGTGACTGAAGTTTGGAGTCAATGTCTTTGTGTATTTCATCAGTCATACTTCTCTGAATATCAGTGAAACTCTTTTGAATCTCAACAGCCATCATCTTCTGTAATCCTCCATTGTGAAGTTGTTGTAGTTGGAGGAGCATTTCTTTATAATCCAGATTATGTGAAGGTGTAGAATCATTGATACCAGCTGTTTGTGAAGAGGAAGTTTGATGCTGTGGGGAGTGAGTGTCTTCAATGGGCCGGTGTAGATAGGCGTCAAGGTCATGATGCATTAGTGGAGCCTCTTGGTGTTGGAGAGCCTTGACATGGTGTTGTCTGTAAAGGTTTGTTGAGAGATCATTTGGTAGGAGTTTAGTGGTTGCATTGAGTAGTAGATCAACTTTCTTCTGCAGAGCTTTCATCTCAGACAATGCTGTTGCTATTTCCATGGAATGTTGCTCTTTGTCATCCACATAGTCCCAATTGCTGAGTGCCATGTTCTCCACTAGTATCCAGCCCTCATCAACATCCTTCCCAAGAAAATAGCCATTACTAGCTGTGTCTAGAAGGATTCTGATCTTTGGTAGAACACCTCTATATAGTGTGGATAGAAGCATTTCCTTAGTGAAGCCATGATGGGGGCATTGATGAGTGAAACCTCTGAGCCTCTCCCAAGTGTCTCCAAAGCTTTCATTAGACCATTGCCTGAAGTTTGTGATCTTATTTCTGGAGTGTGCAGTTCTTGAGGGAGAGAAGAATTTGGTTAAGAAAGCACCTTTACATTGTTCCCAAGTAGTGATGCTACCTTGTGCTAGAGATTTCTACCATAATCTAGCTCTATCACCAAGTGAGAATGGAAATAGCTTGAGCTTCAGACCATCATCTGATACTCCACTAAGCTTTGTTAAAGTGCATATCCTCTCAAACTGATCCAGGTGCTCTAAAGGGTCTTGGTTTGGTAATCCTAAGAACTGCCTTTCTTGGATCATTGTGATGAGACTGCTCTTGATCTGGTATTGCTCAGTTTCCATTGGTGGAAGAATTCCTTGCCTTGAAGCATAGTTGGAGGGTATATCAGCAGCACCAATGGGTCTTCTTAGTCTCTGAACAACAGCTCCTTGTACACCAGCTTGACCTTGCTGTCCTTGTAACCCTTGGATCCCTTGAGGACCTTGTTGACCTTGTGGACCTTGTGGACCAAAACCAGCAGCATACTGATGTCCTTCCATGCTTCAACAACTGAATTCTAGCTTAGCAAACCCCAAATTCCTGACCTTGAACCTCAGATGTAGCTGTAGACACTTAAGAGTAAGTGTTGTAGTACAAAAGAAATTATAGACCAAAAGAAAAATCAGTAACCAAAAATGAAAATAGCAAAGCTTGATCTCAAGATCTCTACAAATCCTACTGAACAAGGCATTCTCCTAACGGCAACGGCGCCAAATTGATACAAGAGTTTTGACTCTCTTATGTCAATCACCCATTAAAGTAAATCAAGCAAACAAAACTTTCAAGTCTAAGAAACTGAGTCAACTGAGTAAAACAGAGATGATCAAATGATAAACAAGAGGGTTCAGGACAGGATAATAAACGTAGATATTTTCATCTTCTAACAAGATGTTCAAGCAAATAATGAATGCCTTTAGCATTGAACTCTAAACATGTAAACCAATTCATTCTCATGACAATGATTCCTTTGAATGCATCCTATTGAAGATCAAATTCTCACTAGTCATCAGGAAATAATCAAGCATAAAGAAACAGTCCTATCTAGCCAAGAAACTCCCTAGTCATCCATTTTAATGTGTAAGGATAAGCAAATCTACTAAGAGGTTGGTTGGTTCAGACATTTCAACAAATACTTTTGATGCAGAGAAAGCCTAATTTCGAAAACCAGAAAATCAGTAAAATTCAAGCATTAATAACACCTAATAGTGAAGGATCTAAATTCATCTACACCTAACTATTAAGTTATAAGCCTTAGATTACTGTACATCTAACCCTCCTTAAATCCAGAAAACAGTAGTCTCAAACCATGTTCAATATATCAATAACTAAGAAATAGATGTATGAAATAATGAACAGAAGCAATAAACACAAGATAAACAACAAGACACACAAACTTATATTGAAAAATCAAATCGTTGCTTATGAAATACCAAAAATCAAAAAATTGCTCAAAAACAAGAGAGAGAGAGTGAGAGAGAGATTAGAGATAAGGTTTTTAATAAAAAATAAGATAAGAGATAATAAAGCATAATCCCATGTTAAGATAAGGTTTTTGGCTTAAATTGTAAGGGTCAAAGTGATATGATCCTAGACAAGACAAGGAACTTGGAGCATGGAAATAAGTCTAAGGAGCAGCTTGAACCAGAACTTGTAGCTGAGGAGGAGCTTGAACCCGACCTTAGAGAGGAGGAAGCATTAAACATTCGAGTTGGCTCCATGACATGTTCTAGGACTAAGGCGTTCAACTTTGGAGGATTGCTCGATCAAATCTTGAATCAAGATTATCAAGACAACAAGTATGAATGTAAGTCTTGTCAAACCTTTTTTTTTTGATTCAAGCTAAGTGATTTCTTCAAATGAGAAAGGTGTAGCAATTATACTCTTTTTCACTTGTCAAGTTTTGTCCCAATAGATTTTCTTGACAATGTTTTTAATAAGGTAGTTATTGCACTTCACAATTGCCTATTTAATGAAGCAAAGGCCCAATCCCAAAGCCCAACAAGCATTTCCGTTCAAAAGGAGGCCAGGAAGAAAAAGAGGATTTTATTTCTTTTATCTGTTCTATTGAAACCATAGATCCCACAAAGCTCAAAGAGACTGAGCCTGTAGTGAATGCCTCTGATCAGGAAGGTGAGCGTCCCCTGCTGTGCAGTCTTGGCCAGCTCATTCTTGTAGTCCACATGAACTGTGGCGAGGAATTGGCAAACCAGATCGGGGTACATATCGTACTGCTGTGTCACCATCGTGCCCATCCCGATCCTCTCGAGAACCTGCAGAAGGTCATCCTTGATGCCCATTTGCTGCAGCACCTTGGTATCTGCAAATCTGGTGGGAATGATCTTCACGTCTTGCCACAGATTGTAGAACAGCGTGTCATAATCTTCCCAGCCTTCCTGTATGTCGCGGAACGCACAGGTATCTTTCGCTATCTCCTGTTTCGCGGTCCTTGCCAAAGTAACTCCTGAAACGATTTTCCTATCATCTCTCTTAGGCCATGGAGGCCTGCACACTGGTCTTGTGCTTGCTGTTTGTGCAGAACCAGATGCATAACTTGAAGAAGATGTTGGTTGCTGTCTCTTCTCACGTGGAGGCATCTGAAAATTCAAATCAAAATCAACCAAACATTCTCCAAAATTAGCCAAATTTCAAAAATTTCGAAAAATCATCAATTCACGGTGAAACAAGCATCATCATTCGTCCCTAGCACTACCAGTAACACAAGTCAACACCACATTCAACCCAAATCACCAAAAATTTCCAGATTTTTACAAATTTTATCATGAACTCGAAAATTTTAAAAACTTGCAAATCAACCATTAAAATCACATAATGATGGTATCATTCATCTAATACAACCTAAATAAGTGTGATTTACACTCGTAGGTACTTATGAGTTTTTGTTTACATCCAAATGCACTTGTTGCTATTGAGGGACTTTGAGAGTTTTTTGGATTATGAAATACGAACCTTATCCTTAATTAATTTTCTTTAATAAAAACCTTAATTTTTTTTTGGGCTCTTGTTAACGAAGGCGACACCGCTTTGCCTCTTCTTTCCTTTTCTTTGTCATTGTTTTTTCTTGTTCTATCTTACTTTTTCTTTTTCGGCCTTCTTCCTTTTTTTTTATTGTTCTTTGTGATCTGTTTTAGTATTGATCATTTGTTCTAAAATATATTCACCAAACTTCAATTGTAAACACACTGAAAAGTAAATTGGCAAATGTTTTAGAACAACGGTAAGACATCGAGAATCGCAGTATACACTACCATTCTCGATTCGACAAACATAATTGAATCATTGAGTTCACGAACTTGTCGATTGGAAGAGTTATGGGGTAGAGGTGTGGTTAGCAAATCATTGAGTTCGGAGATGGAAGTAATTAATGGCACGACTGGAGGAATGATGGTGTCTGCTTCTTGTTTTCCAGTTGGAAATCTTTTTTGTTATGTTGTCGATGTGGTTTAGGTTACAGCGCAGGCAGTGACGTTGTCCATAGTTCCATTTGATTGTGTACTAAATTGAGTGGACAGTGTGCTAGTTCTACAGAACGAGTTCATGTAATTGGTGGGCCGTGAATATTTTAACCTAAATTATGGTGTTGACGATGAAACCGAAAGGATGGATGAGAAACTATGAAGGTAATGGATGAAATGGGATGGATGGTGTTTGAGATGTTGTGATATCCACGATGTTATGATCACAGATTCACGATGGACTATGTTTTATGGATGAAGTTGAGTAGATAAGTCGTACTGATGCTGTTGGCTTCATCAACCAATCCATTGTTTACTTTCATAGTATACACAGCAAGATAGACGAATTTAATTTAGTCTTTCAATTGAAGAAATCAGTAAAAAATGATAAAAGGTTGAGATTACAAAGGTGATCAGTGGTAACATATGGATTAAGTGCTAAGGATGTTAACATGTGTAACGTGATAAACACTTATATATCAACTTATACAACAATCATATCCATGAGAGTTTATCCATTATTTTCCGCCCATATCCCCTGTTTGCCCAAAATCGTGACGCACTCGAAGGGAGTAGAGGACGTGCACAATCGCTGTATCCATGAGAGTTTATCCATTCTTCTCCGTCCATCTAGCTTGTTTGACCAAATCTGTGAGACACTGGAACAGAGGATGTGCACAATCTAATGGACACAATAGAAATTACCCTTGCATTTTACAGCTAATCTCACTGCTAATAAATCAAGATCACGAAGAGAGCTAAATATGCAGACCACACCATCATGTCCATGCCTTCACATCCACGTCTTCATATCCACGACTTCATCTCCACGACTTCATGTGCATGCCATCATGTTCACGACTTCATGTTCCCGAATCTGCAAACTGGGTAGTCTTTCTAGTTCAATTAAGTCAAAATCGAAAGCAGATTGAGATATAGAACATTATATTGTTTCTTACCGTGTGAATATTTGTCCATATAATGGCGATCAAGAACAAAGCTTGTCGGTATATAAAAACAACCACTATCATGTCAACGCAGTTATATCCACGCCCTTATGTCCACATCATCGTGTCCATAACTTCAATGATGGTATCGTAAACACTATCATTGTCCACAAACCAACTATCATTGTCCACAAACCAACAACATCATGTCCACGCTGTTATATCCACGCCCTCATGTCCACCGCCTTGCGCCCACAACTCCAATGATAGTATCCACACTGTCTTGTCCACCTGATTTATTAGACGGGAAAATGTAAAATTTCCTAGAGATTTAGAGATTGGGCAGAGTGATAATGGTTTTTTCTTTACGGTCTAATGCAGCAGAGAACTTATCAAAACTCTAATGCATGCAACGTTGTAGTAAGGCAAGCAGAGAGTGTCAATCCAGTTCTAGGTGATAGAGAATCCACAGAGAATGCAAGATCTAGGACAAATCTAAGTGAAATGAGACAGTTTGTTGAGAAAATCTTGAAAACTAATTGCAGCAACCTAGACAGAGTGAAACCTATTTTAAAAATACTAGAAAGCAAGCAGTTACCACGAGGAACAAACAGATAAATTAAAGGGAAGAGCTTCGAATTGTTAAAATTCGACTAGTGGATCGACCACAAGATCGACCACTAGATCGAGCAGAAACGATCGATCTCGTCTAAAATCGTAAGAACAAGGAATCTAAAGACCAGGAAGCTATCAAACAACAAGAAAAAGGTGATATGCGACGCAAATAAGCTAAAGAGAAGGGTTTCAGGGTCGAGATTCATATAAGGGGTTTCAAAGGTTGATCTTGGGTTTGAAACTTAAGATCGACTCACTTGGTGAGGGTCTCTAAGCCTCGAAAACAAAACAAGATCTATCCGTGGCTTTCGGTATAGATCACTCTTTCATCCTCTCCTCCAAACCCATGGCTTTTGGTGGAAAAAGAGGTTGAAAGGCAAGGAAGACAGATTTCGAACAATGGCTTAACTAGTCCCCCAAACTACCATGGCTTTTGGGAAGGGGTAACTAATCACTAAGGTGAGATCTTCCGAGGTCCCTGGATCCTGTCAAAGTAAGGGACTTCTCGGATCGTGAAGCTCTTGGCGTGAGAGTCTTCAAGCATTAAGCTTTCATCACCTTAGAAGAGATAGATTTAAAACGTTTAGAAAACAAACCAAGATCGAACCTTTTCTACCCCTTAATCCTCTCAACCCTTAACCCTGAATGAACTACTTACTACACATAAGGGAAATCAGGCAAGGACGAGGAGAACAAACGATAAACATGAAAGATAAACTGGATTAAAAACGATAAAGATTCGAAAATACAAAAGCTTGAAACTGTTCTACAATGGTGTTCTTCCAAAAAACCAGAGAGAAAAAACTAAAAATATTCGAGAGTAGGTAAAAATCTCAAAAGTTATCAAAAAGTAGTCGCCGCCTTTGCCAAAAATGCCAAAACAGTCCAATGGTCCCCCCTGTCGCTAACAGCCAAAAACGGTTGAAAGGACAGAGATCGACCATTGGATCGAGTTGGTCTCTCGATCATATCCGGCCATCGTGTCTTCGGCTCGATCCGGGTCTCGATCTTCTGTAGTGAATCGAGTGTTGCATCCGATCTCGGTATCGATCTCCGGGAGGATCAAGTGGTGTACTCGATCCGGCTCTCGCTCTGCATGGCGTCATTTACGTCCGTACCGATGCATCGACTGCTTCACTCGATCTCCGTCTCGATCATTATCCTTGGATCGCCTAGTTGGCTCGATCTTCTGGTCGATCAGCTCCTAGATCGACCGGCCATGCTCGAATGTCTCCTCGATCACTGGTCCTTAGCATTTTCCCGAGCTTCCATGAACCGCTACATTGGTCTCCACACCTCCACGAACCTCCGTGTCTCCAAAGCAACCATAAACAACCTGGAATGGATTCAAAATGCAGAGAAAATGCAAATGCTGATGCAAGAATGCTCTAGGACTCTAAGTGATGCAAATCTAACCTAAAACATGATACAAATGCATGAAAAACTATCTAATGAGTATGCAAAACGTATGCAGAATGCAATGACATCAACTCCCCCAAACTTACTCCTTGCTTGCCCTCAAGCAACAAAAAATAAGTAAGGAAGAGAGGTTTTAAGAAAAATCAAAGGAGTTTTAAACTTTTTGCAAAGGTGCCTTTCGAATAGATCATCTCAATGTCCTAGTTAATAATTCTAAAATGCTAAGCTTACACTCATACTCCAAAGGACTTAGCCATACTCATCACACAAAGAAATTCAAATCATGACTCTCTTATTCCTAACAATCAAAGAAATTCATCCTTTAACATTCATTAAAATTCGAACCATGAATCAAACTTATGCACTTTAAAGCAAAACACATTTGGCTAAGGGTTATGGTTATGAGCATAGAATGATCTCATTTGAAAAGGGTTTATAATTAGACAAGGGTTTCTCTCAAAAATGTTTGAACTAATGCATAATGCTAAAGGTAAAGACAATTTATGCATACATGATTAGATTCTCATCTACCCATGTAAACTATCAAACAGTCCTATACCCCTCTCATTTAAGAAATTTAATCCTCACTCACCACTTAAAAGTCTATCCCTTTCTTCTCAACTCAGCAATCCCCAATTCAAAACAAGAACATTTTTAAACTTTTTAGGCTAGTGAAAAGGTTTTGAAAATAATTTTTGCTCTTTAGATATTTCTTATTGGTAGCTCTCTTATTTTTTTCTTTCTTTTTATTTTTATTTGGCACTTAGGCTCTTTTATTTATTTTTCTTTTCTTTTTCTCTTTTTTTTTTTTATTATGGGAGAGCTACCTCCTGAAATTTATTAGAGCATACTTAGTTTTTAGAACACAACCTTTCACTTAAAACCCATTTCTTTCTTTAAAACACAAAGTTCTTTGAAACCGAGAACAAATACACAAGAAAGCAACCCCAATGATCCCCCAAACTTATCCTAAGCCTATCCCTAGCTTCAAAATGTAAAGCTAGCAATCAATTATGAAAACCAAATCATGTCGCCTAAACCTAACACTTTATGCCAAGTTCAAACCGAAAATAAAGCCTCACAAAGATGTCACACAAGAACATTTGGCTTCAAAGGAGGGTAAGGTTCAAGGAGGGAGTTCTACTTAGGCTCACAAAGAGTGGTAAAAAGGAAGAAGAGAGCCTAAATATTTTAAAACCATGTGTTCGTTTTCAAATGCATAAGAATGATAATTAGATTTTCAAATTAAGGTTTTCACTTAGTAGGATGAGTTTCAAATCATGAGAGTTCAATTCAAGTCACGAAAATCCTAACTAGTGATCCAAGCATGGTTAGAACTTACTTTCAAAGTATAAACAAAGCATTAGAGAACTACTAACTAGGGCATTGAAATGATTCATAAGTAAAACACCTTTTTAAGAAATCCTAACCCCTTATGCAAATGCAATCAACCTAGGTGATATGAGAAATTCTAGACTCAATCCTACATGTTTCTAAAGAAATGAATGCAACTACATGAATTTTTGAAAAAAAAAATTTAAAAAATTTTACCAATTTTTCATGACTAAGACTCAAGGATGCAAAAGAAAGATAAGATCAAAGAACACAAGATTAAATCACACAAGTACTCCCCCAAACTTGCTTGACACCGTCCCGGTGGCAAACTCATCCGAAGGAGCAATCAAACACAATGCAAGAAATAAGAGATGTGCGGTTATATACAATGGAGGAAGGTTGTTACCTCTTGTCTAGGCTCGGCTGGAACTTGAGGATGTTCCAGAGGAGCTAGAGATTGTTGCCTTTCCTTTGTTGCCTGGTTCTTGGAGGGAGTGGCGAGCTGGTTGAATGTTTTCTCCTTGAGTCTCTCGGATCACAACTCCTCCGGTTGAGAGTCTCCTCTTCTCGGGTTGTTGTATTTCCTGGCTTGCAGCTGGCTTAGGCTGGCTTCCTTGGAGTTGTTTGACCTTCTTCCCCTGCTTCTTAAGCATCTTCCCTTGCCACTTGTTGATCTTCCGCTGCATCTCCACCACCGAGGCTAAGAACTTCTCGGTTTTGGTCCTCGGCTCAAAATCCACCTTTGGCAATGTGTAAGCCTCGGGTATCTCATCCTCTGTCCCTGGAGATTCTGACCTTTGGCGCGGTTCAATGGCTGCAGCTGGCGGTTCTCCTAAAGGAGCAAAACACTCCTCCTCCGTCGGTAAGAACTCGATGTTCCCAACACCAAGTAGCTCCGTTTCATCCTTGTTGGGAAGAATGCACACTCGCACATCCTTGTTAAGCATAGAACCCCTCAGCTGGCGTGCGTCCCAAGCTATCAGTGTTTCTCATGTATGCTTCATCCATGAAGGCTCGGTTTGGGACGTGAGCGAATTCATGGATGGGCACACCGGCTTGCACGAACAAGGGAGTAAGGAAGCCGCCAATGTAGGATGATGTTGCCTTGCACCGTAAGGCATAAGCCTTGTACTTCACCAGAGAAGCCGCGAGTACACAGCCGTAGTTCACTTCATCGCCGAGTTCATCTTCAATGGGATCTTCATTCTCATCCGGATCGGACACCAAATGCTTCAAACCTTGGAAAAGGAAGCACAGCTCCGTCTTCGTGACAGTAGGAGCAACTGACCTTCCACTGAATGTATTAGCAATCAGCTTCAAGGTATACCTCAGCACTGGATTCCTGACTCTCTTGATCTTGGCGGTGTTGGCTTTGTAATCCTCCTTGCTGATGAGATGCCACAACTCGTCGGCTTTCTTGAAGGCAGGGAACTCCACCTTGTGTGCATCAGCCTTGAGACCGTAGGCTTGGCATAGCTCGGGGATGGATAGCGTGTAAGCTTGGCGGCCAACCTTGAAGTAGAGATGGCCTTGAGAAGGAACAGGAGCACTCGGATTCTCGTACCGGAACTCCAAGGTTGCAAGGAAATCAATTGTCACCTCGGGGATAGTAGGGCAGTCCATCCGCGACAAACACCTCAGACCGATGTTGTTGAGGAGTTGATCGAAGTCTCCAAGAAGCCCGAGCCTGGATAGAAGTCCTCGATCAGCAAACTTCGTGGGTTCAAACCGGAGCCTCTCCAACCTCTTCTTATCCCTCTTCTCTTCTTTGCTCCACCGGACCCTCTCTTGAGCAACCACCTCTTGAGTTTCTCCTTCTTGTGCTTGCTCCTCTCTTGTTCTCTTTGGTGCCATTGCTCCTGAAAAAAATTTCTAGAGAATGTTTAGCAAAGGACGATTTGATGAGAATAAGAGGATAAGAGAAGAAGATTTATATAGACTACCCTAGAATTTTGGGGATCAAGCAAAAATATTAGCTAAATAAAAGGAAATCAAATCTTTGAGATACTGAAAATCCAGAATTTTTCCTAATACGTAGCTAATTTTAAAAATTCAAATCTGATCCTATATCCTAAAACAAGAACTTGCGATTTTTAAGGAGATTTTCTTGAAATAAAATCATTAAAATCCGAAAATACCTTTTGCAAGTGTGAAGGATACTTTGTTAAACCTTAAAGCTTTTAAAAATTCTCACTCTCTTTGTAGGAAAACTCGAGCAAACAGAAGTGAGAGAGTGAGAAGCAAGTTGAAACATTTAAAGAGTTTAACAAAACCAAAACAATGGGTGGTCAAAGCGGTTTTCTGACAAAAGTCTTGGTCAAGGCACATCTTTCATGGTCAAAGATGCTTGCCTTGACCAAGTTTGAATTTAAAAACTGGAGGGAAAAGCAATAAAGAGGGAAAGAAATTTGTTACCTCGGCATGAGATCGAGTCCTTTTGGTCGATCTAGGACTCGATCTCATGCCTAAAATGGTTTAGATCGAAAGGGTTACTCGATTTGGGACTCGATTCAAAGTGAATCGAGTCCTGGATCGATTGGCTCCCTCGATCAATGAAATGTTGGCTCCTCGGCTAAGTCCCTCTGATCGAGCTAAGTCCTCGATTTAGGGGTCGATTTGGCTTGGATCGAGTGGTGGATGAAATTAGATCGGTCGATCCGGTTTGAATCGATCGATCCTTTTTCGTCAAGGTCGATCTTGTCACTCGTTCTCGTCTAGATCGACTGGCTCCTCTCGATTTACTGACTCGATCTAGCAAAGATCGAGTCAGGTTCAGTCGATTTAGCACTCGATCTCTAGCCTTATCGTAGCCCCTATTGCTCCTTTTGGACCTCAAAGACAAGGTTTAGATTCCTTAGACCTGCTCCTACACACTAAAAACATAAAAGCATAAAACTAGAAGAGAAATGAAAGCAAAAATATGTACAAGATAGACATGGGAATGCCTCCCAAGTGCGCTTTCTTTAACGTCTTTAGCTAGACCTTACTTGGCTAGGCGGATGGTGGGTCTTGGAGAAGCACCGAGGTACTCTCCTTGTCGAAGCTGTCTGCTACGTAGGGTTTGACTCTATGCCCATTGACGGTGAATGCACTACCGCTTCTTCCCATAAGAGTAACAGCTCCGTAAGGCAAGACCTCTTGAATCACGAACGGTCCGCTCCACCTTGATTTTAGCTTGCCCGGGAAGAGCTTCAGCCTCGAGTTGTACAACAACACCAGTCCTCCTTCCTTAAGCTCCTTGGCAACCAGTTTCTTGTCATGAGCCTCCTTAGTTCGCTCCTTGTAGATCTTGGAACTCTCGTAAGCATTCAACCTCAACTCGTCCAGTTCATGTAGCTGAATGAGACGCTTTTCCTGAGCCGTCTTGAGATCAAAATTCAGCCTCTTCACAGCCCACAATGCACGGTGTTCTAGCTCAACCGGGAGGTGACAACTCTTTCCATATAGTAGAGTGAAAGGAGTTGTACCAATCGGCGTTTTGAAAGCGGTACGGTAAGCCCAAAGAGCATCGTCTAGCTTTACTGACCAGTCCTTCCTTGTTGCACCAACGGTCTTCTCCAGAATAGCTTTGATCTGCCTGTTAGAGACTTCCACCTGACCGCTCGTTTGAGGATGATACGGTGTAGCCACCTTATGCTTAACCCCATACTTTCTTAAGAGGTTCTCAAAAACCTTGTTTACAAAATGGCTTCCTCCATCACTTATAACAACCTTGGGTACCCCAAACCTTGGAAAGATGATACTCTTAAACAACTTGATCACAACCTTAGAGTCGTTTGTAGGGGAAGCAACAGCCTCAACCCATTTGGAGACATAATCCACAGCTACCAAGATGTATTTGTTGCCGTACGAAGAAGGGAAAGGCCCCATGAAGTCAATACCCCACGCATCGAACACATCAACCTCGAAGATAGGAACTTGGGGCATTTCATTCCTTTTGGTAATGTTCCCTGCTCGCTGACATGCCTCACAGCTCTTCACAAACTCGTGTGCATCTCTGAATATAGACGGCCACCAGAAACCCGCTTGCAACACCTTCGTGGCTGTTTTGAACGAAGCGAAATGTCCTCCGTAGGAAGAGCCGTGGCAATGATAGAGAATATCCTTGGCTTCTTCCTTTGTAACACATCTCCGGTACAAGCTGTCTACTCCTCTTTTGTATAAGTAGGGCTCATCCCAAAAGTAGTCACTAGCCTCCCTCAAAAACTTTTTCTTGTGATAGCCGTTGAGATGTGTTGGCTCCTCACCTCATGCTAGGTAGTTCACCACATCAGCATACCATGGTAGATCCTCCTCTTTGAAACTCAACACTTCCTCAAACCTTCCCTCTAGCTTCCCACAAACCGCGGTAGTAATTGCCATAAGTTGTTCTTCTGGAAGAGAGTCGTCTAAAGGGAGAGACTCGTTGATCCTTAGCCTTGAGAGGTGGTCAGCGACTCCATTTTCTATCCCCTTCTTGTCTTTAATCTCCATGTCAAACTCCTGAAGCAAAAGAATCCATCTTAAGAGCCGAGGTTTGGTATCTTTCTTTGAGTAGATGTACCGTAGAGCAGCATGATCCGTGTATACAATAGCCTTGGAGCCAACGAGATATGATCTGAACTTCTCAAAGGCGAAGACTACTGCAAGCAGCTCCTTCTCCGTAGTGGTGTATCGTGATTTCGTGTCATCCAAGGTCCTTGAAGCATAGTAGATCACATGCAGCTTCTTGTCCTTCTTCTGACCAAGGACTGCTCCTACAGCGTAGTCACTAGCATCACACATGATCTCAAAAGGGAGAGACCAGTCTGGTGCTTGGACTATAGGGGCTGACGTGAGGGCTTCCTTGTTGGTCACGAAAGCCTTCAAACACTCCTCATCGAATACAAACTCAGCTTTTTTGCACAACAGCCGTGTAAGGGGGCGTGCAATCTTGGAGAAGTCTTTGATGAAGCGCCTATAGAACCCCGCGTGTCCCAAGAAGCTTCTGATCCCTTTAACATTAACCGGCGGCTCCAAACCCATCATAACCTCAACCTTAGCCTGATCAACCTCATTACCCTTCTCTGAAATCTTGTGACCGAGTACTATCCCTTCCTTGACCATGAAGTGGCATTTCTCCCAATTCAGCACTAGGTTTGTTTCTTCACAACGTTTAAGTACCCTGCAAAGATTCAACAAACACGCAGGAAAGGGCGCACCATACACAGAGAAGTCATCCATAAACACCTCTACCATCTCCTCTATAAGATCGGAGAAGATCGACATCATACACCGCTGAAAGGTAGCCGGTGCATTACACAATCCAAACGGCATCCTTCGATATGCAAAGGTACCGTAGGGACATGTAAAAGTCGTTTTCTCCTGATCGTTTGGGTGAATAGGTATTTGAAAGAAACCGCTATACCCATCGAGAAAACAGTAGTAAGGGTGATTTGCAAGTCTCTCAAGCATCTGATCAATAAAAGGCAAAGGGAAATGGTCTTTTCTTGTCGCAAGGTTAAGCTTTCTATAGTCAATACACATTCTATGACCAGTAATGGTCCTAGTAGGGATAAGTTCATCCTTTTCATTTCTTATGACCGTGATCCCTCCCTTCTTAGGCACCACGTGTACAGGTGAAACCCACGTGCTGTCACTTATGGGATAGATCACGTCAGCCTCTAAAAGCTTAAGGATTTCTTTCTTTACAACCTCTTTCAAGTTAGGATTCAAACGCCTTTGGTGTTCTACAGAAGTGGCGTTTTCATTATCCAAATGAATCCTATGAGTGCATAGCATTGGGGAAAGGCCTTTGATGTCACTTAAAGAGTACCCAATGGCCTTCCTATACTTTCTCAGCTCAGTTAAGAGCGAGTGCAACTCATCATCACTAAGGTTCTAGTTTACTATCACGGGATAGGTGTCATTAGGTCCTAAGAAAGCATACTTTAGCCCTTTTAGGAGCTCCTTAAGGTCCACCTTTGGGGCTAACAGCTCACTCCAGTCATCCTCGTGGCTGTTGTTGTTGTTCTCCTCCTTGGAACTCTCCTTCGAACTCGAGGCATGGCCCTTCAGACTGCTTTCCTCTATCGCTATCCCTCTTGTGATCGAGTCTTCCGGTCGATTCTCCTCTCGATGTCGTCTAGATCGAGCCATTTCACTCGATTCACTTACTCGATTTGATATGGATCGAGTAAGAGATCGAGGCGTTGAGTCGATCTCTTGATTAGACTCTAAAATGATCGGAAGGTCTTTCTCGATCGTCAACTCGATTATTTCTCCTGATCGAGCGGCCTTCTCGATCTGTTGGTCGATTGTTGGACCGGATCGAGTTGAGTGCTCGATTGGCTTGTCGATCTGACTCCTGGATCGAGTGATGGCGTCGATCTCGGGGTCGATTTCTAGGCAACATCCTTCTTCATTCTTGATGATCCTCCTCGAATCTAGCAGGTTTACGTACTCTTGAGTTCTCTGGTCTACATAGCCAAACTCTCCTGGCTCCTTAGTGAGTGCTAGCTTCAAATGGTCTTCTATAGCTAGCTCTTCCAGCAACTCATCCGCCAAGGGATCCATCGTTTCGATATAGAAAGCTTGTCCTTCAATGGTTGGCTTCTTTAGAGCCTTGTTGATGTCAAAGTCTAGCCTGATTTCTTTCCCCAAATGCAAGGCAATCTTCCCATTCTTCACGTCTATTATAGCTCTGGCGGTTGCTAGGAATGGTCTCCCTAAGATGAGTGGGTCTTTCGGCTCCTCGTCCATCTCCAGCACTACAAAATCTGTAGGTACGTTTACTCCACTTATTCGCACCGGCAAGTCTTCAAGCAACCCCACTGGTAGTCTCACGCTCCTATCAGCCAACACCAATGAGATCCGACATTCCTTAAACCGAGTGAAACCAAGCTTCTTAGCCACGGAGTGAGGCATCAAGTTTATGCTGGCTCCGAGATCACACAAGCAGCTCTTGAACTCAAGGGGACCCAAAGCACACGGTATGGTGAAGCTTCCAGGATCTCCCAGCTTCTTAGGCACTATCTCCTTATGAATAACCGCGCTACACTCTTCGCTTAGTACAAGCACTTCTTTGCTTTCTTTGTTCTTCTTGGCAAGGGTGTCCTTGAAAAACTTGGCGCACTTGGGCATCATGGCGAGACAGTCTACAAGAGGCAGCTTTATCTCCACGTCTCTCAAATGCTTCTCAAATAGGATTCGGTGCTTCTCTATTAACTGCTTTTTGAACCGACCTGGGAATGGCAACTTTGGTACGTAAGGTGGGGGCACGTATTCATCCTTCTCCTTGGTGGTTTTCTCAGCTTTCTTCTCAACGAATGCCTTGTCACCTCTCCTCGGTCCTTGGATCCATACGTTGTCAAAGTTTATCTCCTCATTATCAGCTGAAAGTTTACCCTCCCCCTCTTGAATTACAACGTCCTCGTTGGTCTTTGTAGAAACCGGAGGATCAAGCTCTGTGCCACTTCTCAACGTTATAGCATTGGCATACTCCTTTGGATTTTGTTCACATTTTCCCGGAAGGCTGTTCTGTCCACTCGTGCTTGCTTTGCCCTTCTCTAGCTGCTTGATCTTGTTGTTGAGGTTTGTTATTTGAGTAGAGAAGTCGGTTAAGGATGAATCCAGCCGAGTGTTCATTTCAGCGAACTTTTGATTTGTAGAAGCTTGCCCTTGTATTAGCTGTTGGAACATTGCTTGAACCGGATCAACTTGTTGTTGCATCGGTTGTTGTTGTTGTTGAGGTGCAAAGCCCGGTGGGTAGTTAGAAGTATAACCCTTGTTTTGTTGTTGTTGCCCTTGGAAGTTGCCTTGCCCTTGACCTTGGAATCCACTGCTTGGTTGAAAGCCTTTGTTGTAAGGGATGAAAGGCTTAGCTTGTTGAGCAGGGTACACTTGATCTTTAGGGTTGGCTACATTGGTGCTTCGGTAAGAGAGGTTGTTGTTCTGGTAGCCTTGGTTGTAGCCTTGATTCTTGTAGTTGTTCTGACCGGCTACCCAATTTGCTTCTTCTTGGCTTAGCTCTAACTCTTCTTGGGTGTCCTCAGCTTCACCAACGAAGTGAACATGCTTCTGATTAGCTAAGACCAACTTGTCAATCTTCTCATGCAACGATTTGAGCTCCTTCTTGTGAGACTCTAGTTCTGATCCCCTTGGTGCTCGGTCATAATCCTCGGCATAGTTTCCATCACTCAACGCAAGGTTCTCTATTAGCTCCATACCCTCTTCTACTTCTTGACCGAGGAAGTTGCCTTTGCTAGCTGTATCAAGCAACAACCGGATCTTTGGTGAAGCTCCACGGTAGATTGTGCTGAGTAGAGTCTCCTCACTGAACCCGTGATGAGGACATTGGATCGTGTAGTCTTTGAAACGCTCCATAGCCTCGTTGAAAGTCTCATTGTTCCTTTGAGTGAAACCGCTGATTTCGCTTCTCAACCGAGCAGTCCTGGTGCTTGAGAAGAACTTGGAGAGGAAAGCCTTCTTACACTCAGCCCATGATGTGATGGTGCCTTGTGGTAGGGTCTTCTCCCAATGTCTAGCTTTGTCTCCGAGGGAAAAGGGGAAGAGACGCAGCTTGAAGGCATCTTCTGATATACCGTTGATCTTGATCATTCCACACACTTGCTCAAAATTGTCCAAGTGTTCCAACGGGTCTTCCATTGCTAAGCCGTGGAACTTGTTGTTTTGCACCATAGATATGAAGCCCGGCTTGATCTCAAAGTTGTTGTTTTGTACCGGAGGAGGAGTGATCCCAAACCTATTATGGTGGGTATTGGGAGCATCTCCGGCTCCTATGATCCTCGGAGGTCTAGCCGCCTGTTGGGGGATACCATTGCCCCGTCCTGCTAGAGGAGGACCGTCAGGATGCTCATTCTCAGCCATGTCTTCAAAGTTGACCTGACCGTTCTGAACTATCTCTTCAAATGCTCTTGTTTGATCTCTGACCCTCCTTTGACGTGAGTGTCCGAGTTGATGTATGTTGTCAAGCGGTTGAAGAAGGTTGTTATCTCCACGTGAACGTAAATTCATGTACCTGAAAGTACACGGTTTAGAATAGTATTAGTAACTTGAAAAAAAAGGTAAAGACTAAGTCTTTGCTAAGACCCAAATCTCTATGTTCTCTAAGCAACCTAGAATGGCAACGGCGCCATTTGATAATGGTTTTTTCTTTACGGTCTAATGCAGCAGAGAACTTATCAAAACTCTAATGCATGCAACGTTGTAGTAAGGCAAGCAGAGAGTGTCAATCCAGTTCTAGGTGATAGAGAATCCACAGAGAATGCAAGATCTAGGACAAATCTAAGTGAAATGAGACAGTTTGTTGAGAAAATCTTGAAAACTAATTGCAGCAACCTAGACAGAGTGAAACCTATTTTAAAAATACTAGAAAGCAAGCAGTTACCACGAGGAACAAACAGATAAATTAAAGGGAAGAGCTTCGAATTGTTAAAATTCGACTAGTGGATCGACCACAGATCGACCACTAGATAGAGCAGAAACGATCGATCTCGTCTAAAATCGTAAGAACAAGGAATCTAAAGACCAGAAAGCTATCAAACAACAAGCAAAAGGTGATATGCGACGCAAATAAGCTAAAGAGAAGGGTTTCAGGGTCGAGATTCATATAAGGGGTTTCAAAGGTTGATCTTGGGTTTGAAACTTTAGATCGACTCTCTTGGTGAGGGTCTCTAAGCCCCGAAAACAAAACAAGATCTATTCGTGGCTTTCGGTATAGATCACTCTTTCATCCTCTCCTCCAAACCCATGGCTTTTGGTGGAAAAAGAGGTTGAAAGGCAAGGAAGACAGATTTCGAACAATGGCTTAACTAGTCCCCCAAACTACCATGGCTTTTGGGAAGGGGTAACTAATCACTAAGGTGAGATCTTCCGAGGTCCCTGGATCCTGTCAAAGTAAGGGACCTCTCGGATCGTGAAGCTCTTGGCGTGAGAGTCTTCAAGCATTAAGCTTTCATCACCTTAGAAGAGATAGATTTAAAACGTTTAGAAAACAAACCAAGATCGAACCTTTTCTACCCCTTAATCCTCTCAACCCTTAACCCTGAATGAACTACTCACTACACATAAGGGAAATCAGGCAAGGACGAAGAGAAGAAACGATAAACATGAAAGATAAACTGGATTAAAAACGATAAAGATTCGAAAATACAAAAGCTTGAAACTGTTCTACAATGGTGTTCTTCCGAAAAACCAGAGAGAAAAAACTAAAAATATTCGAGAGTAGGTAAAAATCTCAAAAGTTATCGAAAAGTAGTCGCCGCCTTTGCCAAAAATGCCAAAACAGTCCAATGGTCCCCCCCGTCGCTAACAGCCAAAAACGGTTGAAAGGACAGAGATCGACCATTGGATCGAGTTGGTCTCTCGATCATATCCGGCCATCGTGTCTTCAGCTCGATCCGGGTCTCGATCTTCTGTGGTGAATCGAGTGTTGCATCCGATCTCGGTATCGATCTCCGGGAGGATCGAGTGGTGTACTCAATCCGGCTCTCGCTCTGCATGGCGTCATTTACGTCCGTACCGATGCATCGACTGCTTCACTCGATCTCCGTCTCGATCATTATCCTTGGATCGCCTAGTTGGCTCGATCTTCTGGTCGATCAGCTCCTAGATCGACCGGCCATGCTCGATCTGCTCCTCGATCACTGGTCCTTAGCATTTTCCCGAGCTTCCATGAACCGCTACATTGGTCTCCACACCTCCACGAACCTCCGTGTCTCCAAAGCAACCATAAACAACCTGGAATGGATGCAAAATGCAGAGAAAATGCAAATGCTGATGCAAGAATGCTCTAGGACTCTAAGTGATGCAAATCTAACCTAAAACATGATACAAATGCATGAAAAACTATCTAATGAGTATGCAAAACGTATGCAGAATGCAATGACATCACAGAAATTGTCTTCTTTATTTTTGGGAGATTAAAAATTAGATAGAAGGAGAAGCATACGCGATGATTTAATAAAAAAAAGAAAGTAATGAAGAAAGGATCATGAATCACAAAGAGAAAGTAAAAAAAAAAATTAAGTGTTCAGATTCTTTACCAAAGGCGTAGATATCGATGTTCTTCAATCCCAGTAAGCTATTATTCCTCAGCCCGACGCATAGTAATCGCTAGGAATCTTCTATTGTAGCCGGAAACGAGAAACCGGTCTTTGATTCAACAATGGATTCGGAGCTAGCGTCGGCTAGAGTTATAGATCCCCAAGGTAACAGAGACGAATGCTCACTGGGATTCTGAGACACCGCGATCGCAGCTCAGCAACAGCGGCACCAAGACTTCCACAGCAGAAATTGAAGAATCTTGAGGAAGACGTAGCACGCGGTGGTTTGGGGACTGAGGGCTGAGAAACCGAGAAAGGGTTGAAAGAACTTACTTGAGACGAAGCAAAGAAATCAATCGCCAGAAACTGAGATCAACGTTCGGTGTAAGTAGAAAAAATTGTCAAAGAATAAAAGTATGTTGATTATCGAAGAAGAGACGAAGAAGAATTGTGAGGCTTATGTCGAACAAGTGATCCCTAAATCTGTGAGGGCGATACTGTCTTTTTATGTAGGCAAAGTCCTCTCATCTTTATATTTACCTTTAAATGTAATTGAAAAATCATTAAGTGCCTATAGATGTAATATTCTCCCTAAATAACCATGATTCATGTGTTAAATCAAGCTAATCAGGTCAAAAATCGAATTTTACCAAACCTATGGCGGATTGAAAATTGAGGATTCTGAACACATACATTGGAGATCTTGAAAACGATTGAGAGATTATCAAAGAAGGCCAAAATCCGCACGGATTAGGCCTTTAAATCACTCAAACCGGTTAACAAAAATCAAAAGTTGCCAATTTGGTGTCATAATGGTGTTTGTCGGGTGTTAGAAAAATTTGTGGAAGAAGAAGAGAATCAAAGAACATAATGCGTACATGGGCCTCGGACGGGTGACGAGCATCACCCCCCTGTGGGTGTCGATCGTCATCCATGGATCGACTAGCTTTTCTTTTTTTTTTGTTTTTTTTTTCTTTAACTGAATAGAATATATACACGAAAATAAATATAAGTACAGGGAAAAAGAAACTTACCAGTGGGTTGCCTCCTACCAAGCGCTTGTTTTAAGCCTGTAGCTCGACTTGAAATGCTATTTAGACAGCTGGTGCATCATCCAGAGACACAATATGTCATTGGAATATCGGCTTGCGCCCAATAATGTTTCACCCTCTATCCATTGACAGTGAACTCCTCTCCTTTGGAGTTGAATCAGGACAATGGCACCATGTGGTCTAGCCTCTTTGACAATGAAGGAACCTGACCAACGAGATCACAGTTTACCAGGAAACAACCGTAAACGAGAGTTATAGAGAAGTACATGGTCATTGGGCTTGTAATGTCTGGAGATGATCTTTTTATCATGATATGCCTTTGTTCTCTCCTTGTATAACTTAGAGTTTTTATAGGCCAGATATCTGATTTCATCCAGTTCATTGAGCTGAATCAAGCGCCTCTCTGCAGCAGGCTTCAAATCAAAGTTCAGCTTCTTGATAGCCTATTTTGCTTTGTACTCCAACTCTATTGGAAGATAGCACGCCTTGCCATAGAGCAGATGGAATGGTGTAGTCCCAAGTGGTGTTTTGTAGGCTGTCCTGTGAGCCCATAGAGCATCATCCAGTTTCGCTGACCTATCCTTCCTTTTCTTCCCCACAGTCTTCTTCAGAATCTGCTTGATCTGTCTGTTGGAAACTTCAACTTGTCCACTGGTCTGGGGATGATAAGGCGTGGCCACCCTATGCTGAACACCATACTTCTTCAGCATCTTTTCAAAGACCTTGTTAACAGAGTAAGAACCACCATCACTGATAACAATTCGCGGGACACCAAATCATTAGAAAACAATGGTCCTAAACAGCTTCAAAACCACTGCAGCATCATTAGTTGGAGTAGCCAAGGCCTCTACCCACTTAGATACATAGTCACCAGCAACTAGAATGTATATGTTCCCATAGGATGAAGGAGAAGGACCCATGAAGTCAATGCCCCAACAGTCAAAGACTTCAACCTTATGAATGAAGTTCTGTGGCATCTCATGTCTTCTGCTAATCTTTCCTCTCCTCTGACATGTATCGCAGCGTGTAATGAATGCTTGTGCATCCTGAAACATAGTAGGCCACTAGAAGCCTGCTTGAAGAACTTTGGAGACTGTTTTGAAAGTGGTGAAGTGTCCAGCATACTCTGAGCCATGACAATGAAACAGGACGGCTGGGACCTCAGTTTCTGCTATGCATCTCCTGTAAATCCCATATGCACAATGTCTGTAAAGATATGGCTCATCCCAATAGAATTTCCTAAGTTCTCTTAAGAACTTCTTCTTAGCATATCCCTTAAAGTCATGTGGTTCATCCTCTGCAGCGAGATAGTTGGCAATATCAGCATACCAAGGCCTTTTGGGATCATTCACAGCATAGACTTTCTCTATAAAAACAGCTCCCAAGCTGGCACAAATCATCGCCAACGTCTGTGTCTGGAGATGAGCGTCACTAGAGTGGGTGGCGATCGTCACTGAGGTCGTATCTCGACTCGATCATGAGTCTGCTGAGTTGGTGACGAGCGCCACCCTCCTGGTGTTGCTCGTCACTGCCCTATAGTTCCGAGAAGATTGCAGGTTTTCAATATTTTCTTCCTGAAACCGAGTTTCTATCAAGTACATGTTCTCCTCTGGCAAGAAATCATTGATTGGGACATCATCTTCAATCATAATCCTAATGAGATGATCAACTACTCCATTCTCAACTCCTTTCTTGTCCTTGACTTCAATGTCAAACTCTTGAAGAAGCAGAATCCATCTCAACAACCTTGGCTTTGCATCCATCTTCTGCATCAAGTACTTGGGTGCTGAATTGTCTATATGAACCACGACCTTGGAGCCAACAAGGTACTGGCGAAACTTCTCAAAGGCAAAGATCACTACCAACAGTTCCTTCTCAGTGATAGCATAGTTCTTCTGAGCTTCATCCAATTTCATGCTGGCATAGTAGATGGCGTGTAGCTTCTTGTTTCTCCTCTGTCCCAGCACTGCTCCAACTGCAAAATCGCTGGCATCACACATCACCTCAAAAGGAAAATATCAGTCTGGAGGTTGCACAATAGGAGCTGTCACCAAGGCCTGTTTGATCTGCTCAAAAGCTGATTGACATTCTACAGAGATTTCAAACTTCACATCCTTGTAGAAAAGAGCAATAAGAGGTCTTGCAATCTTGCTGAAGTCCTTGATGAATGTTCTGTAGAACTCAGCATGACCCAGAAAACTTCTCACTAGTTTGAGAGAATCAGGCGCCTGCAAGCTTGTCATCACTTCAATTTTCGCCCTGTCCACTTCTATGCCATCTCCAAAGACTATGTGACCCAGAACAATGCCATTTTGTACCATAAAATGGCACTTCTCCCAATTCAGAACCCAATGCTTCTCTTCACATCTCTGCAGAACTGCAAACAAGTTTTCCAGACAACTTTTGAAGGAAGACCCATAGACTGAGAAGTCATCCATTAAGACCTCCATAAACTTCTCAAACATGTCTGTGAAAATTGACATCATACAGCTCTAGAATGTCGCAGGAGAATTACACAATCTGAATGACATTTTGTGATTTGTAAATGTGCCATAGGGACAGGTAAAGGTGGTCTTCTCCTGATCATCTGGATGGATGTTGATCTGAAAGAAGCCTGAATTTTCATCTACGAAGAAGTAGTACTTGTGATTTTCCAGCCTCTCCAGCATCTGATCGATGAATGGCAGTGGGAAGTGATCTTTCCTTGTGGCTGCATTCAGCTTCCTGTAGTCTATACACATCCTGTGTCCAGTCACTGTTCTATTAGGAATCAGCTAATCCTTGTCATTCTTCACCACTGTGACTCCTCCTTTCTTAGGAACCACATGAACCGGACTGACCCAAGCGGTGTCTGATATGGGATACATGATCCCAGCTTGCAGCAGCTTCATGATCTCCTCCTTGACAACATCCTGCAGGTTCAGATTCAGCCTCCTTTGATGCTCCACTGATTATTTCGATTCATCCTCTAGATGTATCCTATGTATGCACAAGTCTGGAGAAATACCTGAAATATCAACAAGAGAATAGCCAAGAGCTTTGCGAAATCTGCGCAGCTTGCTTAGCAAAAGGGTGAGCTTTGCATTGTTCAATGAAGCATTAAAAATGACAAGATAAGTGGAGTTTCTCCAAGGTTGGCGTACCTTAGCCCTGCAGAAAGCGGTTTAAGCTCAACTTTTGGTGCTTTTGTTGCACTCCAATCGCCCATTGCAACAGCTTTAGCAGATGTGCTGACTTGTTCTTCCTGTGCAACTAGTTGTATAACATGTGCAGTAGCATCCATCATCTTTGCATAACCAGTAGCAGCTGCATCTAAATGCTCAACCTCTGCTGTAGATGTGGTCAACGCCCTCTCTAAGGGATCTTCTGGACTCTTCTCTTGGAATATCTGCTCAGCGAGGTTGGTGGGAACATCCACATAGAATGTCTGTCCATTTATGATTGGCCTCTTCATCAGCTTGTCCATTTCTAATTGCATCACCAAGTCACCAACATTCAGCTCAATTCTTCCCTTCCTGACATCAATAATAGCTCCTGCAATAGCCAGGAAAGGGCTGCCAAGAATCAGAGGATCTTTGGGTTCTTCTCCATACTCCAGAACTACAAAATCAGTAGGAATCATACTATTTCCTACTTTGATAGGAAAATCCTCTATAACACCTTCATGGACACTGACAGATCTATCAGCTAGGACAAGAGATATCTTGGTAGCTTTAAAATCGGTCATCCCTAAGCTCTTGGAAACAGAATGAGGCATCAGGTTCATACTAGAACCAAGATCACACAATGATCTCTCTCAAACCTGTCTGAAAATATGGTGCAGTCCATTACAAAGCTTCCACGGTCTGAAAGCTTCTCAGGTACTCTGTTCTGAATCACTGCACTAACCTGCTCGTTGAACATCATTGCTCCCTGTTCCAGACTCAAGTTATTGGTCACCATCCTCTTCACATATCTCCTTATAACATGAGTAATCCTCACAGCATCAATCAAAGGAATCTCAATGACCAGTTTGTCCATGATAGCCTTGCATCTAGCATCTTCAAGCTCCTGTTTAGACTTCTTAGGATGCTTAGGATAGGGTACCTTAGACTTATACACTGTTTCCTTGGCATTGTTTGAAGTCTCAGGTGAAACAGCTTTGGTTCGTGGTTGGTGACGAGCGTCACCACTCAGGGGTGACAATCGTCACTCGTTCATTCTCAGCAAGAATTTCATCATCTTCAAACTCTTCAAGTCCAACGAATTCCTCTGAACTCAAACCCTTCTGCAACACTAGTTGCAGGTTCCTTCCACTCCTTAATGTGATGGCATTCACATGATGCTTTGGGTTAGCATCAGTCTGATACAAGTGGTATTGCCTCTTGTTGTCAATCACCCATTGTACTAGTCAATTGTAGTATGGGTTTTAATGTCAATCCAATTGGGAACAGTTGAAAACAGAAGAGCTAAGAGTGAAATCTCTAAGTCAAGCAAGCAGGAAAAGGTTTTTGTTGCCTAGGCAACTGTTCTAACAACCTAGTGTGATCAATCAACAAAAAAAGTGAAAACAAAAGCAAACTAAGCAGTTTTAAAAAAGAAAAAGAGAGCAAAACAGAGCAAATCCGAGATTCAAATAAGAGAAAGGCAAGTTTCTAGATGTGGTTATTGACTTTGGGGAATTTCAGACACTAACTAAGGCTGTTTCAAACTACATTGATTAAGCAAGTAAGCAAGCAATGGTGATTCCTAGACATAGAGTTCACAATTAAGCTAGCTAGATCCAATCTCTTGGCAAATAGCCCTTTGCTAAACATCTTTACAAGAACTAACTCTCATTAGTGCTAAAACATCAAGCAAGAAATAGTAAACAGCTCTATTCAAGTCAAAATGCTCCTCAGACAGTCAATCTCTTGAGCCAAGGTCAGCAAATCCTCTATTAAACAAGATAAGCATTTCATCAAACACTTGGTGGGCATAAGAGAAAGATAACAACCTAGATAAGTTTGATCAAGACTAATCTAGCATGAATAACAGAATAATAGAGAGGAACCCATAAACTGAAGCATTTAACAAGCCCTAATCAAGTCTTAAATTCCCCTAATCTACCATATCTAGAAACTCTAAGATAACTACTCACTCATACTCATGTTTAACACCAAATCACAAAGGAAAAGATGTTAATCATGATTAGAAGAGAGAATAAAGAAAGATTAAAGGTAAATACTAAAATATATTAAACAAAGCAAAGGATTTGTCTTACAAACTTAAAGAAAATGCTTAAGAACCGTATTTTGACAAGACCTGTCGAAAATCTGGAAAAGAGGCTATTTATAGCCTAGAGAAGAAAGCCCTAGAGTAATGGCGAAAGCGTAATTAAAACAGGTTCGGGCTGGGTCAGTATCGGTCAGTTACGTCGGTCTTCACTTATCGATATGGATCCCCATCGGTCTGGAGTGATCGACACATATGACCGAAATCAACTCGTTGTGTTTGTGTCGGTCACCCTTGACCGATACTGGTGATCGATACTGCTCCGTATCGGTCATCCTTGACCGATGTTCACCGTGCTCTGACCGAAAACTTCTGCAGAGATTCTCTGCTTTGATCCTTCTTGCTATCTTTTGCCCAGCTAGCATCCTGGATCATCCCCAAAACTCCTCCAAGCTCCTTTTAGCTCCAAAAGCACCTAAAAACATCCAAAATGCAAGGAAAAATGCAAACTATACTCTAAATGCAACCTAAGTCTAAAAAGAGAAGAAAATGGGACAAAAACTAAGGGAAAACATGCAAAAGAGGATCAAAATATGTACTAAATGCAGTCCTAAATGATGTAAATACAAGGGATATCAACACCCCCACACTTGCCTTTTGCTTGTCCTCAAGCAAATAAGAACAAATGGGAGAGTGAGGTTTGAAGGTGGGCATTCAGATTCCAAAAATGCAAAGGTAAAGAGATGGTTTCAATGCTTAAGTGCCTAGTTGTAGGATGCAAACATAATCAGCTATACTTTAAAGAACCTAGCCATGCTCAGCATGTTTTAAAATGATCTCAAATCTTAACCTAGGCAAATGCTCAAATCAACAAACTCTTTAACATTCAATTAAGTTCAGAACATGAATCATGCTTATGCAAATCAAGTGAAGACATTTGGTTAAAAAGGGGTAAGGTTATGAGATAAGAATGATCTCATTTAAGCACAGGGTTTTAAAAACATAAGGGATCACTCAATGAAATGACTTCATCTTAGGCAAAATACTAAAGGTAAAAGCACACTTATGCATGCAATTCAAAGCTCTCTTCTACCCTTATTTCCCAAAGATGAGTCCTAAGCATTTCTAAACCCAAGAGTGAACCCTCTAAGTCTACCCTTTCCTAAACTCTACCATTTACCCTTCTTCAGGGCTGGGGAAACTTCTTCTTTTTGCTTGTGTGGCTGCTTCTTTTTGGTTGGGACTTGCTCTTCTTTGTTGTGTTGGCACCTTCATCACCTTTGGTGGATTGCTTCTTGGTCAGATTTTTCTTCTTTTGGACCTTTCTAAGCATTGTTGTTGGCGCCAGTTCTTCTTTTTGAACTTAGTGCTTTTATTCTCCCTTTGCTTAACCACAATACTAAACTGTTTCCCCTTTCCTACCATTTCAAATCTTTTCCCTTTCTTTCAAAACATATAAACATGAATGATACAAGACTCGAAATCACTTCATGTAATGTTCCCTTGAAATCGTTGCTTCTAGCTTAAAGGGGTGGAATGAAGACTTGAATGATTGAAAGTCTGGTTGAAGCTTGATGACCACAAACTCCAAAGGTTAGACTATAGTTATTCAAGGGCTAATCCTCACAAGAACAACTAGATTCTACACTTCTCACAAGCTCTTTGAATCTCTCAAAAGAACTTAATAAAAAGCAGGAACAAGATTGTAAACAAAGAGATACTTTTCTTTGAAACAAAACAACTTTCTTTGATTAATGATTTCGTGATGTGAATAATACAATGTAATGAGCTTATATAAGGCTCAAAGAATTGACATAAAACGGTCATAACATATTAGTGAAGTAAAGATCAAGAAATAATCTTCAACTAGCCGTTAGGCTTAAATGGGAGGATCCTTGTCTTTGGCGCTGAATGGGGTAACTCTTGAAGGTCTTTGGCACGAAATGAATGCCCTGAATCTTCTGGTGATGATGAAGGGTCGAGATTGAGTGGCTGATGTAGTCGTTGGTCCTTCTTTCCTTGCTTTCTTCTTGAACCAATAAAGTTGGTTCCATCTTTGGTAAGTAGCTCTCCTTTGATATCTTCTTGGTTTTGGCTAGTTTGAGCTTGGCTATTGACTTGGTCTGGCGGTTTAGGGATCTTCACAGCTTCAGTAATCATCAAAGGACGGTTGAATGATGGCTTCATAGAATATAAATCCGAACTTTCCATCGATGACTCCAATAATGCTCCATTGGCTTGATTTGGCGGTTTAGGTGGATTTGATGATTCTCCTTTGGTTAGGCTCCGGTTTCCAGCTTGTATAATGGCTTGTATATCTTCTGATGTCTTCTGGGAATATAGAATAGGAGGGTGGGTCGAATAAAATGTGCTTCTCCTCCAAGTTTCCTTAAACGGCTCCCAATTGGTTCTAGGCGCCTGGTTAGCTCTTCTGGTGGTTTGATCTTGGTTCTCTCCTGGTTTAAATAGAACTGGCGGTTCCTTTGGTTGAATAAAGGACCCCTCTTGACATATAACTCCTCTCTGGTTCGTTGATACTCCTTGGAATCCTCTTGAATCCTCAGCTACAAGCAATGCTTCTCCTGGTTTAGTTCCTTTGCTCCTTTCCTTGCTTGCTCCGGTTGTGTGAGCCTTGATGCTTACATCAATGAAGTTCAAACCACTTACACTACCCTTTTAAACCCCAAAACTCCTATCTAGAATCAAGCTCAAGAAGCAAGCTGATATCTTCAAGAGAGCTAATCATTGCCAGCCGTATTCCTAACACTTTTTGCCAAGACAAAATCAAAAATGCAATGCAAAGGCCTCACAGCTCTCACAATAGTGTTTATGCTCAAAAAGAGGTTTTGGTTAAGGGTGAGGATGTAACTGTCCCATAATTATGAGTATCAGCTATTTCAATCAACAAGAGTGGTAGAAAGGAGAAAGATGATCCAAATATGTATATGGTAGCCATGAATTCACTTTTTAATGCATAAGACATGATAAATAAAAGTCCAAATAAAAGTTCAAGTTGATAGAGTTGATTTTCAGAGAACAAATGCTTTCAGAATGAGATGAGAAGACCAAATCTAGCAATCTAAGCATGGTTCAGCCTTAACTTCTAGCAATCATATGATGCATCAAACAGCTAAGCATTTAAAAACTGAAATCATCTCTAAACACTAAGCACTTTACAAGGAAAATTCATCATAATGCCCTATGCAAATGCAATGCAACCTATGTGTCAAACACTAGACTCAATCTTATAAGAATGAAATGCAACTACATGCTTTCTTTTTGGTTTGCAAAAATGCAAATTTTTCAAATTTTTTGATTTTTTTGTGTTTTTCTACGCCTTATATGAATGCATGATATGCATGAGGCTCAAAGTGAAAAGAAAAAGAAAAAAATAAGAAAACAGAACACAAAGTCAAACCCCAAATCTATCCCCCACACTTAAATTACACAGTCCCTTGTGTAATGAAAGCAATGGAAGAGAGAAGCAACAAAATATATTACAGAAATAAAAAGATGCAATGGTATAAAACAATGGAAAGGATGTGGTACCTTGTTCAGTGGTAGGAGTGGTGGGATGATTCTGAGGTTTGAGGAGACTTGCTAGCTCTCCTCTTCTTTCTCTCATAAACTTGAGTGGAATGCTCTGCTTCTTGAGGTGTTTAAACCCAGCTTGACCATAGATGCTCAGCTTGTGAAGAAGTCTCTTGTGTGCCCCATTGCCATGTCTCCTGAACTTCAGAGGGGTTGTGGTTTGGCGCCTCCCAAGCTGATGGAACATGGGCTCTTGGCTCATAGGATGAGGCCCTTGGTTGTGCCCATGTACCCCACTGGTCACTTGGTTGTGCGTGGAATGAGTGTCTTCCATGGGGGTTCCATACAGCTTCCTCCTCTTCAGTTGGTTCAGCTTGGTGAAGTTGCTCTTCTTGGTGAGAGTTGAGCTCATGGGTGTGGCTGTGGTGGGAAGTTTTTGCTGATGTAGCCTTGTTCTTCCTGAACTTCCCTTTCACCAACTTCATAAGCCCTTTGATGGCTTTGTCTTGCCACTTGCACCACTTCTGGAGTGTGTTGATGTGCTCATGAGCTGCTCTTAAAGAGCTTCCTTGGATGGGTGCTTCATAGGGCTGGAAGTGGAACTGCTTTGAGCTGTAGCTCAACACTTCTTCTTCTTCTTCAAGCTCATCTTCTTCATAGGTTCCTCCTTGGCCTTCAGCGCCAGCAGTAGCATTCCATTGGTGATTTTCTTCTTCTTCTTCTCCAATTTCTTCGGTGTTCTCTTCTTCTTCACTGTCTTCTTCTCCTTCTCTAGGAATAGGGCCGCCTGTGTAGAGCTACTCAGTGCTTGGGTTGAAGCTGATGTTGCTTTTTCTGATGAAGGATGTAAGCTTTGGATTGGGTAGGAGGACTTTTGTTGGTGTGTCAAAGCCTGTGATGAAGTTGTATACATGCTTTCCACCAATGATTCTTTCAAGGTAGTGGCTCCTCTTGAGATAATAAATGCCAATCCATAGTGGCTCAAGTACATCATCTTCATGTCTCTCAAGGTCTACTCCACTAGCTTGTAGAACCGCTGTCACAACTCCCCCAATGTGCACTTGAGGGCTGCTCTCCTTCTTCGTCTAACTTAAAACCCAGCTCTGATAGGAACAGAGCTGTTCCATCAGCATAGATACATAGCAGGGATAGCTTTTCGGTGCTTGGAGAGGTTCTCCATATTCGTCGCCTCCCAAAAGATCATACAGTCCTTGGTATATCAGATCTGCCTCCCATCCTGTGAGATATGATGTCTCCTTCCTTGCAAAGAGTGTATTCGCATGTGCCTTGTGGACAAATCTCACAGCTGGATGCCTGAGGTGCTGGTTCCTTGATCTTCCAGGAGTGTATTGCCCAGCCCCAATAATGCCCCACAGCATGTTGTGCTGCTTACTGGGGATTTCGAACCTGCTCAGCTTGGTGAGGCGGGACTTCAGATCTAGAGCCTTGGCGATCGTCGTGAATGTTGGGGAAAACTTTTCCTTGCCAATCCGAAAATGAATCCATCCATCGCAATTAGAGAGTTCACTGTCTTCATACCAGACCACCTTGAGTGTGGAGAGGAATTGGTAAGTGAGCTGTTGGTAAGATGGGAGTGGCATTTCCATGAAAGCTCCAAGGCCCATGCGCTCAAATATGGCTTTGCAGTCACTATAGAGTCCCAGCGCCTTCATTGTGGAGGTGCATGGATATCTTGTTGGATTGAAAGTACACTGTTTGAAAGCCTCCTTGAGTGCTCTAGCAGCATTGCCCTTCTTTTGTTGATTTGCTCCCTCATCTCCAACTGTCTCTTTCCAGCGGCTTTGGAGGATTCCTCAGCAGCAGCGCCCTTTCCTTTATATTTCTTAGTTCTTGGTTTGATTGGTTCTTCCTGCGGTGCTTTTCCCTTTTTCCTAGCAGCTATGTTTGTTCTTCCCATGGTACCTTCAGCAGCAAAACTTGAAAACCAGGTAAGTGAAAGAATAAAAGCTGAAGAACCAAATAGCTGAAAGCTTTTGAAGGAAAAAAAATCTTTAAGCTAAGCAAAGTCTAACAAGTCCTAACAACAAGCTTAAACTTCTTCAAAGCAAGAGGATATCAAAAGCTAGCAACTAAATAAGCTAGGATGAATAGAAGATAAACAGTTATGCATGACACTCTAGCAAAATGGTTCTTAGGCAAAAGAGATGATGATCTTGCAAATGGATGAAGATGAACAAGCAATGAGGTAAATAGACATTAAACAGAACTTCAACATCTAGCTTGATATTTCAAAACCAATCCATATTGCAAAACTATAGCACAACGATTAAAACTAAACACTACTTGCTCTTAAAAACATCTACTAAGCGATTTTGAACATAAGCAAAGAGTAAGAGCAAAGAGAGATAGTTTAGGAAGCAGACCTTTAGTGGAGCCTTTGAACACATAGAGAAAGCAATAAAAGAGAAAGAGAACTAATAATTTTGTGCTTTAGGTGAGAAGAAGAGTGAGTTGAAGTGTGAAGAGAATTGAAGGAAATTGTTGCTTAAATAGAAAAGAGAGGAAACCAAAGGAATCAAAGGTTGGTGAGGGAACATAAGGAATCAAAAGTGTGGGGGACAAAAACAAAAGTGTTCAGAAGCTAAGAAAGACGTCAGAAAGAATCCCATTTGAAAATTTAAACTCCATTGGCTCCAAACCAAAGGAGGTAAAAAATTTTGAAAGTTAAGGTACTTCCCTCGGATGGAATATCGGTCACACATGACCGATATAACTGGCCTAATAGGAGTATCGGTCATGAGTGATCGATATTAGAGACTGATGTGCTTTCTGGGATTAATATCGGTCATCACTGATCGATATACTTGACCGAAATCCATCTGATGTGATTATATCGGTCATGAGTGATCGATACTGGTGACCGATATGTTTCCAAGAATCTTATCGATCACCACTGATCGATACACTGGACCGAAAATCACACGATGAGTTTATGTCGATCAAGTTTGATCGATGTGAATGACCGAAATGTGTCCTCCTTTCAAACTTCTTTCCATATCGATCACAAGTGACCGACATGTTGACTGGTGCAGACTGGCTCCACTGATATAGATCAAACATGATCGATACTGATGACCAGAAATCTGTGTATCGGTCTGTCATGACCGATACAAATGATCGATATCAGCCAGAATACACATGTTCTTTGTCCCCTTCAGACTTTCTCAAACCCCAGTTCGAATCCTGTTTCTATACACTAAAACAAAGCATAAAAGATAATCTAGAAAGCATAATATATACAAAAGGATACCATGGGACTACCTCCTAAGTGTGCTTGTTTAAAATCACTAAGCTTGACTTTGATTACCTCTTGGTTAGTGAGTAGAGGTGGATGGAGCTGGTGCTCCTACCTCTTTCTTCCTCCAGACCCATGTTCCCTTTGATAGTTGCTTGCGTTTCTCATGAGCTAACATCCTATGCCTTTTATTCTTGACATTTGGTGTGGCTGAAGGTGTCACTTCCTTGGCTGTTGAGTTGTCAATATCCTTCAAACTTTCCTCAAGCTTAAACTTGGTATTCTGATCCTTATTTGGTTCAGAGCAAAACAGAGCAATACAGAGCAAATCCGAGATTCAAATAAGAGAAAGGCAAGTCCCTAGATGTGGTTATTGATTTTGGGGAATTTCAGACACTAACTAAGGCTGTTTCAAACTACATTGATCAAGCACGTAAGCAAGCAATAGTGATTCCTAGACATAGAGTTCACAATTAAGCTAGCTAGATCCAATCTCTTGGCAAATAGCCCTTTGCTAAACATCTTAACAAGAACTAACTCTCATTAGTGCTAAAACATCAAGCAAGCAATAGTAAACAGCTCTATTCAAGTCAAAATGCTCCTCAAATAGTCAATCTCTTGCGCCAAGGCCAGCAAATCCTCTATTAAACAAGATCAGCATTTCATCAAACACTTGGTGGGCATAAGAGAAAGCTAACAACCTAGATAAGTTTGATCAAGACTAATTTAGCATGAATAACAGATTAATAGAGAGGAACCCATAAACTGAAGCACTTAACAAGCTCTAATCAAGTCTTAAATTCCCCTAATCTACCACATCTAGAAACTCTAAGATAACTACTCACTCATACTCATGTTTAACACCAAATCATAAAGGAAAAGGATGTTAATCATGATTAGAAGAGAGAATAAAGAGAGATTAAAGGCAAATACTCAAATATATTAAACAAAGAAAAAAATTTGTCTTACAAACTTAAAGAAAATGCTTAAGAACAGTATTTTGACAAGACCTGTCGAAAATCTGGAAAAAGAGGCAATTTATAGCCAAGAGAAAAAAGTCCTAGAGTAATGGCAAAAGCATAATTAAAACAGGTTTTGGTTGGGTCAGTATCAGTCAGTTACGTCGGTCTTCAGTGATCGATATGGATCCCCATCGGTCTGGAGTGATCCACACATATGACCGAAATCATCTCGTTGTGTTTGTGTCGGTAACCCTTGACCGATACTGGTGATCGATACTGCTCCATATCGGTCATCCTTGACTGATGTTCACCGTGCTCTGACCGAAAACTTCTGCAGAGATTCTCTGCTTTGATCCTTCTTGCTCTCTTTTGCCCAGCTAGCATCCTGGATCATTCCCAAAACTCCTCCAAGCTCCTTTTAGCTCCAAAAGCACCTAAAAACATCCAAAATGCAAGGAAAATGCAAACAATACTCTAAATGCAACCTAAGTCTAAAAGGAGAAGAAAATGGGACAAAAGCTAAGGGAAAACATGCAAAAGAGGATCAAAATATGTACTAAATACAGTCCTAAATGAGGTAAATACAAGGGATATCACAGTCCATCAAGGAAGGAATCCTTCTTGCGTATGAACAGTTCCTGCAGTTTGAGCAACCTGAACATCCAGCTTCATGTGAGCGTTCAGACTCTCAAATTTTCCACTCAGGTCCTGATACAGTGAATCTATCTTGCCATTGAAGTCCACTGTCATCTTCTGCTGTCCTTCTAAGATCTGCTCCAGCATAGCTTCCATCTTATTGTATTGTGGAGGTGCAGCTTGGTAGGAAGAAGAACCATAATTCACGTTGAAGTTGCTGTTGTTCTGGTAAGGTTTTTGAAACTCAGTCTTCTGAAACTGAAGCTTTGGCGTGTAACCAGAAGGATTCTGGTTTCCTGTGAAGGTGCTCTTCTGATTGTTGCTATTGTAACGTCTGTTCCATTGCTGATTCTCAAACCTTTGACCCTGAAATCCTCCAGCATTGATGAAGTTAAAATCCTCCTGCTCAATCTCCTCTGGATTTACGAAAGTCTCCACTTCTGCAGCAAACTGGACTGATTTCTTTCCCACCAGAAGGCTACGCATACTGTCCAGCTTAGCCTTAACTTCAGCAATTTGGTTCCCCTCATTCAAACCCGCCTGCTTCATCCTCTGAAAATCAGCATTCTTGGTGCTGTTACTGCAGACGAAGTTCTCAATCAGAGTTATTGCAGCTTTTGGAAGGTTAGTGTCGAAGTTTCCACTACTAGCAGCATCCAAAGCCATCTGATACTTCCAGTCCACTTCTCTGTATAAAATTCCAAGCAGCTGCGCCTGATTGAAACCATGATGAGGCCAGTCTCTCTGATAAGACTTGAATCTCAGCCTAGAAGCTTTAAAAGCTTCAGTAGGACCTTGGGAGAATGAAGAGATTTTTATTCTCAGCTCATCTGATCTAGCATCATTGTAGAAGTTGTTCAGAAAGGCGTTATTGGTGTCTTTCCAAGTGGTCAGCGATCCAGGCTCCAGTTGCTTCAGCCAAGAAACAGCATCTCCTCTAAGAGAGTAAGGAAACAGCTTGCAGAAAAGGAAGACATTGCTAACTCCATTAGCATTAACACTTGAAGCCAAATCCTCAAACCTCTCAATGTGATCCATAGGATGCTCATGTGGTAAGCCATGAAAAGGATGCTGACCCACCAGCTGATAATAAGCAGGCTTGAGCTCAAAATCGTTCCTCTGGAATGCAAGAGGGCGGATTGCAGCTCTGTTGGTATAAATTGTTCAGGTCTGTTGTAATCTCCTAGAGTCCTCTAAACAAAACCACCAGCAACAGAAACTCCAGCCTCATTCGGCACTTGTTGAACCATCTGTTAAACTATGATATTCCCATTCTGATCCAGTCTCTGCCCTTCTTCATTCCTCCGGTTTCCATCTCTGTCAACAATGTGACCTTCTGCATCTTCAACCAAGATCAGCGGATTGACCATTGTAGATTGCTTCTTAGCTTTCCTGATGGTCTTTTCCAACTTAGCTAGTTTGTCAATGCCCAAAGTCACAAGCTCCTTCTCTTTGTTGCTTCTGGTACTGCGATTAGGCATACACCTGAAACCAGCACAAAGAAAAGTAGCAAAAGTTAGTAAACAAATAAAAACTTAGACAAAATCCTAATACTAAAAATTGATAGGCAGCTATTACTCCCTGGCAACGGCACCAAAAACTTGATAGGGCTCAGATTTTACCCAATTAATTAACTACTGCAAGTGCATAGCAGAGCAGTTGTAGCATAAAAAGTATATCGAATCCCAAGTGAGTAAACTTACTACACAAGCGATTTTAGATTCGGATTAAGCTAAGCAGTAATGAGTGAATGTAATGCGAAATAACTATAGTAATGAAATCAGACGATTTGTTAATTGATATATGTTTCGTAAAGCTAAAAGCGCTAAGTTAGGACAATTCGCAGTTTGAATCCGAGAAAGTAGAATGCATGCAAGCAGGAATGAATTAAAACCGTCTTAAACTCAAAACTCAGAAGCGATGTGAATGCAAGTATAGATGAAGAACCAATGGATTTTCTAACAGTTTAGCAATTCTAAAAACTCTTCATCAACCCTTGAAAAGCCCTAATTTAACTGACAGATTACTCAGACATGATCATGAAGACACAAAGCATAACTGAATAAAACTACATTAAAAGAGTAGAGTAAAATATAAAGGGGATTGAAATCTTCTCTAAAAGAGTACATGATTTGTCTCCCCAAAAACTCTGAATAAATTTCTGTCTAAAGCTCTCTGAATTCTAAAATCTAAGATCCAAGCCAACAATGGCTGAAAACCTAATATATACAAGCTACAACACGAGCTGGGGTCTTCTTGAAAATAATGGAACTTCTTGGCCGAAAGTGCAGTTTCATCGCCATCGTTTAATTTAAGTCGCGATCACTCTTCAGATGCGGGTGACGAGCATCACCCTTGAGTGGTGACTATCGTCACCAATGCCAATCGATGCCTTCTGAGTTGCTAACTTCGTGGTTGATTCTTGCATTGATCCAAAAAGTTCCAAAACCTCAAATTCTGCTCGAGACATGCTATAACCTGCAATGACTCTACTAGGAGTTTTAAAAGACCAAAAAGACTCAATAAAAAGGACTTATACCATGGTTAAAAACCATAAAACCATGATATATCATGCAGCACCTCGATGTAGACTGTGTCTTAGGATCCTCGGGCTAGTCTTCTTCCTCACGTATCGTGGCTTGTATCGGGCACACTCCTCGGAGGTTGTGCTCGATGCACCATCTCGATATGGGACCAGACGTGGTAAGTCTCCTTCTTTGACATCTCTTCGAACATGAGCTGCTTCCATCTCCTCCCCAAACTCCAAGAACCTCCAAAAACACCTCAGAAACACCACAAACATGCAAATGTATGCAATCCTAGACTGAATGCATGCAATGTTGATTTTAAGTGCAAATGAGACTAAAATGCTAAACTAACATGCAATAACAAGGGAAAAGATGCATGGAATGAGCCTAAAATACTTTAATATACCAAGCTATCATAGAGTATGATAGAATATCAAGAGTTACTAGAAGCGCTGAAAGTGAGAGTTCTACTAAGAAGGAAATCAAAGCTTTAAATGACAAGCTTGATAAGCTTGTGAGAGTGTCATTCAAGAATGTGAGCTATATGGGTGAAGTTGATGCTACAAAAGGAGAAGATCAGACAGTTATAGAAGAGGAAGCCTTCTACATGAACCAACAAGGAGGTTTCGACAATTACAAGAATCATCCTAACTTCTCTTATAGAAGCACCAACGTGGCCAATCCTCAAGATCAGATATATCCTTCACAAGGTGCTTAATAAAGCCAAGGAGCCAAGCCTTTTGTTCTTTTCAACCAACAGCAAAACATTGCTCCAAGACCACCATTTCAAGGACGATTTCAGCAATCTAACTATCAGGCTAGACCAGCTTTTGTGCCACCAGGTTTTGGCAATGCACAAGGCTCATCTAGTACTCAAGATGGTGAGATAAACAACAACTTATGAATGGTCAAGCCAATACCACAATAGAGCTGCATAAGAAGTTTGCTGAAGTGCACAACAAGATTGATGCTACAACATGTGATTTGAATGGAAAGCTTGATGCTTTAAACCGAAGGGATAAGTCTCTAGAGAGCAAAAAATCTTCATCTTCAAAACCTTAGAACCATTTACCTTGAAAGAGTGAACCTAATCCTAAAGAATTCTGCCATTTGATTGCTGAAGAGGATGAAGAGTTGAGTGATGATGCTTCATTGGAAGATCTTGGTTTTATGCTTTAAGAGCTCTTACTCCATAGGGACATGGAGGATTCTAGGCATGGGGGATATGTTTTAAACATAACTATTGATGATTAAGAAGCTGCGAACATTGTTGAGTAGTTTCTTCAAGTTTTGGATAGACAAGGGGAGATTGCTTTATAGAAGGAAAAGGCTGAAAAAGAAGCGGTTGAGAAGGTAGAGGCTGAGAAAGCCTTGGTTGCACCTAATGAATAAGCTAAACCAGAGCTTAGTGAAGCTGATAAGGAGCTTGTAGAAGAATATCAAGTTATGATGGTCTTTGCTAAAGAAAATCCTGAAGATTTCAAAGAGCGGCATGCACGCCAAGTGGGGACTTCTTCAAGCAACAATGAGAAGGGTAAAGCTGCTGAGATTCAAGCCTACTCACCACCAATTCCTTACCCCACAATGCACTTTACAAAGGCTCAAAGAGCAGTCTACTCAAAGTTCAGAAAGTATATAGAAGATTCTGGTATTAAGCTGCCTCATGGTACCACATTGCTTGAAGTAAAGGATCAAATCAGGTTTCTCAATGAAGTATTTGACAAGCTAGAGGTTGTGGAGTCAATACTTGAGAATGTGGGAGCTAATATGAAGAGGAGCAAGGAAGTGAAGACCTTAACCAAGCTGCCTAATCCTGGAAAGTTGCTGGTTACTTGTGAGCTTGAAAAGCTATACAATGTAGAAGCCTTATGTGATTCAGGTTCTACAGTCAATGTCATGTCTCTCCACTTGAGTCAGACCTTGGGAATCAAAGAGCTGACGCCTTGCTAGGCATCTATCACCTTTGTGGATAACACTTCTAGAAGACCACTTGGGATGGTGAAGGATTTCCCTTTGAAGTTTGGTAATTGCTTGATACCAACAGATTTTGTGGTTATGGAGAAGATATATTCAAAAGTGGTACCACCTCTACTAGGAACACCTTTCTTGGCTACAGCAAGCGCTCAAGTAGACTTCAAGAGGGGCTCAGTGATTTTGAAGAATGTTGATGAGTTCAAGGTGTACAAGATTGTGGAACCATTGTCGAGGAAGAGAGTGAACAACAGTAACTTCCGGAGTGTGTGGAGTAGACTATGAGCTTCACAACGAGCAGGCTAATGCGAGACATTCTTCCTGATGAGCCAAAAGAGAAGCATGACACTGAGAAGAAGTTTGAGGATGGACTGAAAGAAGAATAGGTTTTAATCACCAAGGAAGTGAAGCCTTTGAGCATCACACAAAGTGTCAAGAAAAGGTGAACTAAGAAGTCAGCTCATGATAAGAAGAGTCTGCTATCAGTTGGTACTTGGGTCTACATGAAGAACAGAAAAGGAGCTTCAGCTTCATCAACTTCTTCCCACTAAGTCTCCAACCATTGAAGTCAAGCTTAGTGACGTAAAACAAGTGATATCTCATACATTTGCATCATAAGCTTGCATTTAGTTCATGTTTTGGTCTCTTTTTGCATGGTTTCCTTCTCTTTAATCCCATTTTCCTTTCCTTTTAGACTTATGTTGCATTTAGGTTGTAGTTTGCATTCTGTATGCCTTAAGGATGTTTTTAGGTACTTAAGAAGCTACTGGGAGCAAGAAGGAAGTGTGGGAATGGTTCAAGGAGTTAGCCAAGCTGAGAAGGAGCAAAAGGAGCTAAGGGAGCTGATTTCTGGTGTTCCATCGGTCATGGCATGGAGCACATCAGTCAATGGTGACCGATGCAAAGCAACAGAGAAGCGGGTGAATCTCATCGGTCATCTGCATCGGTCACTTATGACCGATGAGAAGAGACAGGACACTTGCATCGGTCAAGAGCATCGGTCAAGGCTGACCGATGGGATCCAGCCGAGTGTCCAAAGATTCACATCGGTCACCAGTATCGCTCATCAGATGACCGATGTAAAGCAAGAAAGAAGAGCATCGGTCATCCCCATCGGGCACTAGTTACTGATGCTGACCCAGAACGAAGACAATTTATTTACAATTTTGCCATTTCGCTTAGACTCCTATAAATAGTTCAAATCCCTAATTTTTGGGAACTGGCTTTTATCCAATAGTTCTTACCTCTTTTGTTTTTGTTTTGATCTTGTAGTTTGAATATTTGCTTGATTTTAATAAGAGTTTGCATTTATCTTCTTGTTTAATCTCTCTAATCATGCTTTGCTATCCTTTTCTCTTTGGATTGATGGTTTTGATGGTGATTAATGAGTAATGACTTAGGGATTCGAGATGGGTTAAGTTTAGGGAAGTTGAGGCTTGATCTGTGATTGCTTAGTGTTAATTCTTCTATTTCCTTTCTTGATTTCTGTGTTTAATACCTGATTAGCTTTAGCTATGTTGATTAGGACCTTAGGCTCATTTTATTCCCACCAAGTGTTTGATGAAATTCCTGAACTGCTTTGCAAGAGAATTGCTTATCCTAGCTCAAGAGATTTACTGTCTAGGGAGTGATTTGGCAATATAGGATTGATAGATTGTCTTAATGCTTGCTGTTTGTCATTTTACTAATGAGAATTAGTTCTTGATTTGATGATTAGTAAAGAGATTAGTACCAAAAGATTGGATTAGTCATATAAATGAATCCTATGCATAAAAAATAGCATTGTGTGAGTTTGTATGCATCATAGGTTGAGTTGATAGTTCCCTAGCACCAATTATCCCATCTCAAGTCTTGTCCTTCCTCTATTTTTAGTCTATTTAGAATTTTCTCTGTTTTTGCCTTTGTTCTAGTTGATTTGCTTGCTGTTTACTTTTAGTTTGGTGTTTGCTTCAGTTCTGTTTGATCACTTAGGTTGTTAGACATTTAAACTCTCTCTATATCTGCTTGAATTAGGAGCATTCCTGCTGTTTCAATCTTCCCTTTTTGGATTGACATAAAACCCTTACTACAATGACTAGTACAAAGGGTGATTGAGAAAGAGACTCAAAACTCTTGTAACAATTTGGCGCTGTTACCATTAGGGGAAAGCTTTGTTCAGTAGGATTTGTAGAGATCTTGAGATCAAGCTTTGTTTTTTCGTTTTTGGTTACTGATTTCTCTTTTGGTTTAGAATTTCTTTTGTCGGTACCACAACATTTGCTCTTAAGTGTTTACAACTACAACTGAGGTTCAAGGTTAAGGATTTTGGGTTTGCAGAATCAGAAGTCAGCTGTTGAAGCATGGAAGAACATCAATATGCTGCTGGTATTGGTTTGCAAGGTCCACAATGTCCACAAGGTCTTCAAGGGATCCAAGGCTTACAAGGACAGCAAGGTCCACCTGGTTTACAAGGAGCTTGGGTTCAAAGACCATTGAGACCTATAGGTGCTGCTGATATACCTTCAAGTTATGCTTCAAGACAAGGTATTCTTCCACCTATGGAGACTCATCACTATGAGATCAAGAGCAGTATGATTACTATGGTTCAAGAGAGGCAGTTCTTTGGATTGCCCAACCAAGATCGTCTAGAGCACTTGGATCACTTTGAGAGGATAAGTGCTTTGACAAAGCTTAGTAGAGTTTCAGATGATGGTTTGAAGCTCAGATTATTCCCATTCTCTCTTGGTGATAGAGCTCAAATGTGGGAAAAATCTCAAGCACAAGGCAGCATCACCACTTGGGACCAATACAAAGGTGATTTCTTAACCAACTTCTTCTCTCCCTCAAGAACTGCACAGTTCAAGAATGAGATCACAAACTTCAAACAGTGGTCTAATGAGAGCTTTGGAGACACTTGGGAAAGGTTTAGAGGCTTCATTCACCAATGCCCTCACCATGGCTTCACCAAAGAAATGCTGTTATCCACACTCTATAGAGGTGTTCTCCCAATCATAAGAATCCTTCTAGATACAGCAAGCAATGGCTATTTTCTTGGCAAAGGTGTTGATGAAGGATGGCTACTAGTGAAGAACATGGCGCTCAGTAATTGGGACTATGTGGATCATAAGGAGCAACATACCAAGGCAGCTGAAGAGAAGCTAGATACTGCACTGCTTGAGATGAAGGCCCTGCAAGAAAAGGTGGATATGTTGTTGAATGGAGCCATCAAACCTCTTCAGAATGTTGATCAACAAAGCCACTACAAAGAGCATCAAGTCAAATCTGTTCTGATACAAGAGAAGCCAGCAATGAGACAAGGCTATGATGTATGTCAACAACAGTCCAATGAAGACTCTTACATTCAAAAACATCATGGTTCTTCTTCTCAAGCAGTTGGCGCCACCATCTCTCAGTCCTCTGAAACTTTAGACCTTAAGCAAATGCTCCTTCAAATGCAACAAATTCAAACTGCAGAACTTCAAAAAAGAATGGATGTTGAAATTCAAAAGAGTATGACTGATATTCAGAGAATTATGGCTGTTAAAATACAAAAAGGCATTGACTCCAGCCTATAATCCCAACTAGGCTCTTTGAATATGCAGATCAGCAAACAAGAGAGCATTGCTCAACCATCAACCTCTTCACTTGCACAAGAGTGTGTCAAAGCTCTCACCTTAAGAAGTGGGAAGCAACTCCCTCCAAGAGTGGTGCTTTCTACACCCAATGTGGACATTGTGGAACAAGAAGAGGGGGTGGTGGTCAAAGACACTGAAGAAGCTAAAGAGGATGAAGTGGTTGAAGCTGAAAAGGGTTAAAAAAACACCAAATCCAAAGAGGTGGTTAAGGAGAAACCAAGAGAAGCACCTTAGGAGTTAGTCAAAGAACCAAGATACATTCCTCCACCATATCAGCCTACAATACCATTTCCTGGAAGATTTAAGAAGCAACTCATTTATAAGTATAAAGGCCTCTTTGATGAGCAGATGAAGAAGATTCAACTCACTATGCCATCGCTAGATGCTTTTGTCTTGGTTCCACCTTACCAGAAGTTCTTGAAAGATGATGTGGTTGAGAGAACAAAGTATCTGCAAGGGATGGTGATACTAACACATGAGTGCAGCGCCATCATTGAACAAAAAAGGATAGCTCCTAACAAGCTCAGTGACCCAGGAATTTTTACCTTGCCTTGCTTTATAGGTCCACTACTGTTTGAGAAATGCTTGTAAGACTTATGAGCTAGTGTAAGCCTAATGCCTTACTCTATAGCTAAGTGCTTTGGGTTCACTAAATTCAAGGACTGCAGAATATCTTTGGTGTTGGCTGATTGATCAGTAAGACTCCCTAAGGGACAGCTTGAAGATGTGCCAATCAGAATAGGGAATGTTGAGATACCCACTGATTTTGTTGTTCTAGAAATGGATGAGGAACCTAAGGACCCTTGATATCTCCATTATTTATACCGTTTTAGCTTGCATTCATCACTAGTTTTAGTCATTAAACATGCATATTTTGCTTCTTCTTGTCCCATTTGCATACATTTAGGAGTTAGTGTAGTTTTAGGAGCTGCATTGCATTTGGAGTTTTATTCAGGTACTAGAAGGAGTGTGGAGGTCATGTGGTGCAATGGGTGTGAGCTGGGAATGGAGCAAGGCAAGGGACAAAGGTGGATAGGCCAATATCAACATGGATATCGACATCATATGATCGATACAGAGCATATTGATGGGAGTATCGACCACTTCAGTATCGATACAGTAAAGGCATGGTGAGAAGGAAGCATATCGACTAGGAGATACCTCGCTGCAACAGAGGGGAGTCCATATCGAGCAATGTATCGATGTCTTAGACTGATACACATGACAGGACAATACTAAGGTGCCATATCGATTTCACACCATTGAGAGCCCAATCGATACAACATAAGAGCCTTCTGTATCGACGTGCATATCGACCAAGGGGCATCGATACAACCCAGAAGAAGAGATGATATCGACATGTATATCGATGTTCACAGTCAATATAGTTTGTCCGAGTCGGCTTATTTTTGGTTTAATCTTGGTTTACTACGGGTTTCCTAGTTCCCCTATAAATATTAAAGTCCTAAAATGGTTAGGCAAGTTGGATCTTATTATTTTCTTCTGTTTTTGCACTTAAACCCTTTCCTTTTTCAGCTTTGCTTTGTAAGAACTAATTTGATTTAGTGAATTTATGTATTTGCCTGTCATCTATTCTTGTTTATTCTGCTTCCTAATCAAGCTTAACCATTATTTCTCTTTGGAATTTGTGGTTTGACTATGGCTAGTGAGTAGTCTTATTTAGGGTTTGAGATGAGATAAATTAGAGGGGTTTTAGGACTAGATTAGTGATGTCTTGTGCTTCATATGATTGTCTTCTCTCTATTAGATGTGCTTAACAGTAGATTAGTCTTGGCTGAGCTTGTTTGATGAAATGCTGCTTAAAGTCTCTTAGAGAATTTGTATGTTTACCCTAAGGAATTAGAAGTCTAAGGTGCATTTTGGCTTTATAGGATTGGAATTCTGTTCTGAGTGCTTGCTGATCATGTGTTTCAGTAAAGGGATTTATCTTGAATGTGTTCTTAGCAAAGTGATTAGTGTCAAGGAATGGAGCTAGTTATAGTTGTTAACCTTATGCCTAGAAGATAGCAGTGTTTGAATGGTTTTGAAGCATCACTAGTTAGGTTCTAATCCCTTTTAATCAATAACTCCCATCTTAGATCCTTACTTTATCTATTTGAATTTCCTGCTTTGCTTAGTTCAGTCTTTAGACTTGTTTAGTTTGTTCACAACTGCTTTCTTGAATTTAGCTTGACTTAAGTGATTTGTTGTATTCTTAGTGTCTTAAGAACTCAGATGGATTGATACCTTACATGCTGCAATGATATGAGTGTGTTTGGATTTGCTTAGCTAGACAAAATCCTGCTATCAAATTACCGTCGTTGCCATATGGGTTTAGATTAAACATTAGGATTTGTGGATTGTTTAAGATCAAGCTGTTATTTTTCTTTTTGTTACTGATTTGCAAGCTTCTCTTCTGCTTATAGGTGTACAAACTTGAGGTCTAAAGGCAATAAAAACCTTCTGGATTATCAACACAACATTCTGCAAGTGGAAAGAGCATTAAGAGCAACAATGGAAAGAGAGAGACTGCAAAGATTTCATCAGGTCAGCATGGAGCATGGCATAGATAATCAGTGATTTCATGGACCACCAGGAGCGGAAGGTGCTCAAGGAGTTGCTGGTGTTCAGGGACAGCAAGGAGTTCAAGGTGAACAAGATCAGAGAGGACCAGCACGTGGTGCACGCCCAATCAGACCCATTGGAGCTGGTGACGCACCAAACGCTTACAACAACAGAACAGGGATCCTTCCTCCAGCAGTTCAGAACAATAACTTTGAGATCAAATCTGGATTGATCTCAATGGTTCAAGGCAGCAAATTCCATGGGTTACCACTTGAAGACCCTTTGGATCACTTGGATAACTTTGATAGATTCTGCATGACAAACTGCTCCAAGTGCAACAGAAAAAGATTGACTATGTTGGTGAAATGGTGGAGATGCCTAATGAAGTGGAGCTACAAGTATAGGAGATGAACTACTTGGGTAATCAAGATGGATACAATGGGTATGGGAACTTCAGACCTAACCCAAACCTGTCCTACAGGAGAAACAATGTTGCCAATCCCCAATATTAAGTTTACCCTCAGCAGCAACCTCAAGGGAATCAGCAAGACCTTATGAGAATGCAAGCCTCCCCACGCTATCACAAGGTCACCTCACATTCAAGATAAGGAAGCAAGCCTATCACCTCTCCATCCCCGAGCTCTGCCAAGCCTACGGTCTGAAAGCAAGTGCCAAGCTCGTTCAGTTTCCCCCTTTCACTCAAGCCAACGATCTATGGGATCTGATCAGCAATGATGACTACAAGGCAAACACGGCCAAGATCAAGAGAGTCCGCAATCCAGTGCTGAGATACACCCTCAAGCTCTTAGCCAACACTTTAAGTGGGAGATCCGTGGCTCCAACGGTCACCGAGAACGAGTTGTGTTTTCTGTTCCAAGGCGTTAAGAATGTTCTATGCGATCCTAAGGAGAAAGACGAGCCAATGGAAGATGAGCTTGGAGAGGATGTGAACTATGGGTGCATTTTGGCTTCCTCTTTGATCAAGTACAAGGCGTGGGCAATGAGGTGCTAGGCGAGTTCAGCGCTGATAGGAGGCTTCCTCACACCGATGTTTGTTCAGGTCGGGGTACCTCTTCCTGACTTTGTGCCTTGCGCGGATAGAGCTTATATGGATTGCCAGCTGATGGCTTCTTTGCCTGTCTGTTCTACGACTGCCAGAATGAGAAGAGGGTGTGCATCTTCCCAAACAAAGTGGAAACGGAGCTGCTAGGTGTTGGCAACATCGAATTTCTGCCAAGCAATGAGGAATTTTATGCACCTCTAGGAGCCACAGCCGCACCTCCACGAGTTGCTCGCCCACGTTCAGAGTCACCTCCCTAATATGCTGAGATGCCCGCGAGCTTCGACCTTCCTAAGCTTGACTACGAGCCAAGGACCAAGGAGGAGAAGTTTCTTGCTTCTGTTGTGGAGATGCAGCGGAAGGTGAATAAGTGGCAGAGCAAGATGATTAAGAAGTTTGCCAAGAAGATCAGGGTCTTGCAAGGAAGCCCACCTAAGAAGTCTCCTAATAAGGAGGAGCTGCAGCCGGATAAGGGGAGGAGATCAACCGGAGGGATTGAAATCCGTGAGCCCCAAGAAACAAACCAAGCTGCATGCCTATCTCTTCATGAAAGCACGAGCAAGGATCAGGGCAAGGAGACCAGCCACGACACTCCTAAGAAGAGTAAGAAGTCTGGAGCAACCTCAAGCTCCAGCCTTACTTAGCTCAAAGGTACCAACAACCAAACCCTTGTAAATAACATGAATTTTCTTTAATTTTTGCTTTGTGTTTTGACTCCTCTTGAATTTTTTTGCCACCGAGACGGTGTCATTCAAGTTTGGGGGAGTGTGTGTGTTATTTGACATATTTTCTGTGATCTTATTTTGTGTTATCCTCCCTAGAGTCATCATGCATCATGTAAGACATAGAAAATACAAAAAAATGATAAAAGTTTTAAAAATTTTAAAACAAATTCATGTAGCTTGCATTTGAACTGTTAAATATTTTAGGATTCAGTCTAGAATTTTAAGCATTTAGGTTGATTGCATTTGCATAAGGGGCAAAAGTTTTTCTTGAAAATTGTTTTAAGCACATGAATTGTTTCAAGGCCCTAGTTAGTAGTCCTTTGATGCATTGTTCACACTTTGAAAGTAAGCTCTAACCATATTTGGATCATTTGTTTTGATTTTCGTGGCTTAAGTTGAACATTCATGAATTGAATCCTATCCTATCAGGTGAGAACCTTATTTGAATTTCTTAAATTATCATACTTATGCATTTGAAAAAGGATACATGGATCACTTATACATATTTAGGCTTTCTTCTTCCTTTCACCACTCTCTTGTAAGCCTAAATAGACCTCCCCACCTTTACCCTACCCTCCTTTCAAGCCAATGTTCTTGTGTGTTGAATCTTTGTGAGGCCTCTTTTCGGTTTCAACTTGGCATAAAGTGTTAGGTTTAGGCGACATGATTAGGCTTTCATATTGTTGCTAGCTTTGCATTTTCAAGCTAGTTTCAGGCTTAGGATAGGGCGGGAATTCATGGGAGTTGTTTGCTTTGGTTTCGGTTTAAAGGGTTTGATGTTCGGAAGTTGAATAGAAGGGTTCAATGGTTTTAAGTGGTAGGCCTTATGTTTTAAAATTAATGCTCTAGTTTGAAAAAGAAGGTAGCTCTCAAAAGAAAAACAGAAAAAAAAATTAGAACGGAAAAGAGCCAAAAGGCCAAGTTTGAAAAGAAAAAAAAAATAAGAGAAGAGATCTACCAAAAGTATTTAAAAGAGCTAAGTGTATTTATAGCCTTACCACTAGCCAAAAGAGTTCTAAAATGATGCTTTTATTTGGGTTTTTGCTAGGCGAACTGCCTTGTTGATGAGGGTAGTCTTTAGTAGGGTGAGTGAGCTTAAAAAGAAAAGAAAAATGAGAGGGGTTTAGGATCATTGTTAGTGTATATGGGTAGATGAGAGTCTAGTCATGTATGCATCAATTGTCTTTATCTTTAGCATTATGCATAAGTTCAACCTTCTTTGAGAGAACCCATTGCTTGAATTACCCATTTAAAATGAGATCATTTTTGTCTCATAACCTTGTCCCTAAGCTAAATGTATTCGGTTTTAAAGTGCATAATTGTGATTCACGGTTTTAAGCTTAATGAATGTTAAAAGTTAGGATTCTTGGATTGTTTGGAATAAGAGAGTCATGATATGAAATTCAACATGTGATGAATATGGCTAAGTTCTTTGGAGTATGAGTGTGTGAATTGCATCTTAGGATTAAGAACTAGGACCATTGAATTGATTCATTTGAAAAAACACTTTTGCAAGGAATTTAACCTCCTACAATATTCTCTCTTTTTTTTCGAGATTCTTCTTTCTTTCTCTGCTCTCTGTTTTTGTCAAAAGTGTAAAAAAGCACCACTGAAACAGAGATGGACTTTGACGAGGAGCTCAATCTTTGTATCACCAAAGGTAAAAATGTCGATCCTTCTTCAGGTGAAGCTTCTTCAACGTACCCGAGATCTACGAAGAAGATGAGAAATCCTGATCTTCGACCTAAACCCTATCTCCCATTTTCCTCTTCTTCTCCTAACTCCTTGGTGGCTTTCCCCTTGTCTCTTGATCCAACGATTCAGAATCAACAACAACTCGGATACGTTCCGGTTAACCAACAACACGACCCGACAACGCAAGGCCACAAGCAAATGATCTCGTTTAGTCCTCAACAGCCTCAGCAACATCAACAGCAGTATATGTTCAAGTACTGGAGTGACACATTGAATCTAAGCCCTAGAGGAAGAATGATGATGATGAACCAAGAAAGTGTTCAGCCGTAAAAATTTAAAACCTCTCTTCCTCTCTTGAATTTTGTTTGCTTGAGGGCAAGCAGAAGGAAAGTTTGGGAGAGTTGATATTACCATATATTTTGCATATTTAGCATGCATTTAGAGCTAGTTTTCATGCATTCATCTTGCATTATAGGCTAGTTTCAACAATTTGTTGCACTTTAGGTCCTAGATCACTTTGCATTCGCAATTTGCATATTTTCTGCATTTTGCATCATTATCAGGTTGTTTGAGACACACTGGAGTTGTGGAGGTTGCGTGAACGTGCATTGGATCGAGAGGAAGCTTGTGGACACTTGGAGAACTCAGCCGTTCAGCAAGGGACCCGAGATCGAGACGCAGATCGAGCTAGGCAGGTCGATCTAGACGAGATCGACTAGAAGATCGAGTGACTCAAGTCATTTCATGGAGGAGGATCGAGACCAAGATCGAGAGAGGAGATCGATCGTGAGTACAGACGTGGATGACGCCATGCAGAACGAGAGCCAGATCGAGACCACGACCCGATTACCCAAGGATCGACTTGAAGATTGAAGGAAATGCTCGATCCATCCAACCATATCAACTTGAAGATCGAGCAAAAGAAGGCGATCCATGGAGAAGATCGAGAGAGCTGATCGATCTCGAGATCGATCTCCGGAACCTTATCCGGCCAGCTCATTTTTGGAGCGTAGTGAGGGGACCATTAGGGCTGTTTGGCTATTTTGGGCAAAGGGCGGCTATTACTTTCGAGACACGCTTAGTCTTATCTTTTTCCAACTTTCTTTTAGGCGATTTCAGCCATTGTTCCGTTCTTGAAGTTTTTCATGTTTTGAACCTTGAATCTTTTCAATATTAAGTGTTTTTCGTTAATCGCTTTCGTTAATCATGCTTAGCTTTCTTTCTCTTTCATCTGAATCGGTTTTAACTATGTGTAGCGAGTAGTTTTCTTTGGGTTAAAGGTCGCAGCGATTCAGGGGTTTAAGGGTTTAAGCTTTGGGATTTTTCTTGTTCTTAACCTATTCTCTTCTAGGATTTGGGGTCTTATTGCTTAGAGAGTCTTTGAAAAGATCTCTATGATTCCAAGGCTTCTCTTACCTTGACCGGATTCAGAGATCCTTGAAAACCAAATCCTAGAGACTAATATATCCTCTCCCAAACGCCATGGTTGAAGAGGGGGTTAGATAAGCCATTATTTGGGATCTTTTCTTAATTCTCTTTGGTCCATCTTTCCACTACATGCCATAGGTTTGGAGGAAGGGTCGAAGAAAGGGGTCTTACCACACGACATGGATGATCCTAGTTTAAGTTTCTCAAGGCTTTGGGAAAGCTCATCAAATGAGTAGATCTATGTGTTTTCAAACCAAAGCTTGAACCTTTGAACTCTCTTGAACATGACCCTCGACCTTGAGCCCTCTTTTTAGCATTTTAAAACTCTAGTTTATCATTCTCTAGTCATAAAGCTTGCTTATTTGATCATTTGAAGTCATTCATCTAAGTTGTTAGAAGTGTCCTGTTTTACCCGTTTCAGTGCTCGATTTTTAGTAATTAGTATATTTGCATTTTAGGGTCTCTGTATTCTTCTAGTAGTTTTTAACCCTCTTCCAGGGATTTTAAAATAGTTTTCCTGCTCATTTGATCGTTGCATTTAGTTTTCATCGATTTTACCATCTATTTACCCGCTTCTGCTTAGATTTGCTTAGTTCTTGCATTCTTAGTGTCTTTCTTCACCCAGGCTGGATTGATCTCCTTTACTGCTATACTACATTGTTATCAGTGGTTTAGGCTTCGATATTTAGTCTTGTAAAACAATTCTGGTTATCAAATGGCGCCGTTGCCAACTTGGGTTTGTTAGAAAACATTAGAATTTGGTGCTTAGCAAAGACTAAGCCTTTTACTTTTATTTTGGTTACTCATTGCTCTACCTTACTAATAGTCTTCTCAGGTACATGAATTTGCGCTCCAGTGGTGACAATAACCTCCTACAACCACTGGACAATATTCACTAACTTTGAAGAACAGAAGGACAGTAGAGCAAGAACAGAACTTTGAAGAGATAGGGCAACCTGGTCTAGCTGAATTTTCGGTTATGGCTGAGCAAGACAAAGAAGCAGCTCCACCTGACCGTGCTGCTGGTGCTAGGGGCAATGGAAACCCTAACAACGCTCCAAGGCAGCCGAGAATCATTGGTGCTGGTGATGCTCCAAATACACATCACAACGGATTTGGTATCACTCCTCCACCAGTGCAAAACAACAACTTCGAGATCAAGCCAGGATTCATCTCAATGGTTCAAAACAACAAGTTCCATGGGCTTGCAATGGAGGACCCTTTGGAGCATCTTGACAACTTTGAGCAAGTTTGTGGGATAATAAAGATCAATGGCATCTCGGAAGACAGTTTCAAGCTGCGGTTATTCCCTTTTTCCCTTGGAGATAAAGCAAGGCATTGGGAGAAGACATTACCTCAGGGGACCTTCACTTCATGGGCTGATTGCAAGAAAGCCTTTCTGTCAAAGTTTTTCTCAAGCACAAGAACAGCAAGGCTAAGAAGTGAGATCAGCAGCTTCACACAAAGGCAGAATAAGACTTTCAATGAAGCTATGGAGCGGTTCAAGGACTACACTATAGCTTGCCCTCATCATGGCTTCAGTGAAGAGACTCTCCTAAGCACAATCTACAAAGGAGCACTCCCAAAGATTCGCATGTTGCTTGATACAGCAAGTAAGGGAAACTTTCTTGGGCAGAATGTTAAAGAAGGAATGGAGCTCATAGAGAACTTGGCTTTAAGCGATGGGAACTACTCTGAGGATTATGACCGAGCACCAAGAGGAGCTGATCAAGAAGCTCACAAGAAAGAGATGAAGTCCCTCCATGAGAAGATACACAAGCTAGTGCTTGCAAATCAGAAGCAAGTACATTTCGTGGGAGAAGCCGAAAATGTCCTAGAGGAAATAGAGCTGAGCCAAGAGGAAGCTAATTGGGTTGCTGACACAAGAGTTTTTGACTCTCTTATGTTCAATCACCCTTGCACTAGTCAGTTGTAGTAAGGGTTTTATGTCAATCCATTGGGAAGAGTTGAAAACAGAAGAGTTGAGAGTAAAATCTCTAAGTCAAGCAAGCAGAGAATTGGTTTTGTTGCCTAAGCAACAGTTCTAGCAACCTAAGTGAAGCAAGCAGCAACCAAAGTAAAAGCAGAAGCAAACTAAGCAAGTCTAAGCAAGGAAAACAGAGTAAAACAGAGCAAAACAGGGCAAATCCGAAATTCAAATAAGGCTGTCTCTAGATGTGGTTATTGACTTTGGGGAATTTCAGGCATCAACTAAGGCTGTTTCAAACTACATTGATCAAGCAAGCAAGCAAGCAATGGTGATTCCTAGACATAGAGTTCACACTTAAGCTAGTTAGATCCAATCTCTTGGCAAATAACCCTTTGCTAAACATTCTAACAAGAACTAACTCTCATTAGTGCAAAAACATCAAGCAATCATGATTAAACAACTCTATTCAAGTCAATATGCTCCTCAAACAGTCAATCTCTTGAGCCAAGGCCAGCAAATCCTCTATTAAACATGATCAGCATTTCATCAAACACTTGGTGGGCATAAGAGAAAGCTAACAACTTAAACAAGTTTGATCAGAACTAATCTAGCATGAATAACAGATTAATATAGAGGAACCCATAAAATGAAGAACCTAACAAGCCGTAATCAAGCCTTAGATTCCCCTAATCTACCACATCTAGAAACCCTAAGATAACTACTCACTCATAATCATGTTTAACACCAAATCACAGAGGGAAAGGATGCTAATCATGATTCAAAGAAAGATTAAAGAAAAATTAAAGCAAATACTTGATTATATTAAACAAAGCAAAGAAATTATCTTACAAACAGAAATGCTCAAGAACAGTATTTTGACATGACTTGTCGAAAAATGTGGAAAAAGAGGCTATTTATAGCCTAGAAAGGAAAACCCTAGAGTAATGGCATAGTTGTAATTAAAAACAGGTTCGGGCTGGGTCAGTATCGGTCAGTCGTGTCGATCTCTAGTGACCAAAATAGGTCCCTATCGGTCTTCAGTGATCGACACACATGACCGAAATTAATCCGATGTGTTTGTGTCGATCACACTTGACCGATACTGGTGACCGATATGCTCCGTATCGGTCACTCTTGACCGAAACTCTCCGTGCTCTGACCGAAAACTTCTGCAGAGATCTTCTGCTGTGATCCTTCTTGCTCTCTTTTGCCCAGCTAGCATCTTGTATCATTCCCAAAACTCCTGCAAGCTCCTTTAAGCTCCAAAAGCACCTAAAAACATCCAAAATGCAAAGAAAATGCAAACCAACTCTAAATGCAACCTAAGTCTAAAAGGAGAAGAAAATGGGACAAAAGCAAAAGGCAAACATGCAAAAGAGGATTAAAATATGTACTAAATGCAGCCCTAAATGGTGTAAATACAAGGGATATCAACACCCCCACACTTGCCTTTTGCTTGTCCTCAAGCAATCAAGAACAAATGGGAGAGTGAGGTTTAAAAATAGGCATTCAGATTCCAAAAGTGCAAAGGTAAAGAGATGGTTTCAATGCTCAAGTGCCTAGTTGTAGGATGCAAACATAATCAGCTATACTTTAAAGATCCTAGCCATGCTCATCATGTTTCAAAATGATCTCAAATCCCAACTTAGGCAGATGCTCAAATCAATCAAGTGAAGACATTTGGTTGAAAAGGGTAAGGTTATGAGATAAGAATGATCTCATTTAAGCACAAGGGTTCAAAAACATAGAGGATCACTCAATGAAATGACTTCATCTTAGGCAAATTGCTAAAGGTAAAAGCACACTTATGCATGAAATTCAAAGCTCTCTTCTACCCTTACTTCCCAAAGATGAGTCCTAAGCATTTCTAAACCCAAGAGTGAACCCTCTAAATCTACCCTTTCCTAAATTCTACCCTTTACCCATCTTCATGGCTGGGGAAACTTCTTCTTTTGCTTGTGTGGCTGCTTCTTTTTGGTTGGGACTTGCTCTTCTTTGTTGTGTTGGCACCTTCATCACCTTTGGTGGATTGCTTCTTGGTCAGATTTTTCTTCTTTTGGACCTTTCTAAGCATTGTTGTTGGCACCAAACCTTCTTTTTAAACTTAGAGCTTTTATTCCCTTTACTTAACCACAATACTAAACTGTTTCCCCTTTTCTACCATTTCTGATCTTTTCCCTTTCTTTCAAAACATAAAAAAAAAAAAATGAAGTTCAAACCACTTACTCTATCCTTTTTAAACCCCAAAACTCCTATCCTAGAATCAAGCTTAAGATGCAAGCTGATATCTACAAGAGAGCTAATCATTGCCAGTCTTATTCCTAACATTTTTTGCCAAGACAAAATCGAAAATGCAATGCAAAGGCCTCACAGCTCTCACAATAGTGTTTAGGCTCAAAAGGAGGTTTTGGTTAAGGGTGAGGATGTAACTGTCCCATAATTATGAGGATCAGCTATTTGTATCAACAAGAGTGGTAGAAAAGAGATAGATGATCCAAATATGTATATGGTAGCCATGCAATCACTTTTCAATGCATAAGACATGATAATTAAAAGTCCAAGTTAAAGTTCAAGTTGATAGAGTTGATTTTCAGAGAACAAATGCTTTCAGAATGAGATGAAAAGACCAAATCTAGCAATCTAAGCATGGTTCAGCCTTAACTTCTAGCAATCAAATGATGCATCAAACAACTAAGCACTTAAAAACTGAAATCATCTCTAAACACTAAACACTTTACAAGGAAAATTCATCATAATGCCCTATGCAAATGCAATGCAACCTACATGTCAACACTAGACTCAATCCTAGAAGAATGAAATGCAACTACATGCTCTCTTTTTGGTTTGCAAAAATGCAAAAAGTTTCAAATTTTTTTCGATTTTTTTTTGTGTGTTTTTCTATGCCTTACATGTATGCATGAGACTCAAAGTGAAGAGAAAAAAGAAAAAATTAAGAAAACAGAAAACAAAGTCAAACCCCAAATCTCTCCCCCCACACTTAAATTACACAGTCCCTTATGTAATGAAAGCAATGGAAGATAGAAGCAACAAAATATATTACAAAAATAGAAAGATGCAATGGTATAGAACAATGGAAGGGATGTGGTACTTGGTTCAATGGTAGGAGTTGTGGGATGATCCTGAGGTTTGTGGAGGCATGCTAGCTCTCCTCTTCCTTCTCTCATAGACTTTAGTGGAATGCTCTGCTTCTGGAGTTGGTTGAACCCAGCTTGACCATAGCTGTTCAGCTTGTGAAGAAGTCCCTTGTGTGCCCCATTGCCATGTATCCTTAACTTCAGAGGAGTTGGGGATTGGCGCCTCCCAAGCTGATGGAACATGGGCTCTTGGCTCATAAGATGAAGCCCTTGGTTGTGCCCATGTCCCCATTGGTCACTTGGTTGGGCATGGAATGAGTGTCTTCCATAGGGGTTCCATACAGCTTCCTCCTCTTCAGTTGGCTCAGATGGGTTAAGTTGCTCTTCTTGTTGAGAGTAGAGCTCTTGGGTGTGGCTGTGGTAGGAAGTTTTTTGCTGATGTAGCCTTGTTTTTTCTGAACTTCCCCTTCACCATCTTCATAAGCCCTTTGATGGCTTTGTCCTGCCACTTGCACCACTTCTGTAGTGTGTTATTGTGCTCATGGGCTGCTCTCAAAGAGCTTCCTTGGTTGGGAGCTTCATAGGGCTGGAAGTGGAACTGCCTTCAGCTGTAGTTCAACACCTCTTCTTCTTCAAGCTCATCTTCTTCATGGGTTCTTCCTTGGCCTTCAGCGCCAGCAGTAGCATTCCATTGTTCTTCTTCTTCTTCTTCTCTGATCTTTTCAGTGTGATCCTCTTCTTCTTCACTGTCTTCTTCTTCTTCTACTGTAGGAATAGGGCCGCCTGTGTAGAGCTCCTCAGTGCTTGGGTTGAAGCTGATGTTTCCTTTTCTGAAGAAGGATGTAAGCTTTGGATTGGGGAGGAGGACTTTTGCTGGTGTGTCAAGGCCTGTGATGAAGTTATACACATGCTTTCCACCAATGGTTCTTTCAAGGTAGTGGCTTCTCTTGAGGTAATCAATGTCAAGCCATAGTGGCTCAAGTGCATCACCTTCATGTTTGTCAAGGTCTACTCCACTAGCTTGCAGAACTGCTGTCACAACTCCTCCAATGTGCTCGTTCCTGTTCTTCTTCTCTGTTCAAGTGTTCATCAAAGCCACAGAGGAACGTCCCTACAACTTCCTGAGCTTCTTCGTCACTGATGTTTCTTCTTCTGGATTCTCCTCCATACTCAACCCTCATCCTGTCTATGTGCATCAGCATTTCTTCGATCATGATGCCTAGCTCTTCCAATAAAGCATCTTCATCAGTGAATTCCTCTTCTGCTTCCTCTGCCTCTTCAGTAAGTAAGTGGCAGTATTCCTGAGGTTTGTGTGCAGCTTGTTGAGGAAGAGTGTACTAAAGTCTTGGTGTGTGTGCCTCATCTTGGCTGTTCTCCAAGAGATGTATCCTTGAGTCTAGATCCTCAAATTTGGCATGAAGGTCATCATGAACATAAGCAATCTTGTTGGTCAGCTCATAAAATCTCTTGTTCATCTCCATGTTTCCAATGGTTTGGAAGTTGATGATGACCATGATCATGCTCCTAACGTCATCTGATCTAGATGGAGGAATGTAGGGTTGGTCTTGAGTGTGTGAAGTAGTGTAGCTCTCTTCAAAGTAGTGCAGAGGTAAAGGCTCTTGGCAGAAGTTGCTGTAGGTAGTGTCTTCAAAGTGCACCATCTTGATGTGTTGTTGCAACTCACCTGAAATGAAAACACTTGAAAACAGAGTTAGTAACCAAAGAAAAGTAAAAACTTGATCTTAAAGATTCTACAAACTCTAATGATTCAAACTGTTTCCCAAATGGCAACGGCGCCAAATTGACACAAGAGTTTTTGACTCTCTTATGTTCAATCACCCTTGCACTAGTCAGTTGTAGTAAGGGTTTTATGTCAATCCATTGGGAAGAGTTGAAAACAGAAGAGTTGAGAGTAAAATCTCTAAGTCAAGCAAGCAGAGAATTGGTTTTGTTGCCTAAACAACAGTTCTAGCAACCTAAGTGAAGCAAGCAGCAACCAAAGTAAAAGCAGAAGCAAACTAAGCAATTCTAAGCAAGGAAAACAGAGTAAAACTGAGCAAAACAGGGCAAATCCGAAATTCAAATAAGAGAAAGGCAAGTTTCTAGATGTGGTTATTGACTTTGGGGAATTTCAGGCATCAACTAAGGCTGTTTCAAACTACATTGATCAAGCAAGCAAGCAAGCAATGGTGAATCCTAGACATAGAGTTCACACTTAAGCTAGTTAGATCCAATCTCTTGGCAAATAACCCTTTGCTAAACATTCTAACAAGAACTAACTCTCATTAGTGCTAATACATCAGGCAAGCATGATTAAACAACTCTATTCAAGTTAAAATGCTCCTCAAACAGTCAATCTCTTGAGCCAAGGCCAGCAAATTCTCTATTAAACATGATCAGCATTTCATCAAACACTTGGTGGGGCATAAGAGAAAGCTAACAACTTAGACAAGTTTGATCAAGACTAATCTACCATGAATAACAGATTAATAGAGAGGAACCCATAAAATGAAGAACGTAACAAGCCTTAATCAAGCCTTAGATTCCCCTAATCTACCACATCTAGAAACCCTAAGATAACTACTCACTCATAATCATGTTTTACACCAAATCACAAAGGCAAAAGATGCTAATCATGATTAAAAGAAAGATTAAAGAAAGATTAAAGCAAATACTTGATTATATTAAACAAAGCAAAGAAATTGTCTTACAAACTTAAAAGAAATGCTCAAGAACAGTATTTTGACATGACTTGTCGAAAAATCTGGAAAAAGGCTATTTATAGCCTAGAAAGGAAAACCCTAAAGTAATGGCATAGTTGTAATTAAAAACAGGTTCGGGCTGGGTCAGTATCGGTCAGTCGTGTCGATCTCCAGTGACCGAAATAGGTCCCTATCGGTCTTTAGTGATCGACACACATGACCGAAATTAATCCGATGTGTTTGTGTCGATCACACTTGACCGATACTGGTGACTGATATGCTCCGTATCGGTCACTCTTGACCGAAACTCTCCGTGCTCTGACCGAAAACTTCTGCAGAGATCTTCTGCTGTGATCCTTCTTGCTCTCTTTTGCCCAGCTAGCATCTTGTATCATTCCCAAAACTCCTGCAAGCTCCTTTAAGCTCCAAAAGCACCTAAAAACATCCAAAATGCAAAGAAAATGCAAACCAACTCTAAATGCAACCTAAGTCTAAAAGGAGAAGAAAATGGGACAAAAGCAAAAGGAAAACATGCAAAAGGGAATTAAAATATGTACTAAATGCAGCCCTAAATGGTGTAAATACAAGGGATATCAACACCCCCACACTTGCCCTTTGCTTGTCCTCAAGCAATCAAGAACAAATGGGAGAGTGAGGTTTGAAAATGGGCATTCAGATTCCAAAAGTGCAAAGGTAAAGAGATCGTTTTAATGCTCAAGTGCCTAGTTTTAGGATGCAAACATAATCAGCTATACTTTAAAGATCATTGCCATGCTCATCATGTTTCAAAATGATCTCAAATCCCAACTTAGGCAGATGCTCAAATCAATCAATTCTTTAACATTCAATTAATTTCAAAACATGAATCATGCTTATGCAAATCAAGTGAAGACATTTGGTTGAAAAGGGTAAGGTTATGAGATAAGAATGATCTCATTTAAGCACAAGGGTTCAAAAACATACAGGATCACTCAATGAAATGACTTCATCTTAGGCAAAATGCTAAAGGTAAAGCACACTTATGCATGCAATTCAAAGCTCTCTTCTACCCTTACTTCCCAAAGATGAGTCCTAAGCATTTCTAAACCCAAGAGTGAACCCTTTAAGTCTACCCTTTCCTAAATTCTACCCTTTACCCATCTTCATGGCTGGGGAAACTTCTTCTTTCGCTTGTGTGGCTGCTTCTTTTTGGTTGGGACTTGCTCTTCTTTGTTGTGTTGGCACCTTCATCACCTTTGGTGGATTGCTTCTTGGTCAGATTTTTCTTCTTTTGGACCTTTCTAAGCATTGTTGTTGGCGCCAAACCTTCTTTTTAAACTTAGAGCTTTTATTCCCTTTACTTAACCACAATACTAAAATGTTTCCCCTTTTCTACCATTTCAGATCTTTTCCATTTCTTTCAAAACATAAAAAAAAAAATGAAGTTCAAACCACTTACTCTGCCCTTTTTAAACCCCAAAACTCCTATCCTAGAATCAAGCTTAAGATGCAAGCTGATATCTACAAGAGAGCTAATCATTGCCAGTCTTATTCCTAACACTTTTTGCCAAGACAAAATCGAAAATGCAATGCAAAGGCCTCACAGCTCTCACAATAGTGTTTATGCTCAAAAAGAGGTTTTGGTTAAGGGTGAGGATGTAACTGTCCCATAATTATGAGGATCAGCTATTTGGATCAACAAGAGTGGTAGAAAGGAGAAAGATGATCCAAATATGTATATGATAGCCATGCAATCACTTTTCAATGCATAAGACATGATAATTAAAAGTCCAAGTTAAAGTTCAAGTTGATAGAGTTGATTTTCAGAGAACAAATGCTTTCAGAATGAGATGACAAGACCAAATCTAGCAATCTAAGCATGGTTCAGCCTTAACTTCTAGCAATCAAATGATGCATCAAACAACTAAGCACTTAAAAACAGAAATCATCTCTAAACACTAAACACTTTACAAGGAAAATTCATCATAATGCCCTATGCAAATGCAATGCAACCTACATGTTAACACTAGAATCAATCCTAGAAGAATGAAATGCAACTACATGCTCTCTTTTTGGTTTGCAAAAATGCAAAAAGTTTCAAATTTTTTTCGATTTTTTTTGTGTGTTTTTCTATGCCTTACATGTATGCATGATATGCATGAGACTCAAAGTGAAAAAAAAAAGAAAAAACTAAGAAAACAGAAAACAAAGTAAAACCCCAAAATCTCTCCCCAACACTTAAATTACACAGTCCCTTGTGTAATTAAAGCAATGGAAGAGAGAAGCAACAAAATATATTACAAAAATAGAAAGATGCAATGGTATAGAACAATGGAAAGGATGTGGTACTTGGTTCAATGGTAGGAGTTGTGGGATGATCCTGAGGTTTGTGGAGACTTGCTAGCTCTCCTCTTCCTTCTCTCATAGACATTTGTGGAATGCTCTGCTTCTGGAGTTGGTTGAATCCAGCTTGACCATAGCTATTCAGCTTGTGAAGAAGTCCCTTGTGTGCCCCATTGCCATGTATCCTGAACTTCAGAGGGGTTGGGGATTGGCGCCTCCCAAGCTGATGGAACATGGGCTGTTGGCTAATAAGATGAAGCCCTTGGTTGTGCCCATGTACCCCATTGGACGGCATGGAATGAGTGTCTTCCATGGGGGTTCCATACAGCTTCCTCCTCTTCAGTTGGCTCAGATGGGTTAAGTTGCTCTTCTTGTTGAGAGTAGAGCTCTTGGGTGTGGCTGTGGTGGGAAGTTTTTTGCTGATGTAGCCTTGTTTTTTCTGAACTTCCCCTTCACCATCTTCATAAGCCCTTTGATGGCTCTGTCCTGCCACTTGAACACTTCTGTAGTGTGTTAATGTGCTCATGAGCTGCTCTCAAAGAGCTTCCTTGGTTGGGAGCTTCATAGAGCTGAAGTGCAACTGCCTTGAGCTGTAGTTCAACACTTCTACTTCTTCAAGCTTATCATCTTCATGGGTTCTTCCTTGGCCTTCAGCGCCAGCAGTAGCATTCCATTGTTCTTCTTCTTCTTCTTCTCTGATCTTTTCAGTGTGCTCCTCTTCTTCTTCACTGTCTTCTTCTTCTTCTACTATAGGAATAGGCCGCCTGTGTAGAGCTCCTCAGTGCTTGGGTTGAAGCTGATGTTTCCTTTTCTGAAGAAGGATGTAAGCTTTGGATTGGGGAGGAGTACTTTTGCTGGTGTGTCAAGGCCTGTGATGAAGTTATACACATGCTTTCCACCAATGGTTCTTTCAAGGTAGTGGCTTCTCTTGAGGCAATCAATGTCAAGCCATAGTGGCTCAAGTGCATCACCTTCATGTTTGTCAAGGTCTACCCCACTAGCTTGCAGAACTGCTGTCACAACTCCTCCAATGTGCTCGTTCCTGTTCTTCTTCTCTGTTCAAGTGTTCATCAAAGCCACGGAGGAACGTCCCTACAACTTCCTGAGCTTCTTCATAACTGATGTTTCTTCTTCTGGATTCTCCTCCATACTCAACCCTCATCCTGTCTATGTGCATCAGCATTTCTTCGATCATGATGCCTAGCTCTTCCAATGAAGCATCTTTATCAGTGAATTCCTCTTATGCTTCCTCTGCCTCTTCAGTAAGTAAGTGGCAGTATTCCTGAGGTTTGTGTGCAGCTTGTTGAGGAAGAGTGTACTAAAGTCTTGGTGTGTGTGCCTCATCTTGGCTGTTCTCCAAGAGATGTATCCTTGAGTCTAGATCCTCAAATTTGGCATGAAGGTCATCATGAACATAAGCAATCTTGTTGGTCAGCTCATAAAATCTCTTGTTCATCTCCATGTTTCCAATGGTTTGGAAGTTGATGTTGACCATGATCATGCTCTTAACGTCATCTGATCTAGATGGAGGAATGTAGGGTTGGTCTTGAGTGTGTGAAGGAGTGTAGCTCTCTTCAAAGTAGTGCAGAGGTAAAGGCTCTTGGCAGAAGTTGCTGTAGGTAGTGTCTTCAAAGTGCACCATCTTGATGTGTTGTTGCAACTCACCTGAAATGAAAACACTTGAAAACAGAGTTAGTAACCAAAGAAAAGTAAAAACTTGATCTTAAAGATTCTACAAACGCTAATGATTCAAACTGTTTCCCAAATGGCAACGGCGCCAAATTGACACAAGAGTTTTTGACTCTCTTATGTTCAATCACCCTTGCACTAGTCAGTTGTAGTAAGGGTTTTATGTCAATCCATTGGGAAGAGTTGAAAACAGAAGAGTTGAGAGTAAAATCTCTAAGTCAAGCAAGCAGAGAATTGGTTTTGTTGCCTAAACAACAGTTCTAGCAACCTAAGTGAAACAAGCAGCAACCAAAGTAAAAGCAGAAGCAAACTAAGCAATTCTAAGCAAGGAAAACAGAGTAAAACAGAGCAAAACAGGGCAAATCCGAAATTCAAATAAGAGAAAGGCAAGTCTCTAGATGTGGTTATTGACTTTGGGGAATTTCAGGCATCAACTAAGGCTGTTTCAAACTGCATTGATCAAGCAAGCAAGCAAGCAATGGTGAATCCTAGACATAGAGTTCACACTTAAGCTAGTTAGATCCAATCTCTTGGCAAATAACCCTTTGCTAAACATTCTAACAAGAACTAACTCTCATTAGTGCTAATACATCAGGCAAGCATGATTAAACAACTCTATTCAAGTTAAAATGCTCCTCAAACAGTCAATCTCTTGAGCCAAGGCCAGCAAATTCTCTATTAAACATGATCAGCATTTCATCAAACACTTGGTGGGGCATAAGAGAAAGCTAACAACTTAGACAAGTTTGATCAAGACTAATCTAGCATGAATAACAGATTAATATAGAGGAACCCATAAAATGAAGAACATAACAAGCCTTAATAAAGCCTTAAATTCCCCTAATCTACCACATCTAGAAACTCTAAGATAACTACTCACTCATAATCATGTTTAACACCAAATCACAAAGGCAAAAGATGCTAATCATGATTAAAAGAAAGATTAAAGTAAGATTAAAGCAAATACTTGATTATATTAAACAAAGCAAAGAAATTGTCTTACAAACTTAAAAGAAATGCTCAAGAACAGTATTTTGACATGACTTGTCGAAAAATCTGGAAAAAGGCTATTTATAGCCTAGAAAGGAAAACCCTAGAGTAATGGCATAGTTGTAATTAAAAACAGGTTCGGGCTGGGTCAGTATCGGTCAGTCGTGTCGATCTCCAGTGACCGAAATGGGTCCCTATCGGTCTTTAGTGATCGACACACATGACCGAAATTAATCCGATGTGTTTGTGTCAATCACACTTGACCGATACTGGTGACCGATATGCTCCGTATCGGTCACTCTTGACCGAAACTCTCCGTGCTCTGACCGAAAACTTCTGCAGAGATCTTCTGTTGTGATCCTTCTTGCTCTCTTTTGCCCAGCTAGCATCTTGTATCATTCCCAAAACTCCTGCAAGCTCCTTTAAGCTCCAAAAGCACCTAAAAACATCCAAAATGCAAAGAAAATGCAAACCAACTCTAAATGCAACCTAAGTCTAAAAGGAGAAGAAAATGGGACAAAAGCAAAAGGAAAACATGCAAAAGAGGATTAAAATATGTACTAAATGCAGCCCTAAATGGTGTAAATACAAGGGATATCAACATCCCCACACTTGCCTTTTGCTTGTCCTCAAGCAATCAAGAACAAATGGGAGAGTGAGGTTTGAAAATGGGCATTCAGATTCCAAAAGTGCAAAGGTAAAGAGATGGTTTCAATGCTCAAGTGCCTAGTTTTAGGATGCAAACATAATCAGCTATACTTTAAAGATCCTAGCCATGCTCATCATGTTTCAAAATGATCTCAAATCCCAACTTAGGCAGATGCTCAAATCAATCAATTCTTTAACATTCAATTAATTTCAGAACATGAATCATGCTTATGCAAATCAAGTGAAGACATTTGGTTAAAAAGGGTAAGGTTATGAGATAAGAATGATCTCATTTAAGCACAAGGGTTCAAAAACATAAAGGATCACTCAATGAAATGACTTCATCTTAGGCAAAATGCTAAAGGTAAAGCACACTTATGCATGCAATTCAAAGCTCTCTTCTACCCTTACTTCCCAAAGATGAGTCCTAAGCATTTCTAAACCCAAGAGTGAACCCTCTAAGTCTACCCTTTCCTAAATTCTACCCTTTACCCATCTTCATGGCTATGGAAACTTCTTCTTTTGCTTGTGTGGCTGCTTCTTTTTGGTTGGGACTTGCTCTTCTTTGTTGTGTTGGCACCTTCATCACCTTTGGTGGATTGCTTCTTGGTCAGATTTTTCTTCTTTTGGACCTTTCTAAGCATTGTTGTTGGCGCCAAACCTTCTTTTTAAACTTAGAGCTTTTATTCCCTTTACTTAACCACAATACTAAAATGTTTCCCCTTTTCTACCATTTCAGATCTTTTCCATTTCTTTCAAAACATAAAAAAAAAAATGAAGTTCAAACCACTTACTCTGCCCTTTTTAAACCCCAAAACTCCTATCCTAGAATCAAGCTTAAGATGCAAGCTGATATCTACAAGAGAGCTAATCATTGCCAGTCTTATTCCTAACACTTTTTGCCAAGACAAAATCAAAAATGCAATGCAAAGGCCTCACAGCTCTCACAATAGTGTTTAGGCTCAAAAGGAGGTTTTGGTTAAGGGTGAGGATGTAACTGTTCCATAATTATGAGGATCAGCTATTTGGATCAACAAGAGTGGTAGAAAGGAGAAAGATGATCCAAATATGTATATGGTAGCCATGCAATCACTTTTCAATGCATAAGACATGATAATTAAAAGTGCAAGTTAAAGTTCAAGTTGATAGAGTTGATTTTCAGAGAACAAATGCTTTCAGAATGAGATGAGAAGACCAAATCTAGCAATCTAAGCATGGTTCAGCCTTAACTTCTAGCAATCAAATGATGCATCAAACAACTAAGCACTTAAAAACTGAAATCATCTCTAAACACTAAACACTTTACAAGGAAAATTCATCATAATGCCCTATGCAAATGCAATGCAACCTACATGTCAACACTAGACTCAATCCTAGAAGAATGAAATGCAACTACATGCTCTCTTTTTGGTTTGCAAAAATGCAAAAAGTTTCAAATTTTTTTCGATTTTTTTTTTGTGTGTTTTTCTTTGCCTTACATGTATGCATGATATGCATGAGACTCAAAGTGAAAAGAAAAAAGAAAAAACTAAGAAAACAGAAAACAAAGTCAAACCCCAAAAATCTCTCCCCCACACTTAAATTACACAGTCCCTTGTGTAATTAAAGCAATGGAAGAGAGAAGCAACAAAATATATTATAAAAATAGAAAGATGCAATGGTATAGAACAATGGAAGGGATGTGGTACTTGGTTCAATGGTAGGAGTTGTGGGATGATCCTAAGGCTTGTGGAGACTTGCTAGCTCTCCTCTTCCTTCTCTCATAGACTTTTGTGGAATGCTCTGCTTCTGGAGTTGGTTGAATCCAGCTTGACCATAGCTATTCAGCTTGTGAAGAAGTCTCTTGTGTGCCCCATTGCCATGTATCCTGAACTTCAGAGGGGTTGGGGATTGGCGCCTCCCAAGCTGATGGAACATGGGCTGTTGGCTCATAAGATGAAGCCCTTGGTTGTTCCCATGTACCCCATTGGTCACTTGGTTGGGCATGGAATGAGTGTCTTCCATGGGGGTTCCATACAGCTTCCTCCTCTTCAGTTGGCTCAGATGGGTTAAGTTGCTCTTCTTGTTGAGAGTAGAGCTCTTGGGTGTGGCTGTGGTGGGAAGAGTTGAAAACAGAAGAGTTGAGAGTAAAATCTATAAGTCAAGCAAGCAGAGAATTGGTTTTGTTTCCTAAGCAACAGTTCTAGCAACCTAAGTGAAGCAAGCAGCAACCAAAGTAAAAGCAGAAGCAAACTAAGCAATTCTAAGCAAGGAAAACAGAGTAAAACAGAGCAAAACAGGGCAAATCCGAAATTCAAATAGGAGAAAGGCAAGTCTCTAGATGTGGTTATTGACTTTGGGGAATTTCAGGCATCAACTAAGGCTGTTTCAAACTACATTAATCAAGCAAGCAAGCAAACAATGGTGAATCCTAGACATAGAGTTCACACTTAAGCTAGTTAGATTCAATCTCTTGGCAAGTAACCCTTTGCTAAACATTCTAACAAGAACTAACTCTCATTAATGCTAATACATCAAGCAAGGATGATTAAACAACTCTATTCAAGTTAAAATGCTCCTCAAACAGTCAATCTCTTGAGCCAAGGCCAGCAAATTCTCTATTAAACATGATCAGCATTTCATCAAACACTTGGTGGGCATAAGAGAAAGCTAACAACTTAGACAAGTTTGATCAAGACTAATCTACCATGAATAACAGATTAATAGAGAGGAACCCATAAAATGAAGAACATAACAAGCCTTAATCAAGCCTTAGATTCCCCTAATCTACCACATCTAGAAACCCTAAGATAACTACTCACTCATAATCATGTTTAACACCAAATCACAAAAGAAAAGGATGCTAATCATGATTAAAAGAAAGATTAAAAAAAGATTAAAGCAAATACTTGATTATATTAAACAAAGCAAAGAAATTGTCTTACAAACTTAAAAGAAATGCTCAAGAACAGTATTTTGACATGACTTGTCGAAAAATCTGGAAAAGAGGCTATTTATAGGCTAGAAAGGAAAACCCTAGAGTAATGGCATAGTTGTAATCAAAAACAGGTTCGGGCTGGGTCAGTATCGGTCAGTCGTGTCGATCTCCAGTGACCAAAATGGGTCCCTATTGGTCTTCAGTGATCGACACACATGACCGAAATTAATCCGATGTGTTTGTGTCGATCACACTTGACCGATACTGGTGACCGATATGCTTCGTATCGGTCACTCTTGACCGAAACTCTCCGTGCTCTGACTGAAAACTTCTGCAGAGATCTTCTGCTGTGATCCTTCTTGCTCCCTTTTGCCCAGCTAGCATCTTGTATCATTCCCAAAACTCCTCCAAGCTCCTTTAAGCTCCAAAAGCACTTAAAAACATCCAAAATGCAAAGAAAATGCAAACTGTACTCTAAATACAACCTAAGTATAAAAAGAGAAGAAAATGGGACAAAAGCAAAGGGAAAACATGCAAAAGAGCATCTAAATATGTACTAAATGCAGCCCTAAATGGTGTAAATACAAGGGATATCAGTTGCTGGTCAGAACTACAACAAGCCACAGGGCTATTCTCAAGGCTACCAGGGCAACAACAACCTCTCATACCGTAGCACCAACGTTGAGAATCCAAAGGAAGCCCCCTTAACAAGCAAAGCCTTTTGTACCTTACAACAAGGAGTTTCAACAAAACAGTGGGTGCCAAGGTCAGAGGCAAGGCAATTTCCAGCAGCAACAGCAAGGCAAAAAAGGCTACACTCCTATGTTTCCTTCTGGTTTCGTTCCACAGCAGCAACAAATGCAACCCCCACCTCAGGATCCGTTTCAAGCAATGTTCCAACAGTTGCTTCAAGGTCAAGCTTCTTCAAATCAGAAGTTTGTGGAGATGAACAACCGGCTAGACTCTTCTCTTACTGACGTGTCTACTTAGATCACCAACCTGAACAATAAGATCAAACAGTTAGAGAAAGGCAAAGCTAGCACAAGCGGTCAAGGCAGCTTACCGGGTAAGTGTGAGAAAAACCCCAAGGAATATGCAAACGCTATTACTTTGAGAAGCGGGAAAGACTACCACTGAGAGTTGCACCTAAAGAAAATGAGGACATTGTTGTTTAACAGGGAGAGGGTAAGCTTTCAAATGATGAGGAGATTACCTTTGACAATGTGTGGATTGAAAGACCAAGGAAAGCAAGGAAGCCGTTGTAGAGAAGAAAGTAGAGGAGGTGAGCAAAGAGAAAGATGCATTTGTTCCTCCACCATACAAACCGAAGCTTCCTTTTCCTGGGTGGTTCAAGAAACAGTTGCTTGAGAAGCATAGAGCAGTATTTGAGAAACATTTGAAAGATGTTGAGATCAAGCTGCCCTTAGTTGATTGTTTAGCCATGATGCCTAAATGTGCTAAGTTCTTCAAGGATACTTTAACTAAGAAGAGCAAAGAGAGTGAAGAGGTTTTGGTGCTTAGTGAAGAGTGCAGTGCGATCATTCACAAAGAGATAGTTCCAAAGAAGCTTGGAGATCCAGGATCATTCACCATTCCTTATGCTCTAGGTCCTTTGACGTTTGGAAGCTGCTTATGTGATCTTGGTGCAAGAATTAATCTTATGCCCCATTCCATTGCAAAGAAGCTCGGTTTCACCAAGTTTAAAGAGTGTAGAATCTCTCTCGTGCTCGCTGATAGAAGTATAAGGCTTCTTGTGGGTATGCTTGAAGATTTGCCTGTGAGGATCAGTGGAGTGAACGTGCCAACCGACTTTGTTGTTTTAGAAATGGATGAAGAGCCAAAGGATCCTCTTATACTTGCAATACCGTTTCTTGCAACCGCTGGAGCCATCATTAACGTGATGAATGGCAAGAGCTCTCTACACTTGGGCAAGGACATCAAACTAGACTTTGATATCAATGAAGTCTTGAAGAAGCCAACCATTGATAACTATATTCTTTGCAAGGGTGAGTATGCAATGAGGCTATCAAAACTCAAATGCAAGACAGGTTGTAGCACAGTATGGAAGAGAGAGTCAATCCACACCTAGGATGATAGAAAGAGCAAAGAGAATGCAAGGGCTTTGCAAATCTAAGCGAATAAAGGTCGGTTTTGAGAAAATCCCTAAAAACTAGATGCAGCAACTAAATGGAATGCAAAACTATTTTAATATCACCAGGAATGATCAAACTACCATGAGGAACAAACAGAATAATTAAAGAACAAAACTACGAATTACTAAAATTCGACTAGTGGATCGACCACGGGATCGACCACTAGATCGAGCAACAACGATCGATCTCGTCTAAAAATGTAAGAACAGCGAAACTAACGACCAGGATGCTATAAAAGATCAAGCGAATGACGAGAGAGAATGTAGAAATGCTAAGAAAGAGGGTCTAGGGTTGAGATTCATGGTCAGGGGTTTCAAAGGTCCGAACTTGGGTTGAAAACTTTAAATCGACTCACTTTGTGAGAATCTCTAAGCCTTGAAAACGAAATAAGGTCTATCTGTGGCTTTCGGTATAGATCACTCCTTCATCTTCTCCTCCAAACCCATGGCTTCTGGTGGAAAGAGAGGTTGAAGGGCAGGAAAAACAGATTTCGAACACATGGCTTAACTAATCCCCCCAAACTTCCATGACTTTTGGGAAGGGGTAACTAGTCTCTAGGGTGCGATCTTCAGAGGTCCCTGGATCCTGTCAAGGTAAGAGACCTCTCGGATCATAAAGCTCTTGGCGTGAGAGTCTTTAAGCTTTAGGAACTCAACACCCTAGAAGAGATAGCCATTAAGCGCTAGAAAACTCCAAGATCGAAACCTTTTTGACCCCTTGAATCCTCTCAACCCTTAAACCCTAGTGAAACTACTCACTACACATAAGATAAATCAAGCAAAGCATAAAGAAAGAAACGATGAACATGAAAAGGAACTAGATTAAACTTCAAAACGATTCGAATACAAAAGCAAGAAAAACTTCAAGTTCGACAATGGCGGATAATCTCTAAAACCGAAGAGAAAAGCATAAAAAGATAAGATTGAAAAAAAGTCAGTGGAAAGAGACATCACCGCCTTCCCAAAATGGCGAAAACAACTCGATGGTCCCCCCCCCTCGCTAGCGGCCAAAAGCGGTTGAAAGGACAGAGATCGACTTCGGGATCGAGCGGCTCTCTCGATCATTTTCGGACATCGTGTCTTCAACTCGATCTGAGTCTCGATCATCTTCGGCGGATCGAGTGTTGCATCCGATCTTGGTATCGATCTTCGGTTGGATCGAGTGGTGGACTCGATCCGGCTCTCACTCTGCATGGCGTCATTTATGTCCGTACCGTTTGATCGATTGCTCCACTCGATCTTCGTCTCGATCATGTTCCTTGGATCACCTGGTCTTCTCGATCTTCTGGTCGATCTCATCTAGATCGACCTGCTATGCTCGATCTGCTCCCCGATCTCTGGTCCTTAGCAAACATTCGACTTTCCACGAACCGCCACAACAGCTTCGGCACGTCCACGAACCTCCACGACTCCAAAGTGGCCAGAATAACCTGAATGTGATGCAAAATGCAAGGAACATGCGTATGCTGGTGCGAGAATGCTCTAGGACCCTAAGTGATGCAATCTAGTCTAAAGCATGATGTAAATGCATGAAAAGCTAACTAATATGTATGCAAAATGTATGCAATATGCAGTAACATCAACTCCCCCAAACTTACTTCTTGCTTGCCCTCAAGCAACAGAAAATAAGTAAGGAAAAGAGGTTTAAAAACGAATGGGGGTTTAAGCTTCTTGAAAAGGTGCCTTTCAAATGAATCAATCTCAATATCCTAGTTAACAGTTCTAAAATGCTATGCACACACTCATACTCCAAAGAACTTAGCCATACTCATCACACAAAGAAATTCAGATCATGACTCTCCTATTCCTAACAATCAAAGAAACTCATCATTTAACATTCATTAACATCCGAACCATGAATCAAACTTATGCAATTTAAAGCAGAACACATTTGGCTAAGGGTGTAGGTTATGAGCATATAGTGATCTCATTTGAAAAGGGTTTTCATTTAAAACAAGGGTTTCTCTCAAAAGTGGCAAGAACTTTATGCATAATGCTAAAGGTGAAAGCAATTGATGCATACATGATCAGATTCTCATCTACCCATGTAAACTAACAATGATCCTAAACCCCTCTCATTTATTCACTTTCATCCTCACTCACTACTTAGAATCTACCCTTTTTTTTCTCAAAGCTTAGCATTCCCCAATTCAAAACAGAAAACATTTTTAACTCTTTAGGCTAGTGAAAAGGTTGAAAATAATTTTGCTCTTTAACTACTTCTTATTGGTAGCTCTCTTATTTATTTATTTTTTTTTCTTTTTTTTTTTTTAACATTGGCACTAGGCTCTTTTTTTTTTTTTTTTTTATTTTGAGAGAGCTACCTCCTGAAATTTATTAGAGCATATATATAGTTTTTAAACACAACCCTTCACTTAAAACCTATTTCTTTCTTTTAAACACCAAACTCTTTTGAAACCGAGAACATATAATCATGAAAACAACCCCAATGATCCCCTAAACTTATCCTAAGCCTATACCTAGCTTCAAAATGCAAAGCTAGCAATCATATGAGAACCCAATCATGTTGCCTAAACCTAACACTTTATGCTAAGTTCAAAACCGAAAAAGAAGGCGTCACAATGATGTCACACAAGAAATATTTGGCTTTAAAGAAGGGTAAGGGTCAAGGTGGGAGTTCTACTTAGGCTCACAAAGAGTGGTAAAAGGAAGAAGAGAGCCTAAATATTTTAAAAACTATGTGTTCATTTTCAAATGCATAAGGGTGATAATTAAGATTTCAGATTAAGGTTTTTACTTATTAGGACAAGTTTCAAATCATGAGAGTTCAATTCAAGTCACGAAAATCATAGCAAGTGATCGAAGCATGGTAAGAACTTACTTTCAAAGCATAAGCAAAGCATTAGAGAACTACTAACTAGGGCATTGAAACAATTCATGAGTATAAAACACCTTTTTAAGAAAACTTTAACCCCTTATGCAAATGCAAATAACCTAGATGCTAAGAAAAATTCTAGACTCAATCCTAACATGTTTTGACAAGATGAATGCAACTACATGAATCTTTGAAAAAAGTTTAAAAATTTTACAAATTTTTCATGAACTAAAGACTCAAGGATGCTAAAGGGAAAATAAGATCAGAAAACATATGTTAAACCACACATGTACTCCCCCAAACTTGCTTGACACCGTCCCGGTGGCAAACAAATTCCAAGGAGCACCAAAACACAAAGCAAAAAGAAGCAAATATGAGCGGTTATGTACAATGGAAGAAGGTTGTTACCTCTGGTCTAGTCTCGGCTGGAACTTGAGGATGTTCCAGAGGAGCTAGAGACTATGGTTTTGCCCTTGCCGGTTGGTTCCTGGAGAGAAAGACGCGCCGGCTGAATGTTGCTGCCTTGAGTCTCACGTATGACAACTCCACCGGTTGAGAGCCTCCTCTTCTCGGGTTGTTGAACCTCTTCACTTGCATCTTTCTTAGGCGAGCCTCCTTGAAGTCCTTTGACCTTCTTGGCAAGTTTCTTAAGCATTTTGCCTTGCCATTTGTTGATTTTCCTTTGCATCTCCACAACAAATGCTAGGAACTTCTCTGTTTTAGTTCTCGGCTCAAAGTCTATCTTGGGAAGGGTGTAGGCCTCGGGCATCTCATCTTCCGTGGCTGGAGATTCAGACCTTTGACGAGGAGCAATTGCTGGGGCAGGCGTTCCTCCTAGAGGAGCAAAGCACTCCTCTTCTGTTGGCAAGAACTCGATGTTCCCAACACCAAGCAGCTCGGTCTCGTCCTTGTTTGGCAGGATGCACACTCTCTTCTCGTTTTCGTCGTCTATGAAGATATAAGCGTAGAACCCTTCTGCTGGCGTGCGTCCCAAGCTGTCGGTATTCCTCATGTAGACCTCATCCATGAAAGCTCTAGCTGGGACGTGTGCGAAGTCGTGTATAGGTACGCCAGCTTGTAAGAATAGAGGAGTGAGGAAGCTGCCAATAAAAGAAGAGTTTACCTTGCACCGCAAGGCATAGGCCTTGTACTTCACCAAGGAGGCAGCAAGCACGCATCCATAGTTCACCTCGTCGCCGAGCTCATCCTCCATAGGCTCGTCATTCTCATCCGGATCACACAACAAATGCTTCACGCCATGGAACAGGAAGCAGAGCTCGGTCTTCGTGACCGTGGGAGCAACTGACCTTCCGCTAAATGTGTTGGCGATCAGCTTCAAAATGTACCTTAGCACCGGGCTTCTCACTTTCTTGATCTTGGCGGTGTTGGCTTTGTAGTCTTCATTGCTAATCAGGTCCCAAAAATCGTTTGCTCGCTTGAAGGAGGGGAACTCGATCTTGGTGGCAGCTGCGTTGAGACCATACGCTTGACATAGCTCGGGGATGGAGAGGCTGAAGGCTTGACGTCCAACCTTAAAGGAGAGACGGCCTTGCGAAGGAACGGGGGCGCTAGGGTTCTCGTAACAAAATTCCAACGTGTCAAGGAAGTCTATTGTCACTTCTGGAATGGTTGGGCAATCCATTCGTGACAGACATCTTAAGCCGATATTCTTGAGGAGTTGGTCGAAATCTCCAAGGATCCCTAGCTTGAACAGCAGCTCCCTGTCCGCAAACTTAGTAGGCTCAAACCGAAGCCTTTCAAGCCGTTTCTTGTCCCTCTTCTCATCCTTACTCCATCTGACCCTCTCTTGAACAACCACCTCTTGTCCTTCTCCCTCTTGTGATGTCTCTTCTCTCGTTCTTTTAGGAGCCATTGTACCTGAAACAAATTTCTCCAACAGTTTGATAAGCAAAACGGCGATTGGATGAGAGAAGAGGAGAGGCGAAGAAGAAAGCTTATAACTAATACCCTAGAATTTTGGAGAATTAATAAAAATTATAGCAAAATAAAAGAGAATCAAATCTAGAGATACTAGAAAATCTAGAATTTTTCCTATTATTTTGCTAAATTTTAAAAATCAAAAACGGCCCTATCATCTAAAACAATGACTTGCGAAGCAAAAAGGGAATTTTCCAAAATATATTTTATCAAACTCTGAAAATACCTTTTTGCAAGATTGTTAAAGAGTCTTGCTAGCCTCAGAAAACAGATAACTCTCACTCTCTTTGCTTAAAATTTTCGAGAAAACCAGAATGAGATGGTGAGAAGTTGTTGAAATATTTAAGGGCTAAGCAAGAAGCAAAACCATGGGTAGGAAAGGTGGTTTTCTGACAAAGTCTTTGTCAAGGCACATCTTTCATGGTCAAAGATGCTTGCCTTGACCAAGTTTTGAATTTAAAAACTTGAGGGAAAAGAATAAAGGTGGGAAAGAAAATGTTACCTCGGCATGAGATCGAGTCCATTTGGTCGCTAGGACTCGATCTCATGCCCATAATGGCTTAGATCGAGAGCGTTACTCGATTTGTGACTCGATTCATGATGAATCGAGTCTCGGATCGATTGGCTCCCTCGATCGTTGAGATTTCAGCTCCACGGCTAAGTCCTCGTGATCGAGCTACGTCCTCGATTTGGGGGTCGATTTGGCATATATCAAGGGGTGGATCGAGTCGAGTGATCGATCTGTTTTCAAAGGATTTTCCGAGAGAAATTAGATCGGTCTATCCATTTAGGATCGATCGATCTATTTTCATCTAGATCGATCTTATCACTCGTTCTCGTCTAGATCGACTGGCTCCTCTCGTTTCACTGACTCGATCTAGCAAAGATCGAGTCAGGATTAGTCGATCTAGCACTCGATCTCTAGCCTTTTCTTAACCCCTATCGCCTCTTTTGGACTTTAAGATCGAGGTTTAGACTCCTCATACCTGCTCCTACACACTTGCAAAATAAAAACATAAAACTGAAAGAGAAATAACCAGAAATATGTACAGGATAGACATGGGAATGCCTCCCAAGTGCGCTTTCTTTAACGTCTTTAGCTAGACTTTACTTGGTTTAGGCAGATGGTGGGTCTTGGAGAAGCACCGAGGTACTCTCCTTGTCATAGCTGTCCGCCAAGTAAGGCTTGACCCTGTGTCCGTTGACGGTGAATGCACTGCCACTCTTTCCCATTAATGTATCAGCTCCATAAGGCAGCACCTCTTGGATCACAAACGGCCCGCTCCACCTTGACTTCAGCTTTCCCGGGAAGAGTTTGAGTCTTGAATTATACAGGAGTACCAAACCTCCTTCCTTAAGCTCCTTGGCAACCAACATCTTTTCATGAGCTTCTTTAGTCCGTTCCTTGTATATCCGAGAGCTCTCATAAGCGTTCAATCTTAGTTCGTCCAGTTCATATAGCTGGATGAGACGCCTCTCTTGAGCAGTCGTGAGGTCAAAGTTCAGCCTCTTCACAGCCCACAATGCACGGTGTTCCAGCTCAACTGGGAGATGACAGCCCTTGCCATAGAGCAGAGTGAAAGGGGTTATGCCAATCGGTGTTTTGAAGGTGGTACGGTAGGCCCAAAGAGCGTCGTCCAGCTTCACTGCCCAGTCTTTCCTTGTTGCTCCGACAGTCTTCTCTAGTATAGCCTTAATTTGCCGGTTGGAGACTTCCACTTGACCACTTGTTTGAGGATGATATGGTGTAGCCACCTTATGCTTAACGCCATACTTTCTCAAGAGGTTCTCAAGGACTTTGTTTATGAAGTGGCTTCCTCCATCGCTTATAACCACCTTAGGTACCCCCAAACCTCGGGAAAATGATGCTCTTGAACAGCTTGATCACCACCGTAGAATCGTTTGTAGGGGAAGCAACAGCCTCAACCCATTTAGAGACATAATCCACTGCTACTAAGATGTACTTGTTGCCATATGAAGAAGGAAATGGCCCCATGAAGTCTATGCCCCACGCGTCGAACACGTCAACCTCGAAGATAGGAACCTGAGGCATTTCGTTCCTCTTAGTGATATTCCCTGCTCGTTGACATGCCTCACAGCTCTTCACAAACTCGTGTGCGTCTTTGAAGATGGACGGCCACCAGAAACCAGCTTGCAACACTTTCGTGGCAGTCTTGAATGAAGCGAAGTGTCCTCCATAGGAAGAGCCATGACAGTGATAGAGGATGTCTCTTGCTTCTTCCTTCGTAACACACCTCTGGTACAAACTGTGCACCCCTCTCTTGTATAAGTATGCCTCGTCCCAAAAGTAGTCACTCGCCTCTCTCATAAACCTCTTCTTGTGATAGCTGTTGAGGTGTGTTGGCTCCTCACAACATGCTAAGTAGTTCACAACATCAGCGTACCACGGAAGATCCTCCTCTTTGAAGCTCAACACCTCTTCAAACTGCCCCTCTAGCTTTCCACAAACAGCCGTGGTGATCGCCATGAATTGCTCTTCTGGAAGAGAGTCATCTAAGGGGAGAGACTCGTTGATCCTTAGCCATGAGAGATGGTCAGCGACTCCATTTTCTATTCCCTTCTTGTCTTTAATCTCCATGTCAAACTCCTGGAGCAAGAGAATCCACCTTAAAAGCCGAGGCTTAGTGTCCTTCTTCGAATAGATGTATCGCAAAGCCGCGTGATCTGTCCAGACAATAGCCTTGGAACCCACAAGATACGACCGGGATTTCTCAAAGGCGAACACTACTGCAAGCAACTCCTTCTCTGTAGTAGTGTACCTTGTTTGCGTGTCATCCAAGGTTCTTGAAGCATAGTAAATCACGTGCAGCTTCTTGTCTTTCCTCTGACCAAGAACGGCTCCTACGGCGTAGTCACTAGCATCGCACATAATCTCACAGGGTAGTGTCCAGTCTGGTGCTTGAACTATAGGGGCTGATGTAAGGGCTTCTTTGATGGTCATGAAAGCTCGCAAACACTCCTCATCAAACACAAACTCAGCTTCTTTGCACAGCAACCGTGTAAGAGGGCGTGCAATCTTGGAGAAGTCCTTGATGAAGCGCCTATAGAACCCGGCGTGTCCCAAGAAACATCTGACTCCCTTAACGTTAACCGGCGCCTGAAGACCCATCATGACTTCCACTTTAGCCTGATCAACCTCAATGCCCTTCTCTGATATCTTATGACCAAGCACGATCCCTTCCTTAACCATAAAGTGGCATTTCTCCCAGTTTAGCACCAAGTTTGTCTCTTCACAATGCTTTAGTACCCTGCAAAGATTCAACAAACACGCAGTAAAGGACGCACCATAGACAGAGAAGTCATCCATAAACACCTCTACCATCTCTTCTATTAGATCGGAGAAGATCGACATCATACACCGCTGAAACGTAACCGGTGCATTACACAATCCAAACGGCATCCTTCGATAAGCGAAGGTACCGTAGGGACATGTGAAGGTCATCTTCTCCTGATCGTTTGGGTGAATTGGTATCTAAAAGAAACCGCTATACCCATCGAGGAAACAGTAGTAAGGGTGATTAGCAAGTCTCTCAAGCATTTGATCAATAAAAGGCAAAGGAAAATGATCTTTCCTAGTTGCAAGGTTAAGTTTCCTATAATCAATACACATCCTATGACCAGTGATGGTTCTAGTAGGAATAAGCTCATCTTTATCGTTCCTTATGACCGTGATCCGTCTCTTCTTAGGCACCACGTGTACAAGGGAAACCCACGTGCTGTCACTTATGGGATAGATCACGTCAGCCTCTAAAAGCTTAAGGATATCTTTCTTAACAACCTCTTTCAAATTAGGATTCAAACGCCTTTGATGTTCTATAGAAGAGGCGTTCTCATTATCCAAGTGAATCATGTGAGTGCAAAGCATTGGTGAAAGGCCTTTGATGTCACTTGGAGAGTACCCAATGTCCTTCCTATACTTTCTCAGCTCAGTCAGGAGCAAGTGAAACTCATCATCACTTAAGTTTTCATTCACAATCACGGGATATGTGTTATTAGGCCCTAAGAAAGCATACCTTAGCCCTTTTGTGAGCTCTTTAAGGTCCACATTTGGGGCTAACAGCTCGCTCCAGTCATCCTCGTGGCTGTTGTTGTTGTTTTCCTCCTTGGAGTCCTCCTTAGAACCCGAGGCATGACCCTTAAGACTGCTTTCCTTAACCGCTATCCCTTCTGAAATCGAGTCCTCCAGTCGATCTTGCTCTCGATGTCGTCTAGATCGAGCAGTTTCGCTCGATTCACTTACTCGATTTGATGTGGATCGAGTAAGGGATCGAGACACTGAGTCGATCTTTATATTAGACCCCAAATTGATCGGAAGGTCTCTCTCGATCTTTGACTCGATTGTTTTCCCGAATCGATCATTCCTCTCGATCTGACTATCGATTCCTGCACCGGATCGAGTTGTGTTCTCGATTGCCTTGTCGATCTGACTCCTGGATCGAGTGATAGCATCGATCTCAGGGTCGACCTCTAGGCAGCAGCTTTCATCCTTCTTAACGATCTTCTTAGAATCGAGCAAGTTGACGTACTCCTGGGTCCTCTGATCCACATAGCCAAACTCCCCAGGCTCTTTTATCAGTGCTAGCTTCAGATGGTCCTCCTGAGCAAGTTCTTCCAGCAACTCATCCCCTAAGGCATCCATCGTTTCAATGTAAAAAGCTTGCCCCTCTATAGTCGGCTTCTTCAGAACTTCATTGATATCAAAGTCCAGCCTTATATCCTTTCCCAAGTGCAAGGCAATCTTCCCGTCCTTGACGTCGATGATAGCCCCGGCGGTTGCAAGGAATGGCCTTCCAAGGATGAGTGGATCCTTAGGCTCTTCATCCATTTCCAACACGACGAAGTCCGTAGGCGCGTTCACACCGCTGATTCGCACCGGTAGATTTTCAAGCAGCCCCACTGGTAGCCTCACACTCCTATCAGCCAGTACCAACGAGATTCTACAGTCTTTGAAACGAGTAAAGCTAAGCTTCTTCGCCACAAAATGAGGCATCAGATTTATGCTAGCTCCGAGATCACAAAGGCAACTCTTGAACTCCAGAGGACCTAAAGCGCAGGGTATAGTGAACCTTCCAGGGTCTCCCAACTTCTTAGGGACTATCTCCTTATGTATCACAGCACTACACTCCTCACTTAGAACAAGCACCTCCTTGCTTTCCCTATTCTTCTTCACGAGAGTGTCTTTGAAGAATTTGGCGCATTTAGGCATCATTGCAAGGCAGTCAACGAGAGGTAGCTTGATCTCTACGTCCTTAAGATGCTTCTCAAAGAGGATTCTATGTTTCTCTATGAGTTGCTTCTTGAAGCGGCCAGGAAAAGGCAGCTTAGGTACAAACGGTGGAGGTACATAAGCATCCTTCTCCTTAGCAGTTTGTTCTGCTTTCTTCTCAGCAGCTGCTTTGTCTCCTCTTCTTGGCCCTTGGATGCAGACATTGTCAAAGTTAATCTCATCATCAGCTGAAGGCTTACCCTCCCCCTCTTGAATTACAACGTCCTCGTTGTTCTTAGGAGTAACCGGAGGTGCTAGCTCGTTGCCGCTTCTTAGCGTGATGGCGTTGGCATATTCCTTAGGATTCTGCTCACACTTGCCTGGTAGGCTGTTCTGACCACTTGTACTCGCTTTCCCCTTCTCTAGCTGCTTGATCTTGTTGTTTAAGTTGGTGATCTGAGTGGAGAAGTCAATGAGAGACGAGTCTAGACGAGTGTTCATCTCGGCGAACTTCTGGTTTGTAGAGGCTTGCCCTTGGATCAGCTGCTGAAACATGTCCTGAACCGGATCAACTTGTTGTTGCATCGGCTGTTGCTGCTGAGGTGCAAAGCCTGGAGGGTAGTTTGGCGGATAACCCTTGTTACCTTGATGTTGCCCTTGGAAGTTTTTCTGCCCTTGACCTTGGAAACCACCACTCGGCTGAAAATCTTTGTTGTAAGGGATGAAAGGTTTTGCTTGTTGAGCAGGGTACACTTGGTCCTTAGGGTTGGCAACGTTGGTACTACGGTAGGAGAGATTGTTGTTCTGGTTGTAGCCTTGTATGTAGCCTTGAGGTTTGTAATTGTTCTGTCCCGCCACCCAATTGGCTTCTTCCTGGCTCAACTCAAGCTCCTCTTGATTCTCATCCGCTTCAACAACAAAGTGAACATGCTTCTGGTTCGCTAACACCAGCTTATCTATCTTCTCATGCAAATACTTCAGCTCCTTTTTGTGAGACTCTAGCTCGGATCCTCTCGGTGCGTGGTCATAATCCTCAGCGTAGTTGCCATCACTCAATGCCAAGTTTTCAATCAGCTCCATGCCCTCTTCTACCTCCTGACCAAGGAAGTTCCCTTTACTAGCTGTATCAAGCAACAACCTGATCTTTGGTGAAGCTCCGCCTTCCCAAAATGGCAAGAGACATCGCCGCCTTCCCAAAATGGCAAAAATAACTCGATGGTCACCCCCTCGCTAGCGGCCAAAGCGGTTGAAAGGACAGAGATCGACTTCGGGATCGAGCGGCTCTCTCGATCATTTTCGGACATCGTGTCTTCAACTCAATCTGGGTCTCGATCATCTTCGGCGGATCGAGTGTTGCATCCGATCTTGGTATCGATCTTCGGTTGGATCGAGTGGTGGACTTGATCCGGCTCTCGCTCTGCATGGCGTCATTTACGTCCGTACCGTTTGATCGATTGCTCCACTTGATCTTCGTCTCGATCATGTTCCTTGGATCGCCTGGTCTTCTCGATCTTCTGGTCGATCTCATCTAGATCGACCTGCCATGCTCGATGTTCTGGTCGATCTCATCTAGATCGACCTGCCATGCTCGATCTGCTCCCCGATCTCTGGTCCTTAGCAAACATCCGACTTTCCACGAACCGCCACAACAGCTTCGGCACGTCCACGAACCTCCACGACTCCAAAGTGGCCAGAAACAACCTGAATGTGATGCAAAATGCAAGGAACATGCGTATGCTGGTGCGAGAATGCTCTAGGACCCTAAGTGATGCAATCTAGTCTAAAGCATGATGTAAATGCATGAAAAGCTAACTAATATGTATGCAAAATGTATGCAATATGGAGTAACATCAACCATTGGAGGACAAGCTTTCTACATTGAAACTTTGGATGAGTTAGCCGATGAGTTGCTTGAGGAGTTGGCACAAGAAGATCACCTACAGCTAGCTTTGACAAAGGAGTGTGGAGAGCATGGCTTCCTGAACGAACATGCTCAAGAGTATGTTCACATCCTTGACTCTCGCAAGGTTGTGAAGGATGATGAAGGCGGATGCCTAGAGATCGATCAGGAAATCGAGGACTTCACTCGATCCAAGACAAAAATCGACAAGCAGATCAAGGAGGTTGGTCAATCCGGTCAAGAAATCGATGAGGAGATCGAGAGAAGCAACTCGATCAGTTCAGAGAACGACTCAGCGAATCGATCCACTGCTCGATCCACATCAAATCGAGCAAGAGATCGATGTGAGTGCAATCGATCCAGACCAGAACGAGTGGAAGATCGACTAGATGACTGGATCTCAGAGGACACAACGGTTCAAGATAGCAGCCTGAAAGCTCATGACTCGGGTTCAAAAGGGGCTAATGAGGATGGAAACGTCAACACAAGCCACGAGGAGGACTGGAGCGAGCTGCTAGCCCCAAAGGTGGACCTAAAGGAGCTCCTGAATGGGCTAAAGTACGCTTTCTTGGGATCTAATGACACTTATCCCGTCATTGTGAATGAAAATCTGAGTGCTGATGAGTTAGACTCACTCCTTAAGGAGTTGAGAAAGTATAGAAGGGCCATTGGGTACTCTCTAAGTGACATCAAGGGCCTTTCACCAATGCTTTGTTCTCACAGGATTCACTTAGAGAATGAAAACACTTCTTCTATTGAACATCAAAGATGCTTAAACCCGAATTTGAAAGAAGTAGTGAAGAAAGAGATCTTGAAATTGTTAGAGGCTGACGTGATATACCCTATCAGTGATAGCACATGGGTCTCTCCGGTCTATGTGGTACCAAAGAAAGGGGGTATCATGGTCATTAAGAATGAAAAAGATGAGTTGATTCCTACAAGATCCATAACTGGACATAGAATGTGTATTGATTATAGGAAGCTTAACTCAGCTACTAGAAAATATCATTTTCCTCTTCTCTTTATTTATCAGATGCTTGAAAGATTAGCTAATCACCCATATTACTGCTTTCTTGATGGTTATAGTGGTTTCTTTCCAATAGCAATTCATCCTAACGTTCAAGAGAAGACGACTTTCACATGACCTTATGATACCTTCGCATATCGAAGGATGCCTTTTGGGTTATGTAATGCACCAGCAACCTTTCAAAGGTGCATGATGTCTGTCTTCTCTGATCTTATAGAGGAAATGGTGGAAGTTTTTATGGATGATTTTTCTGTGTATGGTGCGTCCTCTTCGGCTTTTTTGTCAAATCTTTGCAAGGTACTCAAGCGATGTGCGGAACTGGGAGAAGTGTCACTTCATGGTGAAGGAAGGGATTGTACTCGGTCACAAGATTTCTGAGCAAGGGATAGAGGTTGATAAAGCAAAGATTGAAGTCATGATGAGCTGAAGCCTCTGGCTAATGTGAAGGGTATAAGGAGCTTTTTGGGACACACCGGCTTCTACAGGAGATTCATAAAGGATTTCTCCAAGATAGCTCGCCCTCTTACACGGTTGTTATGTAAGGAAGCTTACTTTGTCTTTGATGAAGAGTGTCTTCACGCTTTCAAGACTATCAAGGAAGCTCTTGTCACGGCACCTATAGTACAAGCACCAGACTGGAGCTTACCCTTCGAGATCATGTGCGACGCGAGTGACTACGCCGTGGGTGCTGTTCTAAGTCAGAGGAAAGACAAAAGGCTTCACGTTATCTACTATGCCAGCTGTACCTTGGATGACACGCAAGTGAGATATGCTACAACCGAGAAGGAGCTGTTGGCCGTTGTGTTTGCTTTTGAGAAGTTCAGATTATACTTGGTGGGCTCTAAGGTTGTTGTATACACTGATCACGTGGCGTTGAGGTACATCTACTCCAAGAAGGATACCAAGCCGAGGCTCTTAAAGTGGATTTTTTTTCTACAAGAGTTTGATATGGAGATAAAGGATAAGAAGGGGATAGAGAACGGACTAGCTGATCACCTTTCAAGAATGAGGGTCAATGAAGCCTTACCTTTAGATGATTCACTCCCTGAAGAGCCGCTCATGATGGTCAACACTGTTGTATGCACACAGCTAGAGGATCAGTTTGAAGAAGTTTTGAGTTTGAGAGAAGAAGATCTACCTTGGTATGCTGATATTGTGAACTTCTTAGCTTGTGGAGAGGAACCTACTCATCTTGACTATTACCACAAGAAGAAGTTCATGAGGGACGTCTCTCAATACTTTTGGGACGAGCCTTACCTGTACAAGAGGGGAGTAGACACCCTTTAGAGGAGGTGTGTGACAAGAGAAGAAGCTAAAGACATTCTCCTTCATTGTCACGGTTCATCTTACGGAGGTCATTTTGCTTCTTTCAAGACGGCAACAAAGGTCTTACAAGCTGGGTTTTGGCGGCCATCGCTATTCAAGGATGCTCATGAGTTTGTTAAGTCTTGTGAAGCATGTCAAAGAGTAGGGAACATCACAAAGAGGAACGAGATGCCTCAGGTGCCAATCTTTGAAGTTGATGTCTTTGATGCTTGGGTGATTGACTTTATGGGTCCGTTCCCATCATCTTACGGCAACAAATTCATCTTGGTGGCTGTTTATTATGTGTGTAAGTGGGTTGAGGCTATAGCTTCCCCAACTAATGACTCAAGGGTGGTGGTTAAGCTCTTCAAGACCATCATCTTCCCACGGTTTGGAGTATCAAAGGTAGTAATCAGCGATGGGGGCAGCCACTTCATCAACAAAGTGTTTGAGAGTCTCTTGAAGAAGTATGGCGTGAAGCATAAGGTAGCTACACCTTACCACCCACAAACTAGTGGGCAAGTAGAGGTTTCAAATAGACAGATCAAGGCTATCTTAGAGAGGACAGTAGGAGCAACTCGGAAGGATTGGGCAAGTAAGCTAGACGATGCTTTATGGGAGTATAGAACCGCCTTCAAGACTCCTATAGGTACCACTCCCTTCACTCTCCTTTACGGCAAGGCATGTCACCTCCTTGTGGAGGTAGAGCATAGAGCACTGTGGGCAGTGAAGCAGATGAACTTCAGTCTCAAGACGGCACAGGAGAAGAGGTTGATTCAACTCCATGAGCTTGATGAACTAAGGCTAGACGCCTATGAGTGCGCCAAAATCTACAAGGAAAGGACCAAGGCGGTTCATGACAAGAAGTTGGTGCATAAGGAGCTTAAGGAGGGCAGTCTGGTCTTGCTTTACAACTCACGCTTGAAGCTATTCCCAGGGAAGGTCAAGTCTAGATGGTGTGGACCTTTCGAGATCAAAGAAGTTCTACCCTATGGAGCGGTTACTTTGGTTGGCAAGAATGGAAAGGCTTTCACGGTCAATGGGCACAGAGTCAAGCCCTACTTGGCGAGTGATTGCAGCAAGGAGAGCACCACAATGCTTCGCCAAGTCCCACCTCTGGCCTGAACCAAATAAAGTCTAGCTAAAGACGTTAAAGAAAGCGCACTTGGGAGGCATTCCCATGTCTATCTTGTATATATTTTTGCTTTCTTTCTATTTCAGTTTTATGCTTTTTATGTTTAAGTGTGTAGGTGAAAGGATAAAGGATTAGAGACCATGATCTTGGACTCAAAAAGGGCAAGGAAAGGAGAGTAGAGGCAAGAGATCGAGTGCTAGATCGACTCACCCTGGCTCGATCTTTACTAGATAATGCTAGTGAATCGAGTGGAGTCATTTGATCTAGATGAGATCGAGTAGACAATCGAGTGAGTCTGTCGATCATGAGAGGATAAACCACCCATGCGTTTAGCTTGAAATGCAAACGAGTTTGTGTTTTTCCTCTCGTTTCTCTTTCCCTCCTATTTTAAATTCAAAACTTGGTCAAGTCAAGCATCTTTGACCATGAAAGATGTGCTTTGACCAACTATGTCAGAAAACCACTTGCATAATCCATAGTTTTCTTTGCCTTTAAATTCACATGCATCCACACTCTCTCTCTCATTTGTGTTTCGAGTTTTCTAAAGAAAGAGAGAGTGTGACTTTCTGTTATTAAGGTTAATAGCTTCTTGCTTTCATCTTTTCAAAAAGTATTTTCGGTTGTCTGATTTGCTTGTTTAAATTTTTTTGGAAATTTGTCTTTTGATTGCTTAGGATGATTGTTAGTTGTTAGGGAATTAGGATAATTTTCAGAAATAGCTAAATATTAGAAAAATTGCTAGATTTGAACCTATCTCTAGATATTCTCCTCTAGTATTTAGCTATAATTTTTATAAATTCTCTAAAAATCTAGGATTATTGTTGTAAGTTTTTCTCTCCTACCTTGTCTCTCTTTTCAATTCGCCGCCGATACTCATTCTCTTCTTTGAGATTTGTGTTTCAGGTACCAATGGCACCAAAAAGGAGCAGAGAGGAGACAACACAAGGAGAAGGAACTCAAGAAGTGGTTCAGGAGAAGGTTAGATGGACAAAGGTGGAGAAACAAGCTAAGAAAAGGTTGGAGAGGCTCCGGTTTGACCCTACAAAGTTTGCGAGCAGGGATCTGTTGGCAAAGATGGGGATATTGGGAGATTTTGATCAGCTTCTCAAGAACATGGGGCTTGCTTGCTTGTCAAGGATGGATTTCCCTACCTATCCTGAGGCGACCCTAGACTTCCTTGCCACTTTGGAGTTCTCTTATGATAATGCAAGTCTCCCCACGTCATCACAAGGTCACCTCACATTCAAGATAAGGAAGCAAGCCTATCACCTCTCCATCCCCGAGCTCTGCCAAGCCTACGGTCTGAAAGCTAGTGCCAAGCTCGTTGAGTTTCCCACTTTCACTCAAGCCAACGATCTATGGGATCTGATCAGCAACGATGACTACAAGGCAAACACGGCCAAGATCATGAGAGTCTGCAATCCAGTGATGAGATACACCCTCAAGCTCTTAGCCAACACCTTCAGTGGGAGATTTGTGGCTCCAACGGTCACCAAGAACGAGTTATGTTTTCTGTTCCAAGGCGTTAAGAATGTTCTATGTGATCCTTAGGAGAACGACGAGCCAATGGAAGATGAGCTTGGAGAGGATGTGAACTATGGATGCAATTTGGCTTCCTCTTTGATCAAGTACAAGGCGTGGGCAATGAGGTGCAAGGCGAGTTCAGCGCTGATAAGAGGCTTCCTCACACCGATGTTTGTTCAGGCCGAGGTACCTCTTCCTGACTTTGTGCCTTGCGCGGATAGAGCTCATATGGATTGCTAGCTGACGGCTTCTTTGCCTATCTGTTCTACGATTGCCAGAATGAGAAGAGGGTGTGCATCTTGCCAAACAAAGTGGAAACGGAGCTGCTAGGTGTTGGCAACATCGAATTTCTGCCAAGCAATGAGGAATGTTATGCACCTCTAGGAGCCACAGCCGCACCTCCACGAGTTGCTCGCCCACGTTCAGAGTCACCTCCCTCAGATGCTGAGATGCCTGCGAGCTTCGACCTTCCTAAGCTTGACTACGAGCCAAGGACCAAGGCGGAGGAGTTTCTTGCTTCTGTTGTGGAGATGCAGCGGAAGGTGAATAAGTGGCAGAGCAAGATGATTAAGAAGCTTGCCAAGAAGATCAGGGTCTTGCAAGGAAGCCCCCCTATGAAGTTTTCCAATGAGGAGGAGCAGCAGCCGGATATGAGGAGGAGATCAACCGGAGGGATTGAAATCCGTGAGCCCCAAGAAACAAACCAAGCTGCACGCCTCTCTCTTCATGAAAGCACGAGCAAGGATAAGGGCAAGGAGACCAGCAACGATACTCCTAAGAAGAGCAAGAAGTCTGGAGCAACCTCAAGCTCCAGCTTTTCTTAGCTCAAAGGTACCAACAACCAAACCCTTGTAAATACCATGAATTTTCTTTAAGTTTTGCTTTGTGTTTTGACTCCTCTTGAATTTGTTTGCCACCGAGACGGTGTCATTCAAGTTTGGGGGAGTGTGTGTGTTATTTGACATGTTTTCTGTGATCTTATTTTGTGTTATCATCCCTAGAGTCATCATGCATCATGTAAGGCTTAGAAAATACAACAAAATGATAAAAAATTTAAAAATTTTCAAAAAACTTCATGTAGCATTTGAACTGTTAAACATATTAGGTATGAGTCTAGAATTTTAAGCATTTAGGTTGATTGCATTTGCATAAGGGGCAAAAGTTTTTCTTGAAAAGTGTTTTAAGCTCATGAATTGTTTCAAGGCCCTAGTTAGTAGTCTTTTGATGCATTGTTCACACTTTGAAAGTAAGCTATAACCATATTTGGATCATTTGTTTTTATTTTCGTGGCTTAAGTTAAACAATCATGAATTGAATCCTTTCATATCAAGTGAGAACCTTATTTAAATTTCTTTAATTATCATACTTATGCATTTGAAAAAGGATACATGGATCACTTTTACATATTTAGGCTTTCTTCTTCCTTTCACCACTCTCTTGTAAGCCTAAATAGACCTCCCCACCATTACCCTACCCTCCTTTCAAGCCAATGTTCTTGTGTGTTGAATCTTTGTGAGGCCTCTTTTCGGTTTGAACTTGGCATAAAGTGTTAGGTTTAGGCGACATGATTAGGCTTTAATATAGTTGCTAGCTTTGCATTTTGAAGCTAGTTTTAGGCTTAGGATAGGGCAGGGATTCATGGGAGTTGTTTGCTTAGGTTTCGGTTTAAAGGGTTTGATGTTCAGAAGTTGAATGAAAGGGTTCAATGGTTTTAAGTAGTAGGCCTTATGTTTTAAAATGAAAGCTCTAGTTTGAAAAAAAAGGTAGCTCTCAAAAGAAAAAAAGAAAAAAAAAATCAGAAAGGAAAAGAGCCAAAAGGCCAAGTTTGAAAAGAAAAAAAAAATTAGAGAAGAGAGCTACCAAAAGTATTTAAAAGAGCTAAGTGTATTTATAGCCTTACCACTAGCCAAAAGAGTTTTAAAATGATGCTTTTATTTGGGTTTTTGCTAGGTGATATTACCATATATTATGTATATTTTGCATGCATTCAGGATAGTTTTTCATGCATTCATCTTGCATTATAGGCTAGTTTGTTCCATTTGTTGCATTTTAGGTCCTAGGTCCTTTTGCATTCGCATTTTGTATGTTTCTTGCACTTTTACATTATTATCAGGTTGTTTGGAGCACTCTGGAGTTGTGGAGGTTATGTGGACGTGAGGAGGATCAGCTAGAAGCTATGGACACTTGGAGAGCTCAACCTTGCATGCGAAGGACCCGAGATCGTGTAGCGGATCGAGCAAAGCAGGTCGATCTAGATGAGATCGACCAGAAGATCGAGTGACCTAAGTCGAATCAAGAGGAAGGATCAAGACCACGATCAAGAGAGGAGATTGATCTTGAGTACGGACGTGAATGACGCTATGCAGAACGAGTGCCAGATCGAGACCACGACTCGATCATCCAAGGATCGAGAAGAAGATCGAGGAAGGTGCTCGATCCATCCAACCAGATCGACTGGAAGATCGAGCAAAGAAAGGCGATCCAGCAAGAAGATCGAGTGAGCTGCTCGATCCAAAGATCGATCTCTAGAGCCTTATCCGGCCAGCTCAGCTTTGGACCGTAGGGAAGGGGGGACCAGTTGGCGGTTTGGTTATTTTTGGCAAAGGGCAGCCATCCTTTTCATCAACAACTTTCAGTCTTATCTTTTTTATGCTTTATCTTAGGCGATTCGCCATTGTAGAACAAGGAAGCTTTTTCTAGTTTTTGAACTTTTGAATCTTTGAATATTAAGTCTTTTTCGTTTATTCAATCGTTTAATCATGTTTAGTCTATCTTTCTTTGCATTTGAATCTATTTCGAGCATGAGCAGAGAGTAGTTCTTTTGGGATTTGGGGTTGGGGCGATTCAAAGAGTTTAAGAGGTTTAAGTTTTGTGTTTTTCTTGTTCTTCATTCCTTCTCTTCAGGATCTTAGGGTCTTAAGGCTTAGAGAGTCTTCGAAAAGATCTCTATGATTCCAAGGCTATTTTACCCTGACCGGATTCAGATATCCTACAAAGCCAGATCATAGAGACTAATCGACCCTATCCCAAACGCCATAGTTAGGCTATTAGATTGAAATCTGTTTTCCTTGCTCTTTGATCTTTTTTTCCACCAAACGCCGTGGGTTTGGAGAAGAGATTGAGGAAGTGAATCATGCCACACGCCATGGATGGTTCTTGTTTTGTTTTCAAGGCTTAGAGAAAGCTCATAAATGAGTAGATCTATATGTTTTCAAACCAAAGCTTAACCTTTGACACTCTTGAATATGACCCTCGACACTAAACCCTCTTTTATCATTTTAAAACCTCTGTTCATCATTCGCTTGTCATAAAGGTGCATTCTTGATCATTAGAAGTCGTTTCCTTTAAGTTGTTAGATCGATATGTTTTACTCGATTCTGTGCTCGATCCAGTGGTCGATTCAGTGCTCGATTTTTAGTTCTTAGTAGATTTGCATTTTTAATCTTCTGCTTTTTCCTAGTGGTAGTTAACCCTCTTCCAGGGATTTTAAAATAGTTTTGCATTTCATTCGGTCATTGCATGTAGTTTTCCTCGATTTTACCAAATATTTTCCCGATTTGCTTAGATTTGCTTCACACTTGCATTCTTAGTGTTCTTCCTGCTTCCTAGGTTGGATTGATACCCTTACTGCTATACTACATCATTGTTGTGGTTTGGGATTTGATACATCGCCTGACTTGCAAAAATCCTAGTATCAAATGGCGTCGTTGCCATCTTAGGATTGTTAGGAAGCATTAAGATTTGGTGTTTAGCAAAGACTAAGCCTTTACCTTTTATTTTTTTGACTCATTGCTCTACCTTCTTGTTTGTGATCAGGTACATGAACTTACGCTCCAGGGGTGACAACAACTTACTTAGACCCCTGGACAATATTCAACTCGGTCACACCAGACAAAGAAGAGCAAGAGAGCAAGCTCAAGCCTTTGAAGAGATTGTGCAAGCTGGTTCAGTAGACTTTGCAACAATGGCTGAGCAAGAACATCCTGAGGGACCTCCACCAGCTCACGGTGGTGTAGGAAGGGGTAATGGAAACCCCAACCACGCAGTTAGACCACCACAGATCATAGGTGCTTGAGATGCTCTTAATACGCATCACAATCGCTTTGGGATCACTCCTCCACCAGTCCAGAATAACAACTTCGAGATAAAGCCTGGATTCATCTCTATGGTTTAGAATAGCAAATTCCACGGGCTGGCTATGGAAGACCCGTTAGAGCACATTGACACTTTGAGCAAGTGTGTGGGATGATTAAGATCAATGGGATCTCGGAAGATGCCTTCAAGCAACGGCTCTTCCCATTTTCTCTCGGTGATAAGGCTAAGCATTAGGAGAAGACCCTTCCACAAGGCACCATTACGTCTTGGGCTGAATGTAAGAAAGTTATTCTCTCAAAGTTTTCTCGAGCACAAGAACAGCTAGGCTGCAAAGTGAGATTGATAACCGGTTTTTACTAAGCAATGCAAGCAGGAGAGGTTATCAAAACTCAATTGCAACACTGAGATGTGGTATAGCATGCAAGTGAGGTATCAATCCACACCTAGGAGCAGGAAGTATCACTAAGAATGCAAGAGAATGAGCAAATCTAAGCGAAACGGATAAATGATTGGTAAATTCAAGGAAAACTAAGTGCAACGACCTAATGCAATGCAAAACAATTTTAAAATCCCTGGCAGAGGGTTAACTACCACGGGGAACAAGCAAAAGATGAAAAATGCAAAGCTACTAAAAACTAAAAATCGACCAGTGAATCGACCACAGGATCGAGCAGAATGGTTCGATCTACAAGCAACTTAAACAGAAATGATTTCTAATGAACAGGATGCAAACTAAATGACAAGCGAATGATTAACAGAGATTTAAAACACTAAAATAGAGGGTCTAGGGTCGAGGGTCATGTTCAAGGGTATCAAAGATTCAAGCTTTGGTTTGAAAACATTTAGATTTACTCTTTTAAGAGGTTTCTCTAAACCTTGAAAACAAAACAAGAACCATCTATGGCATGTGGTATGGTTCACTTCCTCAATCTCTTCTCCAAACCCATGGCGTTTGGTGGAAAAAGAGATCGAAGAGCAAGAAACACAGATTTCAAATATTGACCTAACTAATCCCCTAAACAACCATTGCATGTGCGAAAGGAAGGATTAGCCTCTAGGATCTGGTTTTCCAGGACATTTGAATCCTGTCAAGGTAAGACAGCCTTTGGGTCATAGAGACCTTTTCCAAGGCTCTCTAGGCTTTAAGATTCCAAGATCCTAGAAGAGAAGGCATGAAGAACAAAAAAACACAAAGCTTTGAACCCTTTCAACCCTTTTGAATCACCTCAACCCCAAAACCCAAAACGACTACTCACTACACATGGTTAAGATCAAAGCAAAAGCATGATTAACAATTGATTAAAAGAAAAATTGCTTGATATTCAAAGATTCAAAGGATCAAAAACAAAATGAAAGCTTAAGTTGCAATGGCGAAATCGCCTAAGGTAGAAGATAACAAAAAGCAAAAGACAAAATTAAGATAAGGAAAGCGAATGGCTGCTTTTGCCAAAAATGGCTAAACCGTTAGCTGGTCCCCCCTTCGCTAGCCGCCAAAGATAGCTGGTCGAATAAGATTTGTCTGGGATCGGGCTGGATGCTCGATCTGGCTCTCGATCTTTGTCTTGGATCGGATGGCTTGGGTCGATCTCTGAGTCGATCTTGTGTTGATCGGGTTGGAAAGTCCATCTGGTTCTCGATCTGCATGGTGTCATCTACGTCCGTACTCCAGATCGATCTCCTCTCTCGATCTTGATTTCGATCCTTCCTCTTGAATCGACTTGGTGCACTCAATCTTCTAGTCGATCTCATCTAGATCGACCTGCCTTGCTCGATCCGTTACGCGATCTCGGGTCCTTAGCTGAATGGTTGAGTTCTCCAAGCGTCCATAAGCTTCCTCACAAGCCTTAGCACGTCCACAAATCCTCCAAAGCTCCAAAGTGTCCAAAAACAACCTGAATATGATGCATAATGCAAGAAACATGCGAATGCTAATGCAAAAGTGCTATAGGACCTAAAATGGTGCAAACTAACCTAATATGTAAGATGAATGCATGAAAAACTATCCTAAATGCATGCAAAATATGCAGAATATTCAGTAATATCAACTCCACCAAACTTGCCTTTTGCTTGCCCTCAAGCAAACAAAATTCGAGAAGGAAGAGAAGTTTTAAAAATGGGGGTTTAAGCATCTTGCAAATGTGCTTTTCAAATGAATCATTTCAATGGTCCTAGTTCTTAACTCTAAGATACAATGCACACACTCATACTCCAAAGAACTTAGCCATACTCATCACATAATGAATTTCAAATCATGACTCTCCTATTCCAAACAATCCAAGAATCTTATCCTTTAACATTCATTAAGATCAAAACCGTGAATCACACTTATGCATTTTAAAGCTGAACACATTTGGTTAAGGGTGAAGGCTATGAGACTAAAATGATCTCATTTAAATGGGTTATAAAATGCAAGGGTTTATTTCAAAAAGGGTATGAACTTATGCATAATGCTAAAGGTAAAGGCAATTGATGCATACATGACTAGACTCTCATCTACCCATATACACTAACAATGATCCTAAAACCCCTCTCATTTCTTTAATTTTCAGCTCACTCACCCTCCTAGATACTACCCTTATTAACAAAGCAATTAGCTTAGCAAAATCCCAAATAAAAGCACCATTTCAAAACTCCTTAGGCTAGTGGAAAGGCTGAAAACATACTTAGCTCTTTTCTATTCTTATTGATAGCTCTCTACTCATTTTTTTTTCTTTTCTTTTTTTGTTTGGCACTTAGGCTCTTTTCTTTTCTTTTTCTTATTCTTTTCTTTGAGAGCTATCTTCTGAATTAACTAGAGCTTTTTATCTTTAAAAACATTGAGCCTTCCACTTAAAACCTTTTCATTCACTTCAAACACCAAACTCTCTTTTGAAACCAAATCCCCATGAACCCCAAACCTAATCCTAAGCCAAAAACTAGCTTCAAAATGCAAACCCAGCAATCAAATGAGAGCCTAATCATGTCGCCTAAACCTAACACTTTATGCCAAGTTCAAACCGAAAAGAGGCCTCACAATGATATCACACAAGAATCATTTGGCTTAAAAGGAGGATAAGGGTAATGGTGGGAGTTCTACTTAGGCTCTCATAAGAGTGGTGAAAGGAGGAAGAGAGCCTAAATATATATATGATCCATGTGTTCATTTTCAAATGCATAAGTATGATAATTAAAGATCAGATTAAGGTTCTCACTTATTAGGACAAGATTCAGTTCATGAATGTTCAGGTCAAGCCACGAAAATCAAAACACATGATCCAAGTATGGTTAGAGCTTACTAACAAAGAGTGTACAATGCATCAAAGAACTACTAACTAAGGCCTTGAAACAATTCATGAGCTTAAAACACCTTTTAAAGAAAAACCTTAACCCCTTATGCAAATGTAAACAACCTAGATGCTCAAAAATTCTAGACTCAATCCTAAAATGTTTAACAAAGTGAATGCAACTACATGAATTTTTTGTTTTTTTTTTTGAAAAACTTTGAAAAATTGTACCAATATTTTTGTTCTTTCTATGCCTTATATACAATGAAGACTCAAAGGATGCAAACAGAAAATAAGAAGAAAAAAAACATGTCAAATAACACACACACTCTCCCAAACTTGAGTGACACCGTCTCGGTGGCAAACAAATTCAAAGGAGTTCAAAACATAAAGCAAAATCAAAGAAAGCATGCGTGGTATATACAAGGGACGGTTGTTGGTACCTCGGCGCTAAGTAGTGCTGGAGCTTGGGGTTGCTCCAGACTTCTTGCTCTTTGTGGGGGTCTTGTGAGCTACTGCCTTGCCTTTGTCCTTTGCAGCTCCTTCATGAACCGAGTGGCGAGCAGGTAGGATGGTGCTTCCTTGAGGGTCACGTAAAACAATCCCACCAGTCGATCTCCTCCTCTTCTCGGGCTGCTCGACTTCTTCGCTTACAGCCTTCTTAGGTGAGCTCCCTTGAAGCGCCTTGACCTTCTTTGCAAGCTTCTTGAGTACCTTGCTCTTCCATTTGTTGATTTTCCTTTGCATCTCCACAACAGAAGCAAGTCTGCGGCTCAAAGCCGATCTTGGGAAGCACAAAGCTCTCGGGCATCTCATCATCTGAGGCAGGAGACTCTGATCTTAGGCGAGTAGCTTGTTGAATGGCGGCTGTGGCTCCTAAAGGGGCGAAGCACCCCTCTACACTCGGCAAGAACTCGATGTTGCCAACTCCTTGCAGCTCGGTTTCCTCCTTGTTCGGCAGTATGCAAACCCGCTTCTCATTCTCTGAGTCGATGTATAGATAGGCAAAGAAGCCCTCGGCTGGCGTGCGTCCCAGGCTATCAGTGTTCCTTAGGTAGATCTCATCCATGAACGCTCTCTCCGGAAAAGGAGTGAAGTCTTGAAGCGGTACGCCAGCTTGCACAAACAAGGGCGTGAGGAAGCCGCCAATAAGCGCCGAGCTTGCCTTGCATCGTAAGGTGTATGCGTTGTTGATACAAGGTTTTTATACGCTTGTTGTCAATCACCCATCCTTGTACTAATCAGTTGTAGTATGGGTTTTAATATCAATCCAATTGGGAACAGTTGAAAACAGAAGAGCTAAGAGTGAAATCTCTAAGTCAAGCAAGCAGAGAAAAAGGTTTTGTTGCCTAAGCAACAGTTCTAACAACCTAAGCTGATCAATCAAAAAAGAAAGTGAAAACAAAAGCAAACTAAGCAGTTTTAAGCAAGAAAAACAGAGCAAACAGAGCAAATCCGAGATTCAAATAAGAGAAAGGCAAGTTCCTAGATGTGGTTATTGATTTTGGGGAATTTCAGACACTAACTAGGGCTATTTCAAACTACATTGATCAAGAAAGTAAGCAAGAAATGGTGATTCCTAGACAAAGAATTCACAATCAAGCAAGCTAGATCCAATCTCTTGGTAAATAGCCCTTTGCTAAACATCTTAACAAGAACTAACTCTCATTAGTGCTAAAACGTCAAGCAAGCATTAGTAAACAACTCTATTCAAGTCAAAATGCTCCTCAAACAGTCAATCTCTTGAGCCAAGACCAGCAAATCCTCTATTAAACAAGATCAGCATTTCATCAAACACTTGGTGGGCATAAGAGAAACCTAACAACTTAGACAAGTTTGATCAAGACTAATCTAGCATGAATAACAGATTAATAGAGAGGAACCCATAAACTGAAGCACTTAACAAGCCCTATTCAAGTCTTCAATTCCCCTAATCTACCACATCTAGAAACTCTACGATAACTACTCACTTATACACAAGTTTAACACCAAATCACAAAGGAAAAGGATGTTAATCATGATTAAGAGAGAGAATAAAGAAATATTAAAAGAAAATACTCAAATATATTAAACAAAGCAAAGGATTTGTCTTACAATCTTAAAGAAAAATGCTTAAGAACAGTATTTTGACAAGACATGTCGAAAATCTGGAAAAATAGGCTATTTATAACCTAGAGAAGAAAGCCCTAGAGTAATGGCAAAAGCATAATTAAAAACAGGTTCGGGCTGGGTCAGTATCGGTCAGTTACGTCGGTCTTCAGTGACCAATACAGATCCCCATTGGTCTGCAGTGATCGACACAGATGACCAAAATCCATCCGTTGTGTTTGTGTCGGTCACCCTTGACCGATAATGGTGATCGATACTGCTCCGTATCGGTCATGCTTGACCGATATTCACCGTGCTCTGACCGAAAACTTCTGCAGAGCTTCTCTGCTTCCATCCTTCTTGCTCCCTTTTGCCCAGCTAGCATCCTGGATCGTCCCCAAAACTCCTCCAAGCTCCTTTTAGCTCCAAAAGCACCTAAAAACATTCAAAATGCAAGGAAAATGCAAATTATACTCTAAATACAACCTAAGTCTAAAAGGAGAAGAAAATGGGACAAAAGCTAAGGGAAAACATGCAAAAGAGGACCCAAATATGTACTAAATGCAGCCTTAATGGTGTAAATACAAGGGATATCAACACCCCCACACTTGCCTTTTGCTTGTCCTCAAGCAAATACGAACAAATGGGAGAGTGAGGTTTGAAAGTGGGCATTCAGACTCCAAAAGTGCAAAGGTAAAGAGATGGTTTCAATGCCTAAGTACCTAGTTGTAGGATGCAAACATAATCAGTTATACTTTAAAAAACCTATCCATGCTCATCATGTTTCAAAATGATCTCAAATCTCAACCTAGGCAAATTCTCAAATCAACCAACTCTTTAACATTCAATTAAGTTCAGAACATGAATCATGCTTATGCAAATCAAGTGAAGACATTTGGTTGAAAAGGGGTAAGGTTATGAGATAAGAATGATCTCATTTAAGCACAGGGTTTTAAAAAACATAAAGGATCACTCAATGAAATGACTTCATCTTAGGCAAAATGCTAAAGGTAAAAGCACACTTATGCATGCAATTCAAAGCTCTCTTCTACCATTATTTCCCAAAGATGAGTCGTAAGCATTTCTAAACCCAAGAGTGAACCCTCTAAGTCTACCCTTTCCTAAACTCTACCCTTTACCCTTCTTCATGGCAGGGGAAACTTCTTTTTTTTTGCTTGTGTGGCTGCTTCTTTTTGGTTGGGACTTGCTCTTCTTTGTTGTGTGGGCTCCTTCATTCCCTTTGGTGGATTGCTTCTTGGTCAGCTTTTTCTTCTTTGGACCCTTTCTGAGCTTTGTTGCTGGCGCCAATTCTTCTTTTTGAAATTAGAGCTTTTATTATCACTTTGCTTAACCACAATTCTAGACTGTTTCCCCTTTTCTACCATTTCAAATCTATTCCCTTTCTTTCAAAACATAAAAACATTAAGCTCAAACTACGTACACTACCATTTTAAACCCCAAAACTCCTATCCTAGAATCAAGCTCAAGATGCAAGCTGATATCTACAAGAGAGCTAATCATTGCCAGCCTTATGCCTAACATTTTTTTGCCAAGACAAAATCGAAAATGCAATGCAAAGGCCTTACAGCTCTCACAATAGTGTTTAGGCTCAAAAGGAGGTTTTGGTTAAGGGTGAGGATGTAACTGTCCCATAATTATGAGGATCAGCTATCTGGATCAACAAGAGTGGTAGAAAGGAGAAAGATGATCCAAATATGTATATGGTAGCCATGCAATCACTTTTCAATGCATAAGACATGATAATTAAAAGTCCAAATTAAAGTTCAAGTTGATAGAGTTAATTTTCAGAGAACAAATGCTTTCAGAATGAGATGAGAAGATCAAATCTAGCAATCTAATCATGGTTCAGCCTTAACTTCTAGCAATCAAATGATGCATCAAACAACTAAGCACTTAAAAACTGAAATCATCTCTAAACACTAAGCACTTTAGAAGGAAAATTCATCATAATGCCCTACGCAAATGCAATGCAACATATATGTCAACACTAGACTCAATCTTAGAAGAATGAAATGCAACTACAATTTTTCTTTTTGGTTTGCAAAAATGCAAAATTTTTCAAATTTTTGATTTTTTTTTTGTGTTTTTCTATGCCTTACATGAATGCATGATATGCATGAGACTCAAAGTGAAAAGAAAAAGAAAAATTAAGAAAACAGAACACAAGGTCGAACCCCAAATCTCTCCTCCACACTTAAATTACACAGTCCCTTGTGTAATGAAAGCAATAGAAGAGAGAAGCAACAAAATATATTACAGAAATAAAAAGATGCAATGGTATAAAACAATGGAAAGGATGTGGTACTTGGTTCAATTGTAGGAGTGGTGGGATGATCCTGAGGTTTGAGGAGACCTTCTCTCATAAACTTGAGTGGAATGCTCTGCTTCCTGAAGTGGTTGAACCCAGCGTGACCATAGTTGCTCAGCTTGTGAAGAAGTCCCTTGTGTGCCCCATTGCCATGTCTTCTGAACTTCAGAGGGGTTGGGGTTTGGCGCCTCCCAAGCTGATGGAACATGGGCTCTAGGCTCATAGGATGAGGCCCTTGGTTGTGCCCATGTACCCCATTGGTCACTTGGTTGTGCATGGAATGAGTGTCTTCCATGGGGGTTCCATACAGCTTCCTCCTCTTCAGTTGGCTCAGCTTGGTGAAGTTGCTCTTTTTGGTGAGAGTTGAGCTCATGGGTGTGGCTGTGGTGGGAAGTTTTTGCTGATGTAGCCTTGTTGTTCCTGAACTTCCCTTTCACCATCTTCATAAGCCCTTTGATGGCTTTGTCTTGCCACTTGCACCACTTCTGGAGTGTGTTGATGTGCTCATGAGCTGCTCTCAAAGAGCTTCCTTGGTTGGGTGCTTCATAGGGCTGGAAGTGGAACTGCTTTGAGCTGTAGCTCAACACTTCTTCTTCTTCAAGCTCATCTTCTTCATAGGTTCCTCCTTGGCCTTCAGCGCCAGCAGTAGCATTCCATTGGTGATCTTCTTCTTCTTCTTCTTCTCTAATCTCATCAGTGTGCTCTTCTTCTTCTTCACTGTCTTCTTCTCCTTCTCTAGGAATAGGGCCGCCTGTGTAGAGATCCTCCTCACTCAAGTTGAAGTTGATGTTTGTTTTTGTGGTGAAGGAGGTTAGCCTTGGGTTTGGGAGAAGGACTCTCACTTGCTCTGAGTGATTGTTGAGAAATTGGTAAACATACTTGCCTTGGACACTCTTCTCAAGAAAATGACTTCTCTTCAGATACTCAATATCTATCCAGATAGGATCTAGAGCATCTTCAGCATGCTCCTCAAGGTTCACATCACAAGCTATGAGAATTTCTGTCACAACTCCTCCAATGTGCAGCTGTGGATTCTTCTCCCTTCTCCCTTTGTTGATAACCCAGCTCTGGTATGTTTGCAGCTGCTCCATCAACAGTCTTACAAGGCATGGGAACTTGTTTGGTGGATCAACTGGCACTGCACATCTGCTGGTGCCTGGACCGGTGTATAATCCATTGTAGAGGAAGTCTCTCTCCTTGCCAGTTAGCTGTGCGGTTTCCTTCCTTGCAAAAAATGTGTTTGTAAGCACCATTTGTGCATATCTAACTGCTGGATGCTTCAAGTGTTGGTTTCTTGTAGCTCCAGCTCTGAATTCCCCTACTCCAATTACCTCCCAAAACCTTGTATACTGCGATTCATGGATTAAGAACTTCTTCCCTCTTTGAAAGTAGGTGCTTAGCCCCAGCGCTCTAGAGAGTTCTTGGAATGTGATTGTGAAGCTCTGCTTTCCAAGCTTGAAAGAGATCCATCCATCATGGTCAGGGAGCTCACTCTTCTCATAATAAACCACCTTGAGGGTGGATAGGAATTGATGAGTGAAGCGCTCATAGGATAGGAGAGGCTCTAATAGCTTTGTAAACTCCATTTGTTCAAAGGTGCAGATGCAGTCTTCATAGATTCCCAGCTCCTTCATTGTGGAGGTGCATGGGTATCTTGTTGGCTTGAAGATGCATCTACTAAATCCCTACATGAGTTCCCTAGCACTGTATTCATGGGTGGAACTTCTTCCTCACCAGCTTTTCCCTTGCCTCTCTGCTGAGCGCTTTTATCTTCAGCTGGTCACTTTCCAGCGGCCTTAAATGAAGTCTCAGCAGCTTTGCCCTTTACTGTTTCTTTCTTAGTTCTTGGTTTGATTGGTGCTTTCTGAGGTGCTTTTCCCTTTTTCCCAGCAGCTATGTTTGTTCTTCCCATGGTACCTTCAATAGCAAAGCTTGAAAACAAGGTAAGTGAAAGAATAAAAGCTGAAGAACCAAATAGCTGAAAGCTTTTGATGGAAAAATCTTTCAGCTGAGAAAAGTTTAACAAGTCCTAACAACAAGCTTAAACTTATTCAAAGCAAGAAGAGATCAAAAGCTAGCAACTAAATAAGCTAGGATGCACAAAACACAAACAGTTATGCATGACACTCTAGCAAAATGGTTCTTAGGCAAAAGAGAAGATGATCTTGCAAATGGATGAAGATAAACAAGCAATGAGATAAATAGATATTAAACAGAACTTCAACATCTAGCTTGATATTTCAAAACAAATCCAAATTGCAAAACCATAGCAAAACATCTAGCCTACTAAGCGATTTAGAACATAAGCAAAGAGTAAGAGCAAAGAGGGATAGTTTAGGAGGCAAACCTTTAGTGGAGCCTTTGAACACTTAGAGAAAAAAATAAAAGAGAAAGAGAACTAGTAATTTCGAGCTTTAGGTGAGAAGAAGAGTGAGTTGGAAGTTGTTGCTTAAATAGAGAGAAAAGAGAGGAAACCAGAGGAATCAAAGGTTGGTGAGGGAACATAAGGAATCAAAAGTGTGGGAGACAAAAACAAAAGTGTTCAGAAGCTAAGAAATAGGTCAGAAAGAATCCCATTTAAAAATTCAAACTCCCTTGGTTCCAAACCAAAGGAGGTAAAAAATTTTGAAAGTTGAGATACTTACCTCAGATGGAATATCGGTCACACATGACCGATATAACTGACCGAAATGGCAGTAACGGTCATGAGTGATTGATATTGGAGACTGATGTACTTTCTGGGATTAGTATCGGTCATCACTGATCGACACACTTGACCGAAATACATCCGATGTGATTATGTCGGTCATGAGTGATCGATACTGGTGACCGATATGTTTCCAAGAATCTCATCGATCACCGGTGATCGACAGACTGGACCGAAAATCAAACGGTGTGTTTATATCGATCAAGTCTGGTCGATGTGAATGACCGAAATTTGTCCTGCTTTCAAACTTCTTTCAATATCGATCACAAGTGACCGACATGTTGACTGGTGTAGACTGGCTCCACTGATATCGATCAAACATGATCGATACTGATGACTGAAAATCTGTGTATCGGTGTGTCATGACCGATACAAATGATCGATATCAGCCAGAATACACCTGTTCTTTGTCCCCATCAGACTTTCTCAAAGAAATCCTGTTTCTATACACTAAAACAAAGAAAAAAAGGTAATCTAGAAAGCATAATATATACAAAAGGATACCATGGGACTACCTCCCAAGTGTGCTTGTTTAAAGTCACTAAGCTTGACTTTGATTACCTCTTTAGTTGAGGTGAGGAGAAGGAGTCTTGGAACTCCTTGGTGGTGGCTTGCTCCTTTGGACTCTAGCAAAAACTTCATTCATCTTGACCTTGGCAAAAGGCATAGTCTTCCCCTCTTGCTGAAGCTTGAAGATGAACTCTCCCTTCTTAGAGACCCTTGGTTGCAGAACCAGCTCCCTTTTGTTAGTATCCAACTTGATCTCATTCAGATTCTTGTAACTACCCACTTCAAGGACCTCCTTTTTAGTGGTGTCTTCAAAAACTCTCTCCTTGGTAGCCATCAAACTCTAGCAGATTCTTTCCAAGCTGCTTTAGCATTTGATCTCCATTGAGAAGGCTTGCTCATTCTCCAGTTTATTCCCCTTTGAGTCAAACCTTAGAACCTTCTTCTTGGTCAGCTTCAGCTCAATAGTGCATTCCTTAGCATCAAACACTGCTCCAGCTGAGCCTAAGAAATGTCTTCCTAAAATGATAGCATTCTTTATATGCCCTTCCACATCAAGCACCAGGAAATCTGTGGGAGTGGTTACTCCTTCTATCATCATTGGCACATTCTTGAGACTCCCAAGTGGTTTCTTCACTGTCCCATCAGCTATAGTAAGGGATACATTACTCTACTGAAGTTGAGTGTAGCCACGAGCTTTAGCAGTAGAGGATGGGAGAAGATTGATACTTGCGCTAAGGTCACAAAGACAGCTCTTGAAAGTCTGCCCCTTAAGCTCACATGGGAGAGTAAAACATCCTGGATCTCCAAGTTTCTTGATAGTGAGCTCCTTAACCTCAGGTGTTCCAGCCTTCACCCTTAGCTTCTCAAGTTCTTGTTGACCATTCAAACCTCTCAATTCCATCGGAGCAGCATAGAGGGTTTCATATTTCAGAACTAGCTGTTCCTTGAACCTTCCTGGAAAAGGGATGGTTGGTTGAAAGACAGGAAGAGTAGCTGTTTGAGGTTTCTCCTTATCATCAGCAGCTTCCACCAAGTAGTCCTTTGTGTTATCAAAAATTTCATGTGGCGCCCACCACTCTTCATCATCTGAGTTTTCCCCATCTCCAAAGGGTCCTTTTCTACAGCTCCTTGGTCATTTTCAATTTCTAAGAACTCTCCCCCCCCCCTCCTCCTCCCCCACACTTAGAGGTTCAGTGTCCTCAATGGACATGTAGAGGAACTCTTCAATGATAGCTTCTTTTTCAGCTGAGAAGCTTTCTTCCTCTATGACAATAGCATTGCAGAACTCCTTTGGGTTAGCTTCTGGTTTTCCAGGAAATTATCCTTTTGGCTTGGGACCAGCTATGCCTTTGTTGTTCTCCAGTGTTTTGACTCTTGCAGCCAATCCATCAAACTTGTTGGTGAGCTCTACATGCACTGAATCAATTTTGTTGTGGACCTCTACAAACTTCTTGTTCATTTCCAAGGTTGTGGTGACTTGAGTGTTCATCATTTGTTGCATGAGGGTCTTGAGTTCAGTGTCTTGAGAGCTAGAGGAAGCTTGTCCTTGTGCTTGGGCATTGAATCCTGGAGGGTGGTAGGGCGCTCTAGGCTGATAGTTGTTGTTCCTCTGCTGAAAACCTTGATTGTTGTAGGGAACAAATGGTCTTGGGGCAGCTTGCTGTTGCTGTTGAGGGTAAACGTGATCTTGTGGGTTGGCAACATTGTTACTCCTGTAGGACAAGTTGGGATTTGGTCTGTAGTTCCCATAGTTGTTGTAGCCACCTTGGTTTCCCAAATAGTTCATCTCCTCAACTTGGCATTGTTCTTGATCATCAAGCTGAACCATGTCTCCCACAAAGTGAAACTCTTTCTTTTCCCTTAGTAATAAGTCCAGCTTCTCATGTAGAGACTTGATTTCTTTCCTGCTAGACTCTAACTCATCCTTTGCACTCCTTGGTGCTCTATTAAACTCCTCATTGTAGTTTCCATCAGATTAAGCCAAGTTCTCTACTAACTCCAAACCTTCATCCACATCTTTTGAACGGAAGTTCCCATTTGATTCTGTGTCCAGAAGCATTCTTATCTTAGGCAAGGCTCCTCTGTAGAGAGTGGATAGCAAAGAGGCTTGTGAGAAGCCATGATGAGGGCATTGCAGTGTGTAGCCCTTGAATCTCTCCCAAGATTCTCCAAAGCTTTCATTGTTCCTCTGTGAAAACCCTGAAATATCATTCCTTATTCTAGCAGTTCTTGAAGTAGAGAAGAACTTTGTTAGAAAGGCTTTCTTGCACTCATCCCAGCTGGTGATACTTCTTTGGGGAAGGTTCTTCTCCCACTGATGTGCTTTGCCTCCTAGTGAAAAAGGAAACAATCTGAGCTTGAAGACATTTTCACTCACTCCATTTATCTCTGTTAGTGAGCACAGCCTATCAAAATTATCCAGATGATCTAGAGGGTCTTCAAGTGGTAACCCATGGAATTTGCTGCCTTGAACCATTGAAATCAATCCAGACTTGATTTCAAAGTTGTTGTTTTGGACTGCTGGTGGAATAATGCCTGTCCTGTTGTTGTAGGCATTTGGTGCATCACCAGCACCAATAGGTCTAGCTGCTCTTTGAGCTTGTGCAGCGCCTCTTGGTCCTTGCTCACCCTGTAAGCCTTGAACACCTTGATGTCCTTGTATATCCTGAGCGCCTGCAGCTCCTGGAGGACCCTGAAATCTGATGTCATCCATGACTTGATCCTGATTGTTTATATCATGTCTTTGCAAGTGTTGTTGCCTTTCTTGCTGTCTCCTTGCTCTCTGTCCTCTATCCAGCAGATTGATGTTGTCTATGAAGTCTACAAGATTGCTTGAACCTCTGGATCTCAAGTTCATATACCTGAAAGACAAAAATGAGAGTCAAAGAGAATTAGTAACCAAAGAAAAGTAAAAGCTTGATCTTAAAGATTCTACAAACTCTAATGATCCAAACTTAGTTCCCAACCGGCAACGGCGCCAAATTGATACAAGGTTTTTATACTCTTGTTGTCAATCACCCATCCTTGTACTAGTCAGTTGTAGTATGGGTTTTAATATCAATCCAAATGGGAACAGTTGAAAATAGAAGAGCTAAGAGTGAAATCTCTAAGTCAAGCAAGTAGAGAAAAGGTTTTTGTTGCCTAAGCAACAGTTCTAACAACCTAAGGTGATCAATCAACAAAGAAAGTGAAAACAAAAGCAAACTAAGCAGTTTTAAGCAAGAAAAACAGAGCAAAACATAGCAAAACATATCAAATCCGAGATTCAAATAAGAGAAAGACAAGTTCCTAGATGTGGTTATTGAATTTGGGGAATTTCAGACACTAACTAGGGCTATTTCATACTACATTGATCAAGCAAGTAAGCAAGCAATGGTGATTCCTAGACATAGAGTTCACAATCAAGCAAGCAAGCTAGATCCAATCTCTTGGCAAATAGCCCTTTGCTAAACATCTTAACAAGAACTAACTCTCATTAGTGTTAAAACGTCAAGCAAGCATTAGTAAACAACTCTATTCAAGTCAAAATGCTCCTCAAACAGTCAATCTCTTGAGCCAAGACCAGCAAATCCTCTATTAAACAAGATCAACATTTCATCAAACACTTGGTGGGCATAAGAGAAAGCTAACAACTTAGACAAGTTTGATCAAGACTAATCTAGCATGAATAACAGATTAATAGAGAGGAACCCATAAACTGAAGCACTTAACAAGCCCTAATCAAGTCTTAAATTCCACTAATCTACCACATCTAGAAACTCTAAGATAACTACTCACTCATACTCAAGTTTAACACCAAAGCACAAAGGAAAAGGATGTTAATCATGATTAAGAGAGAGAATAAAGAAAGATTAAAAGCAAATACTCAAATATATTAAACAAAGCATAGGATTTGTCTTATAAACTTAAAGAAAAATGTTTAAGAACAGTATTTTGACAAGACATGTTGAAAATCTGGAAAAGAGACTATTTATAGCATAGAGAAGAAAGCCCTAGAGTAATGGCAAAAGCGTAATTAAAACAGGTTCGGGCTGGGTCAGTATCGGTTAGTTACGTCGGTCTTCAGTGACCGATACAGATCCCATCGGCCTGGAGTGATCGATACAGATGAACGAAATCCATCTGTTATGATTGTGTCGGCCACCCTACCGATACTGGTGGTCGATACTGCTCCGTATCAGTCGTCCTTGACCGATATTCACCGTGCTCTGACCGAAAACTTCTGCAGAGATTCTCTGCTTCGATCCTTCTTGCTCTCTTTTGCCCAGCTAGCATCCTGGATCGTCCCCAAAACTCCTCCAACCTCCTTCTAGCTCCGAAAGCACCTAAAAACATCCAAAATGCAAGAAAAATGCAAACTATACTCTAAATGCAACCTAAGTCTAAAAGGAGAAGAAAATGGGACAAAAGCTAAGGGAAAACATGAAAAAGAGTGCAGCCCTAAATGGTGTAAATACAAGGGATATCACTTGTATTTCACCAATGAGGCAGATAGGATACACCTATAGTTCACGTCATCGCCGAGTTCATCTTCCATTGGATCGTCGTTCTCTTTTGGATCACACACGAGGTCCTTCACGCCTCGGAATAGGAAGCAAAGCTCGGTCTTCGTGACCGTGGGGGCTACTGACCGTCCGCTGAAGGTGTTAGCCATCAGTTTTAGCGTGTACCTCAGAACCGGACTCCTCACTCTCTTGATCTTTGCTGTATTCGCCTTGTAGTCGTCATTGCTTATGAGGTCCCACAGGTCATTCGCTTGAGTGAAGGAGGGGAATTCAACCTTGTTGGCAGCAGCGTTGAGGCCATAGGCTTGACAAAGCTCCAGGATTGAGAGACGAAAGGCCTGACGTTTGATCTTGAAGGATATGTGGCTTAGAGAAGGAGTGGGGATGCTCGGGTTCTCATATGCGAACTTCAAGGTGGCTAGGAAATCGATTGTCACCTCGGGATAGGTCGGGCAGTCCATCCTTGACAAGCACCGGAGGCCTATGTTCTTCAGGAGTTGATCAAAGCCTCTCAAGATCCCCATCTTAGCCAACAGACCTCTATCTGCAAACTTAGTTGGTTCGAACCTCAGCCTCTCTAGCCTCTTCTTGGCTTGCTTTTTCTCCTTAGTCCACTTAACCCTCTCCTGAACTACAACTTCTTGACCTTCTCCTTCTTGTGTTGTCTCCTCTCTTGTTCTTTTTGGAGCCATGGTACCTGAAACACAATTCTCAAGCAAGAGAATGAGGTAGGGCGGTGAATATTGAGAGAAAGAGCAAGCAAGAAAGACAAAGTTATAACTAATACCCTAGATTTTTGGGGGATTTATGAAAATTCTAGCAAGATTATAGAGAAAGGAATCTAGAGATAAAATCAAATCTAGAATTTTTCCTAATATCTAGCTAGTTTTAAAAATTCACTAAACCCATAACATCTATTATTCAAGCAAAGCAATAAAAAGGAAAATTTCCAATAGATTTTGAACAATGATTTGAAAATACCTTTGCAGAGATTGAAAACATATGATGTTGGCCCTTAGGAAAAGAAAATCACACTCTCTCTTGTTTTGAAAATCTCGGAATAGAAGTGAGAGAGTGTGTGGTTTTTATGAAAACACATAAAGGCCAACAAAATATAAAACTACGGGCAAGACTTAGTGGTTTCTGACAAAAAGCTTGGTTAAGGCACATCTTTCATGGTCAAAGATTCCTGCTTTGACCAAGATTTGAATTTAAAAACAGGAGGGAAAGACGAAAAGAGGGAAAAGAATTTGTTACATCGGCACGAGATCGAGTCCATTTGGTCGATCTAGGACTCGATCTCATGCCCATAATGGCTAGGATCGAGAGGTTTGATCGATAAGGGACTCGATTCAAATTGCATCGAGTCTTAGATCGACTGTACCCTCTCGTTCCTTCACTTTGGTCAACCAGGCATTGGTCCTTGAATCGAGCTCCATGATCGATTTGAGGGTCGATTTGGCTTAGATCGAGTGGTGGATCGAGTAGACTATTCGATATATCCTTAAGAATCGAGTGACTCGGTCGATCTACACCTCGTTTGCTTTTCAAGCTAAACGTATAGGGTGTTCATCCTCTCATGATCGACCGTTCCACTCGATCTGTCTACTCGATCTCATCTAGATCGACTGACTCCTCTCGATTCACTAGCTCGATCTTGGGATGAGTCGATCTAGCACTCGATCTCTAGCCTATACTTAACCCTTCTCGCCTCTTTTGGACTCCAAGATCACCCTTAACAATCCCTAATCCATTCACCTACACACTTAAACATTAAAAGAATAAAACTGAAGTAGAAATGAAGCAAAAATATGTACAGGATAGACATGGGAATGCCTCCAAAGTGTGCTTTCTTTAACGTCTTTAGCTAGACTTTACTTGGTTTAGGCCTGAGGGGAGTCTTGAAGAAGCACGGATGTGCTCTCCTTGCTGTAACCATCCACCAAGTAAGGCTTAACCCTGTGCCCGTTGACGGTGAAGGCATTCCCGCTGTTGCCAACCAATGTGACCGCTCCATAAGGTAGAACCTCTTTGATCTCAAACGGTCCACACCACCTTGATTTGAGCTTTCCTGGGAACCGCTTCAACCTTGAGTCGTAGAGTAGCACTAGACTGCCTTCCCTTAACTCCTTGTGAACAAGCTTCTTGTCGTGCCCAGCCTTAGTCCGCTCCTTGTAGATCTTAGCACTGTCGTATGCATCTAGCCGTAGCTCATGTAGCTAAATCAACCGCTTCTCCTGAGCTGTCTTGAGGTTGTAGTTGAGCTGCTTCACTACCCATAGTGCCCTATGCTCCAACTCAACAGGAAGATGACACGCCTTGCCGTATAGGAGAGTGAAAGGAGTCGTGCCAATAGGGGTCTTGAAAGCATTTCGGTAAGCCCACAAGGCATCTAATAGCTTAACTGCCCAATCTTTTCTAGTAGCCCCAACTGTCATCTCGAGTATAGCCTTGATCTACCTGTTAGAGACCTCTACTTGCCCACTCGTTTGAGGATGATAAGGTGTTGCTACCTTGTGCTTCACACCATACTTCCTCAAGAGACTTTCAAACACTTTGTTGATGAAATGGCTTCCACCGTCACTGATTACTACCTTGGGGACTCCAAACCGTGGGAAGATGATGGTCTTGAAGAGCTTGATCACCACCCTTGCAACATTTGTTGGGGAAGCTATAGCCTCAACCCACTTAGACACATAATCAACCGCTACTAAGATGAACTTGTTGCCGTAAGAAGATGGGAACGGTCCCATAAAATCTATCCCCCAAGCGTCAAAGACATCAACCTCAAAGATAGGAACCTGAGGCATCTCGTTTCTCTTGGTGATGTTTACTGCCCTTTGACACGCTTCACAACTTTTAACAAACTCGTGAGCGTCCTTGAAGATAGATGGCCACCAGAAACCCACTTGTATCACCTTTGTAGCTGTCTTGAAGGAAGCGAAATGACCGCCGTATGATGAGCCGTGACAATGTAGGAGTATGTCCTTAGCTTCTTCCCTTGTTACACACCTCCTATACAAGCTGTCCGCGCCCCTCTTGTACAAGTACGGTTCGTCCCAAAAGTAGTGGGAGATGTCTCTTATGAACTTCTTCTTATTATTATGATCAAGGTGAGTAGGCTCCTCTCCACAAGCCAAGTAGTTCACAATATCAGCGTACCAAGGCAAGTCTTCCTCTTTGAAACTCAAGACCTCTTCAAACTTGTCTTCAAGCTTCTCACAAACCGCTGTGGTGATCATCATGAGCTGCTCTTCAGGAAGTGAATCGTCAAGTCGCAAAGCTTCATTGACTCTCATCCTTGAGAGGTGATCAGCAACACCATTCTCTATCCCCTTCTTATCCTTTATCTCCATATAAAACTCTTGTAAAAGGAGAATCCAACCTTAAGAGCCTCGGTTTAGTGTCTTTCTTGGAATAGAAGTACCTCAAAGCTGCGTGATCTGTGTAGACAACAACCTTAGAGCCTACGAGGTATGACCTGAACTTCTCAAAGGCAAATACAACGGCCAGCAACTCCTTCTCGGTTGTAGCGTACTTCACTTGCGTGTCATCCAAGGTCCGGCTGGTGTAGTAGATGACATGCAGCCGCTTGTCATTCCTCTGACAAAGAACAGCTCCTATGGCGTAGTGATAAACTCATAATTTAGCATATTTTAGCACTCATTTAGGATAGATTTTGCATTCATATTGCATTCATATTTAGATTATTTGAAACTTTTGCTCCATTTTAGGTTTTAGACATGTTTGCATTAGCATTTGCATATTTCTTCCATATATGCATTGTTTTTAGGTAATATGAAGTACATGGAGCTGTTGTTGGACGCTGAGCATGGACGAGGAGTCAAAAGAAGAGCTTGGGAGTTGCTGGGAGTCAAGAAAGAGTTCGGCCAAAAAGAATTAAGCAGAGATCGACCACCAGATCGACCATCCCACTCGTTTCAGGTAGAGATCGACCACCAGATCGACCATCCCACTCGTTTCAGGCAGAGATCGACCACCAGAACGACCATCCCACTCGTTTCAGCCTCAGATCGACCACTAAATCGACCAGGCCACTCGTTTCAGCTCAGATCGACCACTAGATCGACCAGGCGGGTCGATCTTCGGCCCAGATTTCTGCTTCCTTCCTTGGACAGCTCAGACTTTGTCTTTTAGTGAGGGGACCAGTTGTGTGGTCCTATATGAACACTCTAAACCTAAAATTTTGGGGGATCCACGAATTTTACAGCCTCCATCCCAATTTTTGGGTCTTCTGGATCACCATTAAAGCATCTTTTTCCATTTTCAAGCTTTATCTTTTGTAAAAACTTTGATTTTGAATTTAAGAACTTCCCTTTATGCTTTAATCCTTCTTTCTTGTCATTTCAATCATGTTTAACTCCTCTTATCTCATGATTAAGAGGGGTTTGAAAATGATATTAGAGTAGTTCTTTAGGATTTAAGGATGAGGTGATTAGGAAGGTTTTAAAAGTTAGATCTTGGTATTTTCTTGCTCTTAACTTTATCCATTCTTGGTTTGGAGTATCAAATGCTTAAAGACCTTGAGAGAGGCTTTATGATCCAAGAGATTTCCTTTTCTCATAAGAACTTATGAGATCTCTTATATCCAAACCAAGAGACTAGTATGCCTTAAAGACCACGGAAGTGGCAAGTAAGGACTAGTTAAGCCATGCTAAGATCCGTGCTACAGCTCCATCAACCATCCTTTTCCACCACAATCCATGGGTTTGGAGAGGATGAATGATGAGAGGAACTTATCTTACCCACAAGCCATGGGAAGATTGCAATCTTAGGCTTAAGGATAGCTCATTTTGAAATGTGTAGATTTACTTTTTGCAAACCAAGATCGAACCTTGAGCTTCCCTAAGCATGAACCTCATCCTTGGATCTGTTATTTATCATTCAAGTAGTTTCAAAAGCTTTCTCCTTTAGATTTAAAGTTTGCTCATTTAAGTTGCTAGAAATAGCTTTAATTGCCTGTTTTCAGTTTTTGAATTTTCATAATCAGTAGTCTTGCACTTTAAATTCCTAGTTTTCTTCTAGTAGTTGCTAACCCTTAAGAGGGGATTTTAAAATTGTTTTCTTGCTCATTTCGTATTGCATTTAGTTTTTGTTGAATTTCTCCCTCATTTACCCGAATTTGACTTAGCTCTACCTTGCTCTTGTATTCCTAGTATCTTTCTCACCTAGGCTGGATTGACACCTAAAGTACTACAGCAACACTAAGAGGCTTTAGGATTGATAATTATAACTGTGAAAAAAAAGCTCTCTATCAATTGGCGCCGTTGCCAACTTAGGTTTTGCTGAAATTACTAGGATTTGGAGCTTAGTATAGACTAAGTTTTTATTTTTCATTTTGGTTACTAACTCTCTTCCAAGTGTTTGTTCTTTTTGCAAGGCACAATCACAAGGAAGACAGTATGGATTTGGATATAGCATCAATGTTTGAAGTCTTATTAGCGAATCAAGAGAGAATGCTGGCTTGGGACCCAACTAGCAACCATGGTTTTGAAAGGTCATCCACTTATCAAAGAGGGCTTATGGATGAACATTCTTCTCCAGAGAATCACTATGTATATGTTGAGGAATACCAATCCTGGGACATGGAGTATGAGCAAGGAGCAGCCTATTCTTCCCACATCTCTAAGGAGGAAGAAACTCTCAACATGATGAAGTTGCTTTTGGAGCAGCAAGGAGCAGCCTACTCTTCCCACATCTATAAAGAGGAAGAAACTCTCAACATGATGAAGTTGCTTTTGGAGCAGCAAGAACAGCTTAATGAGAGCATTAGCATGCTTGACTTCAAACTAGGCTCTCCTGCTCCATTCCCAAGAGTTGCTGCAACAACACATGTGGAGTCTATCAACACCGAAATCACAAAAGGGAATGAGGAACAAGAGGATAACGCTCTCACCGATGATGAATTCCAACAAGAAGCTGAAGAACTTGAAGATCTTCTTAGGTACATTGTTGATGAAAATCTTGAGCAAAGATTTGAAAATCCTTGTGAAGAAAGTTTGGTTGTTGAATGTTTAGAGGATGCTAGTGAGAACTCATTTGTTGAGCAAGAGCCCTCCACTAAGAAAGAAACACATTTGCAACTCATTCCCAGGAAGGAGACAAAGGAGAATCCCATTGCATTAGCCTCCAAGGAGGGTGAAGAAGAAGAATCTCCAATGCAACAACCTTTTGCCAAGCACCTCGGTTTCACCCTCACCAATGAAGAAAGCATTGAGGATCCACGGCAGTTACACTTTGAGGAGATAAGGATGCACACATTTGGGGGATGGTTCTATGATGAGTATGAGCCTGGTGATACAAGCCTCAACATGACCAAGGAGGAGAGCCTTGAGGATCCATGGAAGCTACCCTTTCAGGAGATAAGGATGCACACATTTGAGGGATGGTTCTATGATGAGTATGAGCCTGGTGATACAAGCCTCAACATGACCAAGGAAGATGGAGATGCAAATGCACGCTCTTGGAAGCTCTTAAATACAGGAAAACTGAAGCATGTCCAGTAGATCGATGGCTAGATCGAGTGACAAGGTCGATCTAAGAGAACGGATCGATCGGTCCAAAAATGGATTGACCGATCTAATTTCTCTCGGGAAATTCTCAGAGTTTGGACCGATCGGTCCTATCTAGATCGACCTCTTGATCGAGCATGATCCTCGATCTTCTGCCCAGAACGACCCTCAGATCGATCCTCTAGCTCGATCCACAACACAGCCCAAGGTACACCATTCCAACACCTTGAATATATCATGAATTCTTGGCTTTTTGAATTTTATTTCTTGTTGATGGTCTCTCTTGAACTTTTATTACACAAGGGACTGTGTAATTTAAGTTTGGGGGAGAGGTTGAGAGATTTAATTTTGTGTTTTGCTTTCTTATTTTCTCTTTAAGCATATTTGAGTCTTCATGCATATTCATTTTCATAGAAAATCAGAAAAAATTTCAAAATTTTCGAAAAAAATTCATGTAGCTTGCACTTGCATTGGTAAATATTTTAGGATTGAGTCTAGATATTATCATATAGGTTGCTTGCATTCACGTGCATATGGGGCAATTTTTCTTTAAAAAAAAAGTGTTTTATGCTCATGAATTAGTTCAAGGCCCTAGTTAATAGTTCTTTGATGCTTGTGCAAACTTGAAGTTAAGTTCTAACCATATTTGGATCATTTGTTTTGATTTTCGTGGCTTACGTTAAACAGACATGAATTGAATCCTTTCCTACTAAGTGAGAACCTTAATCTGAATTTGAATTATCACACTTGTGCATTTGAAATGAAATACATGGATCACATATACATATTCAGGCTTTCTTACCCCTTTCTACCACTCTTTGTAAGTCTGAATAGAACTCCACACCCTGAACCTTGCCTTTCTTTCAAGCCAAATATATCTTGTGTGATGTGAGGCCTTATTTTTGGATTGAACTTGGCATAAAGTGTTAGGTTTACGCGACATGATTAGGCTTTCATATTGATGCTAGCTTTGCATTTTGAAGCTAGTTTTAGGTTTGTTTTGGGGCAGGGATTCGCTGGTGTTAAAAGAATTTTGCTTATGTGTTTTCAGTTTAAAAAGAAATGGTGTTTGGGGTTTGAAAATAAAGGACTCATGGTTTTAAGTGGTGGTGTTGTTCTGTTTTTAAATAAAAGCTCAGTTTTAAAAGAGAAGGAGATAGCTCTCAAAAATAAAAGAAAATCAGAAAGAAAAGAGCCAAAGGCCAGAGTTTAAAAAGAAAAAAAAAATAAGAGAAGAGAGCTACCAAGATTTAAAGAAAGAGCTTTAAGTTTGTGTTTGACCACCACTAGCCTAAGAGGAGTAAAGATGTCTTCTGTTTTTGTGGGTTATGCTTGGCTTCTTGCCTTGTTGTTTGGGTAGTTTCTAGAGGGTGAGTGAGCTTGAAAAAGAAATAAAATGAGAGGGGTTTAGGATCATTGTTAGTGTATATGGGTAGATGAGAGTCTAGTCATGTATGCATCAATTGTCTTTACCTTTAGCATTATGCATAAGTTCAATCCTTTTTGAGATAACCCATTGTTTGAATTACCCACTTGAATGAGATCATCTTTGTCTCATAACCTTGTCCTTAGCCAAATGTATTCTGTTCTAAGTGCATGAGTGTGATTCACGGTTTGATCATTAATTGAATGTTAAAGGTTAGGATTCTTGGATTGTTTGGAATATGAGAGTCATGATCTGAAATTCAACATGTGATGAATATGGCTAAGTTCTTTGAAGTAGAGTTTTAATACTGCATCCTAGAATTAAGAACAAGGACCATTGAGATGATTCATTTGAAAAACATACTTTTTCAAGAAATTTGAACCCCCATTTTCAAACCTCTCTCTTGTATTTGTCTTTGTTTGCTTGAGAACAAGCAAAAAGGCAAGTTTGGGGGAGTTGATAAACTCATAATTTAGCATATTTTAGCACTCATTTAGGATAGATTTTGCATTCATATTGCATTCATATTTAGATTATTTGTAACTTTTGCTCCATTTTAGGTTTTAGACATGTTTGCATTAGTATTTGCATATTTCTTGCATATATGCATTGTTTTTAGGTAATATGGAGTACATGGAGCTGTTGTTGGACGCCGAGCATGGACGAGGAGTCAAAAGAAGAGCTTGGGAGTTGCTGGGAGTCAAGAAAGAGTTCGGCCAAAAAGAATTAGGCAGAGATCGACCACCAGATCGACCATCCCAATCATTTCAGGCAGAGATCGACCACCAGATCGACCATCCCACTCGTTTCAGGCAGAGATCGACCACCAGATCGACCATCCCACTCGTTTCAGCCTCAGATCGACCACTAGATCGACCAGGCCACTCGTTTCAGCTCAGATCGACCACTAGATCGACCAAGCGGGTCGATCTTCGGCCCAGATTTCTGCTTCCTTCCTTGGACAGCTCAGACTTTGTCTTTTAGTGAGGGGACCAGTTGTGTGGTCCTATATGAACACTCTAAACCTAAAATTTTGGGGGATCCACGAATTTTACAGCCTCCATCCCTATTTTTGGGTTTTGTGGATCACCATTAAAGCATCTTTTTCCATTTTCAAGCTTTATCTTTTGTAAAAACATTGATTTTGAATTTAAGAACTTCCCTTTATGCTTTAATCCTTCTTTCTTGTTATTTCAATCATGTTTAACTCCTCTTATCTCATGATTAAGAGGGATTTGAAAATGATATTAGAGTAGTTCTTTAGAATTTAAGGATGAGGTGATTAGGAAGGTTTTAAAGGTTAGATCTTGGTATTTTCTTGCTTTTAACTTTATCCTTTCTTGGTTTGGAGTATCAAATGCTTAAAGACCTTGAGAGAGGCTTTATGATCCAAGAGATTTCCTTTTCTCATAAGAACTTAGGAGATCTCTTATATCCAAACCAAGAGACTAGTATGCCTTAAAGACCACGGAAGTGGCAAGTAAAGACTAGTTAAGCCATGCTAAGATCCGTGCTTCAGCTCCATCAACCATCCTTTTCCACCACTAGCCATGTGTTTGGAGAGGATGAATGATGAGAGGAACTTATCTTACCCACAAGCCATGGGAAGATTGCATCTTAGGCTTATGGATAGCTCATTTTGAAATGTGTAGATTTACCTTTTGCAAACCAAGATCAAACCTTGAGCTTCCCTAAGCATGAACCTCATCCTTGGATCTGTTATTTATCATTCAAGTAGTTTCAAAAGCTTTCTCCTTTAGATTTAAAGTTTGCTCATTTAAGTTGCTAGAAATAGCCTTAATTGCCTGTTTTCAGTTTTTGAATTTTCATAATCACTAGTCTTGCACTTTAAATTCCTAGTTTTCTTCCGTTTAATGTCCAGCTTAATGTCCTTGCCCAAGTGTAGAGTTATCTTCCCGTTCTTGACATCAATGATTGCTCCGGCGATTGCAAGGAACGGTCTTCCTAGTATAAGCGGATCCTTAGGTTCTTCATCCATCTTAAGCACAATGAAATCGGTTGGTACATTGACATCGCTTATTCTCACTGGAAGATCCTCTAACATACCCACTGGAATTCTCACGCTTCTGTCAGCTAACACAAGGGAGATCCTACACTCTTTGAACCGTGTGAAACCGAGCTTCTTTGCTATAGAATGGGGCATGAGATTGATACTTGCTCCCAAATCGCATAGGCAGCTCTCAAACTTCAATGGACCCAAAGCACAAGGAATGGTGAAGGATCCTGGATCCCCTAGCTTCTTAGGAACAATCTCCTTGTCAATGATGGCACTACACTCTTCACTAAGCACCAAGACTTCTTTACTTTCCTTGTTATTCTTTGTAAGGGTGTCCTTGAAGAACTTAGCACACTTCGGCATCATAGCTAGGCAATCAACAAGAGGCAACTTGATCTCAACGTCCTTTAGATGCTTCTCAAACAAGAGTCTATGCTTCTCTATTAGCTGTTTCTTGAAGCGGCCGAGAAAAGGAAGCTTAGGTACACATGGTAGAGGCACATAGACATCTTTCTCTTTAGTAGCTTGCTCCACTTTCTTCTCTACGACTACCTCTTTACCTTTTCTTGGTCTCTCAATCCACGCGTTGTCAAAGTTGATCTGCTCATCAGCTGAAAGCTTACCCTCCCCCTCTTGGACTACAATTTCCTCATTGTTTATAGGAGCAACACGCGGAGGAAGCTCTCTACCACTCATCAAGGTGATAGCGTTGGCGTATTCCTTTGGATTCTGCTCACATTTGCCCGGTAAGCTGTTCTGACCACTTGTACTAGCCTTTCCCTTCTCTAACTACTTGATCTTGTTGTTCAGGTTTGTAATCTGAGTTGAGACGTTTGTAAGATAGGAGTCAAGGCGGTTGTTCATCTCGGCAAACTTCTGATTAGTTGAAGCTTGACCTTGAAGCAACTGCTGAAACATTGCTTGAACCGGATCTTGAGGAAGCTGTTGCACCTGTTGTTGTTGAGGGTCAAAGCCGGGAGGAAACATAGGACTGTAACATTTGTTGCCTTGCTGTTGCTGCTGACCTTGGAAGTTCCCTTGCCTTTGCCCTTGAAAGCCACTATTCGCTTGAAAACCCTTGTTATAAGGTACAAAGGGCTTTGCTTGCTGAGGGGGGTACACCTGATCTTTAGGGTTCTCCACGTTTGTGCTTCTGTAAGAGAGATTGTTGTTCGCTTGGTAGCCTTGTGAATAACCCTGATTCTTGCTGTAGTTCTGACCAGCAATGCAATTAGCTTCTTCTTCTTGGCATTGCTCTAGCTCATCCAAGACATCCGCAGCTTCCCCAACAAAATGTACATGCTTTTGGTTTGCAAGCACTAGCTTATCTATCTTCTCATGGAGAGACTTCATTTCTTTCTTGTTAGCTTCAAGATCAGCTCCTCTTGGAGAACGGTCGTAATCCTCTGAATAGTTCCCATCACTCAATGCCAAGTTCTCAATGAGCTCCATACCCTCTTCTACTTCTTGGCCAAGGAAGTTTCCTTTGCTTGCCTTGTCAAGTAGTAATCTGATCTTTGGAAGAGCTCCGCGGTATATGGTACTCAAGAGGGTCTCTTCACTGAAGCCATGGCGCGGATATAATCCTTGAAGCGCTCCATAGTCTCATTGAATGACTCATTCTGTCTTTGAGTGAAGCCACTGATCTCACTTCTTAACCTTGCTGTCCGAGAGCTTGAGAAAAACTTGGAGAGGAAAGCTTTCTTACAGTAAGCCCAAGAAGTGATAATGCCTTGGGGAATAGTCTTTTCCCAATGTTGCGCTTTGTCACCGAGGGAAAAGGGAAACAAACGCAGCTTGAAGCTGTCCTCCGAGATGCCATTTATCTTAAGCATTCCACAAAGCTGCTCAAAGTTGTCTAGATGCGCCAATGGGTCCTCCAAAGCTAACCCATGAACTTGTTATTTTGTACCATCTGAACAAATCCTGGCTTGATCTCGAAATTGTTATTCTGGACCGGAGGAGGAGTGATCCCAAAGCGATTGTGATGCGTATTAGGAGCATCTCCAGCACCAATGATCCGTGGGGGTCTAGCCGCGTGGATGGGGTTTCCATTGCCCCTTCCTACAGCACCGTGAGCTGGTGGAGGTCCTTCAGGATGTTCTTGGTCAGCCATTGTTGCAAATTCTACTGAACCGGCTTGAACAATCTCCTCAAAAGCTCTAGCTTGCTCTCTTGCTCATCTTGTTCTTGAGTGTCCGAGTTGGTGAATATTGTCCAGGGGGGTTAGTAGATTGTTGTTACCCCTGGAGCATAGGTTCATGTACCTGAAAGACACAAGTATGAAGAGAAAAACGTTAGTAACCAAACTTAAAGTAAAGGCTTAGTCTTTACTAAACCCCAAATCTGAATGCTTCCTAGCAACCTAAGATGGCAATGACGCCATTTGATAACAGGTTTTTACTAAGCAATGCAAGCAGGAGAGGTTATCAAAACTAAAATGCAACACTGAGATGTAGTATAGCATGCAAGTGAGGTATCAATCCACACCTAGGAGCAGGAAGTATCACTAAGAATGCAAGGGAATGAGCAAATCTAAGCGAAACGGATAAATGATTGGTAAATTCAAGGAAAACTAAGTGCAACGACCTAATGCAATGCAAAAAATTTTTATAATCCCTGGAAGAGGGTTAACTACCACGGGGAACAAGCAAAAGATGAAAAATGCAAAGCTACTAAAAACTAAAAATCGACCAGTGAATCGACCACATGATCGAGCACTGGATCGAGCAGAATGGTTCGATCTACAAGCAACTTAAACAGAAATGATTTCTAATGAACAGGATGCAAACTAAATAAAAAGCGAATGATTAACAGAGATTTAAAACACTAAAAGAGAGGGTCTAGGGTCGAGGGTCATGTTCAAGGGTATCAAAGATTCAAGCTTTGGTTTGAAAACATTTAGATCTACTCTTTTAAGAGGTTTCTCTAAGCCTTGAAAACAAAACAAGAACCATCCATGGCATGTGGTATGGTTCACTTCCTCAATCTCTTCTCCAAACCTATGGCGTTTGGTGGAAAAAGAGATCGAAGAGCAAGAAACAGAGATTTCAAATATTGACCTAACTAATCTCCTAAACAACCATGGCATGTGGGAAAGGAAGGATTAGCCTCTAGGATCTGGTTTTCCAGAAAATATGAATCCTGTCAAGGTAAGACAGCCTTTGGGTCATAGAGACTTTTTCCAAGGCTCTCTAGGCTTTAAGATTCCAAGATCCAAGAAGAGAAGGCATGAAGAACAAGAAAACACAAAGCTTTGAACCCTTTCAACCCTTTTGAATCACCTCAACCCCAAAACCCAACACGACTACTCACTACACATGGTTAAGATCGAAGCAAAAGCGATTAATAAGAAACTAAGCATGATTAACGATTGATTAAAAGAAAACTTGTTTGATATTCAAAGATTCAAAAGTTCAAAAACAAAATGAAAGCTTAAGTTGCAATGGCGAAATCGCCTAAGGTAGAAGATAACAAAAAGCAAAAGACCGAATTAAGATAATGAATGCGAATGGCTGCTTTTGCCAAATATGGCTAAACCGTTAGCTGGTTCCCCCCATCGCTAGCAGCCAATGACAGCTGGTCGGATAAGATTTGTCTGGGATCAGGCTAGAAGCTCGATCTGGCTCTCTAGATTTTTGTCTTGGATCAGATGGCTTGGGTCGATCTCTGAGTCGATCTTGTGTTGATCGGGTTGGAAGGTCGATCTGGTTCTCGATCTGCATGGCGTCATCTACGTCCGTACTCCAGATCGATCTCCTCCCTCGATCTTGATCTCGATCCTTCCTCTTGAATCGACTTGGTGCACTCGATCTTCTGGTCGATCTCATCTAGATCGACCTGCCTTGCTCGATCCACTACGCGATCTCGGGTCCTTAGCTGAATGGTTGAGTTCTCCAAGCGTCTATAAGCTTCCTCACGAGCCTTAGCACGTCCATGAATCCTCCAAAGCTCCAAAGTGTCCAAAAACAACCTGAATATGATGCATAATGCAAGAATCATGCGAATGCTAATGCAAAAGTTCTCTAGGACCTAAAATGGTGCAAACTAGCCTAATATGCAAGATGAATGCATGAAAAACTATCCTAAATGCATGCAAAATATGCAGAATATTCAGTAATATAAGAGATCATTGGCTTCACTCAAAGGCAGAACGAGACATTCAATGAAGCTATGGAGAGATTCAAAGACTATACCATTCAGTGTCCTCACTACGTCTTCAGTGAAGAGAATCTCCTAAGCACAATATACTGAGGAGCATTACCCAAGATCCGTATGCCACTTGATACGGCAAGCAAGGGCAATTTTCTTTGTCAATAAGTGGAGGAGGGTATGGAGATAATCGAAAACTTGGCCAAGGATTATGACCGTGCACCACGAGGTTCTGAGCTAGAGTCTCACAAGAAAGAGCTCAAGTCCCTCCATGAGAAGATAGACAAGCTCGTTCTTGCAAATCAGAAGCAAGTTCATTTTGTGGGAGAAGCCGAAGATATGCCCGAAGAGCTAGAATTGAGTCAAGAAGAAGCCAATTGGATTGCTGGTCAGAACTACAACAAGCCTCAGGGATATTCACAAGGTGACCAAGGCAACAACAATCTCTCAAACAGGAGTACAAACATTGAGAACCCTAAAGATCAGGTGTACCCCCCTCAGCAACCAAAGCCGTTTGTTCCTTATAACAAGGGTTTTCAACCGAATATGGATTTCAAGGGTAGAGGCAAGGGAACTTTCAGGGTCAGCAGAAACAACAAGGCAACAAAGGCTTTACTCCTATGTTTCCTCCCGGCTTTGTTCAACAACAACAACCGATGCAACCCCAACCTCAAGATCCGGTACAAGCAATGTTCCAGCAGTTGCTTCAAGGTCAAGCTTCAACTAATCAGAAGTTTGCCGAGATGAACAACCGCCTAGACTCCTCTCTTACTGACGTCTCTACACAGATCACCAATCTGAACAACAAGATCAAGTAGTTAGAGAAAGGGAAAGCAAGTACAAGCGGTCAAAACAGCTTACCGGGCAAGTGTGAGCAGAATCCGAAAGAGTATGCAAACGCTATCACATTGAGGAGTGGTAAAGAGATTACGCCGAGAGTTGTACCTAACGCCAATGAGGACATTGTAGTTCAAGAAGGGGAGGGTAAGCTTTTAGCTGATGAGGAGATTACTTTTGATAATGTGTGGATTGGGAGACCAAGAAAGGGCAAAGAAGTGGTTGTAGAGAAGAAAGTGGAGCAAGCTACTAAGGAGAAGGATGCTTATATGCCTCCACCGTATGTACCGAAGCTTTCTATTCCTGGCCGCTTCAAGAAACAGCTGATAGAGAAGCACAGACTCTTATTTGAGAAGCATTTAAAGGATGTTGAGATCAAGCTTCCTCTTGTGGATTGTCTAGCTATGATGCCGAAGTGTGCTAAGTTCTTCAAGGACACCCTTACAAAGAAGAACAAGGAGAGTAAAGAAGTTTTGGTGCTTAGTGAAGAGTGTAGTGCTATTATCCACAGGGAAATAGTGCCTAAGAAGCTGGGAGATCCAGGATCATTCACCATTCCATGTGCTTTGGGTCCATTGAAGTTTAAGAGCTGTTTATGTGATTTGGGAGCAAGTATCAATCTCATGCCCCACACTATAGCAAAGAAGCTAGGTTTCACACGGTTCAAAGAGTGTAGGATCTCCCTTGTGTTAGCTGACAGAAGCGTAAGACTTCCAGTGGGTATGCTAGAAGATCTTCTAGTGAGTAAGCGATGTCGATGAACCAACCGACTTTGTGGTGCTTGAGATGGATGAAGAGCCTAAGATCCGCTTATACTTGGAAGACCATTCCTTGCAACCGCCGGAGCAATCATTGATGTAAAGAATAGGAAGATCGCCATGCACTCAAAGACATCAAGCTGGATTTTGATATCAATGAGGTCCTGAAGAAGCCAACCATTGAAGGACAAGCATTCTACCTAGAAACATTGGATGCTTTGGCGGATGAATTGCTAGAAGAGTTGGCACAAGAGGATCACTTGAAGCTAGCTTTGACTTAAGTGAGAAGACCCAAGAGTATGTTAATCTCCTTGATTCTAGAAGAGTTGTTAAAGAAGATGAAGGTGGGTGCCTAGAGATCGATCAGGAAATTGAGAAGATCACTCGATCCAGGACAGCAATCGACAAGAAGATCGGGGAGGCTGGTCGATCCAGAGAAGAGAACGATGAGAAGATCGAGAGAAGCCAATCGATCAGTTCAGAGAACGAGTCAGGGACTCGATCTCCTGCTCGATCCACATCAAATCGAGTAGGTGAATCGAGTGAAGTTGCTTGATCCGGACCAGAACGAGTGGAAGATCGACTGGATGACTCGATCTCAGAGGAGACAACGGTTCAAGAAAGCAGTCTTTTTGGTCATGTCTCGGGTACTAAGGAGGCTACTGAGGACGGGAACGTCAACACAGGTAACGAGGAGGACTGGAGCGAGCTGCTAGCCCCAAAGGTGGACCTAAAGGAGCTCCCAAAAGGGCTAAGGTATGCTTTATTAGGGCTTAATGAGACTTATCCCGTGATTGTGAATGAGAATCTGAGTGATGATGAGTTGCACTCGCTCCTTAATGAGTTGAGAAAGTATAGGAAGGCCATTGGGTACTCTCTAAGTGACATTAAGGGCCTTTCACCAATGCTTTACACTCATAGGATTCTCTTAGATAATGAAAACTCTTCTTCTATTGAACATCAAAGGCGTTTAAACCTGAATTTGAAAGCAGTAGTTAAGAAGGGGATTTTGAAACTGTTAGAGGCTGATGTGATATACCTCATCAGTGACAGCACGTGAGTATCTCCTGTCCACATGGTGCCTAAGAAGGGAGGCATCACAGTCATTAGGAATGAACAAGATGAATTGATTCCTACTAGAACCATAACTGGTCACTGAATGTGTATAGACTATAGGAAGCTTAATTCTGCTACTAGAAAGGATCATTTTCCTCTTCCTTTTATTGATCAGATGCTTGAGACACTTGCTAATCATCCATACTATTGCTTTCTTGATGGTTATAGTGGTTTCTCTCAAATACCAATCCACCCTAAAGATCAAGAGAAGACGACATTTACGTGCCCTTATGGTACCTTCACATATCGAAGGATGCCATTTGGGTTATGTAACGCACCAGCAACATTCCAGCGGTGCATGATGTCGATCTTCTCTTATCAAATAGAGGAGATGGTAGAAGTGTTTTTGGATGACTTCTCTGTATATGGTGCGTCCTTTTCTACTTGTTTGTTGAATCTTTGCAAGGTACTTAAGCGTTGTGAGGAGACAAACCTGGTTCTCAACTGGGAGAAGTGTCACTTCATAGTGAAGGAAGGGATCGTGCTTGGCCACAAGATATCAGAGAAAGGGATAGAGGTTGATAAAGCTAAGGTTGAGCTCATGATGAGTCTTGAGCCGCCGGTTAATGTCAAGGGTATAAGGAGTTTCCTAGGTCACGCCGGCTTCTACAGGAGACTCATAAAAGATTTCTCCAAGATAGCAAGACCCCTCACGCGGCTGTTGTGCAAGGTAGCTGACTTTGTGTTTGATGAGGAGTGTCTTCATGCTTTCAAGACTATCAAAGAAGCTCTTGTATCCACGCCAATAGTACAAGCACTAGACTGGAGTCTACCGTTCGAGATCATGTGCGACGCAAGTGACTACGCCGTAGGTGCTGTTCTTGGTCAGAGGAAGGATAAGAGATTGCATCTTATCTAGTACGCCAGTCGTACCTTGGATGACATGCAAGTGAGATATGCTACAACCGAGAAGGAGCTGCTGGCCGTTGTGTTCGCTTTTGAGAAGTTCAGGTCATATTTGGTGGGCTTTAAGATTGTTGTATACACTGATCACGCGGCGTTAAGGTACATCTATTCAAAGAAAGATACTAAGCCGAGGCTCTTAAGGTGGATTCTCCTTCTACAAGAGTTTGCAATGGAGATAAAAGACAAGAAGGGGGCAGAGAATGGTGTTGCTGATCACCTTTCTAGGATGAGAGTTAATGAAGCTTTGCCATTAGATGATTCACTTCCAGAAGAGCAGCTCATGATGATCACCACGACAGTATGTGGAAGGCTTGAAGACAAGTTTGAAGAGGTTTTGAATTTCAAGGAAGAACACTTGCCTTGGTATGCTGATATAGTAAACTATTTAGCTTGTGGAGAGGAGCCTTCTCACCTTGATCATTATCACAAGAAGAAGTTCATGAGAGACATCTCTCATTACTTTTGGGACGAGCCTTACTTGTACAAGTGGGGAGTAGACAGCTTGTATAGAAGATGTGTTTCAAGAGAGGAAGCACAGGACATCCTTCTACATTGTCACGGCTCTTCATATGGTGGTCATTTCGCTTCTTTCAAGACCACTACAAAGGTCTTACAAACCGGCTTTTGGTGGCCATCGCTGTTCAAAGACACTCATGAATTTGTTAAGGCTTGTGAAGCTTGTCAAAGGGCAGGGAACATTACGAAGAGGAATGAGATGCCTCAGGTGCCAATCTTTGAAGTTGATGTTTTTGACGCTTGGGGGATAGATTTCATGGGACCGTTCCTGTGGTAATCCAACCCGGTAAACCGTACCGCGGCTGTGTCCCACTACATCCTCTAAGTCCGTTTCTATAATTAGCCATATTTTTAAACTTTTTCTTTAAACTTATTCTTTCTTATCAATACACAGCGGAATATAAAGCAACTCATTTCATGCATTTAACTTTCATAAAACACTTAAACAAGATTCGGGATTCAACATAAATAAAAGCACAAGGTTCGCTAAAGATTACAACTGATCATCTAGCAACCTAACGATCAAACACCAGAGCCATAAGACTCTAAACACAAGTCTTAAACATAATAAAACCCAGTCCCGATCCATCCATATCCATCACTGCCGCCTGGTCTCGCCCTTTTACTGCTTAGTACCTGCACACTCAAGATGAGAGGCATAAGTATTTCATAAATACTTAGTGAGTACGGTCATCCCGTAACACCTGGTCAGTACCAAACACGCAATCATACTTTCGGATTCAACATTCAACACAATCAATTCGCAATCTAGCCTAACCAACCAAGATCAATCCCTTTTTAAGACCCATGTCGACTTCAGCGAGATTCCCACATCCCCTAAGCTAGTACATGATCCGGATTACCCTGAGGTTAGCTAAACATCATATATGCCACGGTAAACTCCACAATATATCATAACATAAAGATTGCTTATCAGTTCTAAACACATAACATGAAAATCACACAATCAACATGCAAACATTCAACCCTAGCAATCCTACGGTCCTAGACACCAACCACAGTCACACACTCACCTTAGACAAGGCTGGAAACAGATTGGTCAGAAGAAATCCCGATGAAAACCGCACCAAAACGAAGATATCCGATTTCCCTAAGAATCTCTTGGCTCACGGTACAATCCGATCCTTATCCCCTCGGCTATCTCTTGATCTGTTCACCTTTCTTCGAGCCAAACTCTGTTTTCCCTCAGAAACCCCACAAAACAAGGCTATTAGCTCGAGGTTATCCGATGAAAACTCAACACTTAGGGAAATATCCGATCGCTTACCAGTTTATCTCGGCGATGGTCGGTTCTGCTCGGCGATAGCCTGATCTCTCTCGGATATCCTCGGGATAAACTGTTTTTCTTAGGGTTTTGCTCTCGAATAAACACAACTCTCCCGAGAAAACTCTCAAAATCCCTTAAATACTCGCAAAACCCTAGGTAACCTGTACTTATCCGACGTTTTCATGGTTCCAGTAAGTTTTATCCCGGTCCGATTCGATTCTCTCGGCTATTCCCTGTACCGGCTCGACCATTCCTTCGATAAACCCCAAAATTGCCGACCAAACACTTGGCCCACGGCCCAAATCCCTTCCCACTCGGATAAACCGCCCTTATCCGAGGTGTTTTCCATTTTTCACCCGGATATTCCTTTTTCTCTCGGACCACTTGTCCCGCCTCGGCTAATCCTCTATTTCTCTCGGAGGTTTCCTTTTCCCCCTCGGAGACAGTCCACTGACTCGGACTAACCTCCCAGACTCTCGGATATATCCCACTGCACTCGGATAAATCCCATTTCCCTCGGACTGGACCCTGTTTTCCCTCGGATATGGTCCATCCAGCTCGGTTATCCAGCCCACCTCCGACTATTTCACCGGTCAACACCTGACCATAGTCCGAACCTCCATTTTCCAGCCAATATCCAACCCTTGGCTCGGTCATTCCTCGGACAATGCCCTGTCCGGTACGATCATTCCACATTTTCTCTGATACGGATGCTACAACTCTCCCCCACCCGTTTTGGATTCGTCCTCGAATCCGAATCATCCGTTTGCAACTTGTCAAACCATTTGGGATACTCAGCTTTCATCCTAGCCTCATTTTCCCAAGTAACCTGTTTATGCCCGTCGCAGTCCCATACGATCTGAACCATTCTGACTAGCCTCCCACGCTTAGTCTCTTCTTTCCGATCTAACACCCGAACCGGTCTAGCCACTACTGCAAGGTCCTCTTGCAAGTCTGCTGGTGGTTCCTCTATAACCGTTTCCCGTTCGGTAATGTGCTTCTTCAGCTGCGACACATGGAATACATTGTGGAACGCTCCCATTTCCGATGGCAAGTCCAACTTGTAAGCCACTGGCCAACTCTTTCCAGTATCCGGTACGGCCCCATGTACCTCGGATTCAACTTGGCACTCTTAGCTGCCCTATCCGTTCCCTTATAAGTCAGTGCCTTAAGATAAACCATATCACCCACACTGAACTCCAAATCCCTGCGACGCTTGTCCGCATAACTTTTCTGCCTGTCCATAGCCTCTTTCAGCTTAACCTTTAGCAATCTGATCTTTTTTGTAGTAGCCTCGACCATTGCTGGCCCCATTACGCTACGCTCCCCCACTTGTGTCCAACACAATGGTGTCCTGCACGGCCTGCCATAGAACGCCTCATACGGAGACATCTCAATGCTCCTTTGGTAACTATTGTTGTATGCAAATTCAGCCAACGGTAAGTAGTCTTCCCAACTACCACCCCAGTCCAGTACACACGCTCTCAACATATCCTCCAATGTCCTGATCGTCCGTTTTGATTGCCCATCAGTCTGAGGATGATACGCTGTACTCATATGCAATCGCGTCCCACACGCTTCCTGGAACTCTTTCCAGAACCTCGAAGTAAACTTCGGATCACGATCTGAAATGATACTCACTGGCACTCCATGCAACTTCACGATCTGATCAATATATGTGTCCACCAACTTTGGTACTCCATCAGTCTTTTTCATTGCTAAGAAGTGAGCAGACTTGGTCAAACGATCCACAATGACCCATATCCCGTCATGCAATTTCCTAGTCTTAGGTAACCCCAATACAAAGACCATTGTGATCATGTCCCATTTCCATTCCGGCATTGGCAACGTTTGCAACAAACCACTCGGAAACTGATGCTCTGCCTTAACCAATTTGCACGTCTCACATCTGGCTACCCACTTAGCCACATCTCGTTTCATCCCAACCCAATGATAGTACCGTTTCAAATCCTGATACATCTTGGTCATTCCCGGATGAACAGAAAACCTTGACTGATGTGCCTCCTTAAGGATCTCATCCCTTAACTCCTTCACATCTGGAACACAGACCCGTCCGTTCACAACAATGGTCCCATTGATTGAAGTCTGATATTCCGTCTTGTCATTCTGTGTCACCTTTTTCAGATTCTCATCCTGCTCCTGAGCAATCCGAATTCTAGTCAACAAGTCAGCTCTATCCGCAGCTTCCAAACCCAACGGTTCAACCCCATCCGTTATTGCATTCAACTGCAATGTCCTTAGCATGTTCATAATGCTTCCAACATTCTGTTCAGATGATACGCTATCCCTTCTCCTACTCAACGCATCCGCCACCAAGTTGGCCTTTTCTGGATGGTATGCTATTTCCAAGTCAAAGTCCGCTACCAACTCCATCCATCTACGTTGTCTCAAGTTCAAATCCGGTTGAGTAAAGATGTACTTTAAACTCTTGTGGTCCGTGTATATCTGCACCTTTTCCCCATACAAGTAAGATCTCCATATCTTAAGTGCAAATACCACAGCCGCCATCTCTAAATCATGTGTAGGGTAGTTTCCTTCATGCTTCCGTAGCTGCCGCGAAGCATAAGCTATCACCTTTCCATTCTGCATCAGAACACAACCTAGTCCTTTCCTGGATGCATCCGTGTATACCACGTATGGCTCACCCGGTTCTGGTAACGCCAATACTGGTGCACTAGTGAGTAACTTCTTTAACTTTGAGAAGCACTCTTCACACTCCTCCGTCCAGACATACTCCACGTCTTTACCAGTCAGCTTTGTCATTGGCTGAGCCATGCTTGCAAAACCGTTGACAAACCGCCTGTAGTAACCAGCTAGTCCGAGAAAACTCTTTATCTCTGTAGCATTCTCTGGTCTGGGCCAATCTGCAATAGCCTGAATATTCTCTGGGTCCACGGACACTCCCTTATCCGAAACAATATGACCCAAGAACCCTATATTTCGTTGCCAAAAGCGACACGTACTGAGCTTGGCATATAACTTCTGTTCTCTCAACTTCTCCAGAACAGTTCGCAAATGACTCTTGTGCTCTTCCTCATCCTTGTGCTAGTGAATCGAGAGGAGTAAGTCGATCTAGACGAGATCAAGTAGATAATCCAGTGAAATGGTCGATCATGAGAGGATAAACCACCTATGCGTTTAGCTTGAAAAGCAAACGAGGTGTGGATCGATCGAATCACTCGATCCTCGGGAATAGATTGATCAGTCTACTCGATCTGCCACTCGATCCCCAAATCGAGCACGTGGCTCGATCCAAGGAGCATAGCCTAAGTGACCAAAAATCATGGAACGAGAGGGTACAATTGATCTAAGACTCAATGCAATCTGAATCGAGTCCCTGATCAATCAAACCTCTCGATCCAAGTCAACACGGGCATGAGATCAAGTCCTAGATCGACCAAATGGACTCGATCTCGTGCCGAGGTAAGTAATTTCTTTCCCTCTTATCTTCTTCCCCTCCTATTTTTAAATTTGAATTGTGGTAAAGGCAAGAATCTTTGACCCTATAAGATGTGCTTTGACCACACTTTTGTTAGAAACCACTAGTTTTTCCCATGGTTTTTTATTCTTTGTTAGCCTTTATATTTCCATGAAACCACACACTCTCTCACATTTGTATTTCGAGTTTTCTAAGGCAAGAGAGAGTGTGATTTTCTTTTCCTAAAGGCGAACAACATCTGCTTTCAATCTCTGCAAAGGTATTTTCGGTTTGTTGTTTAAAATCTTTTAGAAAATTTCCTTTTATTTGCTTTGGTTGATGGTTAGTTGTTAGGGAGTTTAATGAATTTTTAAAAATACCTAGATATTAGGAAAAATTCTAGATGTAATTCTATCTCTAGATTTCCTTCTTTATTATCTAGCTAATATTTTTATAAATTCCTCAAAAATCTAGGGTAATTGTTAAAAAGTTTTTTCTTCTACCTTGTCTTTTTCTCAACATTCGCCGCCTTTACTCATCCTCTTGCTTGAGAATTGTGTTTTAGGCACCATGGCTCCAAAGCAAACGAGAGAATATACAGCACAAGCGGGAGAAGCTTAAGAAGTGGTTCAAGAGAGGGTCAGATGGACAAAAGATGGGGATCTTGGGAGACTTTGATCAGCTTCTCAAGAACATTGGGCTCCGGTGCTTATCAAAAAATGGATTGCCCAACTTTTCCCGAGACAACCTTGGACTTCTTGGCTACTTTGGTGTTCACCTACGAGAATCCGAGCCTCCCCACTCCTTCTCAAGGTCACCTCACCTTCAAGATCAGGAAACAAGCCTATCATCTCTTGATCCAAGAGCTTTGCCAAGCCTATGGTTTGAAGGCTGCCGCGAAGCAAGTTGAGTTTCCTGCCTTCACTCAAGCCAATAACTTGTGGGATCTGATAAGCAACGATGATTACAAGCCAAACACGGCGAAGATCAAGAGAGTCCGCAGTCCTGTCTTGAGATACACGCTCAAAATCATCGCCAATACCTTCAGTGGACGGTCCGTGGCTCCTACAGTCACCAAGAACGAGCTATGTTTCTTGTTCCAAGGCGTTAAGCATCTGTTGTGTGATCCTAAGGAGAACGACGAGCCAATGGAGGACGAGCTCGGCGATGATGTGAATTACGGATGCATACTGGCTGCCTCTTTGGTGAAGTACAAGGTATGGGCGATGAGATGCAAGGCAAGCTTGGCGCTTATAGGAGGCTTTCTCACTCTGATGTTTGTTCAGGCTGGTGTACCCCTTCCAGACTTTGTTCCTTGCGCAGAGAGGGCCTATATGGATGAGGTTTACATGAGAAACACGGATAGCTTGGGACGCACGCCGGCTTAGGGATTCTTTGCTTACTTGTACATCGATTGTGAGAATGAGAAGCGAGTGTGCATCTTGCCAAACAAGGTGGAAACGGAGCTTCTAGGTGTTGGCAATGTGGAGTTTCTGCCAAGTGTTGAGGAATGCTATGCACCTCTAGGAGCCACAGCCGCACCTCCACGACTTCCTCGCCCTCGATCAGAGTCGCCTACATCCGATGCTGAGATGCCCGAGAGTTTTATTCTTCCCACGCTTGACTTCGAGCCAAGAACTAAAACCGAGAAGTTCCTTGCTTCAGTCGTCGAGATGCAGCGCAAGATCAACAAATGGCAGAGCAAGATGATTAAAAAGCTTGCCAAGAAGATCAAGGACTTAAAGAAGAACTCATCTGAGGCATCTTCAAGCGAAGAGGTTGAGCAGCCCGAGAAGAGGAGGTGATCTACCAGTGGGATAGTGATCCGTGAGCCCCAAGGCAACGAGCAACCTGCACGCCGCTCTCTACACGAAGGGACAGCCAACGAGAAAGGCAAAGCGGTCACTCAAGACCCTCCTAGCAAGAGCAGGAAGTCTGGAGCATCCTCAAGCTCCAGCCGAGCCTAGCTCTAAGGTACCAACAACGAAACCCTTGTATATACCACGCATCTTTTGATTTTTGTTTGTGTTTTGACTCCTCTTGAGCTTTATTTGCCACGGAGACGGTGTCATTCAAGTTTGGGGGAGTGTGTGGTGTGTTTGACATGTTTTCTTTGATCTTATTTTCTGTTATCATCCTTTGAGTCTTGCATTGCATCATAAGGCATAGAAAACACACAAAAATGATAAAAGTTTTCAAAAATTTTCAAAAAAATTCATGTAGTTGCACTTGCATTGTAAAATATTTTAGGATTGAGTCTAGAATTTTTAAAAATCATTTAGGTTGCTGCATTTGCATAGGGAGTGAATGATAAACACTTGTTAAGTTGTCAATGTTTAAATTGTTTTCAATGCCAAAGTTGTTTGTTGTTTGATTGCATCTAGTGAGTTTGAAGTTAAGACTGCACCATACCTTGATTACTTGCATTTGATACTCTAGTCTTATGATGAAACTCACTTTGATTTGATGCCAACTCCATCTTAGTAGAACCTTAATCTTGACATTGAATTATCTTGTTTGTGCATTAAGAGCGATTGTATGGCTTACCCATATACATACTTAGATTATCTTCTTCCTTTCTTACCACTCTTGTTAATCCAAGTAGATGATCCTCATCATAATGGGACAGTTAACCACGCCTTAAACCAAACCTTCTTTCAGACCTAAACACTTTTGCATGAGTAGTGAGGCCTTTCATTGCATCATTTTCACTCCTATCTTAGCAAAAAGTGTTAGGAATAAGGCTGGTAAAGAGAAGCTCCCTTGTAGACACCAGCTTGCATTTTGAGCTTGGTACAAGGTTAGGAGTTTGGGGAAAAGGTTTTTAAGTGGTTTAAGTGCTTTATGTTTACATCTTTACAAAAGAAGGAAGAGAATGGGATTAGTAGCAACGGGGGAACAAGTAAATTGTGCTTAAGTAAAATAGAATAGAATGCTCTTAGTGGTTTATTAGAAAGGCGCCAGCAGCAAAAAGGCTTACAAAGGTCATTCAAAAAGAAGAAAAATCAGACCGAGCCATCCACCAAAGGTGAAGAAAGCGACGCCAAACATACAACAATGAAGAGCAAGGTTCAAAAAGAAGAAGTCAACCACACGGCAAAGCAAAAAGGAGTTTCCCTCATTGTGAAGAATGAAGATGATCAAGCACTTTGGGAAAGGGTAGATTTAGGGGGTTAACTTTGGGTTTTAGAAGTTTTTAGGATCATCTTGGGTAGAGGGTATAAGGGAGCTTTAACTTGCATGCATAAGTGTTCCTTTACCTTTAGCATTTTGCCAAAGATAGGATTCTTTCATTGAGTGATCCCCTGAATTTTTAAAACCCCTCTTTAAAATGAGATCATTTTCATCTCATGACCATACCCTTTGACCAAATGCTTTCGCTTGATGTGCACAAACTTGATCCATTGGTTATCGCTTAATGAATGTTAAGGAGTTGGTTGATTTGAATGCTTTTGTAGGCTAAGCTAGAGTTCATTGCTTGTTTTGATGGGTATGTCTAAAGATTTTGAAGTAGAACAACCTCTTTGCATCTTAGAAGTTATAACTTGGGCGTTGAATCGGTTTTTCCATTGACATCTTTCATTTTGAGCTTCCACTTTCAAACCTCTCTTCCTTTCTTGAATTTCGTTTGCTTGAGGGCAAGCAAAAGGCAAGTTTGGGGGAGTTGATATTACCATATATTCTGCATATTTTGCATGCATTTAGGATAGTTTTTCATGCATTCATCTTGCATTATAGGCTAGTTTGTTCCATTTGTTGCATTTTAGGTCCTAGGTCCCTTTGCATTCGCATTTTGCATGTTTCTTGCACTTTTGCATCATTATCAGGTTGTTTGGAGCACTCTGGAGTTGTGGAGGTTATGTGGACGTGAGGAGGATCAGCTAGAAGCTTATGGACACTTGGAGAGCTTAACCTTGCATGCGAAGGACCCGAGATCGTGTAGCGGATCGAGCAAGGCAGGTCGATCTAGATGAGATCGACCAGAAGATCGAGTGACCCAAGTCGATTCAAGAGGAAGGATCGAGACCAAGATCAAGAGAGGAGATCGATCTGGAGTACGGACGTGAATGACGCCATGCAGAACGAGAGCCAGATCGAGACCACAATTCGATCAACCAAGGATCGAGAAGAAGATCGAGGAAGGTGCTCGATCCATCCAACCCGATCGACAAGAAGATCGAGCAAAGAAAGGCGATCCAGCAAGAAGATCGAGCGAGCTGCTCGATCCAGAGATCGATCTCTGGAGCCTTATCCGGCCAGCTCAACTTTCGACCGTAGCGAAGGGGGGACCAGTTGGCGGTTTGGTTATTTTTGGCAAAGGGCAGCCATCCTTTTCATCAACAACTTTCAGTCTTATCTTTTTTATGCTTTATCTTAAGCGATTTGCCATTGTAGAACATGGAAGCTTTTTCTAGTTTTTGAACTTTTGAATCTCTGAATATTAAGTCTTTTTCGTTTAATCAATCGTTTAATCATGTTTAGTTTATCTTTCTTTGCATTTGAATCTATTTCGAGCATGAGTAGCGAGTAGTTCTTTTGGGATTTGGGGTTGAGGCGATTCAAAGGGTTTATGAGGTTTAGGTTTTGTGTTTTTATTGTTCTTCATTCCTTCTCTTCTAGGATCTTGGGGTCTTAAGGCTTAGAGAGTCTTGGAAAAGATCTCTATGATTCCAAGGCTATCTTACCCTCACCAGATTCAGATATCCTAGAAAGCCAGATCCTAGAGACTAATCGACCCTCTCCCAAACGCCATGGTTGTAGAAGAGGTTAGTTAGGCTATTAGATTGAAATCTGTTTTCCTTGCTCTTCGATCTCTTTTTCCACCAAACGCCATGGGTTTGGAGAAGAGATTGAGGAACTGAATCATGCCACACGCCATGGATGGTTCTTGATTTGCTTTCAAGGCATAGAGAAAGCTCATAACTGAGTAGATCTATATGTTTTCAAACAAAAGCTTAAACCTTTGACACTCTTGAATATGACCCTCGACCCTAAACCCACTTTTATCATTTTAAATCCTCTATTCATCATTCGCTTGTCATAAAAGTGCATTCTTGATCATTAGAAGTCGTTTCCTTTAAGTTGTTCGATCGATCTGTTTTACTCGATTCTGTGCTCGGTCCAGTGGTCGATTCAGTGCTCGATTTTTAGTTCTTAGTAGATTTGCATTTTTAATCTTTTGCTTTTTCCTAGTGGTAGTTAACCCTCTTCCAGGGATTTTAATATAGTTTTGCATTTCATTCGGTCATTGTATTTAGTTTTCCTCGATTTTACCAAACATTTTCCCGATTTGCTTAGATTTGCTTCACTTGCATTCTTAGTGTTCTTCCTGCTTCCTAGGCTGGATTGATACCCTTACTGCTATACTACATCATTGTTGTGGTTTGGGATTTGATACATCACCTGACTTGGAAAAAACCTAGTATCACTAGGCGAATTGTCTTGTTGATGAGGGTAGTCTTTAGGAGGGTTAGTGAGCTTAAAAAGACAAGAATAATGAGAGGGGTTTAGGATCATTGTTAGTGTATATGGGTAGATGAGAGTCTAGTCATGTATGCATCAATTGTCTTTACCTATAGCATTATGCATAAGTTCAACCTTCTTTGACAGAACCCATTGCTTGAATTACCGATTTAAAATGAGATCATTGACAGAAGCCAAATGTATTCGGTTGTAAAGTGCATAAGTGTGATTCACGGCTTTAAGCTTAATGAATGTTAAAGGTTAGGATTCTTGGATTGTTTGGAATATGAGAGTCATGATCTGAAATTCAACATGTGATGAATATGGCTAAGTTCTTTGGAGTATGAGTGTGTGCATTGCATCTTAGGATTAAGAACTAGGACAATTGAATTGATTCATTAGAAAAACACTTTTGCAAGGAATTTGAGCCCCCGATTTTAAAACCTCTCTTCCTCTCTTGAATTTTGTTTGCTTGAGGGCAAGCAAAAGGCAAGTTTGGGGGAGTTGATATTACCATATATTTTGCATATTTAGCATGCATTTAGAGCTAGTTTTCATGCATTCATCTTGCATTATAGGCTAGTTTCTACCATTTGTTGCACTTTAGGTCCAAGATCACTTTGCATTCGCAATTTGCATATTTTCTGCATTTTCCCATCATTATCAGGTTGTTTGAGACACACTAGAGTTGTGGAGGTTGTGTGGACGTGCATTGGATCGAGAGGAAGCTTGTGGACACTTGGAGAACTCAGCCGTTCAGCAAGGGACCCGAGACCGAGACACAGATCGAGCTAGGCAGGTCGATCTAGACGAGATCGACCAGAAGATCGAGTGACTCAAGTCATTTCATGGAGGAGGATCGAGACCAAGATCGAGAGAGGAGATCGATCGTGAGTACGGACGTGGATGGCGCCATGCAGAACGATAGCCAGATCGAGACCATGACCCGATCACCCAAGGATCGACTTGAAGATCAATGGAAATGCTCGATCCATCCAACCAAATCGACTTGAAGATCGAGCAAAAGAAGGCGATCTGTGGAGAAGATCGAGAGAGCTGATCGATCTCGAGATCAATCTCTGGAACTTTATCTGGCCAGCTCATTTTTGGAGCATAGTGAGGGGACCATTAGGACTGTTTGGCTATTTTGGGAAAAGGGCGGCTATCACTTTCGAGACACGCTTAATCTTATCTTTTTCCAGCTTTCCTTTAGACGATTTCAGCCATTGTTCTGTTCTTGATGTTTTTCATGTTTTGAACCTTGAATCTTTTCAATATTAAGTGTTTTTCGTTAATCGCTTTCGTTAATCATGCTTAGCTTTCTTTCTCTTGCATTCGAATCGGTTTTAACTATTTGTAGCGAGTAGTTTTCTTTGGGTTAAAAGTCGGGGCGATTTAAGGGTTTAAGGGTTTAAGCTTTGGGATTTTTCTTGTTCTTAACCTATTCTCTTCTAGGATTTGGGGTCTTAAAGCTTAGAGAGTCTTGGAAAAGATCTCTATGATTCCAGGGCTTCTCTTACCTTGACCGGATTCAGAGATCCTTGAAAGCCAAATCCTAGAGACTAATTTATCATCTCCCAAACGCCATGGTTGAAGAGGGGGTTAGTTAAGCCATAATTTGGGATCTTTTCTTAATGCTCTTTGATCCATCTTTCCACTACATGCCACAGGTTTGGAGGAAGGGTCGAAAAAAAGGGGTCTTACCACACGCCATGGATGATACTGGTTTAAGTTTCTCAAGGCTTAGGGAAAGCTCATCAAATGAGTAGATCTATGTGTTTTCAAACCAAAGCTTGAACCTTTGAACTCTCTTGAACATGACCCTCGACCTTGAGCCCTATTTTTAGCATTTTAAAACTCTAGTTTATTATTCTCTAGTCATAAACCTTGCTTCTTTGATCATTTGAAGTCATTCATCTAAGTTGTTACAAGTGTCCTGTTTTACCTGTTTTAGTGCTCGATTTTTAGTAATTAGTAGATTTGCATTTTGGAGTCTCTATTTTCTTCTTGTAGTTTTTAACCCTCTTCCAGGGATTTTAAAATAGTTTTCCTGCTCATTTGGTCGTTGCATTTAGTTTTCATCGATTTTACCATCTATTTACTCGTTTCTGCTTAGATTTGCTTAGTTCTTGCATTCTTAGTGTCTTTCTTCACCCAGGCAGGATTGATCTCCTTTACTGCTGTACTACATTGTTAACAGTGGTTTAGGCTTTAATATTTAGTCTTGCAAAACAATTCTGGTTATCATGTTTAAGCAAATGAATCAATTCAATGGTCCTAGTTCTCAATTCTAAAATACAGCACACAAACTCCTACAACAAAGAACTTAGCCATACCATCACATATTTAATCTCAAATCATGACTCTCCTATTCCAAACAATCCAAGAATGCTAACCTTTAACATTCATTTAAGATCAAACCGTGAATCACACTTATGCACTTAAAACCGAATACATTTGGCTAGAGACAAGGTCATGAGATAAAAATGATTGCATTCATGAGGGTAATTCAAGCAATGTTTTATCTCAAAAAGGGTTGAACTTATGCATAATGCTAAAGGTAAAGGCAATTGATGCATACATGACTAGACTCTCATCTACCCATATACACTAACAATGATCCTAATCCCTCTCTCATTCATTTTTCTTTCTTTTTCAAGCTCACTCACCCTCTAGAGACTACCCACAACAACAAGGCAAGACGCCAAGCAAAACCCACAAAAACACATCATTCAGTCCTTCTTATAGCTAGTGGTAAGATCATACACAAACATTAAGCTCTTTTCTTTTCTTTTGATAGCTCTCTTCACATTTGTTTTTAGTTTTTACTTGGCCTTTTGGCTCTTTTCTCATATATTTTTTTTTTCTTATGAGAGCTATCTTCTTTTCTTTTGAACTAGAGCTTTTATTTTAAATCAAGACCATCTACTTAAAACTATGAATTTCCTTTTTATTCAAACCCCAAACACCAATTCTTTCCCAAACCGAAAACAAGTAAGCATAATCAATCAACACCCATGAATCCCCATCCCCAAACTTAAGCCTAAAACTAGCTTCAATATGCAAAACTAGCATCAATATGAGAGCCTAATCATTTTGCATAAACCTAACACTTTATACCAAGTTCAACCAAAAATTAAAGGCCTCACAAAATCACACACGAAATCTTTGTCTTGAAAGCAGGGCAAGGGTTAATGTGAGGAGTTCTATTCAGGCTTACAAAAGAGTGGTGAAAGGGATAAGAAAGCCTAAATATGTATATGTGACCCATGTATTCTTTTTCAAAAGCACAAGTATGATAATTAAAAATTCAAGTTAAGGTTTCACTTGGTAGGAAAGGTTTCAATTCATGTTTGTTCAACTTAAGCCACGAAAATCGAGACAAATTATCCAAATATGGTTAGAGCTTACTTTCAAAGTTTGAATAATGCATCAAAGAACTACTAACTAGGGCCTTGAACTAATTCATGAGCTTAAAACACTTTCACAAGGAAAAATTTATATGCCCCTTATGCAAATGCAAGCAACCTAAATGATAGAAATTCTAGACTCAATCCAAAAATATTTGACAATGCAAATGCAAACTATATTATTTTTTGAAATTTTTGAAAAAATTTAGGATTTTTTTGTATTTTTCTATGCACTTAGATGATGCATGAAGACTCAAGGATGCAAACTCAAAATAAGATCCAAATAAAAACATGTCAAAGCACACACTCTCCCCCAAACTTCAACGACACCGTCTCGGTGTCAAACAAATGCAACAGGAGTTCAAACACAAAGCAAAAATACGAAAAATGCATGATATTTACAATGGTTGAGTTTTGGTACCTTGGAGCTAGGCATGACTAGATCTTGAGGTTGCTCCAGTCCTCCTGCTATTTCTAGGAGTGTCGTGGAGGATCTCCTTGTCCTTGCCCGTGCTCGTGCCTTCATGTAGAGAACGGCGGCTAGCTTGATCACTTCCTTGAGGCTCACGGATCTCTACAATTCCGGTTGATCTCCTCCTTTTCTACGGTTGGTCAACCTCATCACTCGAAGACTCCTCAGATGAGCTTCCTTGTAGGGCTTTGATCTTCTTGGCCATCTTCTTGATCATCTTCCCTTGCCACTTGTTGACCTTGCGCTGAATCTCTACAACTGAGGCAAGGAACTTTTCAGCTTTTGTTCGCAGCTCATAGTCTAGCTTGGGGAGATTAAAGCTTGGTGGCATCTCAGCATCTGAGGGAGGCGACTCTGATGGTGAACGAGGGAGCTGAGGTGGTGCTGCTGTGGTTCCAAGAGGTGCGAAGCCTTCTTCATCGCTCGGTAGGAACTCTATTGTGCCGATGCTTTGGAGATGCGTTTCATCCGGATTAGGCTGGATGCAGACCTTCTTCGTGTAGTTGTGGTCGTAGAACAGGTAAGCAAAGAAACCTGGAGCTGGATTAGGCCCCATGGAATCAGTGTTGCGCATGTAGGTCTCATCCATGTAAGCTCTCTCCGCGCATGGCTCAAACTCCGAAAGAGGTACTCCCGCTTGTATGAACATTGGTGTGAGGAAGCCTCCTATGAGTGCAGAGCTCGCCTTACACCTTAACGCCCAAGCTTTGTACTTGACCAAAGAAGAAGCCAAGATACAACCGTAGTTGGCGTCTTCTCCAAGTTCATCCTCCATTTGCTCATCATTCTCCTTGGCATCGCATAGAACCCTCTTAATCCCTTGGAAGAGGAAGCACAGCTCATTCTTGGTAACCGTTGGAGCCATGGATCTTCCACTGAAGGTGTTAGCTAGTAGCTTGAGGGCGTACCTTAGCACAGGGTTTCGCACCTTCTTGATCTTGGCTGTATTGCCCTTGTAGTCGTCATTGCAAATCAAGTCCCATAGATCTTTGGCGGATGTGAACCGAGGGAATTCCACAAGCTTAGCTGCAGCATTGAGACCATAGACTTGGCATAGCTCGGTGATGGAGAGGTGATAAGCTTGTTTCCTGATCTTGAATGGGATGTGATCCTTGGAGGGAGCTTGAATGCTTGGATCTTCATATGAGAAGTCCAAGGTAGAGAGGAAGTCAAGCGTGGCCTCGGGGTAAGTAGGGCAGTCCATCCGTGATAGGCACACAAGCCCCTTGTCCTTGAGCAGCTTGTCAAAATCCTCCAACAAGCCTAGCCTTTCCAAGAGGTCCGTGCTTGCAAATTTCGTAGGTTCGAACCGCAGCCTCTCAAGCCTTTTCTTTGCCTTCTTTTCTTCCTTACTCCATCTAACCCTTTCTTCAACCACTTGATGAGTCTCCTCTTGAATTGCCAAGTCTCTGTTTCTCTTCTTTGGTGCCATGGTACCTGAAACACAAGTTCTCAAAGAGAAGATGAGTATAGGCGGCGATTAAGAGAAAAAGATAAGGCAAGAGAGAAAAACTCTAAACATCTATCCTAGATTTTTGGGATTTTCTAAAATTTATCAATAAATAGAAGATGAAAATCTCTTGAGATAAGACTAAATCAAGAAAATTTCCCTAATATTTAGATACTTCTAAAAAAAAATCATCCTAATCCATATAGCATTCCACCAATTCAATAAAAGGAAATTTTCTTGAAGAATCAAATATGCAATTCAAGAACTGGAAAATACCTTTGAAATGGGATGCTTAGAAGATGCTAAATGTCTTTAAAAACCGAACTCACACACTCTCTTTTAAAAATTAGTTTCGAATGCAATGGGAGAGAGTGTGGATGCAAGGTTTTATAAAAACAAAAATCTATGGATGCATGCAAGTGGTTTCTGAAAATGTTGTGGTCAAGGCACAAATTCACATGGTCAAAGATGATTGGCTTGACCACAATTCAAATTTAAAATAGGAGGGAAAGAGAAAGAGGGGGAAAATTTTGAACCAACCGCAGCATGAGATCGAGTCAAATTGGTCGATCTTGACCTCGATCGCATGCCCATAATGTCTGTGATTGAGAGGCTTGATCGATTGGGGGCTCGATTTGATTTGAATCGAGCCTTAAATCGAGTGTGCTCACCGTTCCAAGATCTTACGTGGTTATGGCCATGCTCCTTAGATCGAGCTCCTTGATCAATTTTGAGGTCGTTTAGGCAAGGATCGAGTGAGCTGATCGAGTGAACTGATCGATCCAGTGCGAGGATCGAGTGAGATAAGTCGATCCACACCCCGTTAGCATTTCAAGCTAAATGTATGGGTGGGTCATCCTCTCGCAATCGACTGACTCACTCAATTGTCTACTCGATCTCATTTAGATCGAGTGACTTCACTCGATTTACAAGCTCGATTTAGTAAAGATCGAGCCAGGACAGGTCGATGTATCACTCGATCTTTTGCCTCTGTTTCTCCTTTCCTTGTCTTGTTGACTCCAAGATCATGATCTCCGGTTCCCATCTCCTTATACCTACACCCTTAAACTAAAAAGCATAAAATTGAAACAGAAAGAAAGCAAAAATATATACAATGATAGTCATGGGAATGCCTCCCAAGTGCGCTTGTCTTACGTCTCTTAGCTTGACTTTACTTGGTCTAGGCTAGAGGGGGATCTTGGAGAAGCCATGTGGTGCTCTCCTTGCTGCAATCACTTGCCATGTAGGGCTTGACTCTATGCCCATTCACCGTGAAACTCTCTCCACTCTTGCCAACCAAAGTAACCGCCCCATACAGTAGAGTTTCTTTTATCTCAAATGGACCGCTCCATCTAGACTTGAGCTTCCCAGGGAACAACTTCAAATGCGAGTTGTAGAGCAGAACCAGGCTTCCTTCTTTGAGCTCCTTAAGCACCAGCTTCTTGTCATGCATGAATTTGGTCCTTTCTTTGTAGATCTTGGCGCTCTCATAAGCATCCAACCTTAATTCATCAAGCTCATGAAGTTGCACCAGTCTTCTCTCTTGTGCCGTCTTGAGACTGAAGTTCACTTGCGTCACAGCCCAAAGAGCTTTGTGCTCTAACTCTACAGGGAGGTGACAAGACTTGCCATAGAGGAGTTTGAAAGGCGTGGTACCAATGGGAGTCTTGAAAACCGTTCTATAAGCCCAAAGAGCTTCATCAAGCTTGCTTACCCAATCTTTTCTAGTTACTCCCGCGGTTCTCTCTAGGATAGTCTTGATTTGTCTATTTGAAACCTCCACTTGGCCACTAGCGTGGCTACCTTGTGTTTAACTCCATACTTCCTCAAAAGACCCTCAAAAATCTTGTTGATGAAGTGTCTGCCTCCATCACTAATCACCAATTTAGGAACTCCAAACCTTGGGAAAATGATAGTCTTGAAAAGCTTGACCACCACCCTTGAATCATTAGTTGGTGAAGCTATGGCTTCCACCCACTTAGAAACATAGTCGACTGCCACTAGAATATACTTGTTGCTGTATGATGATGGGAGTGGACACATAAATTCAATCCCCCAAGCGTCAAAGACATCAACCTCAAAGATAGGTACTTGCGGCATCTCATTCCTCTTGGTTATGTTTCCAGACTTTTGGCAAGCTTCACACGATTTTACAAACTCATGTGCATCTTTGAAGAGTGTAGGCCACCAAAACCCGGCTTGTAGAACCTTTGTAGCTGTCTTGAACGATGCGAAGTGCCCACCATAAGACATACAGTGGCAATGGAGAAGAATGTCTCTTGCCTCTTCTCTTGTGACACATCTTCGGTATAAGTTGTCCACACCCCTCTTGTACATATAAGGATCATCCCAAAAGTAGTGAGAGATGTCTCTCTTGAACTTCTTCCTATGGTAATGGTCCAGGTGAGTAGGCTCTTCTCCAGAAGCCAAGTAGTTAACAATATCCGCATACCATGGTAGATCCTCTTCCTTGAAGCTCAAGAGTTCTTCAAACTTCTCCTCTAGCTTTGCACATACCACGGTGTTAACCACCATAAGCTGCTCTTCAGGGAGTGAGTCATCCAAAGGTAAGCTATCATTCACCCTCATTCTTGAAAGATGATCAGCTACACCGTTTTCTATAGCCTTCTTGTCCTTGATCTCCATATCAAACTCTTGCAAAAGAAGGATCCACCTTAAGAGTCTCGGCTTGGTGTCTTTCTTGGAGTATATGTACCTCAAGGCAGCATGTTCAGTATACACTATGACCTTAGAACCCATCAAGTAAGACCTGAACTTCTCAAAAGCAAATACCACGGCTAGGAGCTCTTTCTTGGTGGTTGCATACTTCACTTGCATGTCATCCAAGCTACGGCTTGCATAGTAGATCACAAGCAGCTTCTTATCCTTCCTCTGACCCAAGACAGCACCCACGGCGTAGTCGCTTGCGTCGCACATAATCTCGAAGGACATACCCCAATCCGGAGCTTGAACTATAGGCGCGGTGATCAAAGCTCCTTTGATGGTCTTAAAGGCTTGAAGGCATTCTTCATCAAAGATGAACTCGGCTTCTTTGCACAGTAGCCTTGTAAGAGGACGTGCTATCTTGGAGAAATCCTTGATAAACCTCCCATAGAAGCCGGCGTGCCCCAAGAAGCTCCTAATCCCTTTCACATTAACCGGCGGCTCTAGACTCATCATAACCTCTATCTTTGCTTTGTCAACCTCAATCCCATTCTCAGAAATCTTGTGCCCAAGTACAATGCCTTTCCTCACCATAAAGTGACACTTTTCCCAATTTAGAACCAAGTTGTCTCCTCACATCTCTTGAGAACCCTGAAAAGATTTGACAAACAACCACCAAAGGAAGCACCATACACAGAAAAATCATCCATGAAAACCTCTACCATTTCCTCTATAAGGTCAGAGAAAATAGACATCATACACCTTTGAAAGGTTGCTGGTGCATTACATAACCCAAATGGCATCCTTTGATAAGCAAAGGTACCATAGGGGCATGTGAAAGTGGTTTTCTCTTGGTCATTAGGATGAATAGGTATTTGAAAGAAACCGCTATACCCATCTAGGAAACAATAGTATGGGTGATTAGCTAATCTCTCTAGCATTTGATCAATGAAGGGAAGAGGTAAATGATCTTTTCTAGTGGCTGAGTTAAGTTTCCTATAATCAATACACATTCTATGTCCGGTTATTGTTCTTGTAGGAATTAACTCATCTTTTTCATTTTTTATAACCCTGATACCTCCTTTCTTTGGTACCACATGGACCGGAGAGACCCACGTGCTATCACTGATAGGGTATATCACGTCAGCCTCTAACAGTTTTAAGATTTCTTTCTTAACTACTTCTTTCAAGTTCGGGTTCAAACGTCTTTGATGCTCAATGGAAGATCTGTTTTCATTATCTAAGTGAATCTTGTGAGTACAAAGCATTGGTGAAAGGCCCTTGCTGTCATTTAGAGAGTACCCAATGGCCATTCTATACTACCTCGGCTCCTTAAGGAGTGAGTCTAACTCATCATCACTTAGATTTTCATTCAAAATGACCGGAAAAGTATCATTTGGTCCCAAGAAAGCGTACCTTAGCCCATTTGGAAGCTGCTTTAGGTCCACCTTTGGGGCTAGCAGCTTGCTCCAGTCCTCCTCTTGGCTTGTGTTGAGGTTGCTGTACTCGTTCGCCTCTTTTGGACCCGAGTCATGAGCTCTTAAGCTTCCTTCTTGAACCGTTCCTACCGCAGAGATCGAGTCAACCAGTTGATCGCTCCCTCGTTTTAGGCTGGATCGATTGCACTCTCTCGATTCACTTGCTCGATTGGATATGGATCGAGCAGGAGATCGATTCACGAGGTTGTTCTCTGAACAGATCGATTTGTCTCTATCGATCGTCGCATTGATCTCTTTCATGGATCGAGTAAATTGGTCGATCTCCAGGTCGATCTCTAGGCACTGGCCTTCATCTTCTTTCACAACCTTGCTAGAATCAAGGATGTTTACATACTCCTGGGTTTGTTCACTCAAGAAACCATACTTCCCACACTCATTTGTCAAAGCCATCTGTAGATGATCCTCTTGTGCCAATTCCTCAAGCAACTCATCAGCCAATTAATCCAAAGTTTCAATGTAGAACTCTTGTCCACCAATCGTTGGCTTCTTCAAGACTTCATTGATGTCAAAGTTCAGCTTGATGTCTTTGCCAAGGTGCAGAAAAATCTTGCCATTCTTCACGTCTATGATGGCTCCAGCAGTTGCTAGAAAGGGTCTACCAAGAATTAGAGGATCTCTTGGTTCCTCATCCATTTCTAGCACTACAAAATCTGTTAGCACATTCACATTGCTGATCCTCACGGGTAAGTCTTCAAGCATGCCTACATGGAGCCTTATACTTTGGTCAGCCAGAATGAGTGAGATTCTACACTCCTTAAACTTGGTCAAGCCTAGCTTTTTGGCAATAGATTAATGCTTGCACCAAGATCACATAAGCAGCTTTCAAACTTTATTCTTGACTTTTTGGCAATAGATTAATGCTTGCACCAAGTGCACAAGGGATAGTGAATGACCCCGGATCTCCTAGCTTCTTTGGTGCTATCTCCTTGTGGATGATTTCACTGCATTCTTGACTCAATACCAAGACTTCTTCACTTTCTTTATCCTTCTTAGCAAGAGTATCCTTTAAAAACTTGGCAAATTTTGGCATCATAGCCAAGCAATCAACCAACGGCAGCTTGATCTCAACGTTCCTTATGTGCTTCTCAAACAAGGCTTTATGCTTCTCAATCAACTGCTTCTTGAAACGTCCAGGGAAGGGGAGCTTTGGTTTGTAAGGTGGAGGCACGAAAGCTTCTTTCTCTTTGCTAACTTCCTCCACCTTTTTCTCCAAAACCGCTTCCTTGCCTTTCTTTGGCCTTGCAATGTAGACATTGTCAAAGGTGATCTCTTGATCATTTGAGAGATTACTCCCCCCCCGCCCCCCCTCTTGAATCACAATGTCCCCATTGTCCTCAGGTATAGACCGTGGTGGTAGCTCTTTCCCACTTCTCAAAGTGATCGCATTGACATACTCCTTAGGGTTTGTCTCACACTTCCCGGGTAAGCTACCTTGACCGTTTGAACTGGCTTTTCCTTTCTCTAGCTGGCGAATCTTGTTGTTCAAGTTGGTGATTTGTTTAGATACCTCAGTAAGAGAAGAGTCCAGCCTATTGTTCATATCAACAAAATTTTGATTTGTAGTTGCTTGCCCTTGAAGTAACTGTTGGAACATAGCTTGAATCGGATCTTGAGGTGGCGGTTGAACTTGTTCCTGCTGAGCACTAAACCAGGAGGGTAGCCTTTGTTCACTTGTTGTTGCTGGTTTGGAAGTTGCCTTGTCTTTCCCATTGGTACCCACTGTTTTGCGTAAACCCGCCTTTGTTATAAGGAACAAAAGGCTTTCCTTGTTGTGGAGGGTACACTTGATCTTTAGGGTTCTACACATTGGTACTTCGGTAAGACAGGTTGTTGTTGCCTTGATACCCTTGAACATAGCCATGTGGCTTAGTGTAGTTTTGGCCTCCAACCCAATTCGCTTCTTCTTGGCTCTGCTCTAACTCATCTAGAACATCTGTAGCCTTTCCCACAAAGTGTACATACTTTTCATTTGCAAGTACCAACTTGTCAATCTTGTCATGAAGTGACTTCAGCTCCTTTTTATGTGCCTCAAGGTCAGACCCTCTTGGTGCTCTATCATAGTCTTCATTGTAGTTGCCATCACTCAAAGCTAGGTTCTCAATAAGCTCCATTCTCTCTTCTACATTTTGTCCAAGAAAGTTCCTTTTACTCGCCGTGTCTAGAAGCATTCGGATCTTGGGAAGGGCTCCTCTATAGATGGTGCTCAAGATTGTCTCCTCAGTGAAGCCGTGATGAGGACATGCAATGGTGTAGTCCTTGAACCGCTCCATTGCTTCACTAAAGGTCTCATTCTGCCTTTGTGTAAAACCGCTAATCTCACTTCTTAGCCGAGCTATCCTTGTGCTGGAGAAGAACTTAGACATAAATGCCTTCTTGCAATCAGCCCATGAGGTTATAGTCCCTTGAGGTAAGGTCTTCTCCCAATGCCTTGCTTTATCCCCAAGTGAAAAAGGGAAAAGCCTAAGCTTGAAGCTATCCTCCGAGATCCCATTGATCTTGATCATTCCACACACTTGCTCAAAGTTTTCTAAATGCTCCAAGGGATCCTCCATTGCAAGTCCATGGAACTTGTTATTCTGCACCATTGAGACTAAGACTGGCTTGATCTCGAAGTTGTTGTTTTGCACCGGTGATGGTGGGATGCCAAAACGGTTGTGATGAGTGTTTGGAGCATCACCCGCACCAATGATCCTTGGTTGCCTTGGGGCGTGGTTGGGATTTCCATTGCCCCTTCCAGCAGCAGCACGGTGAGGTGGAGCCTCAGCTTGGTCTTGATCAGACATGACCTCAAAATCAAGAATATCCTGTTGTAATATCTCCTCAAAGTCTTGTGCTTGTTCTCTTTCCCTTCTTAGCCTTGCACTTCCAAGTTGATGTATGTTGTCTAGAGGTTGTAGTAAGTTGTTGTCACCACTAGACCTCAGATTCATGTACCTGAGAAGACAAGTAGGAAGGTAGATAGATTAGTAACCAAAGTAAAAATAAAGGCTTAGTCTCTACTAATCTCCAAATCCTAATACTTTCAAACTACACCCAAGTTGGCAACGGCGCCATTTGATAACAGGATTTTACTCAGATGTTTTTACTATCAAAGCCTAAATCACAATATAGTTGTACAATAGTGCAATAGGTGTCAATCCAGCTCAGGTTGATGAAAGAACACTAGGAATGCAAGAGTTTATAAAGCTAAGTGAAAACCGGATTATTTGAGGAGAAAATCTATGAAAACTAAATGCAACAACTAAATGACCACGAAAACTATTTTAAAATCCCTACTGAAGGGTTAAACAACTACTAGATGACTTCTAAGAATTTAAAATGCAAGACTACTAGTTTTTAAAATTCAAACACTAAAAGCAGGCAAAACAGGAAAGTTCTAACAAGATGATTTTTAAGAAACTAATACCAAAGATGCAAACTTTAGAACTAGGAAATGATGATTTTAAGTTTTAAAAGGCTAAAAGTGGATTCAAGGTTGAGGGTCATGCTTAAGAAGGATCAAGATTCAAGCTTGGATTTTGAAAACATAGATCTACACATTTGAGTGCTATCTCTAAGCCTTGAGAAGCTAAATCTAGATTTATCCATGATGTATGGTATAAACCCTTTCCTCACAATTTCCTCCTAACCCATGGGGTATGGTGGAAAGATAGGTTGAAGAAAATTAAGCATAGATCTCAAAAAATGGCCTAACTAGCTTCCTAAGCATCCATGGCGTTTGGGAGACGATGAGCTAGTCTCTTGGATTTGGTTTTAAGGGATCTCCTGAATCCTGCTAAGGTAAGGAAATCCCTGAGATCAAAGAGATCTTTCTCAAGACTCTCTAGGCATTAAAAACCCTAAATCCAAGAAGAGATTCAGTTAAGAACAAAAAGACCCAAGCTTAAACCCTATAAACCCTTCTTAATCACCTCAACCTTAAACCCATAAATGACTACTCGCTACACATGATTAAAACACATGAAAATGCAAAGAAGGGAAAGATAAGCATGATTAAACTACTAAGAAAAGAGATTTAATAGAAATACTTAGATTAAAAATGGATTAAAGTTCTACAAAATATGAAAAGCTTAAAACTTAGACAATGGCGGTTTTCTAAAGCATAAAGATAAGATAACAAAGCATAAAGAAGAGGGGAACAGATCGAATGGTTTTTATCCTCACAAAATAGGGTAGAAAAAAGTAGAAATGGTCCCCTCACTAAACTCCAAAAGTGAGCTGTCCGGATAAGGTTCAGAGATCGACCTGAGCAGTCAATCTATTACTCGATCTTCCTCGTAGAACGTCTTTACTGGCTTGATCTTCGGGTCAATTCGGTATGGTGGATCGAGTGCTTCCATCGATCTTCTGGTCAATCCTCAGGCAATCGGGTCGTGACCTCGATCTGGCCCTCGTTCTTCCCGGGCTTAGTTCCGTGTCCGTACTCACGTTCGATCACCTTGGTCGATCTTGATCTCGATCCTCTTCCTTGAAACGACCCGAGTGTCTTGATCTTGTGGTCGATCTCATCTAGATCGACTTGCCTAGCTCGATCTGCGCCTCGATCTCGGTTCCTTTGCTGCATGGATGAGTTCCTCCAAGTATCCATAAGCTCCCTTTCGATCCTTAGCATGTCCACGCACCCTCCATAGCTCCAATGTATCCAAAACAACCTAAATATGATGCAAGAATGCAAGAAATATTCAAAATGCTAATGTAAAGTGTTCTAGGACCTAGAATGAGATAAATGGTGCAAACTAGCCTATTATGAGAGATGTATGCATGAAAACTACAGCGCATATCGAGCATAGCGCATATCAAGCATATCGCACTACAGCGCATATCGAGGTAGAAGGAACCAAGCTTGGGAGAAGGAAGAGGTCGAAGAAGGGTCAATATTGACCAGCATATCGGCCATGCACGTCGATACAGCGCATATCGAGCATGTATATCAAGCATATCCTTCTCGATACAAGTATGTTAGACTTGTATCGATGTGCATATCGGGATGATCCTGATTGATACATCTGTGAGTATTATTGTATCGATTAGAGTACCGATATAAGGCAAACCGATATGCTTTCAAGAGCAACGTATCGGAGTACAAACAGTTTGATATGCCTCAACTGGTATTCGTATCGATCACATGTATCGACGTACCAGGTCGATATGACATCAAGAAGTGCGTATCGAGCACAGTATCGACATAACACACCGATGTGCCTTAACTGCGAGGACGAAAGGCGATTAATCACCCTTTATTAAGACATATCGGGGTACATATCGACGTCCCATGTCAATACACCTTAAGTGACGAATGAAAACATGCTGTTCAGCATATATCAAGGTGTATCGACATGTTAGTCCGATATGGAATTTTTTCAAGTCATAAGGAGCTACATATCGAGCTACTAGCTCGATGATGGACAGCTAAGTATGATGATCGGACTACATATCGATATAAGGGACATCGATAAAAAAGGTGTCAAGCGGTATCGACATGCATACAGGTCGATATCACGACCCGGACAACCGATATCCGAATGCATATCTGATAATCACTTTTAGTACGGTTTATATTGCAGTGAGGTTATCAAACTCAAATGCAAGACATGTTGTAGTACAGCAAGCAAGAGAGAGTCAATCCACTTCTAGGATGATAGAGAATGCACAGAGAATACAAGGACTAAAGCAAATCTAAGCGAAATGAGACGGTTTATGAGAAAATCTCTAAAAACTAGATGCAGAAACTTAAACAGAATGAAACCTATTTTAAAAATACTAGAAAGGAAGAAACTACCACAAGAAACAAACAGAATAGTTAAAGGAGAAAGCTTCGAATTATTAAAATTTGACTAGTGGATCGACCATGAGATCGACCACTAGATCGAGCCGTAACAATCGATCTCGTCTAAAAATGCAAGAACAGTAAAACTAATGACCAGGATGCTATCAGAGATCAAGAGAAAGATGAGATAAGATGTAAAGATGCTAAGAGAAAGGGCCTAGGGTTGAGATTCATGGTTAGGGGTTTCAAAGGTTCGACCTTGGGTTTAAAACTTTAAATCGACTCACTTGGTGAGGATCTCTAAGCCTTGAAAACTAAACAAGATATATCTGTGGCTTTCGGTATAGATCACTCCTTTATCCTCTCCTCCAAACCCATGGCTTTTGGTGGAAAGAGAGGTCGAAGGGCAAGGAAAACAGATTTCAAACGAATGGCTTAACTAATCCCCCAAACTTCCATGGCTTTTGGGAAGGGGTAACTAGTCTCTAAGGTGTGATCTTCCGAGGTTCCTGAATCCTGTCAAGGTAAGGAACCTCTCGGATCATGAAGCTCTTGGCGTGAGAGTCTTCAAGCATTGAGATCTCAACACCTTAGAAGAGATAGCCTTTGAAAACGTTTAGAAAACCCCAAGATAAACCCTTTAGACCCTTTAATCCTCTCAACCCCGAACCCAAAGAAACTACTCGCTACACATAGAGTAAATCAAGCAAAGCATATGAAACAAGACGATGAACATGAAAAGAAAACTAGATTGAACAGAAATGATTCGAATACAAAGCTTAAGAAAAACGCGAGTTCAACAACGGTGTTCTTCACAAAAACGAGAGAGAAAACATAAAAGAAAAGATAAGGATCTAAAAAGTTATTATAGGAAAAAGACGTCGCCGCCTTCCCAAAATGCCGAAACAAGCTAATGGTCCCCCCTTCGCTAACGGCCAAAAACGGTTGAAAGGACAGAAATCGACTCCAAGATCGAGTGGTTCTCTCGATCATATCCGGACATTGTGTCTTCGGCTCGATCTGGGTCTCGATCATCATCGGCGAATCGAGCGTGCATCCGATCTCGGTATCGATCTTTGGCTGGATCGAGTGGTGTACTCGATCTGACTCTCGCTCTGCATGGCGTCTTTTACGTCCGTACCGTTTGATCGATTGCTTCACTCGATCCTTGTCTCGATCATTCTCCTTGGATCGCCTGGTTGGCTCGATCTTCTGGTCGATCAACTCCCAGATCGACCGGCCATGCTCGATCTGGTCCTCGATCTCTGATCCTTAGCATATATCCGACCTCCCACGAACTGCTACATCAGCCTCAACATGTCCACGAACCTCCATGACTCCAAAGCAGCCAGAAATAACCTGAATGTGATGCAAAATACAAGGAAAATGCGTATGCTGATGCAAGAATGCTCTAGGATCCTAAGTGATGCAATCTAACCTAAAACATGATACAAATGCATGAAAAGCTAACTAATGAGTATGCAAAATGTATGCAATATGCAATAACATCAATTTCCCCAAACTTACTTCTTGCTTGCCCTCAAGCAACAGAAAATAAGTAAGGAAGAGAGGTTTTCAGAAAAAAAATGAATGGGGGTTTAAACTTTTTGCAAAGGTGCCTTTCAAATGAATCAATCTCAATGTCCGAGTTAACAGTTCTAAAATGCTATGCTTACACTCATACTCCAAAGAACTTAGCCATACTCATCACACAAGAAATTCAAATCATGACTCTCCTATTCCTAACAATCAAAGAAACTCATACTTTAACATTCATTAACATTCGAACCATGAATCAAACTTATGCACTTTAAAGCAAAACACATTTGGCTAAGGGTTTAGGTTATGAGCATTGAATGATCTCATTTGAAAAGGGTTTATAATTAGAACAAGGGTTTCTCTCAAAAATGGCTGAACTTGTGCATAATGCTAAAGGTAAAGAAAATTTATGCATACATGATTTGATTCTCATCTACCCATGTAAACTATTAAACGATCCTATACCCCTCTCATTTAACAAATTTATCCTCACTCACCACTTAAGAGTCTACCCTTTTTCTTCACAAAACTTAGCAATCCCCAATTTGAAACATTTTTAAACTTTTTAGGCTAGTGAAAAGGTTTTGAAAATAATTTTGCTCTTTAGATATTTCTTATTGGTAGCTATCTTATTATTTTTTTTTCTTTTCTTTTTATTTTTATTTGGCACTTAGGCTCTTTTATTTCTTTTATTTCTTTTTCTCTTTTTTTTATATATTTTTTTTTTGGGAGAGCTACTTCCTGAAATTATTAGAGCATACTTAGTTTTTAAAACACAACCTTTCACTTAAAACCCATTTCTTTCTTTAAAACACAAGCTCTTTAAAACCGAGAACGAATAGGAAAGGAAACAACCCCAATGATCCCCCAAACTTATCCTAAGCCTATACCTAGCTTCAAAATGCAAAGCTAGCAATCATATGAAAACCAAATCATGTCGCCTAAACCTAACACTTTATGCCAAGTTCAAACCAAAAGGAAGGCCTCACAAAGATGTCACACAAGAACATTTGGCTTCAAAGAAGGGTAAGGTTCAAGGAGGGAGTTCTACTTAGGCTCACAAAGAGTGGTAAAAAGGAAGAAGAGAGCCTAAATATTTTAAAACCATGTGTTCATTTTCAAATGCATAAGAATGATAATTAGAATTTCAAATTAAGATTTTCACTTATTAGGATTAGTTTCAAATCATGAGAGTTCAATTTAAGCCACGAAAATCCTAACAAGTGATCCAAGCATGGTAAGAACTTACTTTCAAAGCATAGACAAAGCATTAGAGAACTACTAACTAGGGCATTCAAACAATTCATAAGTAAAAACACCTTTTTAAGAAATTCTAACCCCTTATGCAAAATGCAAACAACCTAGATGCTATGAGAAACTCTAGACTCAATCCTAACATGTTTAAAAAAGATGAATGCAACTACATGAATCTTTGAAAAAAATTTTAAAAATTTTACCAATTTTTCATGAACTAAAGACTCAAGGATGCTAAAGGAAAATAAGATCAAAGAACACAAGTCAAATCACACATGTACTCCCCCAAACTTGCTTGACACCGTCCCGGTGGCAAACTCTTCCGAAGGAGCATCAAAACACAATGCAAAAAGAAACAAACATGAGCGGTTATATACAATGGAAGAAGTTTGTTACCTCTGGTCTAGTCTTGGCTGGAACTTGAGGATGTTCCAGAGGAGCTAGAGACTATGGTCTTGCCTTTGTCGGCTGGTTCTTGGAGAGAGTGGCGCGCCGGCTGAATGGTGGTTCCTTGGGTCTCGCGGATGACAACTCCACCGGTTGAGAGCCTTCTCTTCTCGGGTTGTTGCACCTCTTGGCTCGCAGCTTTCTTAGGTGAGCCTCCCTGAAGTGCTTTGACCTTCTTTCCAAGCTTCTTGAGAATCTTGCCTTGCCACTTGTTGATCTTCCTTTGCATCTCCACAACCGATGCTAGGAACTTCTCGGTTTTTGTCCTCGGCTCGAAGTCTAGCTTGGGAAGTGTGCAGGCTTCGGGCATCTCATCTTCCGTGGCTGGAGACTCTGACCTTTGACGAGGGGCAATCGCTGAAGCAGGTGGTCCTCCTAAAGGGGCAAAGCATTCTTCCTCCGTGGGCAAGAACTCAATATTCCCAACACCAAGCAGCTCGGTTTCATCTTTGTTGGGCAGGATGCACACTCTCATCTTGTCTTGGTCATCTATGAAGAGGTAGGCGTAGAACCCTTCCGCTGGCGTGCGTCCCAAGCTGTCAGTATTCCTCGTGTATGCCTCGTCCATGAAAGCTCTGGTTGGGACGTGAGCAAAGTCATGAATAGGCACACCGGATTGCACGAACAGAGGAGTAAGGAAACCGCCAATGTAAGAGGAAGTTGCCTTGCACCGCAAGGCATAAGCCTTGTATTTCACCAAAGAAGCCGCGAGCACACACCCGTAGTTCACTTCATCGCCGAGTTCATCCTCCATAGGCTCGTCGTTTGCATCCGGATCACACACCAAGTGCTTCACACCTTGGAACAGGAAGCACAGCTCCATCTTCGTGACCGTAGGAGCAACAGACCTTCCACTAAACGTGTTGGCAATCAGCTTCAGAGTATACCTCAGCACCGGGCTCCTTACTCGCTTGATCTTGGCGGTGTTGGCGTTGTAGTCTTCATTGCTGATCAGGTCCCAAAAGTCGTCGGCTTTCTTGAAGGCTGGGAACTCGACCTTGTATGCATCCGCGTTGAGACCATAGGCTTGGCATAGCTCAGGGATGGAGAGTGTATAGGCTTGACGTCCAACTTTGAAGTAGAGGCGACCTTGGGAAGGGACGGGTGCGCTAGGATTCTCGTACCGGAACTCCAAGGTGGCAAGGAAGTCTATTGTCACTTCAGGAATGGTTGGGCAATCCATCCGTGACAGACATCTTAAGCCAATGTTCTTGAGGAGTTGGTCGAAATCCCCAAGAATCCCTAGCTTAGACAACAGCTCTCGATCAGCAAACTTGGTAGGCTCAAACCGAAGCCTTTCCAACCGTTTCTTGTCTCTCTTCTCATCCTTACTCCACCGGACCCTCTCTTGAACTGCCACTTCTTGTCCTTCTCCTTCTTGTGCTTGCTCTTCTCTTGTTCTCTTTGGGGCCATTGTTCCTGAAACAAGTTTCTAAAGAGATTGATAAGCTAACGGCGATTTGATGAGAATGAGAGAAGAGAAGGAGAGAACTTATAAAAACTATCCTAGAATTTTGGGAAATAAATAAAAATCATAGCTAAATAAAAGAGAATCAAATCTTTAGATACTGAAAAATCTAGAATTTTTCTTTTTGCTTAGCTAGTTTTTTTAAAAATCAAAACAGATCATATATTCTAGAACAAGATCTTGCGATATTAAAAGAAATTTTCTAAAATTAAATCATTAAATTTTTGAAAATACCGTTGCAAGAAATGCAGAATATCTTTGCTAGCTTTTGAAAACTGAAACTCTCACTCTCTTTCTTTAAAATTTTCGAGAAAAACAGGAATGAGAGGGTGAGAGGCTGTTGAAATATTTAAAGACTAGCAAAGCCAAAACAATGGGTAGCAAAAGTGGTTTTTCTGACAAAGTCTTGGTCAAGGCACATCTTTCATGGTCAAAGATGCTTGCCTTGACCAAGTTTTGAATTCAAAAGTTGGAGGGAAAAGAGTTAAGGAGGGAAAGAAAATGTTACCTCGGCATGAGATCGAGTGCATTTGGTCGATCTAGGACTCGATCTCATGCCCATGATGGCTTAGATCGAGAGGGTTGCTCGATTTGAGACTCGATTGGCTCAATTGAGTCTTGGATCGATTGGCTCTCTCGATCATTGAGATGTTGGCTCCACGGCTAAGTCCTCATGATCGAGCTATGTCCTCGATTTAGGGGTTGATTTGGCATAGATCGAGTGATGGATCGAGTCGAGTGATCGATCTAATTTCAACAGATTTTCCTGAGAGAAATTAGATCGGTCGATCCAATTTGGATCGATCGATCCTTTTTCGTCAAGGTCGATCTTGTCACTCGTTCTCGTCTAGATCGACTGGCTCCTCTCGATTCACTGACTCGATCTAGCAAAGATCGAGCCAGGATCAGTCGATCTAGCACTCAATCTCTAGCCTTATCTTAACCCCCATCCCCTCTTTTGGACCTCAAAGTCAAGGTTTAGACTCTTTATATCTGTTCCTACACATTTGCAGAATAAAAACATAAAACTGAAAGGGAAATTAAGCAGGAATATGTACAAGATAAACATGGGAATGCCTCCCAAGTGTGCTTTCTTTAACGTCTTTAGCTAGACCTTATTTGGTTTAAGCTGATGGTGGGTCTTGGAGAGGTACTCTCCTTGTCATAGCTATCTGCCAAGTAGGGCTTGACTCTGTGTCCGTTGACGGTGAAAGCACTGCCACTTTTTCCCATCAGAGTAACAGCTCCATAAGGCAACACTTCTTGAATCACGAACGGTCCGCTCCACCTTGATTTCAGCTTGCCCGGGAAGAGTTTGAGTCTCGAGTTGTACAGCAACACTAGTCCTCCTTCCTTAAGCTCCTTGGCAACCAACTTCTTGTCATGAGTCTCCTTAGTCTGCTCCTTGTATATCCGAGAGCTCTCGTAAGCATTCAGCCTCAACTCGTCCAGTTCGTGTAGCTGAATAAGGCGTCTCTCCTGAGCAGTCTTGAGGTCAAAGTTCAGCCTCTTCACAGCCCACAACGCACGGTGTTCCAGCTCAACCGGGAGGTGACAGCCCTTGCTATATAGTAGAGTGAAAGGAGTTGTACCAATCGGCGTCTTGAAGGCGGTACGGTAGGCCCAAAGAGCGTCGTCCAGCTTCACTGCCCAGTCTTTCCTTGTTGCTCTGACGGTCTTCTCTAGTATAGCCTTGATTTGCCTGTTGGAGACTTCCACTTGACCGCTTGTTTGAGGATGATACGGTGTAGCCACCTTATGCTTAACTCCATACTTTCTCAAGAGGTTCTCAAAGACCTTATTTATGAAGTGGCTTCCTCCATCGCTTATAACAACCTTGGGTACCCCAAACCTCGGGAAGATGATACTCTTGAACAGCTTGATTACCACCTTAGAGTCATTTGTAGGGGAAGCAACAGCCTCAACCCATTTAGAGACATAATCCACTGCTACTAAGATGTATTTGTTGCCATATGAAGAAGGAAATGGCCCCATGAAGTCTATCCCCCATGTGTCGAACACATCAACCTCGAAGATGGGAACTTGAGGCATTTCGTTCCTCTTAGTGATATTCCCTGCTCGTTAACATGCCTCACAGCTCTTCACAAACTCGTGTGCATCTTTAAAAATGGACAGCCACCAGAAACCGGCTTGCAACACTTTCGTGGCAGTCTTGAATGAGGCGAAGTGTCCTCCGTAGGAAGAGCCATGGCAATGATAGAGGATGTCCCTGGCTTCTTCCTTTGTAACACATCTCCGGTACAAGCTGTCTACTCCTCTCTTGTATAAGTAGGGCTCGTCCCAAAAGTAGTCACTAGCCTCTCTCATAAACCGCTTCTTGTGATAGCTGTTGAGATGCGTTGGCTCCTCACAACACGCTAGATAGTTCACTACATCAGCATACCACGGTAGATCCTCCTCTTTGAAACTTAACACCTCCTCAAACCACCCTTCTAGCTTTCCACAAACAGCCGTAGTAATCGCCATAAGCTGCTCTTCTGAAAGAGAGTCATCTAAGGGGAGAGACTCGTTGATCCTTAGCCGTGAGAGATGGTCAGCGACTCCGTTTTCTATCCCTTTCTTGTCTTTAATCTCCATGTCAAACTCCTGGAGTAAGAGAATCCATATTAAGAGCCGAGGCTTAGTGTCTTTCTTCGAGTAGATGTATCGCAAGGCAGCGTGATCCGTGTATACAATAGCCTTGGAACCAACGAGATACGATCTGAACTTCTCAAAGGCGAAGACCACTGCAAGCAACTCCTTCTCCGTAGTGGTGTATCTTGATTGCGTGTCATCCAAGGTTCTTGAAGCATAGTAGATCATGTGTAGCTTCTTGTCTTTCTTCTGACCAAGAACGGCTCCTACGGCGTAGTCACTAGCATCACACATGATCTCAAAAGGAAGAGACTAGTCTGGTGCTTGGACTATAGGAGCTGATGTAAAGGCTCCCTTGATGGTCACGAAAGCTTTCAAACACTCCTCATCAAATACAAACTCAGCTTCCTTGCATAACAGCCGTGTAAGAGGGCGTGCAATCTTGGAGAAATCTTTGATGAAGTGCCTATCGAACCCTGCGTGTCCCAAGAAGCTCATGACTCCCTTAACATTAACCGGCGGCTCAAGACCCATCATGACCCCCACCTTAGCCTGATCAACCTCAATAGCCTTCTCTGATATCTTATGACCAAGTATGATCCCTTCCTTAACCATAAAGTGGCATTCTCCCAGTTCAGCACCAAGTTTGTCTCTTCACAACGCTTTAGCACCCTGCAAAGATTCAACAAACACGCAAGAAAGGACGCACCATAGACAGAGAAGTCATCCATGAACACCTCTACCATCTCCTCATAGCTGGAGAAGATCGACATCATACACCGCTGAAACGTAGCCGGTGCATTACACAGTCGAAACGGCATCCTTCGATATGCAAAGGTACCGTAAGGACATGTGAAGGTCGTCTTCTCCTGATCATTTGGGTGAATAGGTATTTGAAAGAAACCGCTATACCCATCGAGAAAACAGTAGTAAGGGTGATTAGCAAGTCTCTCAAGCATTTGATCAATAAAAGGCAAAGGGAAATGGTCTTTCCTAGTCGCAAGGTTAAGTTTCCTATAATCAATACACATCCTATGACCAGTGATGGTTCTAGTAGGAATAAGCTCATCCTTTTCATTTCTTATGACCGTGATCCCTCCCTTCTTAGGCACCACGTGTACAGGAGAAACCCACGTGCTGTCACTTATGGGATAGATCACGTCAGCCTCTAAAAGCTTAAGGATTTTCTTCTTAACAACCTCTTTCAAATTAGGATTCAAACGCCTCTGATGTTCTATAGAGGAGGCGTTCTCATTATCCAAGTGAATCCTATGAGTGCAAAGGATTGGTGAAAGGCCATTGATTTCACTTAAAGAGTACCCAATGGCCTTCCTATACTTTCTCAGCTCAGTCAGGAGCGAGTGCAACTCATCATCACTAAGGTTTTCATTCACAATCACGGGATAGGTGTTATTAGGCCCTAAGAAAGCATACCTTTGCCCTTTTGGGAGCTCCTTAAGGTCCACCTTTGGGGCTAACAGCTCACTCCAGTCATCCTCGTGGCTGTTGTTGTTGCTTTCCTCCTTGGAAATCTCCTTTGAACCCAAGGCATGGCCCTTCAGACTGCTTTCCTCCATCACTATCCCTTCTGAGATCGAGTCCTCCGGTCGATTCTCCTCTCGATGTCATCTAGATCGAGCCATTTCGCTCGATTCATTTACTCGATTTGATATGGATCGAGCAAGGGATCAAGACGCTGAGTCGATCTCTTGATTGGACCCCAAAATGATCGGGAGGTCTCCCTCGATCGCCGACTCGATTGTTTTTCCTGATCGAGCGTTCTTCTCGATCTGTCCGTCGACTGTTACATCGGATCGAGTTGTGTTCTCGATTGCCTTGTCGATCTGACTCCTGGATCGAGTGATAGTGTCGATCTCAGGGTCGATCTCTAGGCAGCAACCTTCTTCATTCTTAACAATCCTCCTAGAATCCAGCAGGTTCACGTACACTTGGGTTCTCTGGTCCACATAGCCAAACTCCCCTGGCTCCTTAGTCAGTGCTAGCTTCAGATGGTCTTCTAGAGCCAGCTCTTCCAGCAACTCATCCGCTAAAGCATCCATCGTTTCAATATAGAAAGCTTGCCCTTCAATGGTCGGCTTCTTTAGAACCTCTTTGATGTCGAAGTCAAGCCTGATCTCCTTTCCCAAATGCAAGGCAATCTTCCCATTCTTCACATCTATGATAGCCCCGGCGGTTGCAAGGAACGGTCTCCCTAAGATGAGTGGATCCTTAGGCTCTTCATCCATCTCCAACACTACAAAGTCCGTAGGTACGTTCACACCACTGATTCGCACCGGTATATCTTCAAGCAGCCCCACTGGTAGCCTCACACTCCTATCAGCCAGTACCAATGAGATCCGACAGTCTTTGAAACGTGTAAAACCAAGCTTCTTAGCCACGGAGTGAGGCATCAGGTTTATGCTAGCTCCGAGATCACATAAGCAACTCTTGAACTCTAGAGGACCTAAAGCACAGGGTATAGTGAAGCTTCCAGGGTCTCCCAACTTCTTAGGGACTATCTCCTTATGTATAACCGCACTACACTCTTCACTTAGAACAAGTACCTCCTTGCTTTCCTTATTCTTCTTCACGAGAGTGTCTTTGAAGAATTTGGCGCATTTAGGCATCATTGCAAGGCAGTCAACTAGAGGTAGCTTGATCTCCACGTCCTTAAGATGCTTCTCAAAGAGGATTCTATGCTTCTCTATGAGTCTCTTCTTGAAGCGGCCAGGAAAAGGCAGCTTAGGTACATAAGGTGGAGGCACATAAGCATTCTTCTCCTTAGTAGTTTGCTCAGCTTTCTTCTCAGCAACTGCTTTGTCTCCTCTTCTTGGCCCTTGGATCCAAACGTTGTCAAAGTTGATCTCATCATCATCAGCCGAAGGTTTACCCTCCCCCCCTCTTGAATTACAACGTCCTCGTTGTTCTTTGTAGAGACCGGAGGTTCGAGCTCTGTACCGCTTCTCAATGTTATGGCATTAGCATACTCCTTGGGATTCTGCTCACACTTTCCCGGAAGACTATTCTGACCACTCGTACTTGCTTTCCCTTTCTCCAGCTGCTTGATCTTGTTGTTTAAGTTGGTGATCTGAGTGGAGAAGTCGGTGAGAGATGAGTCTAGGCGAGTGTTCATCTTGGCGAACTTCTGGTTTGTAGAGGCTTGCCCTTGTATTAGCTGTTGAAACATTGCTTGAACCGGATCAACTTGTTGTTGCATCGGTTGTTGCTGTTGAGGTGCAAAGCCCGGAGGGTAATTAGGTGTATAACCCTTGTTGTTTTGATTTTGCCCTTGGAAGTTGCTCTGTCCTTGACCTTGGAAACCACCACTCGGTTGAAAACCTTTGTTGTAAGGGATGAAAGGTTTTGCTTGCTGAGCAGGGTACACTTGATCTTTAGGGTTGGCTACATTGGTGCTTCGGTAAGAGAGGTTGTTGTTCTGGTAGCCTTGGTTGTAGCCTTGAGACTTGTAGTTGTTCTATCCCGCCACCCAATTGGCTTCTTCTTGGCTCAACTCTAACTCCTCTTGGTTCTCATCAGCTTCACCAACAAAGTGAACATGCTTCTGATTGGCTAACACCAGCTTATCTATCTTCTCATGCAAAGATTTGAGCTCCTTCTTGTGAGACTCTAACTCTGATCCTCTCGGTGCACGGTCATAATCTTCAGCATAGTTTCCATCACTCAACGCCAAGTTTTCTATCAGCTCTATACCCTCTTTTACCTCCTGACCGAGGAAGTTCCCTTTGCTAGCTGTGTCAAGCAACAACCTGATCTTTGGTGAAGCTCCACGGTATATGGTACTGAGTAGTGTCTCCTCGCTGAACCCGTGATGAGGACATTGGATTGTGTAGTCTTTAAAACGCTCCATTGCCTTGTTGAATGTCTCATTGTTCCTTTGAGTGAAACCGCTGATTTTGCTTCTCAACCGTGCTGTCCTGGTGCTTGAGAAGAACTTTGAGAGAAAAGCCTTCTTGCACTCAGCCCATGACGTGATGGTGCCTTGTGGGAGGGTCTTCTCCCAATGTCTAGCTTTGTCTCCGAGTGAAAAGGGGAAGAGACGCAGCTTGAAAGCATCTTCGGATATGCCATTGATCTTTATCATCCCACATACTTGCTCGAAGTTGTCTAGGTGCTCCAAGGGATCTTCCATTGCTAAGCCGTGGAACTTGTTGTTTTGCACCATTGAGATGAAACCTGGCTTGATCTCGAAGTTGTTGTTTTGTACAGGAGGAGGAGTGATCCCAAACCTATTGTGGTGGGTATTGGGAGCATCTCCGGCTCCTATGATCCTTGGGGGTCTAGCCGTGTCTTGGGGGTTTCCATTGCCCCGTCCTGCTGCCCCGTGAGCTGGAGGAGGTCCTTCTGGATGCTCGTGTTCAGCCATAGCTTCAAAGTCAACCAAACCGTGCTGAACAATCTGCTCAAAGGCTCTTGTTTGCTCTCTGACTCTTCTTTGCCGTGAGTGACCAAGCGGATGAATGTTGTCTAAGAGTTGTAGTAGATTGTTGTCTCCCCTTGAACGAAGATTCATGTACCTGAAAACACACGTTTGAGAGTAGAATGATTAGTAACTTGAAAAAGGTAAAGACTTAGTCTTTGCTAAGACCCAAATCTCTATGTTCTCGAAACAGTCCTAGAATGGCAACGGCGCCATTTGATAATCACTTTTAGTACGGTTTATATTGCAGTGAGGTTATCAAACTCAAATGCAAGACATGTTGTAGTACAGCAAGCAAGAGAGAGTCAATCCACTTCTAGGATGATAGAGAATGCACAGAGAATACAAGGACTAAAGCAAATCTAAGCGAAATGAGACGGTTTATGAGAAAATCTCTAAAAACTAGATGCAGCAACTTAAATACAATGAAACCTATTTTAAAAATACTAGAAAGGAAGAAACTACCACGAGAAACAAACAGAATAATTAAAGGAGAAAGCTTCGAATTATTAAAATTCGACTAGTGGATCGACCATGAGATCGATCACTAGATCGAGCAGTAACAATCGATCTCGTCTAAAAATGCAAGAACAGTAAAACTAATGACCAGGATGCTATCAGAGATCAAGCGAAAGATGAGATAAGATGTAAAGGTGCTAAGAGAAAAGGCCTAGGGTTGAGATTCATGGTTAGGGGTTTCAAAGGTTCGACCTTGGGTTTAAAACTTTAAATCGACTCACTTGGTGAGGATCTCTAAGCCTTGAAAACTAAACAAGATCTATCTGTGGCTTTCAATATAGATCACTCCTTCATCCTCTCCTCCAAACCCATGGCTTTTGGTGGAAAGAGAGGTCGAAGGGCAAGTAAAACAGATTTCAAACGAATGGCTTAACTAATCCCCCAAACTTCCATGGCTTTTGGGAAGGGGTAACTAGTCTCTAAGGTGTGATCTTCCGAGGTTCCTGAATCCTGTCAAGGTAAGGAACCTCTCGGATCATGAAGCTCTTGGCGTGAGAGTCTTCAAGCATTGAGATCTCAACACCTTAGAAGAGATAGCCTTTGAAAACGTTTAGAAAACCCCAAGATCGAAACCTTTTAGACCCCTTAATCCTCTCAACCCCGAACCCAAAGAAACTACTCGCTACACATAGAGTAAATCAAGCAAAGCATATGAAACAAGACGATGAACATGAAAAGAAAACTATATTGAACAGAAATGATTCGAATACAAAGCTTAAGAAAAACTCGAGTTCAACAACGGTGTTCTTCACGAAAACGAGAGAGAAAACATAAAAGAAAAGATAAGGATCTAAAAAGTTATTATAGGAAAAGGACGTCGCCGCCTTCCCAAAATGCCGAAACAAGCTAATGGTCCCCCCTTCGCTAGCGGCCAAAAACGGTTGAAAGGACAGAAATCGACTCCAAGATCGAGTGGTTCTCTCGATCATATCCGGACATCGTGTCTTCGGCCCGATCTGGGTCTCGATCATCATCGGCGAATCGAGCGTGCATCCGATCTCGGTATCGATCTTCGGCTGGATCGAGTGGTGTACTCGATCTGACTCTCGCTCTGCATGGCGTCATTTACGTCCGTACCATTTGATCGATTGCTTCACTCGATCCTTGTCCCGATCATTCTCCTTGGATCACCTGGTTGGCTCGATCTTCTGGTCGATCAACTCCCAGATCGACCGGCCATGCTCGATCTGCTCCTGGATCTCTGATCCTTAGCATATATCCGAGCTCTCACGAACTGCTACATCAGCCTCAACATGTCCACGAACCTCCATGACTCCAAAGCAGCCAGAAACAACCTGAATGTGATGCAAAATGCAAGGAAAATGCGTATGCTGATGCAAGAATGCTCTAGGACCCTAAGTGATGCAATCTAACCTAAAACATGATACAAATGCATGAAAAGCTAACTAATGAGTATGCAAAATATATGCAATATGCAATAACATCAATATCGACCGGACCAAGTCGATATGATCAATATCTATCACAATATCGACTTGGGTGGTCAATATTGCGCACGAGGTAAGCCTTCTTCCATTCAAATTTTTTTCCCTCCTTGGTCAAACTAGATCAAGGAGTTCAAATTTGAATCCTTCCCCTTCCCAAGCACAAGTGGGACCTCTCTCTAGCACTCTTTGTCGCCTTGCTCCCCACAAAAAGATTCCCCAAACCTCTATATAAACTAACCCCACCCTTCGCTCTTTCTCACTTTCATTTTTCTAGTTTTCAACTACTAAATTTCGAATATTTGTGTATTCAAAGTTCTTGAGAGAGTTAAACCACTTCAGGTATTGTCTCTTACCCTGTTAAATATTTCAAATTTTGCTTTATGCACTTAAGAACTTGTTCTAGTTTGGTGACTGCTCTCTAGTTCAATAATTCATTGCCTCTTACTTATTTTATTTCTTTTGCATGGTGAAAAGACTGTTTTTGAATTTTGAAGCATTTGCCTTAATGAATACTTGCTTGTCAAATTCATCTATTTATCTTTGCAGCATTTTAGTACATTTGTTTATTTTCACCATGCTAGGATTCATCATTTTCGAATATTTGGAAAAAAAAAGATTTGTTTAGTGAATCCTTTGCATGCATTGCCTATTTAGTTGCTTCACAACTGTTAGAGGTTTACTTTTTAGTAATTAAACTCCTTGATAACACATTTCTTACTGTGTAAATGCAAGCATGAGAGGTTATCAAACTCAAATGCAAGACTAAGATGTAGTATATCATGCAAGTGAGGTATCAATCCACACCAAGGGGTAGCAAGTTCACTAAGAATGCAAAGGAATGAGCAAAGCTGAGCAGATTATGAAAATGATTGGTAAAATCCTTAAAAACTAAATGCAAGTGTCAAATGCAAAGCGAAACAATTTTAAAATCCTTGGAAGAGGGTTAACTACCACGAGGAACAAGCGGAATGACAAAAATGCAAAGCTATAAAAAAACTAAAAATCGACTAGTGAATCGACCACTGGATCGACCACTAGATCGAGCAATATGAGTCGATCTCGTCTAACAGCCTAGAATGATGAATGATGCGATGCGAACTTTATGACGACAGAATGATAAACGAAGGTTTAAAACACTAAGAGAGAGGGTCTAGGGTTGAGGGTCATATTTGTGGGTCTCAATGATTAAAGCTTGGTTTGAAAACGTTAGATCTACTCTTTTAAGAGGTTCTCTAGGCCTTGAAAACAAAACAACATCCATCCATGGCGTGTGGTATGGGTCACTTCCTCAATCTCTTCTCCAAACCCATGGCGTTTGGTGGAAAAAGAGATCGAAGAGCTTGGAACACAGATTTCAAACAAATGACCTAACTAATCCCCTAAACAATCATGGCATGTGGGAAAGGAAGGATTAGCCTCTAGGATCTGATTTTCCAGGACATCTGAATCCTGTCAAGGTACGACAGCCCTTGGATCATAGAGATCTTGGCGTGAGAGTCTCCAAGCCTTAAGTACTCAAGATCCTAGAAGAGAAAGTAATGAAGAACAAGAAAACTCAAAGCTTCAACCTTTTTGACCCTTTCGAATCACCTCAACCCATCAACCCGAATGAAACTACTCGCTACACATAAAGAAAACCGAACAGAATGCAGAAGATGATCTACTAAACATGATTAACGATTGATTAAAGGTTAAAGGTTCAATATTCAAAGTGAAAAAGCAAGAAAAGCTTGAAGTTCTACAATGGCGGATTCGCCTAAAAACGAGAGAGAACAAAAAAGTAAGGAGACAAAATGAAGATAATGAAAGGAATGGCTGCGTTTTGCCAAAAATGGCCAAACCACAAATGGTCCCCCCGTCGCTACGGTCCAAATCCAGCTGGACGGATAGGGTTAGTCTGGGATCGACTCGGGTCACTCGATCACTGGCTCGATCTTCTCTCGGATCGGATGACTTCGGTCGATCTCTGAGTCGATCCTGTGTCGATCGTGTTGGAAGCTCGATCTGGTTCTTGATCTGCATGGCGTCATTTACGTCCGTGCTCCAGATCGATCTCCTCTCTCGATCTTGATCTTGATCCTTCCTCTTGAATCGCCTTGGTGCACTCGATCTTCTGGTCGATCTTCTCTTGATCGACCTACCTTGCTCGATCTACTACTCGATTTCAGGTCCTTAGCATGCACTCCTGAGTTTTCCAAGTGTCCACGAGCTTCCTCACGAGCCTTAGCACGTCCACAAGTCCACCAAAGCTCCAAAGTGTCCAAAAACAACCTGAATATGATGCATAATGCAAGAAACATGCGAATGCTAGTGCAAAAGTGCTCTAGGACCTAAAATGGTGCAAACTAGCCTAATATGCAAGGTGAATGCATGAAAAACTATCCTAAATGCATGTAAAATACACAAAATATATAATAATATCAACTCTCCCAAACTTGCCTTTTGCTTGCCCTCAAGCAAACAAAATTCAAGAAGGAAGAGAAGTTTTAAATATGGGGGTTTAAGCTTCTTGCAAAGGTGTTTTCAAATGAATCATTTCAATGGTCCTAGTTCTTAACTCTAAAATGCAATGCACATACTCATACTCCAAAGAACTTACCCATACTCATCACACAATGAATTTCAAATCATGACTCTCTTATTCCAAACAATCAAAGAATCTTATCCTTTAACATTCATTAAGATTAGAACCGTGAATCACACCTATGCATTTTAAAGCCGAACACATTTGGTTAAGGACAAAGGCTATGAGACTAGAATGATCTCTTTAAAAAAAAAAAGGTTTTCTAATGCAAAGGGTTTCTCTCAAGAAGGGTAAGAACTTATGCATAATGCTAAAGGTAAAGGCAATTGACGCATACATAACTAGACTCTCATCTACCCATGTACACTAACAATGATCCTAAAACCCCTCTCATTTCTTTTCTTTTTAGCTCACTCACCCTCCTAGATACTACCCTTATCACCAAATCAATTCGCTTAGCAAAAACCCAAGTTAAAACAGAAAACATCCTTACTCTTTTAGGCTAGTGGAAAGTGATATGCTCAAATTAGAGCTACTCTCTCAAATTAAGAGCTACTCTCTCAAATTAATATGCTAGTGGAAAACAGAAAACATCCTTACTCTTAGAGCTACTCTCTCAAATTAAGAGATCACAGTAGTACTTAGGGATCGAATCCACAAGGACTTAGATTGTTGCACACTAGATTCTAGGTTCAAATCAAGCAAAGGAAAACTAAATAAATGTAATGCAAGTAATAAAAATAAAGCAGCAAATCGATTGTGAGGAGGTTTTAAAGCAAAGAGAGAAACGCTAGGTCTTGGGAAATTCGCAGGTGAATCCGAATTGCAAATCTAGACAGAATGTTAGGAGTTTATTAAGTACTGTTCTTGAACTTGAAACACTAATATAAAATCAATCAACTTCCGCTGCAGAGATTTTCTATATCTAAATCCTAGAATCCCAAATTCCTTTGCAAATCCTATTAAATCAAACAAGCATTAAAATCAGGTTCAATTGTTCACAAAATCCTAAACCAAATTCCTTTGCAGATAGGAATTTTGCTCATCTAAGATTAGTTCTGGTGATTAACAATATTTCCACATCTATTAAACAACCTAAGATCAAATTCTAGGTCATGAAGCTAGAATAAACATTAAACACAAATCCAGATGAAGAACTCTAATGATTTTATCCTAACAATTCAATTCAACCTAGCAATTCATCATCACCTTTGAAAAACCCTAAACCTAATAAGCAAACTACTCAGACATGATCAATGAAACACAAATCATAATTTGAATAGAAAGCATAAGAAAAATCAATAGAAGAAATAAAGGAGTTCAAAATCCTCTCTAAAGGAGAATGATTTATCTCTCCAAAAAACTCTCTAAAAATCTCTCTATTAATCTCTCAATAAAATAAAGCTTAAGTCTAAACAATGACCATAAAAATCCTTTTATAGACCCAGAACACGATTTAAGGCGAAACTGCAAATATATAAAACTTCTGGGCGAACTTGTAAGTCTTCAGAAATCTTTAAAAACTCGGGCAAGATTTGTGCACTTTTGGTGTCGATCGACACCAAGACTCTAGTGTCGATCGACACGGGATTTGCACGCGCACTGCACAATTTCTGCTCGAGTGTACAATGTTTGCACGACTTGATTTCTTCAGCAACATCTTCTGTTTTGCTCCAGAATGCTCCAATATCTCCAAATAAGCTCCAAACATATCCAAACCTGTAAAGACTCAAAAAGATTTGAAAATAACAAAAAGACTCTATAAACTGGACTTATATATCATGGTCAAAAACCCATAAAAACCATGATATATCAACTCCCCCAGACTTAGCTTTTGCTTGCCCCCAAGCAAACAGAAAACTAAATACAGAGTCGGGGTTTGAAAACACGGGAACTCACCTTCTCATAGATCATTGCTTTGACTGTTCATCTTGTAATCCACACACTGCATTTCTTAAACCAAATCGAACCACCATGTACTTCGCCTTAGACATTCACAGCATCCCAGATTCAACACATAAATTCACAGCATTGTCCAATAACTATCATTGCTAAACTTCATCAGCAGCCTAAATGTTCAAGAACTTTCTAGATTCAGTCCCATACTATACCTAAATAAATTTGCACTGCAATCTATCAACCTTTGGTACTCTTTCTCTCCCCCAAACTTATTATATTATTCAGGTGTAGGTAAATAATGGTATCACAGGATAATCCTAACCTTACTTCCACCTGTGATCATCTCTTTAAAATGAAATACTGGGATCATTGGAAATTTTCCTACCCTTCACTCAAAGAGAATCATCTCAAATTTTCAAAATTTATCACATTATTTTTTTCTTTTTCTTTAACTATCAAGGGAGAAGAGTACCATCACTTTTCAAACATTGCAGGCAATATTTCAGGTATGAATGAGGAATCAAGCTCTATGAATATCAGACTTACTAACTTAGCCTTTTTGAAGCTTATGTTAAGTGGAATTTGCTAGAACTATGGATGTTTCTAGTTAACTGGTCAGCCTAAGGATTTTTCATTAGTCAGAAACAGGTATTAATCATGCAGCAATGGTCACTCAGATGAAACAATCTTCACAAACAATCAAGAGAAAGATCCTAGTTCCCAACTAGTTTTGACTCAATAAAACAAATTTTGGACTAACTCAAAACTGACTCTCAAAAACAAACACAACGTCAGTAACTACCTACTCCCCCAGACTTAAACAACACTGTCCCCAGTGTTATCAAGGCTAAAGTAAATGAAAAGAAGAATCAGAACTCAGTGAACAGAGGTTTTCGAGAAACATACCTTGTAGGTCGGATGAATGAGTGATATAATGTGAAAGAGAACAAAAATCCAACCAGTTTAGGCTTTTGAATCACTCAAAAAGCTCAAGTAACGCAAAAGTTATGGATGATTGAACTTTTGGAGTTGCAGTCTCGTCAAGGTGTCGATCGACACTAGGTGGGTGTCGATCGACACTATTCACTGTCGACCAAGGTGTCAACCACAGTCGATATCCGTCTGTCTCGAGGCAAAAAAATTTTTTTTTTTTTTTTTTTTTAAACACAAAAACCAGTTAGCAAAAACTAAAATTAAGACTAAGTATGTACACTTACCAGTGGGTTGCCTCCCACTAAACGCTTGTTTTCAGTCATTAGCTTGACTTGGATGTTGGAATTTAGTCAGGCTGATCATGAAAACTTGTTGCAAAACAAGCTCCACATTCAGATACTTTCAGCTTCAAATTTCTGCTCAGAAATCTTTTCACAGCACCTTGTCCTTTCTCCTTCATCTCAGATGTAAGAACTGCTCTAAACCTTGAGAAAGGCTTTGAAGTTCCTTTGCACTTCACCTTATACTCAATTGTGTTGCCATCACAGCTCTGAGGTATCAAAGTCACTTGAGGATCTTCTTTGATCTTTTTGCTATGCACTATCTCAGTCACTTTCACCCTTTTACTAGCTTCCCTTGTTGTCATATTAGGATTTCCACCTTTGACTTCAACAGCTTCCCTCTTATCACAAGGTCTTTCCTTAGAAGCAATTGCGAGCTTATCTCTAGTGATCACAGTAATGCATGAAACATGTTTCGTGGTTCCACTAGGAGGGATGGCCTTGTAGAAGAATTTTTTAGCAATGTTAGAGAAGGAGATTCTCTTATTAGGCAAGTCTACAACTGCACCCATTGTAGCCATAAATGGTCTTCTAAGAATCAAAGGCATTTCAGAATCCTTATCCATCTCCACAACCTGAAAATCAGTAGGTACTAGACAATCTCCCACTTGAATAAGTAAGTCTAGAATTGTACCATATGGAGTTGTGGTAGAGGAGTTGGCAAAAGCAAGAGTCATCTGAGAAGGATTCATATCAGCAATTCCTAACTTCTCTGCAATATTCTTTGACATGAGATTCACACTAGAACCAGAATCACAGAGAGAATGTTCAAACTCAACTCCTCCAATGGAGCATGGAACAACAAACATCCCAGGATCTTCAACCTTAAGCAGTTGCTTCATTGGGAGTGGTGTAGTCCTTGCTTTGTTAAAGAGTTCTTCAATCTCTTCAAGACTTTCTCTGCAATACTTAAAGAAATTACCCAAAGGATATCTCTCCCAAGCTTCTGCAAATGAGATGTGGTTGGAAATCTTTTTCACCCTCTTGTTAAAATCAGCTAGCTTTTCATCACTAATAGGCTTTCTTAGATGCTTTGGTGGAAGAGGATATGGAACTTTAGGAGTGTAGACACGTTCTATGATAGATTCAGGTTGAGTTTTGGTTTCCAGAACGTTGCCCAATTTTTGCACGTCGCTGCCCAGTTTTTGCACGCTTCGAATAGGGTGTCGATCGACACCAGGACCTTGTGTCGACCTTCCGCATTGATCCGTGTCGATCCTGATCGATAACTCTTCATCAGAATTCGAAGTGCACAAAATTTGCACGGGTGTCGATCGACACCCCTCCTTAGTGCGATCGACACGGGATCTGCACACCCAAAATCGCACAAATTTTGCACGGGTGTTTCTGCAGTAAGACAACTTTTCTGCACTGGATTCACCTCTTTTGCATTTTTCACTGTGATGGCATTGACATAATGCTTTGGGTTAGTATCAATCTTTCCAGGAAGAAAACCTTCTTGTCTCTTGAAAGACTCAGCAGTTTGGGCAATTTGAGAATCCAATTTCCTGACATGGGTGTTTAAAGACTCAACCTTCCCATTCAAATCAGTATACAAGGCATTAATCTTCCCATTAAAGTCTACAGTGATCTTCTGCTGACCCTCTAGCAGCTGTTCAAGCATAGCTTCCATCTTACTTGAGGCAGATGGTGCAGGAGGTGGCTGATAAGAAGAAGAACCATAGTTCCTAGTGAAATTATTGCTCTGAAAAGGCTTCTGGTAATTGCCAAACCTTTGACCTTGAAAATCAGCTCCATTGATGAAGTTAACAGCTTCTTCCTCAGCTGGTTCGAATTGCCCCACTTCAGCAGCAATTTGGACTGATTTCTTACCCACCAGAAAGTTATGCACATAATCCAACTTAGCCTTCACTTCTGCAGCAAACTGATTACTATCCACACTTCCAGCAAGCTTCTTCTTCTCAAAGTCTGCATTCTTGGTACTATTGCTAGATGCCAAGTTCTCAATCAATGTGATTGCATCTGCTGGAATCCTGGTGTTGAAGTTCCCATTGCTAGCAGCATCTAGAGCCATCTGGTACCTCCAATCAACGCCCCTGAAGAAAATGCCAAGTAGCTGCACCTGATTGAAACCATGGTGTGGACAGTCTCTCTGATATGACCTGAATCTCAACCAAGCAGCCTTGAAAGCTTCAGCTGGTCCTTGAGAAAAGGAGGCAATTTTCGTTCTGAACTCTTCAGACCTTGCATCATCATAGAAATTATTGAGAAATGTGTTCTTCGTGTCCTCCCAAATAGTCAAAGAGCCAGGCTCTAGTTGTTTCAGCCAATAGGTTGTATCTCTTCCAAGAGAATAAGGAAACAGCTTGCAGAACAGGAAGTCATTGCTAACTCCATTAGCCTTGACACTTGAAGCCAAGTCCTCAAACCTCTCTATGTGATCTATAGGATGCTCATGTGGAAGACCATGGAAAGGGTGTTGTCCTACTAGCTGGTAATAAGCAGGCTTCACTTCAAAGTCATTCCTCTGAAAGGCAGAAGGGCGGATTGCAGCTCTATTTGCATAAAACTGATCAGGCCTATTGAAATCTCCAAGAGTCCTCTATTGAAAACGCCCAGCAGCATTCCCAGCAGCTTGTTGTTGCACATTCTGCGCAACTGGTGGCACAGCTTGTTCCTCAATCACAGCGCCATCATCAGCAAGTCGCTGTCCTTCTTCAATTCGCATGTTACCCTCTGCATCATACAGCAGACCATCTTCACCTTGAATCAGCACCAATGGAGCAACCATCTTAACAGGCTTGTTTGCTTTCCTGTTTGTTCGCTCTAAACGTGCTAGTGCCTGGTTGTCCAAGTCGATCAACTCCTTTTCCTTGTTGCTTCGAGTAATGCGAATAGGCATGCACCTGAAACAGACAAGAAAATATCAGTAACAAAAATAAAAACTTAGACAAGATTCTAAAACTAAAATCTATAGACAACTATTAAGTCCCCGGCAACGGCGCCAAAATTTGATATGCTCAAATTAATCCTTAGAGCTACTCTCTCAAATTAAGAGATCATAGTAGTACTTAGGGATCGAATCCACAAGGACTTAGATTGTTGCACACTAGATTCTAGGTTCAAATCAAGCAAAGGAAAACTAAATAAATGTAATGCAAGTAATAAAAATAAAGCAGCAAATCGATTGTGAGGAGGTTTTAAAGCAAAGAGAGAAACGCTAGGTCTTGGGAAATTCGCAGGTGAATCCGAATTGCAAATCTAGACAGAATGTTAGGAGTTTATTAAGTACTGTTCTTGAACTTGAAACACTAATATAAAATCAATCAACTTCCGCTGCAGAGATTTTCTATGTCTAAATCCTAGAATCCCAAATTCTTTTGCAAATCCTATCAATTCAAACAAGCATTAAAATCAGGTTCAATTGTTCACAAAATCCTAAACCAAATTCCTTTGCAAATAGGAATTTTGCTCATCTAAGATTAGTTCTGGTGATTAACAATGTTTCCACATCTATTAAACAACCTAAGATCAAATTCTAGGTCATGAAGCTAGAATAAGCATTAAACACAAATCCAGATGAAGAACTCTAATGATTTTATCCTAACAATTCAATTCAACCTAGCAATTCATCATCACCTTTGAAAAACCCTAAACCTAACAAGCAAACTACTCAGACATGATCAATGAAACACAAATCATAATTTGAATAGAAAGCATAAGAGAATTCAATAGAAGAAATAAAGGAGTTCAAAATCCTCTCTAAAGGAGAATGATTTATCTCTCCAAAAAACTCTCTAAAAATCTCTCTCTTAATCTCTCAATAAAATAAAGCTTAAGTCTAAACAATGACCATAAAAATCCTTTTATAGACCCAGAACACGATTTGAGGCGAAACTGCAAATATATAAAACTTCTGGGCGAACTTGTAAGTCTTCAGAAATCTTTAAAAACTCGGGCAAGATTTGTGCACTTTTGGTGTCGATCGACACCAAGACTCTAGTGTCGATCGACACGGGATTTGCACGCGCACTGCACAATTTCTGCTCGAGTGTACAATTTTTGCACGACTTGATTTCTTCAGCAACATCTTCTATTTTGCTCCAGAATGCTCCAATATCTCCAAATAAGCTCCAAACATATCCAAACCTGTAAAGACTCAAAAAGATTCGAAAATAACAAAAAGACTCTATAAACAGGACTTATATCATGGTCAAAAACCCATAAAAACCATGATATATCAGAAAGGCTGAAAACATTTTTAGCTATTTGCTTTTCTTATTGATAGCTCTCTACTTATTTTTTTTTCTTTTTCTTTTCTTTTTATTTGGCACTTAGGCTCTTTTCTTTTCTTTTACTTTTTCTTTTATCTGAGAGCTATCTTCTGATATATACTTAGAGCTTTTCATTTTGAAAACATTGCCTTCCACTTAAAACCACTTCAAACACCAAACTCCTTTGAAACCGTAAACAATTAAGCAAATAAACAATCCCAATGAACCCCAAACCTAACCAAAGCCTAAAAACTAGCTTCAAAATGCAAAGCTAGCAATCAAATGAGAGCCTAATCATGTCGCCTAGACCTAACACTTTATGCTAAGTTCAAACCGAAAAGAGGCCTCACAATGATATCACACAAGAACATTTTGCTTGAAAGAAAGGTAAGGGTTATGGTGGAAGTTCTACTTAGGCTCACAAGAGAGTGGTGAAAGGAAGAAGAGAGCCTAAATATGTATAAGATCCATGTGTTCATTTTCAAATGCATAAGTATGATAATTAAAATTCAGATTAGGATTCTCACTTATTAGGACAAGATTCAGTTCATGAATGTTTAAGTCAAGCCACGAAAATCAAAACACATGATCCAAATATGGTTAGAGCTTACTTTCAAAGAGTGTACAATGCATCAAAGAGCTACTAACTAGGGCCTTGAAACAATTCATGAGCTTAAAACACCTTTTAAAGAAAACTTTAACCCCATATGCAAATGCAAACAACCTAGATGCTTAAAAATTCTAGACTCAATCCTAAAATGTTTAACAAAGTGAATGCAACTACATGAATTTTTCTGAAAATTTTTTATTTTACCAATTTTTTTGTTCTTTTCTATGCCTTAGATGCAATGAAGACTCAAGGGATGCAAAGAGAAAATAAGAAGAAAGAAAACAATGTCAAATAACACACACACTCCCCCAAACTTGAATGACACCGTCTCGGTGGCAAACAAATTCAAAGGAGTTCAAAACACAAAGCAAAAGAAAACGAAAACAGATGAAGGTATTTACAAGGATCGGTTGTCGGTACCTTGGAGCTAAACTCGGCTGGAACTTGATGATGTTCCAGTGGAGCCGCTCTTGCTAGAGGAGCATCATGCTATGCCCTTGCCTTTATCCGCAGTCGGGAATCCATGGACGGAGTGACGTGCTTGTTGCGTGCTGCCTTGAGGTTCACGGATGACTATCTGACCCGTTGATCTCCTCCTCTGCTCTCGCTCGGGCTGCTCGACCTCTACACTCATGGACTGCTTAGACTGCGCGTGAGAGTTCCCTTGAAACGCCTTGACCTTCTTGGCAAGCTTCTTAATCATCTTGCCTTGCCATTTGGTTATCTTGCGCTGCATCTCCACAACCGAAGCTAGGAACTTCTCCGCTTTGGTTCTTGGCTCAAAATCTATCTTTGGGAGCTCAAAATCAGCTGGCATCACGGCGTCTGAGGGTGGTGATTCTGAGGGCTCACGGGTGACTTGAGGCGGCATCATGGCTGCTCCAAGTGGTGCATAACACTCCTCTTGATTTGGACAGAACTCGATGGTGCATATGCTGCCCACGTGTGTTTCATCCACATTAGGAAGGATGCATATGCTCTTCTTCTTGTCATCACTGTAGAACAGATAGGCAAAGAATCCTGGAGCTGGTGTAGGTCCCAAGCTATCGGTGTTACGCATATAGATCTCGTCCATGTATGCTCTATCTGCGCAAGGTTCGAAGCTTTGAAGAGGTACACCGGCTTGAATGAAGAGTGGTGTAAGGAAGCCGCCAATGAATGCTGAACTCGCCTTGCACCTCATAGCATACGCCTTGTATTTCACCAAAGAGGACGCCAAGATACATCCATAATTAACATCATTCCCAAGCTCATCTTGCATCGAATCGTGGTTCTCCTCTTCGCTGCTGCAAAGTACCCTCTTGATTCCTTGGAAAAGAAAGCACAGCTCGGTCCTTGTCACGGTAGGAGCCACTGATCGCCCACTGAAGGTGTTTGCTAGCAGCTTGAGAGTATACCTCAAGGCGGGATTCCTCACTTTCTTGATCTTAGCCGTGTTGGGCTTGTATTCTTCATCACAAAGCAAGTCCCATAGTTCGTTGGCAGTCTTGAGAGGAGGGAACTCTACTTGTTTAGCCGTGGCATTAAGACCATAAGCTTGGAAAAGCTCTTCAATGGAGAGATGATAAGCTCGCCTCTTGACCTTGAAGGTGAGATGACCTTGTGAGGGAGTAGGGAGGCTCGGATTCTCATAGGAAAACGCCAAGGTAGAGAGGAAGTCTAGAGTGACATGTGGATATGTTGGGCAATCCATCCGTGAAAGGCATGCAAGCCCCATGTCCTGGAGAAGAAAATCAAAGTCTTCTAGAAGTCCCATCCTCTCCAAGAGATCTCTACTAGCAAACTTAGTAGGCTCAAAGTGCAGCCTCTCCAACCTCTTCTTTGCCAACTTTTCCTCCTTCGTCCAACGAACCCTCTCTTGAACCACTTGTTGAGCTTCTTCTTGTTGAACCACTTGTTTCTCCTCTTGACCTTCTCCTTCTTGTTCTGTCTCCTCTCTCGTTCTCTTTGGGGCCATAGTACCTGAAACACAATTCTCAAACAAGATAATGAGCAAAGGCGGCGAATTTTGAGAGAAAGAGCAAGCAAGAAAGAAAAAGTTTTAACTAATGTCCTAGATTTTTAGGGAATTTATAAAAATTCTAGCAAGATAATAGAGAAGGGAATCTAGAGATAGAACCAAATCTAGAATTTTTCCTAATATCTAGCTAGTTTTAAAAATTCGCTAAACCTATAACATCTTATAATTCAAACAATGCAAAGAAAAAGAAATTTTCCCAAAAGATTTAAAACAAAGACTTGAAAATACCTTTTCGAAGTCGAAAGAGGATGTTGTTGGCCCTTAGTAAATAAGGAAAATCACACTCTCTCTGTTTAGAAACTCGAAACACAAATAATGAGAGAGTGTGTTTGTTGAAAATTTAAAGGCCAACAAGAAAAATCTAAAACCATGGGTAAGAAAGTGGTTTTCTGACAAAAGGTGTGGTGAAGGCAAATCTTTCATGGTCAAAGATGCTTGCCTTGACCACTTTTTAAATTTAAAAACTGGAGGGAAAGTAGAAAAAAGGGAAAATAAATTGCTACCTCGGCAAGAGATCAAGTCCATTCGATCGATCTAGGACTCGATCTCATGCCCATAATGGCTTGGATCGAGAGGTTTGATCGATCAGGAACTTGATTAATTTTGCATCGAGTCTTAGATAGACTGTCCCTCTCGTTCCTTGACTTTTGGTCAACAGGCACTGGTCCTTGGATCGAGCTACGTGATCGATCTGAGGGTCGATTTGGCCTAGAACGAGTGGGGGATCGAGTTGACTGATCGATCTGCCTTTGAAGGATCTTCTCGAGAGAAAATAGATCGGTTGATCCAGATTTGGACCGATCAATCCAAACTCCAAGAATTTCCCAAGACATTTTAGATCGGTCGATCCAGATGGTATCGATCGATCCGAACTCATCTAGATCGACCTTGTCTACTCGATCTTGTCTAGATCGACTAACTCCTCTCGATTCACTACCTCGATCTACTAAAGATCGAGCTAGGATGAGTTGATCTAGCACTCGATCTCTAGCCTATTCCTAACCCTTCTCGCCTCTTTTGGACTCCTTTAACACACCTAACAATCCCTTATCCATTCACCTACATGCTCGAACATTAAAAGCATAGAACTGAACTAGAAATAAAGCAAGAATATGTACAAGATAGACATGGAAATGCCTCCCAAGTACGCTTTCTTTAACGTCTTTAGCTAGACTTTAGTTGGTTTAGGCAGATGGTGGGTCTTGGAGACCATGTATGGCTTTACTCTGTGTCCGTTGATTGTGAATGCATTCCCACTCTCGCCAACCAATAACGGCTCCATAGGGCAATACCTCCTTGATCTCAAACGCTCTGCACCACCTTGATTTGAGCTTGCCTGGGAACAGCTTCAACCACAAGTCATAGAGTAGCACCAGACTGCCTTCCTTAAGCTCTTTATGAACCAACTTCTTGTCATGAGCCGCCTTAGTACGCACCTTGTAGATCTTAGCGCTTTTGTAGGCGTCAAGCCTTAGTTCATCAAGATCATGTAGCTGAATCAAACGCTTCTCCTAAGCTGTCTTGAGATCATAGTTCAACTGCTTCACAGCCCACAATGCTCTATGTTCCAGCTCAACAGGGAGGTGACATCCTTTGCCGTAGAGAAGAGTAAAATGAGTAGTACCAATGTGGGTTTTGAAAGCGGTCCGGTAAGCCCACAAAGCATCGTCTAGCTTAGCCGCCCAATCCTTTCGAGTAGTACTTACTGTCCTCTCGAGTATTGCCTTGATCTGCCGGTTAGGGACCTCTACTTGCCCACTCGTTTGGGGGTGATAAGGTGTAGCTACCTTGTGCTTTACACCATACTTCCTTAAGAGGTTCTCGAATACCTTGTTGATGAAATGGCTGCCACCGTCACTGATCACAACCTTAGGGACTCCAAATCTTGGGAATATGATGGTTTTAAAGAGCTTGATCACCACCTTAGAGTCGTTTGTAGGAGAAGCAATGGCCTCAACCCATTTAGATACGTAGTCAATCGCTACTAGGATAAACTTGTTACCGTAAGAAGACGGGAATGGACCCATAAAATCTATCCCCCAAGCGTCAAAGACATCAACCTCAAAGATAGGAACCTGAGGCATCTCATTTCTCTTGGTGATGTTTCCGGCCCTTTGACACGCTTCACAACTCCTAACAAACTCGTGGGCGTCTTTGAAGATAGATGGCCACCAAAAACCCGCTTGTAACACTTTTGTAGCGGTTTTGAAAGAAGCGAAATGACCGCCGTAAGAAGATCCATGGCAGTGAAGTAGAATGTCTTGAGCTTCATCCCTCGAGACACATCTTCTGTACAAGCTATCAACCCCTCTCTCGTATAAGTAGGGCTCATCCCAAAAGTAGTAGGCAACATCTCTCATAAACTTCTTCTTGTGGTAATGATCAAGGTGAGTTGGGTCCTGTCCACATTCCAAGAAGTTTACAATGTCAGCATACCAAGGCAAGTTTTCTTCTTTGAAACTCAGAACCTCTTCAAACTGCCCTTCTATCCTTCCACAAACAGCTGTAGTGATCATCATGAGTTGTTCTTCTGGAAGAGAATCATCTAAGGGCAGAGACTCATTGATTCTCATCCTAGAGAGGTGATCTGCCACGCCGTTCTCTATTCCTTTTTTGTCTTTAATTTCCATGTAGAATTTTTGGAGCAAAAGGATCCATCTCAAGAGTCTCGGTTTAGTGTCTTTCTTGGAATATATGTAACTCAGAGCTGCGTGATCTGTATAGACAACCACCTTAGAGCCTAAAAGGTATGACCTGAACTTCTCAAAGGCGAATACAACTGCCAGCAACGCCTTCTCGGTTGTAGCGCACTTCACTTGAGTGTCATCTAAGGTCCGGCTGGCATAGTAGATGATGTGCAGCCGCGTGTCCTTCCTTTGACCAAGAACAGCTCCTATGGCGTAGTCACTCGTGTCACACATGATCTTGAACGGTAGAGTCCAGTCTGGTGCTTGCACTATTGGCGCGGATACAAGAGCTTCCTTGATGGTCACGAAAGCACGAAGACAATCCTCATCAAACACAAAGTCAGCTTCCTTGCACAACAGCCTTGTGAGAGGGCGTGCAATCTTGGAAAAGTCTTTGATGAAGCGCCTATAGAAGCCAGCATGACCAAGGAAACTCCTTAATCCTTTGACATTAACTGGCGGCTCAAGACTCATCATGACCTCAACCTTGGCTTTATCAACCTCTATGCCCTTCTCTGATATCTTGTGGCCAAGCAAGATCCCTTCCTTCACCATGAAGGGACACTTCTCCCAGTTAAGCACAAGATTCGTCTCTTCACAACGCTTTAGTACCTTGCAAAGATTCAACAAACACGCAGAAAAAGACGCACCATATACAGAGAAGTCATCCATAAACACTTCTACCATCTCTTCTATTAGCTCAGAGAAGATCGACATCATACACCGCTGACACGTAGCCGGTGCGTTACACAACCCGAATGGCATCCTTCGATATGCGAAGGTGCCATAAGAGCATATAAAGGTCGCCTTCTCTTGATCGTTTGGATGGATTGGTATTTGAAAGAAACCAGTATATCCATCAAGAAAGCAATAGTAAGGATGATTAGCAAGCCTCTCAAGCATTTGATCAATAAAAGGTAAAGGAAAATGATCCTTTATAGTAGCAAGATTAAGCTTCCTATAGTCTATTCACATACGGTATCCTGTAATAGTCCTAGTAGGTATAAGCTCATCTTTATCATTCTTAATGACCGTGATCCCTCCCTTCTTAGGCACCACGTGTACAGGGAAAACCCACGTGCTGTCACTTATGGGATAGATCACGTCAGCCTCTAACAGCTTAAGAATCTCTTTCTTAACAACCTCTTTTAAATTAGGATTCAAACCTCTTTGGTGTTCTATAGAAGAGGCATTCTCATTATCCAAGTGAATCCTATGAGTGCAAAGCATTGGTGAAATGCCCTTGATGTCACTTAGGGAGTACCCAATGGCCTTCCTATACTTTCTCAGCTCATTTAGGAGCGAGTGCAACTCATCATCACTTAAGTTCTCATTCACAATCACGGGGTAGGTATCATTAAGCCCTAAGAAAGCATACCTTAGCTCTTTTGGGAGCTCCTTAAGGTCCACCTTTGGGGCTAGCAGTTCGCTCCAGTCCTCCTCGTGGCTCTTGTTGACGTTCCCATCCTCAATAGCCTCCTTAGAACCCGAGACATGACCCAAAAGACTGCTTTCTTGAACCGTTGTCCCCTCCGAGATCGAGTCTTCCAGTCGGTCTTGCACTCGTCCTGGTCCGGATCGAGCAATTTCACTCGATTCTCCTACTCGATTTGGTTGGGATCGAGCAGGAGATCGAGTCCCCGTCTCGTTCTCTGAACTGATCGATTGGCTTCCCTCGATCTTCCCAATCGATTGTTTTGCTGGATCGACTGCACTCAGGTCGATCACTTACTTGATTTGATTGGGATCGAGTAGTAGATCGAGCGTCTGAGTCATTCTCTTCTCTGGATCGACCAGTCTCCTCAATCTTCTTGTCGATTGCTGTCTTGGATCGAGTGATCTTCTCGATTGCCTGATCGATCTCTAACCATCTGCCTTCATCTTCTAACACAACCTTCCTAGAGTCAAGGATATTAACGTACTCCTGAGTCTTCCTACTCAGAAAACCGAACTCTCCTGGCTCCTTAGTCAATGCCAGCTTCAAGTGATCCTCTTGTGCAAGCTCTTGTATCAGTTCATCTACCAAAGCATCCAACGTCTCTATATAGAAAGCTTGCCCTTCTATGGTGGGTTTCTTCAGGACCTCATTGATCAAAATCCAGCCTTATATCCTTGCCCAAGTGTAGAGCTATCTTGCCATTTTTGACATCAATGATTGCTCCAGCGGTTGCAAGGAATGGCCTCCCAAGTATAAGCGGATCCTTAGGTTCTTCATCCATTTCAAGCACAACGAAGTCGGTTGGCACATTCACACCGCTTACCCTCACTGGAAGATCCTCTAGCAAACCCACTGGAAGTCTCACGCTTCTGTCAGCTAACACAAGGGAGATCCTACACTCTTTGAACCGTGTGAAACCTACCTTCTTTGCTATAGAATGGGGCATCAGATTTATACTAGCTCCAAGATCGCATAAGCAGCTTTGAAATGTTAAAGGACCGAGAGCACAAGGTATAGTGAAGCTTCCTGGATCTCTCAACTTCTTGAGGATTATCTCCTTGTGTATAATGGCGCTACACTCTTCACTAAGCACCAGCACTTCCTTGCTTTCCTTGTTCTTCTTTGCAAGCGTGTCCTTGAAAAATTTAGCACACTTAGGCATCATCGCTAGGCAATCCACAAGGGGTAGCTTGATCTCTACGTCCCTTAGATGCTTCTCAAACAAGAGCATATGCTTCTCTATAAGCTGTTTCCTTAAGCGGCCAGGAAAAGGAAGCTTAGGAACATAAGGTGGAGGTATGTAGTTATCCTTCTCCTCGGTTGCTTTCTCCACTTGCTTCTCTACGGCTGCTTCTTTGCCCTTCGTTGGCCTCTCTATCCACACGTTGTGGAAGTTGATCTCATCATCAGCCGAAGGTTTACCCTCCCCCTCTTGAACCACAATGTCCTCATTGTCTTTAGGTGTAACCCTCGGTGGAAGTTCTTTCCCACTTCGTAGTGTGATAGCATTGGCGTATTCCTTGGGGTTTTGCTCACACTTGCCCGGTAGACTGCTTTGACCACTTGTACTTGCTTTACCCTTCTCTAACTGCTTGATCTTGTTGTTTAGAGTTGTAATCTGAGTAGATACATCAGTGAGAGAGGAGTCTAAGCGGGTGTTCATTTCGGCGAACTTCTTGTTTGTTGAAGCTTGCCCTTGAAGTAACTGCTGAAACATGGCTTGTACAGGATCAACTTGTTGCGGTTGCATCTGTTGTTGAGGAACAAAGCCTGGAGGGTACATAGGAGTATAACCTTTGTTTCCTTGCTGCTGCTGCTGTCCCTGAAAGTTACCTTATCGCTGACCTTGAAAACCTCCACTCGGCTGAAAACCTTTGTTATAGGGCACAAACGGTTTAGCTTGTTGAGGAGGGTACACCTGATCCTTTGGGTTTTCAACGTTGGTGCTTCTATAAGACAAGTTGTTGTTGCCTTGGTAGCCTTGAGAGTAACCTTGAGGCTTGTAGTTGGTCTGACCGGCTACCCAATTAGCTTCTTCTTCTTGGCATTGCTCTAGCTCATCCAAGACATCTGCAGCATCCCCAACGAAATGTACATGCTTTTGGTTTGCAAGCATGAGCTTATCGATCTTCTCATGGAGGGACTTTATTTCTTTCTTGTTGGCTTCAAGATCAGCTCCTCTTGGTGCACGGTCATAGTCTTCAGAATAATTCCCATCGCTCAATGCTAGGTTTTCAATAAGCTCCATACCTTCCTCAACCTCTTGACCAAGAAAGTTTCCTTTGCTTGCCGTGTCAAGGAGTAACCTGATCTTTGGAAGTGCTCTGCGGTAGATAGTACTCAAGAGGGTCTCTTCACTGAAACCATGGTGAGGGCAGGCTATTGTATAATCCTTAAAGCGCTCCATAGCCTCATTGGAGGACTCATTCTGTTGTTGAGTGAAACCACTGATCTCGCTTCTAAACCTTGCTGTCCGAGAGCTTGAGAAAAACTTGGAGAAGAAAGCTTTCTTACAGTCGGCCCAAGAGGTGATAGTGCCTTGTGGAAGAGTCTTCTCCCAATGTCGTGCCTTGTCTCCTATGGAAAAGGGAAACAAACGCAGCTTGAAGCTATCCTTCGAGATGCCATTTATCTTGAGCATTCCACAAAGCTGCTCAAAGTTGTCTAGATGCGCCAATGGGTCCTCCAAAGCTAACCCATGAAATTTGTTGTTTTTCACCATCTGAACAAACCCTGGCTTGATCTCGAAATTATTGTTTTGCACTGGAGGAGGAGTGATCCCAAACCTATTATGGTGAGTATTGAGAGCATCTCCTGCTCCAATGATCCGTGGGGGTCTAGCCGCGTGGTGGGGGTTTCCATTACCCCTTCCCACTGCCCCTGAGCTGGAGAAGGTCCCTCTGGATGCTCGTGCTCAGCCATTGCTTCAAAATACACTGAACCTTGCTGAACAATCTCCTTAAAAACTCTAGCTTGCTCTCTAACTCTTCTTGATCTTGCGTGTCCAAGCTGATGAATATTGTCCAAGGGTGTGAGTAAGGCGTTGTCACCCTTGGAACGCAGATTCATGTACCTGAAAGACACAAGTTTGAAAGAAGAGAAATCAGTAACCAACTTAAAGTAAATGCTTAGTCTTTACTAAACCCCAAATCTTAATGCTTCATATCCCCTAAGATGGCAACAGCGCCATTTGATAACACATTTCTTACGGTGTAAATGCAAGCACGAGAGGTTATCAAACTCAAATGCAAGACTAAGATGTAGTATAGCATGCAAGTGAGGTATCAATCCACACCTAGGGGTAGCAAGTTCAGTAAGAATGCAAAGGAATGAGCAAAGCTGAGCAGATTATAAAATTGATTAGTAAAATTCTTAAAAACTAAATGCAAGTGTAAAATACAAAGCAAAAGAATTTTAAAATCCCTGGATGAGGGTTAACTACCACGACGAACAAGCGGAATGACAAAAATGCAAAGCTATAAAAAACTAAAAATCGACTACTAAATCGACCACTGGATCGACCACTAGATCCAACAATATGAGTCGATCTCGTCTAACAGCCTAGAATGATGAATGATGCGATGAACTAATGAGCAAGGTGCGAACTTTATGACGACAGAATGATAAACGAAGGTTTAAAACACTAAGAGAGAGGGTCTAGGGTTGAGGGTCATATTCGTGGGTCTCAAAGATTAAAGCTTTGTTTGAAAACGTCAGATCTACTCTTTTAAGAGGTTCTCTAGGCCTTGAAAACAAAACAAGATCCATCCATGGCGTGTGGTATGGGTCACTTCCTCAATCTCTTCTCCAAACCCATGGCGTTTGGTAGAAAAAGAGATCGAAGAGCTTGGAACACAGATTTCAAACAAATGACCTAACTAATCCCCTAAACAACCATGGCATATGGGAAAGGAAGGATTAGCCTCTAGGATCTGATTTTCCAGGACATCTGAATCCTATCAAGGTATGACAGCCCTTGGATCATAGAGATCTTGGCTTGAGAGTCTCTAAGCCTTAAGTACTCAATATCCTAGAAGAGAAAGTAATGAAGAACAAGAAAACTCAAAGCTTTAACCTTTTTGACCCTTTCGAATCAGCTCAACCCATCAACCCGAATGAAACTACTCGCTACACATAAAGAAAACCGAACAGAATGCAGAAGATGATCTACTAAACATGATTAACGTTATATTAAAGGTAAAAGGTTCAATATTCAAAGAGAAAAAGCAAGAAAAGCTTGAAGTTCTATAATGGCGGATTCGCCTAAAAACGAGAGAGAACGAAAAAGTAAAGAGACCCAATGAAGATAATGAAAGGGATGGCTGCGTTTTGCCAAAAATGGCCAAACCGCAAATTGTCCCCCCTTCGCTACGGTCCAAATCCAGCTGGACGGATAAGGTTAGTCTGGGATCGACTCGGGTCACTCGATCTCTGGCTCGATCTTCTCTTGGATCGGATGACTTCGGTCGATCTCTGAGTCGATCGTGTTGGAAGCTCGATCTGGTTCTCGATCTGTATGGCGTCATTTACGTCCGTGCTCCAGATCGATCTCCTCTCTCGATCTTGATCTCGATCCTTCCTCTTGAATCGCCTAAGTGCACTCGATCTTCTGGTAGATCTTCTCTTGATCGACCTGCCTTGCTCGATCTGCTACTCGATCTCAGGTCCTTAGCATGCACTCCTGAGTTTTCCAAGTGTCCACGAGCTTCCTCACGAGCCTTAGCACGTCCACGAGTCCTCCAAAGCTCCAAAGTGTCCAAAAACAACCTGAATATGATGCATAATGCAAGAAACATGTGAATGCTAGTGCAAAAGTGCTCTAGGACCTAAAATGGTGCAAACTAGCCTAATATGCAAGGTTAATGCATGAGAAACTATCCTAAATGCATGCAAAATACACAAAATATATAGTAATATCACTCGTCTTCTTGTGATTTTTAGCAACATTAGACATTGTGTTTTGTTGATTCCATGGTTCTCATTTTTCTTTTGAGAATGTGTTTTAGGTACCATGGGAAGAACAACAAGAAGTGGAGCTAACAAAGAGGTTGAGAAGCAAGAGAAAGGCAAGGGGAAATCCAAAGAAGTTGGGAGTCCAAGCGCCAAATCCCAAGGCAAAAAGAGAGTTGATGTTAGCGCTAGTGAGCAGGTCCCTCAAAAGAAAAAAGGCATCACACCAGCTCAAAGGCAGCTGTATGACAAGCTGCAAAACGTGGATGTGAGGCCAACTAGATACCCCCATGTGCCATTTCTAAAGGCCTTGGGACTCTATGAAGACTGCTCTTCTTTGCTGGAGACAATGGAGCTCACAAAGCTGGTGGGAACTCCATATCAGCCAACAAAGACCAAGTCCTTCAATTCTTTGCAAGCTTTGAAGTGACATTCTATGAGCGAGGAGAGGAGACTTCTGAAGAAGATGGTGATGGCTTCATCACTTTCAGAGTTTCCAAGAAGAACTATAGGATGTCTTTCTCAGCTATAGAAGATGTCTTGGGATTCTCTTATGGAAGCACTAGAGGACAGAATCTGGGGGTTAGCAAAGAAGAGATGAGCAGCCTTTGGGAGCATGTAGCCAAGGGCGCTTTCAAGCCAGGAAGAAGCAAGGCTTCTCTGATCAGAAATCCAACAATCAGATATGTGCACAAAGCACTGGCGCATACACTATTTGATAGGAAGGAAAGTGGAGCTGTTGAAGGAGGAGAATTGGAGTTTATTGATCATGGTCTTATGAGTGTTTTAGACAGCACCAACCAAGGTGTGGCGCTTAGGGGAGCAGATGGTATAACTGGACTGGTCACCATCTTCATGCAGAAGCTTTTGGTCATCAAACATTGGTTAACCACCAATGATGACAAGGCTCCAAAGCTGTACTATGCTGGACTTATCACACAACTGATGGAAGCTGCAGGAGTTGAAAGTGGACCACCAACAGTCAAGATCACATACTTGGACCTGCCATAATTGAAGAAAGCAAGGTTCCTTGGTGAACAAGTGGGTGACAAGTACATCTACAACTTCATCCAAGAAGATGGATCTGCTGCAAAGCTTCTACTCCCTGATGTGCATCTCACATCCTTCTCCAACCCCAACAGATTTTCCTTTGAAATTCCATAGCACCTTCTCTACCAAGCAGGCGCTCCATCCTCTCACATTCACAAAGGCGCCAACATCCCTCTTCCTCAAGGAGACTATCCCCTTGTGATCTTTGAAGGAGGGCAAATGGAAGAAGGAATTCAGGAAGAAGAAGAATCTTATGCTCCAAGATAAAACAGTGAGGAGTACCACTTCTAGCCCCATGATGTCTCAAACCAAGGAGGACCCTTGAAGAAAGTCCATGAACACATCAACCTCTTGCAAAGATGGAATAAATGGCAAGACAAAACCATCAAGAAGTTGGTGAAGGGAATGAAGAACATGAAAGCTCAAATCAAGGACTTAAAGAGGAAGTCTAGTAGCGCCTCTACTTCTGCTCCTCAAGAAGAGAAACAAGCTGAAAGCCAAGGAGTGGCTAGATCTCCTAGTAGAAGGCGCTATTTTGCTGGTTATGAGGAAGTTAGAGCTTGGGTGCCACCAACGACATCTTGTCAAGAAGCGCCAAGGAGGAGGAGACACCCAAGGAGAGAGAGGCCAATGAGGAGCCACAACATTGACATGGAGGACCTTTCAGGCGCCTCATACACCTCCCACACAACCTTCTAAGGTACCGAATACTCCTCCACTGTATATATTATTGCAATTTTTTTTAGTTCTTGTAATATATTTTTGTTGCTTTGCTCTTCTACTCTTTTATTACACAAGGGATTGTGTAATTTAAGTGTGGCGGAGGGATTTGGGGTTTGACTTTGTTTGTTCTTTTCTTAGTTTTTCATTTTCATCCATCTTTGAATCTCATGCATTCATCTAAGTGCATTAAAAACTAAAGAAAAACTAAAAAATTGAAAAAAATCGCATCTTTTGCAAACCAAAAAGAAAAGCATGTAGTTGCATTCATTTGATTAGGATTGAGTCTAGTATTTTTCATATAGGTTGCATTGCATTTGCATAGGGCATGACGATGATAATACCTTGTAAAATGCTAAGTGTTTAGAATTGATTTAAATTCCTAAGTGGTTAAATGTCTGATGCATCATAAGAAGTTAAAATTAAGGCTGAACCATGCTCTTGAATGATAAATCTGATCCTCTAGTCTCATGCTAAAATCTCTTGCTCTCTGAAAATCATCCCTATTTATTAGAACCAATAATTTGAATTGTTAATTATTATGTTCTTGCATTGAAAAGTGGTTATATGGATCACCCATATACATATTTGGACTTTCTTTCTTCCTTTTTACCTCTCTTGCTAGTCCAAATAGCTGATCTTAATCATTAAGGGACAGTTACCACACCTTAAACTTACCTTCCTTTCAAACCCAAACACTATCTTTGTGTGTGTGAGGCCTATTTTTGAATGAACTAAGCATAAAGTGTTAGGTAGGCACGACAAGGATAGGTTGCTATGTAGAACTAGCTCTTCACTTTGAGCTAGACATAGGTTTAGAATGGTAGTTAAAGGTCTGGGCGGATTTGAGTGTTACATTGATCTAAAAGGGGAGAGTGAGAGAAGGAAGAAAGAGAAAAGAGGAAAGGAATGAAGATGGGAAAGCAAACAAAAGCTCAGCATGTGTGGAACCGAATAAGCTCAAAAAGGGTGGCTATTATGAAGATAAGAGTCTCAGCAACAACAAGGAAGGCATCAAAGCCTAAGTACATCAAAAGGATGAAGAAATGGAGACTCCCAAATACAAAGAAAAGGCGCCCACAATGAAGGAGCACAAAAAAGGCCACAACATGATGAGATCAAAGAAGAAGCTTCCCTGAAAATGGCAAAGTGTGGAGAGTGTGAGAGTGTTGAGAAAGGGTAGTTAGGATTGGGTCTGATTTGGGATAAGAGTTTTGGGGTTTAGAACATTCTTAGGCATTGGGTAGATAGTAGCATTATGCTCAAGTTCATTCCTTTTTGAGAGAAACCCTTACCCTTGAACCTACATTTTAATGAGATCATTTTTATCTCATAACCTTGACCTTTGGCAAATGATTCCACATGATTTGCTTAAACATGATTGACTTGGTCACAAAGTTTAAATGAGTATTAAAGGGATTGATTGATTTGAGCATTTGACTAGGCTGAGCTAGAGATCATTTTGAAACGGGATAGGCATGGCTAAGTTCTTATTAGTATGACTGATTGTGTTTTCCATCCTACACTTAAGCACTTAGACATTGACTTTACTTCTTTACCTTGGTATTTTTGGATTTGAGTGCCCACCTTCAAACCTCACTTCCTCCTTATCTTAGTTTGTTTGCTTGAGGACAAGCAAAAGGCAAGTGTGGGGGTGTTGATATCTCCATTATTTATACCATTTTAGCTTGCATTCATCACTAGTTTTAGTATTTAAACATGCATATTTTGCTTCTTCTTGTCCCATTTGCATACATTTAAGAGGTTGTGTAGTTTTAGGAGCCGCATTGCATTTTGCATGCATTTGGAGTTTTATTAAGGTACTAGAAGGAGTGTGGAGGTCATGTGGTGCAATGGGTGTGAGCTGGTAATGGAGCAAGGCAAGGGACAAAGGCGGATAGGCCAATATCGACATGGATATCGACATCATCTGATCGATACGGAGCATATCGATGGGAGGTAACGACCACTTCAGCATCGATACAGTAAAGGCATGGTGAGAAGGAAGCATATCGACTAGGAGACACATTGATGCAACAGAAGGGAGTCCATATCGAGCAGTGAATCGACGTCCCAGACCGATACACATGACAGGACAATACCGAGGTGCCATATCGACTTGCTTGACTGATAAGCCTTAACTAAAGGGCGATTGTATCGACTTTACACCATGGAGAGCCAAACCGATACAACATAGGAGCCTTCTGTATCGACGTGCATATCGACCAAGGGACATCAATACAACCCCGACATGTATATCGATGTTCAAAGTCGATATGGTCTGTCCGAGTCAGCTTATTTTTGGTTTAATCTTGGTTTACTAGAGGTTTCCTAGTTCCCCTATAAATACTAAATTACTAAAATGGTTAGGCAAGTTGGATCATATTATTTTCTTCTGTTCTTGAACTTAAAACCTTTCTTTTTTCAGCTTTGCTTTGTAAGAACTAGTTTGATTTAGTGAATTTCTGTATTTGCCTTTCATCTATTCTTGTTTATTCTGCTTCCTAATCATGCTTAACCATTATTTCTCTTTGGAATTTGTGGTTTTGACTATGGCTAGTGAGTAGTCTTATTTAGGGTTTGAGATGGGATAAATTAGAGGGGTTTTAGGACTAGATTAGTGATGTCTTGCGCTTAATATGATTGTCTTTGCTCTATTAGATGTGCTTAACACTAGATTAGTCTTGGCCAGGCTTGTTTAGTATTTTGGCTTTCTCTTGCGTCTGGTAAGTGTTTGATAAAATGCTGCTTAGAGTCTCTTAGAGGATTTGTATGCTTAGCCTAAGGAATTAGATGTCTAAGGTGCATTTTGGTTTTATAGGATTGGAATTCTGTTCTGAATGCTTGCTGATCATATGTTTGAGTAAAAGGATTTATCTTGAATGTGTGCTTAGCGAAGTGATTAGTGTCAAAGAATTGAGCTAGTTATAGTTGTTAATCTTATTCGTAGAAGATAGCATTGTTTGAATGGTTTTGAAGCATCACTAGTTAGGTTCTAATCCCCTCTTAATCAATAACCCCCATCTTAGATCCTTACTTTATCTGTTTGAATTTCTTGCTTTCCTTAGTTCAGTCTTTAGACTTGTTTAGTTTGTCCACAACTGCTTTCTTGAATTTAGCTTTACTTAAGTGATTTGCTGTATTCTTGGTGTCTTAAGAACTCAGATGGATTGATACCTTACATGCTGCAATGACATGAGTGTGTTTCGATTTGCTTGGCTAGACAAAATCTTGCTATCGACCCTCTCATACTAGGAAGGCCCTTCTTAGCCACAACAGGAGTCGTTATAGATGTCAAGAAAGGGAAGATAGAGTTGCATTTGGGTAAAGACATGCCTCTGAAATTTGACATCAAACAGATCATGCAACAGCCTACTATTGAAGGTCAAGTGTTTCACATTGAGATCTTAGAGAGGCTGATTGATGTTATTCAAGAAGAGGTGTTGTGATGACAAACTTTAAGTGGCTTTGACAAAGGAGCATGTGAATGATGGTTACTTGGATAAGGAAAGCTTGGGTTATAAGCTAAGGCTAGACTCTCACAAGGTCTTGGAAGAAATGGAAACATTTGAGAAGCTGGAGTACACAAGGACAGAAGTGCTATCAGTTCAAGAAGCTATCTCTCCAAGCAATGAAGCTAGCGCCAATGAGCAAAGCAGCTTAAAAGAGGACTGGAGTGAGCTCAAGGCACCCAAAATGGATCTCAAACCTCTTCCTAAAGGGCTAAGGTATGTCTTCTTAGGCTCTAACTCTACTTATCCTGTAATTGTCAGTGATAACCTCAGTGATGATGAGATCCTTGCTCTTGTCAATGTGTTAAAGAGGTTTAGGAGAGCCATTGGATATTCACTAGATGATATCCAAGGCATTTCTCCTAACCTCTGCACTCATATGATCCATCTAGAGAATGAGAAAAGAACTTCTATTGAACCTCAAAGGAGATTGAATCCTAATCTGAAAGAAGTAGTAAAAAAAGAAATCTTGAAATTGCTTGAAGCTGGAGTGATCTATCCTATCTCAGACAGCACATGGGTCTCACCAGTCCATGTGGTGACTAAGAAAGGAGGGATCACTGTGGTAAAAAACGAAAATGATGAGCTAATACTCACTAGAACAATCACTGGTTATAGGATGTGCATAGATTACAGAAAACTGAATTCTGCTTCAAGGAAAGATCATTTCCCTTTGTCATTCATAGACCAAATGTTAGAAAAATTAGCAAATCATAAGTATTATTGTTTCTTATATGGCTATAGTGGATTCTTTCAAATCCCTATCCATCCTAATGATTAAGAGAAAACTACTTTTACTTGCCCTTAAGGCACATTTGCTTATAGGAGAAAGCCTTTTGGTTTATGCAATGCTCCTGCAACTTTTCAGAGGTGTATGACCTCCATATTTTCTGACTTGTTTGAAGAGATAGTGGAGGTATTCATGGATGACTTTAGTGTCTATGGATCCTCCTTTGGTGCCAGCTTGTCTAATGTTTCTCAGGTTTTACAGAGATGTGAAGACACTAACCTGGTTCTGAATTAGCAGAAATGCCATTTCATGGTTCAAGAAGGCATTATGTTGGGTCACAAGATTTCAGAGAAGGGGATAGAAGTATACAAGGCCAAGATAGATATGATGCTGCACTTAGAGCCTCCAAATTCAGTAAAGGGAATCAGAAGTTTCTTGGGGCATGCTGGTTTCTATAGGAGGTTCATCAAGGACTTCTCAAAGATAGCAAGACCATTGACAAGGCTTTTGTGCAAGGAGACAGAATTTGTCTTTGATGAAGACTGCTTACGATCTTTCTTCACCCTCAACGAAGCTTTAGTGAGTGCGCCCATAGTACAAGCACCAAACTGGGATCTCCCCTTAGAGATCATGTGTGATGCAAGTGACTATGCTGTTGGAGCAGTCTTGGGGCCAAAGAGTAGACAAGAAGCTTCATGTTATCTAATATGCCAGCAGAACAATGGATGAAGCTCCAACAAGATATACTACAACAGAAAAGGAGCTCCCAGCAGTTGTCTTTGCATTTGAGAAGTTCAGACGCTACTTAGTGGGGTCTAAGGTGATAGTCAACACTGATTATGCTGCACTAAGGCACATCTATGCCAAGAAATACACCAAGCCAAGACTCCTTAGATGGATCCTCCTCTTGCAAGAGTTTGACATGGATATTGTGGATAAGAGAGGCATTGAGAATGGTGTAGCTGATCACCTTTCAAGACTGAGGATAGATGTTTTCGTCCCAATCAATGATACACTACCAGAAGAGCAGCTGCATGCTTTAGGAGTGAAGACAGCTGAAGTGCTGAGCTTAGAAGAGAACAAACTGCCTTGGTATGCTGACTTTGTGAACTACATGGTTATTGGCTAGATACCACTAAACCTCAACTCACATCAGAAGAAGATGTTCTTAAGAGATGTCTCTCATTACTATTGGGATGAACCTTATCTCTACAAGAGAATGATGGATTGTTCAGAAGGTGCATAACTGAGGAAGAAGTTCAAGTAATTCTACATCATTGCCATGGTTCAGCTTATGGGGTCACTTTGCAACCTTCAAGACAGTCTCAAAGGTACTTCAAGCTGGTTTTTGGTGGCCTAGTTTGTTCCAGGACGCCCAAGCTCACATCTCCTCATGTGATGCATGCCAAAGGAAGGGAAACATCTTCAAAAGAGATGAGATGCCTCTGAACTCTATTCTTGAACTCTATTTCCAAGGTTTGGTGTTCCAAGGTGTGTGATAAGTGATGGTTGAAGTCATCAACAAGGTCTTTGAGAGTTTTCTCAAGAAAAATGGTGTTAAGAACAAGGTTGTCACTCCTTACCATCCTCAAACAAGTGGTCAAGTGGAGGTGTCTAACAGAGAGATCAAAGCCATCTTAGAGAAGACAGTTGGTGTTACAAGAAAGGATTGATCTAATAAGCTTGATGATGCTTTGTTAGCTTACATGATAGCCTTCAAGACACCCATTGGTAGAACCCTTTTTCACTCCTGTATGGCAAGGCTTGTCATCTGCCTGTTGAGGTGGAATATAAAGCCTTGTGGGGAACAAAGCTGCTGAATTTTGACATCAAGACAGCTCAGTAAAAGAGACTCATCAACTTGCATGAGTTAGAAGAAAACTTCTTTGAAGCTTTTGAGAGTTCTATGATCTATAAGGAGAGGACAAAAGTCTTTCATGACAAGAGGATAAAACCCAAGGACTTCAAGGCAGGAGATCAGGTGTTGTTGTTCAACTCAAGGCTGAAGTTGTTTCCTGGAAAGCTGAAGTCAAGGTGGTCAGGTCCATTCAAGATCAAAGAGGTGTTACCATATGTCTAAGTTAAGATTTGAGATCATTTTGAAACATGATGAGCATAGTTCTTTAAAGTATAACTGATTGTGTTTTGCATCCTACACTTAGGCACTTAGATATTGACTTCATTTCTTTACCTTAGAATTTTTGGATTTGAGTGCCCATCTTTAGACCTCATCCTCCATTTTTCTTAGTTTGTTTGCTTGAGGGCAAGCAAAAGAAAAGTGTGGGGGTGTTGATATCTCATACATTTGCATCATCTAAGCTTGCATTTTGTTCATGTTTTGGTCTCCTTTTGCATGTTTTCCTTCTCTTTAGTCTAATTTTCCTTTCTTTTTAGACTTATGTTGCATTTAGGTTGTAGTTTACATTCTCTATGCATTAAGGATGTTTTTAGGTGCTTAAGAAGCTACTGGGAGCAAGAAGGAAGTGTGGGAATGGTTCGAGTTAGCCAAGCTGAGAAGGAGCAAAAGGAGCTAAGGGAGGTGATTTATGGTGTTCCATCAGTCATGGCATGAAGCACATCGGTCAATGGTGACCGATGCAAAGCAACAGAGAAGTGGGTGAATCCCATCTGTCATTTGCAGCAGTCACTTGTAACCAATGAGAAGAGACAGGACACCTGCATCGGTCAAGAGCATCAGTCAATACTGACCGATGCGCCTACATCGATCACGAGTATCGGTCATGGGTGATCGATGTGAATGGGCAGGAAGTTTTGATAACTACATCGGTCAACATCATCGGTCTGGAGTGACCGATACAACCCTCCATTCTGCCAAAACCCCTTTTAAGGTACACAACTCCACTCCTTTCCTTCGGAATCCTTCTGTATTCATTCTGAGTATCCCTTATCACCCTCCTTCAAGCTTCTATTACACAAGGGACTGTGTAATTTAAGTGTGGGGGGGAGGGTATTGCATTTGACATTGTGTTTTACTTTCTTATTTTCTCTTTTGCATACTTGAGTCTCATGCATTCATGCATTCATCTATATACACTGAAAATCCTTAAATTTTGAAAACTTTTGGAACCAAAAAGATCATTAGTTGCATTTACATGACTAAGATTGAGTCTAGATGCATTTCATATAGGTTTGCATACATTTGCATAGGGAGTAAATGATATTAATGTTTGAGTTGTTTTCAATGCTTTGGTTGTATGTTGTTTGATTGCATTGTTGTGAGTTTTAAGTTAAGGCTTCACCATATCTTGACAACTTGCATTGATATTCTTATCTTATGCTGAAGCTTGCTCTGATTTGATGCCATCTCTGTTTATTAAAACCATAATCTTGACATTTAATTATCATGTTTATGCATTGAGAGTGATCACATGGCTAGCCATATACATACTTGGATTATCTTTTTTCCTTCTTACTGATCTTATTGATCCATGTAGCTGATCCTCATCATTATGGGACAGTCAACCACACCCAAACCCAATCCTTCTTTCTAAACTTAAACACTATTGTGAGAGTTGTGAGGCCTTGCATTGCATATTATTTTCAATTATATCTTGGCAAAAAGTGTTAGGAATAAGGCTGGCAAGAAAAAACTCTCTTGTAAATACCAGCTTGCATCTTGCGCTTGGTATTAGGTTAGGAATTTGGGAAAGGGGTAGTATAAGTGGTATGAGTTTTATTTTTTATAACCTTTGAAAGGAGATGAAGAAATATAGGGATGGTAATATGGGGGAAACATGTTAAGTTTGTGGTTAAGTATAAGGGAGAGAAGCTCTAAGTGTTAAGGAAAAGCAAGGCGCCAACAGTAACAAAGTTTACAAAGGTCATTCCAAAAGGAGAAATAAGATCAAGCATTCCACCAAAGGTGAAGAAGAATGGCGCCAATTATACAACAAAGAAGAACAAGTCCCAACAAAGAATCAACCACACAACCAAAAAGAAGGAGGAGTTTCCCCAAACAAGAAGGAAGAAAAGATCAAATGCTTTAGGAAAGGGTGGACTTAGGGGTTTCATTTTGGGGTTTAGAAGATAATAGGTTCATCTTGGGGTGAAAAGGGTAGAAGAGAGCTTATACTCGCATGTGTAGGTGTGCTTTTACCTTTAGCATTTTGCATAAGATAGAATCATTTCATTGATTGATCCCCTATGCCTTTAAACCCTTATCTGAATGAGATCATTTTCATCTCATGACCATGTCCCTTTAACAAAATGTGTTCACTTGACTTGCATAAACTTGATCCATTGGTTACCATTAAAAAATGTTAAAGAGTTGGCTGATTTGAATGCTTGTGTAGGCTGAACTACAGTTCATTGTTTGCTATGATAGGTATGGCTAAGGCTTTTGAAGTAGAATAATCTCTTTGAATCTTAGAACCTATAACTTGAGAATTAATTTAATTTTTCTATTGACATCTTTAGTTTTGAGCTCCCACTTTCAAACTTCACTCTCCCATTTGTTCTTATTTGCTTGAAGACAAGCAAAATGCAAGTGTGGGGGTGTTGATATCTCATACATTTGCATCATATAAGCTTGCATTTAGTTCATGTTTTGGTCTCCTTTTGCATGTTTTCCTTCTCTTTAGTCCCATTTTCCTTTCCTTTTAGACTTATGTTGCATTTAGGTTGTAGTTTGCATTCTCTATACATTAAGGATGTTTTTAGGTACTTAGGAAGCTACTGGGAGCAAGAAGGAAGGGTGGGAATGGTTCAAGGAGTTAGCCAAACTGAGAAGGAACAAAAGGAGCTAAGGGAGGTGATTTCTGGTGTTCCATCGGTCATGGCATGAAGCACATCGGCAGAGAAGCGGATGAATCCGATCGGTCATCTGCATCGGTCACTTGTGACCGATGAAAAGAGACATGACACTTGCATCGGTTCAGAGCATCGGTCAAGGCTGACCGATGGGATCCAGCCAAGTGTCCGCAGATTCACATCGGTCACCAGTATCGGTCATCAGCTGACCGATGTAAAGCAAGCGAGAAGAGCATCGTTCCATCCCCATCGGTCACTTGTGACCGATGCTGACCCAGAACGAAGATAACTTATTTACAATTTTGCTATTTCGCTTAGACTCCTATAAATACTTAAAATCCCTGATTTTTGGGAACAAGTTTTTATCCAACAGTTCTTTCCTCTTTTTTTTTTGTTTTGATCTTGTAGTTTGAATCTTTGCTTGATTTTAATAAGAGATTGAATTCATCTTCTTGTTTAATCTCTCAATCATGCTTTGCTATCCTTTTTTCTTTGGATTGATGGTTTTGATGGTGATTAGTGAGTAGTGACTTAGGGATTTGAGATGGGTTAGGTTCAGGGAATTTGAGGCTTGATCTGTGATTGCTTAGTGTTAATTCTTCCATTTCCTTTCTTGATTGCGGTGTTTAATGCCTGATTAGCCTTAGCTAAGTTGATTAGGATCTTAGGCTCATTTTATGCCTACCAAGTGTTTGATGAAATGCCTGAACAGCTTTGCAAGAGAATTGCTTATCCTAGATCAAGAGATTGACTGTCTAGGGAGTGATTTGGCAATATAGGATTGATAGATTGTCTTAATTCTTGTTGTTTGTCATTTCACTAATGAGAATTAGTTCTCGATATGATGATTAGTAAAGAGATTAGTGCCAAAAGATTGGATTAGTCATATACATGAATCCTATGCATAAGGAATAGCATTGTGTGAGTTTGTAAGCATCATAGGTTAAGTTGATAGTTCCCTAGCACCAATTATCCCATCTCAAGTCTTGTCCTTCCTCTGTTTTTAGTCTATTTCGAATTTGCTCTGTTTTTACTTTTGTTCTACTTGATTTGCTTGCTGTTTACTTTTAGTTTGGTGTTTACTTCAGTTCTGTTTGATAACTTAGGTTGTTAGACATTTAAGCTCTCTCTATATCTACTTGAATTAGGAAATCTACTGCATTCCTGCTGTTTCAATCTTCCCCTTTTGGATTGACATAAAACCCTTACTACAGTGACTAGTACAAAGGGTGATTGAGAAAGAGACTCAAAACTCTTGTATCAACAAGCACACTTGGGAGTTAATCCCATGACTATCCTTATAAATATATGCGTTCTTTTACTATTGATGCCTTTATATAGTGTTTCATAGGTCAAAGAACAGGTCGTAAGCTGTGTAGGAGGATCAAAGGCCAAGGAAAGAAAACTTTATTTTTACATCGAGGTACCATATCAGGTAGAACCTCTGTCATATTTGCTCGATATGCTTTATACCGGGGAAGATGCAGAGCAAATTGCACGAGTGGGATTGTATCGGGGTGTTACATCGAGCAGAACCTCCAAACCCCTGCTCGATGTAATCGCTCCTGGAGCCCTAGTCCATACACCAAGGAGAAAGGAATCGTACACCGATCAAGATGCACGGTGAAGATCTGATATATCATAGTTTTTATGGTTTTTAACTATGGTATAAATCCATTTTAGTCTTTGCAGGTTATAGCATGATTGGAGCACAATTGGAGGTTTTGGAGCTTTTAGGATCATCGCAAGAATCAACCCTGAAGTCAGCAACTCAGAAGGTCTTGATTGGCATTGGTGACGATCGTCACCACTCAAGGTTGACGCTCGTCACCCGCATCTGAGGAGGAGTCGAGTGCTTCATTAAAAGATGGAGATGAATTTGCAGTTTTGACCCAGAAGTTCCACTATTTGCAAGAAGACCCCAGCTCGTGTTTTAGCCTGTATATTAGGTTTTCAGCCATTGTTGGCTTTTATCGTGTATCTTAGAATTCAGAGAGCTTTAGAGAGAGATTTATTTAGAGCTTTTTGGGGAGACAAATCATGTACTCTTTTATTAAAGATTTCGAACCCCTTTATCTTATACTCTATTATTTTAATGCATTTTTATTCAGCTATGTTTTGTGTTATCATAATCATGTCTGAGTAATCTGTTAGTTAAGTTAGGATCATTCAAAGGTTGATGAAGAGTTTGTAGAATCGCTTAACTGATAGGAAATCCATTGGTTTTTCATCTGTGCTTGCATTCATATCTATTTCTGAGACTAATCACCTAGATTTCGAAACCCTGGGTTGTTTAATAGCTGTGATAACATTGTTAATCACATGAACTAGTATTAGATGAGCAAAACGCCTATTTGCAAAGACATTTGACTCAGGAGTTTTGTGAACAATTGAACCTGATCATTACTGTATGTTTAGATTGTTAGAATTTGCAAAGAGAATTGAAAGTCTGTGATTTAGGCATAGATAAGTTCTGCAATGAGAATTGATTAGTTATATCTTAGTGTTTCAAGTTCTAGATGGTTTTAATTCATTCCTGATTGCATGCATTCTACATTCTCAGATTCAACCTCGAATTGTCCTAACTTAGCGCATTTAGCTTTCATAACCCTAGATCAATCAACAAATCGCTTGTTTTCATTATTTTAGTTACTTCGCATTACAATCACTCATTACTGCTTAGCTTAATCCGAATCTATAATCGCTAGTGTAGTAAGTTTACTCCCTTGGAATTCGATAACCCCTTATGCTATAATTGCATTGCTATGCACTTGCAGTATACTAAAAGTGGGTAAAACATAGACCTTATCAAGATTATATCGAGGAGTTACGTCGAGCAAAACCTCGCGAACTCTGCTCGACTCAATCGACTCGACCGTACATCGAGATGCCAGCACCGTACACCGATCAGCATGCCCGATGGAGCTTACACCGAGGAAGTACATCGAGCAAAACACCTCTGTTTTGCCCGATACAAAGACCCTCGGATGATTTATGCATGGGAAGACAGCCTGTACGCAGCCCACCGACAAGCATCCCGGCTGAGTGCGAGAAGACTCGCATCGACGTGCAACATTGAGAAAAACATCAATACCTTTGCTCGATGCGTGCCACGAAGATGTTTATCACCGAGCAGTTCCACATTCTCCTCAGAGGACATCATCTGAATGACGAAGGACCTACATCGGGAAGTTACATCGAGCAAAACATCCATTATTTTGCTCGATGAAGAAGGTCCGGGCAAGTACAAAGTATCTGGACGATGTCATGTACTGCCCACGGGAAGAACCGTGCAAGCTGAAGTGTCTACCCTACATCGAGGAACAACATCAAGCAGAACATCTTCTGATTCTGCTTGATGCAAGATGTCCCGGAGGAGAGCCTGATCCGAATAATGAACCACCAAGGCAGAGGAGTATGATCGCCGAGGCACAGGACCCGACGTCCCAGATATGGTACACACCGGGGTGTCACATCGGGTGTTCTGCTCGATATGACCCGTGTGAAAAAACATTTAAATTTTTTACATGGATAGATCGAGTAAACCCCATGTAACATCCCGATGGAGGTAAAAACATTTGAATTTCCCCCTTATTGGCATTTTTTTAATTTTAAACAAGATTCACTTGCATTTTTTTTATTAGATTTTCTCATTTTATTTCTTTAAAAGTAGCTACATTATCTCATCTCCCTCCACACACATCCATATCGGCCAGACCATCATTTCTCTCACTGCAGAAACACATTTCTTATCTTTTTGCATCCTCTCATTTCATCCTTTCAAGATTTCAAGGTTTAAGGTATTAATTGGTTCAATTTCTCATTTCTATGAGTTTAATCTTTGAAAGCTAGGTTGAAATGCATTAGAATGTTTGTTGAGATTGTTTTGCATGATTTTGGTTGCGATTTGAATTGCATGTCGCCATTGTTACATCTCTTTTTGATAATTTATGGTTAAAATGTTGGAGAAAGGCTCACTTTGTTCTTAATTTGACATATTGTTTAGATTTTGACCATATCTAGGTATGTTATTGTTTTTCCATCATGTTTACCATTAGAATTCTTCTTAATAGATTAACAATATTGAATCTGATGCATGTTTATAACTTGGTGGAGAGAAGATGAACTGTTTGCTGCATATGCTCGAATTTTGATTAAACTGCTGCTTGTTGCTTCTTAATTTTTTTAATTTTCATTGTGTTAAACCTATTGAGCTGAAACTTTTTGCTAAATTTGTGCTTGTCTGTTAGCATTCTGTATGAATTGTTCTAGAATTTTCCTGTTCATGTTTAATGTTTCAGAAATACTCTTGTGCACACTGCTCTAAGGGAACAAAACACTAATTTTTAATTCAAGCATTGTGTTTTCAGGTACTATGTCGTGTAGTAGAGGAGATGAGGATATTTTGGACTCAACTGCACATGCAAGAGACAAAGGAGAGGTTAAAAGGTCATTTTCTGAAGAAGAGCAAACTCCTGATGCAGCACCTAAGCTCAAGAACTATCAAAGCAATGAAGAGAGTGGATTTTGCTCCAACACGATATGCTTGTCCTGGTTTGTTGGATGAACTGGAAATCAAGTCTGAAGTGGATGAGTTTTTAAGCAATATTGTCTTTGAGAAGTTTGCTAGTCTTGGGTATCCAACTTACAAGCAGCTATCTTGTGAGTTCCTTGCAACTTTCAAAGTCTACTTCTATGATTTTAATGAAGAGTATGATGAGGGACAAGAAGACTTTGGCAATGGGTTCATCAAATTCAGAGCCAACAAAGCATGGTACACTCTTGGTTTTACTCTGCTACAGTAGATATTTGGTTTTGATGAGGGCACAGGAGCATAAGCTATGAGCTTCAAAGACAATGAGTTCAAGCATGTATGGGAGGAAATAGCGAATGACGCTTACAAGGCTGGTCAGATTGAGCTCAGCATCCGCCATCCAGCAATCAGATATGTTCACAGAGTCATCACAAGCACACTCTTCTACAGAAAAGAGCAAAACATGGTGAAGGAAGAAGAGATGGGCTTGCTAGTGAATGGCTTAAAGAATATCATGATGGAAACAAGACATGGCAAGATAGCTGGAGAGCGCCTAGGAGTTGGGATTATTACAATACTTATGAAGCAGTTCCTTGCATGCCAACAGTGGGCTTTCAACACCAATGAGAAGAAGCCTAAACTAGCCATTGGAGGCTTGAATACACCTTTTCTGCTTGGCGCTGGTGTTGCACTTGGAGAACCTGATGTGAGCATGATTTTTATTGATGTTCTCTACCTCAGCAAGATTGGCTATCTCTTAGGAGCAATGGAGACAGGCTTTGCTTATCAGTTTGAGCTGGAAGATCAGAAGAAGAAGATCCTATTACCCAAGCAGTGCCTTACAAACTTCACCTCCTTTGAGAATATTCGTTTCATGCCAACTGAAGATGCGCTATATGATCCTAGGACTGATCCGCCCTTGCTGAGGCCCAGCAAAGTCATAAACATTAGCACAATTAGAGATTCAGATGTGGAAGAGGATACTGACCAGCAACAAGAGGTTAAGCATCAAGGAGTAGAGGCGCTAGAACATGAAGATTATGACAGCCGCCATTATGCATTTGATCCTTATGATGTGATTTGCACATCTGAAGCTTCAAGTGCTGCTCATGAGCATATTAGACTTCTTCAGAGGTGGAATAACTTCCAGGACAAGGCAATCAGAAGCTCGATGAAGTCAGCTAAGGCTAGCAAGAAATCAGTTGATTCTCTTAAGAAGAAGGTGAAGATGCTAAAGAAGAAGTTGGGAGGATCAACAAAGAAAGCTGATCAAGCGGTTCAAATAGAGCCACAAGGAGGAGGATCACCTGATGAAAACATGTCTAAGGATGAACCTGATGCTATGGTCCAAGAGAGACACTCCTTTCAAGTCGTTGAGCGGCCAAGAGCACAATTAGCTGAACCGGCGAGACACTCTTCTCATGTTCCAACTCAAAAGGGCAAAAGAAGAAAGAGAAGGGCAAGGCAGCAAACTTCATCTGAAGAGGACACTTCTCCTTCCCATGTCATTGAGATCTTAGCCTCTCAATACACCTCCACCTGAAGTAAGGTACACCATTTTAATACATTGCAAATACCACATTTTTTTATGCAATTGTATGCTTGATGTTTGTGAGCATTCTCCTCACCATTATTATTACACAGGGCATGTGTCATTTAAGTATGGGAGGAGTTTATGATGAACTGATTTTTGCACTTTCATTTTCATTATAGATTAGAAACCATGCATCACATTTGCATAGCATCTAAGGCATAGAAAAAACCAAAAAAAAATGAAATTTTTTCAAAAATTGCTTCACAAAAAAATAGTTTGATTTTATGCATTCATATAGGATTTAGACTTCATGCATTCATCTAGGACTAGCTTTCTTGTTTAAATTGGGAACAATGATAGTATATCTTTGTTAATGCTAGTAGTTTATGAAAATCAACCCCTTGTTTATAATCATTTGATGCATTTGATGTTTAACTAGAAATAAAGCTGAGCCACTTTTGGGATTTGCAATTTTGTGAGCTTTGTTTAAAACTGAAGCATGCTTTGAAATGATTTCAACCTTTGTATAAGTGGAACCTAATTTGAAATTGCAATTATTATGTCTTATGCATTTGTGAATGTTATCATGGATTACCTTAAAATATTTGGACCTTCTTATCCTCTTTTGCCACTCTTTAAAAGGTCAATTTAGATCTCCTCGCCCTTACCTAAACCTTTTTTCAAGCCAAAATATTAATAATGTGCTATTTGTGAGGCCTCTTTTCTTCATAGTTGTTGCTTAGCAAAAAGTGTTGAGGTGGAACTACAAGGGAAGTATTTCCATTGTAGAATTAGCTCACTCTTGAGTTAGATAGGCTAGGCAGTTTGGAAATGGTTTGGGATTTATTTTGGGTTTGATCTAAAGAGAAAAAAAAAGAAGAAAAGAAAGCAAGGCAAAAAGAAAAGAAGTGTGACACAAGTAAATGGTGGAAATGGCAGCTACATTCAAAGAAAAGAAGGCTCATGTTCAAAGAAGAAATGAAGGTGCAAGATGTGCAAAGCAAGTGATTCAAAAATCCAAAGGCGAAAACAGCACAAGCGTCACTAAATCAAAAAAAAAAAGCCAAAGGCAAAAGAAGAAAACCGCCACCACATGAAGACCAAAGAAGAAGTGTCCTCCAAAGAGCTTAAAAGAGAAGAAGTTTTTGGATTTCTATTTGGGTTTAATGTTCTTAAAAAGGTTAACTTAGGCGCGTTTACATTGTTTCACTAGAGTTAGGAACATTTCTTATGGGTCTTGGGTAGATGGGAATCTTCCTTTGTATGTGTAAGTTGTTCTTTGACCCTTAGCATTTTGCCAAAGGACAACCATGCTTTTCCTTGAGAGAACCCTTGAAACACCAAAACCAGTTTGATAAGTGGAATCATTTTTATTTCACTAAGCCTTGCCCTTTAGCCAAATGACACATTTGCATTTACATAAGCATGATTCACAGTTTGAGCTTAATTGAATGTTAAAAAAGTTGTTTGATTTGATGAGTTTGTGTAGATTGATAGCATTGTGATCATTCTTGCTTTGTGATGAAAGTGGCTAAGTGTATAAGGTATTCTTCCTTCATTTTCATTCTAGAATTAAGAACATGGACTTCATTTTGATTTATTATTAGCATTTTAGAGATATGAGTTCCCATTTTAAAACTCATCACCATATTAAGTGTATGTTTGCTTGAGGGTAAGCAAAAGCTAAGTGTGGGGGTGTTGATAGCTTGCTATATTAGAGCATTATAGGCTGTATTTTATTCATCTTTTCTCATCTTTTTGCATATTAGTTTAGCATTTTAGTCTCATTTGCATCTACAAATAACATTGCATGCATTTAGCTTAGGTTTGCATACATATGCATGTGTGTCGTGTTTTTCTGGTGAAAATGGAGGTTTTACAACTTGGGGAGGAGATGGAAGCAGCTCACATTTGAAGAAGATGCCACAGAAGGAGCTTTGCAAAGTTCGAGTCCGCATCGAGGAGGAGCATCGAGCAAAACCTATGTGGAGTATGCCTGATGCAATTCGTGGTGCGTGAAGAAGAGGACTGGTTTGTGAATTCTAAGGAATTGGTCTACGTCGAGGTGCTGTATCGAGCAAAGAAAGCTGCACAGGCCGATTCGCGCTTACACTGACCATATCGGTTGGTGCATCGAGCTAAACACCGTATGTACAACCCCCATATGCTTTATCTGCGTGTTTGACCGGCTTTTCGTTGACCTTGTTTTCGGTTTTCTATCCTTTTTTTGATCCCCTACTATAAAAAGGAAGCCACAAAACATTATCCAGGGAGAGAGAACAACTACTAATCATTTTTTATCCTATAACTACAAAAAGGGCGATTTGCCATCTTTGTATTAAACCTTATCTTTCTTAATCAAGTCTTGCATTTTATGGTTTAATTTTGCTTATTGATCTATGATTTTCGCACCTTGGTAGTTTAGATTATTGCTTTCCTTGTTTATGCTTTCTTAATCTCATCTAATTATATTTAACTCTAATTAAATTAGATTAAATATGATTAGTGAGTAGTTCACCTTAGATTTGAGGTTCTAAGTAGGAAAAGTGGTATTTAAGATGTGATTAGGAGGTAATTAGGCTTGATGAGTTTGTTCTCTATTGTTTCCTTCTCTTGCAAAGTGATTATTGTTCATAAAGCTTCTCCCTTATGATTGAATATGGTATTGTTGATGCATATGATTTGCTTAATGGCTTGAAGTCTTGTTCTTGGCATGATTCACTTACTTGGTTTGATAGTTTAGCTTGGTCTATGTTTCTTTTGTTCAGTGACACCAAAGTGATAGTTCACCTAGCTAGATGATTCGCTTAGGGCTAGATAGTGCTTGTTATGAAACTCTTGCTTGATGGTTAGATAGTTTGCATTAAAAGAACATGCTTTTGTTTGAATCCTGTTCATTGCTTAGCATTGTTAGGTTTCACAATTGTGAGCTTAAATCAATATTCTTGATTGGTTGAGTTAGCTACTTAGGTCCCTATATGGTTTAAAAGATTGATATGTTTATCTGAATTCTTGCTTGGGTGAGAGAAGTTTACTTTGATTAGTACTTTTTTAGGCTTTATGGCTTAGTGCTTTACGCGCATGGTTAGCGAATACACCATAAAAAGTGAGTTTGACACTCAAGTCTTGTTGAATTGGATTTGCTTATTAACCACTAAGAAGATTTTTCCTTAAATACCTTGCTTAGTATTGCAATATTGAGAATTGCTTGCTTGTTATGTGCTTGATGATTGCCTTTGCTAGAAATCCCCTTAGTCACTCTTGATACCACTTGATCATTATTGCTTAGGACCTTGGATCTCTCTTTTTATTATTTGTCTAGAAACGCTTTCTTGTGTAGTTATCTTGCTTGCTTATTTGCAGTATTCACCTTGCTTAGTATTGTTTAAGTTGTCTTCTTGCTTAGTTCATCTTGCTTAGTACTTGCTTAAGTTTCATCCTACTTAGTCTTTGTTTAGTTGCATTTCCTGTTTTCTCTTTCTTGCATTGCTAGGTTGTTAGACTTGTTCTTACGCAGTCAAAACCCCAATCTTACTTAGCTTATTGCATTGTTTGCATCTCATCATCCACAAGCGATTGATACCTAATCTCTATTCTACAACTGATTAGAGGCTAAGGATATTTGGATCTTTTAGACCATAAAAAGTCTTGTTTCAAATAGGCGTTGTTGCCCTTGTGGATTCTATGAGTTTGACATTGCTATTAGACTAAGTTCATTTCTTTTTCATTACTAATCAGCTCTGTTTTCATTGCTCTTTTTTCTCAAGTACTTGTATGAATTTGAGGTCCAAAGGCTCTACACACTTAATCCCACTTATTGACAACATTCACTATCTAGAGCGTGGGGTTCGGAGCAGAGTTGTTAGACACAGAAGTCAAGAGTTCGAAGAACAAAGCATGGCAGAGCAAGGTGGCCAGTTGCCACACGTTGGTGTTGTTGGACAAGCACCATTACCACAAGCAGCAGCACACATAGATGAGGTTCAAGAAGCTATGAACCATGCGGCTGGAGTTCAAGTTTTAAGAGTACCATTTCATGCACCAAGAGTTCAAAGACCTATAGGAGCTGGTGATGCGCCTTATACACACCACAACCGCAATGGAAATAATGCTCCAGCTGTACACCAGAATCACTTTGAGATCAAGCTTGGCTTAATCAACATGGTGCACGGAAACCGGTTTCATGGTTTTTCCGATGAGGATCCTTTAGATCATTTGGACCAGTTTGACAAAGTGTGTGCATTACTAAGATACAAGGAGTATCTGAAGATGTTTTGAAGCTCTGCTTGTTCCCTTTCAGTTTAGGAGACAAGGCACATCAGTGGGAGAAGACCCTTCTACAAGGATCAATCTCAACTTGGGATGAGTACAAAACAGTATTTCTCAACAAGTTTTTTAGCTCAACAAGAACAGCAAAGCTCAGTAATAGCATCAGCAGTTTTGCACACCACAAAAATGAGACATCTGCTGAAGCATGGGAGCGTTTTAAGTCATAGACATTGCAATGTCTGCATCATGGCTTCACCAATGAAAGTCTGTTGTCTACTTAAGGGGCAGAGAGTTTTAGCTCGCACATCGATTAGCAACATTGGGCAACCATGCACGATGTGATCTACATCGATCACTAACATCGAGCAGTGTGCTCGATGTTGCCCGCATGGTAAGTAGTTCAAACTTCAAAACAATTCTCCCTCTTGGTTTGGAGCCTAGGGAGTTTGAATTTGAAATTTTTGGCTCCTCCGTTACCCTTCTGACCCACTTCTGAGCACTTTGTCTTTTGTCCCCCACTCCATAAGATTTCTTGTTCCCTCCTTAGTTCTATATATACCAAACTAGCTTCTCTTCTCTCTTCACACTTCTCATTTCTCTCATTTCTAAGTAAGCCACGAAATATCTTAGCTTTTTCTCTCTTTTATTGTCTTTGCAAAGTGCTTAAGAAGTACATAAAGTTTTGCTTTCTTAGACTATTCATCTCTTGCTCTTATGTTTAAACCTATTAGATCTTTTGAATTATCTGTTTTTAAGAACTAGTCTTGTTTAGTTTATGTACTTGTTTTGATTTTGCATGGTGGAGTTTATTGTTTAAGCAAGTAGAATGTTTAGAGCTGATTACTGTTTTTGATCTATTAAGCTTGCTTTACTTTATATCTCTTATGCATAATCATATCTCATTTTGTTTAAAAGCCACCATGCTAGGTTCATATGCATAAGTTGTTAAAATTTTGCTTAGAATTCTAGCATGTTTGTGATATTTTCTCTTGAATTCTCTTAGTTTTTTAGAGGTTTGCAAGGTTTAAACAACTAGTTAGACCTCTTATAGATTTAAGAAAAAACAAATTTAAGAGCTTTAAATCATTGGTCTTCATCCTTTTGTTTTCATACTTAATAGTCTTTTGAGATTTGTACTTGTAGGTACTATGGAAAAAACAAAGGAAGCTGCTAAAAACAAAAGCCAAGTGCCAAGGAAGAAGGTGCCTACAACCACACTTGCAATCAAATAAAATGGCAAGGGGGTTGCTGAAGGTCAATCTTCAAAGTCTGCTGGAAAAAGGGTGGTAGAAATCAAGGCTGCCAAATCAAAGGCCAAGGGAAAGGGAAAAATTGTGGAAGAAGCCCCAAACAAGCAACCAAGTTCAATAGACTTTGTAGAGCTCTTCAACCAGTGCACTTTCAAGGCTACCAGGTACCCTTGTATCCCTACTATGAAGGCACTTGGCATCTATGAAGACTGCAGTACTATCTTTAAAGAAATTGGGCTTGGCAGATTCATGGAGTTGGCTCTTACCTCATATCAGCATCAGACCATTCAATTTATCTCCACCTTTCAAGTGGTGGGTTATCTAGAGAGTGAGCTAGATAATGGTGATGGCTGGATAGCCTTTAGGCTTGGCAAGCAGAAGTGCACAGCTACTTTCAGAGAGCTCTCAGCTACCCTTGGGATGGAGTTCTATGCTGATAAGAAGCCTCAGTTCAAGATCAGAATGATAGAGCTTGCCAAGCTTTGGGAAGTGATTGGCATTGATCATTCCACTCCTCGAGTTACCAAGAACAAAGATCTGTGGCACCCAGCTGTGAGATATTTTCACAAGGCTCTTGCCAACACCCTTTTTGCAAGGAAGGAGACAAATAAAATCTCATCAAGGGAGATGGACATCATCTTCCATGGCATGAGAAAGCTAGTGCGCTCCAGCAAAAATGGTAAAATTATCAACAGCCCAGAAGAGCTGCCTTGCTATGTGACTCTCCTCTTGGAGCAGATTTTCACATATAGGAGATGGATCATGAACAAAAGGAAGAGAAAGAAGAACCCTCGGCTGCACATTGGGGTAATTGTGACAACAATCATAATGGCTAGTGGAGTGGATCTTGATGAACATGCAGAAGATGCTTTGCCACCATAATGGATGGATCTTGGGTACTTAAAGAGGAGTCATTTCATTGAGAAGACCATTCAAGAGAGGCATGTCTATCAATTCCTCAAGCCATCAAAGGAGCCAGCAAAGTGTCTTCTTCCCAATGATCAGCATACCTCCATGTCTATGAGGAGCAACATAGACTTTTGCCCAACAGAGAGAATGCTCTATCATGGTAGCGCTATTACTGAAGAGCAAGAGGAAGAGAGTGAAGAAGAGGCTGAAGAAAGTAGTGAAGAAGAACAACAAGAAGAAGATGATGTTGGTGCTGAAGCTGAAGAGGAATCCCAAGAAGAGTAACAACAAGAAGATGTGTTGCTGGAGTATAATGCAAAGAGGTTCCACTTTAAAACTCATAAAGTGCCAAGCCAAGAGAGCTCACTCAAGTATGCTCATGATCACATCAACAAGCTTCAAAAATGGTGTAAGTGGCAAGACAAACCCATTAAGAAGCTTGTCAATTTGGTGAAAGGGAAGTTCAAGAAGGACAAATCTAAATCGCAAGGAGCTTCTCAACAAAGCCATGGTCATGAGTTTACATCACACTATGAGGAGCATGTGCAACAAGAAGAGCATCAAGAAGAAGAGGAGGTAAACTGGATGCCCCAAAGGAGACATTCCTTCCAAGTGCAATAAACTGATCAATGGCCAGCTTGGGAACCTTCAAGGGCTTCATCCTATGAACCTATGTCCCAACCGCCATCAGCATGGAAGGCGCTTGTCTGCTCTCCTTCTGAAGCTTATACCACTTGGTAAGAGTATGACTCTCAAGGAAACCCAACTCAAGTGCAAGCACATTGGCCTAATTGGGTACCTCGACCAACAACATCATCTTCACAAGAGAGGAAGAGAAACAAGAGGAGAGCAAGCCAGTCCCCACAACCAGCAACATCAGGATCATTCCAAGATCCAGGAGAGACTGAGGAACTCTCTTACACCTCCCACCACTCCTCACACCACAACTAAGGTACCACATCCTTTCCCTTGTAAATACCATTGCATTTGTCTTTAAGTTTATGTAATATATTTATGTTGCTTCTCTCTTTCACTCTTTTATTACACAAGGGATTATGTAATTTAAGTGTGTGGGAGGGATTTGGGGTTTTACTTTGTGTGTTCTTTTCTTAGTTTTTCCTTTCATTCATCTTTGAGTCTCATGCATTCATGCATACATGTAAGTGCATAGAAAAATACAAAAAAAAATCAAAAAATTTTAAAAAAAATCTTTGCATCTTTTGCACACCAAAAAGAATCATATAGTTGCATTCATCTGATTAGGATTGAGTCTAGTGTTTGCAAATAGGATTGCATTGCATTTGCATAGGGCACAATGATGAATTCTCCTTGTAAAATGCTTAGTGTTTAGGACTGATTTCAATATCTAAGTTGTTAAGTGTTTGATGCATTATAAAAAAGTTAGAATTTAAGGCTGAACCATGCTTTAAATGCTAAATATGCTTCTCTCATCTCATGCTAAAACCATTTTTTCTTTGAAAATCAACTCTAATCTATTAGAACCTTAATCTGAATTTGAATTATCATGATTGTGCATTGAAAAGTAATTTCATGGCTACCTTATAAATATATGGATCATCTTCTTCCCTTCTTACCACTCTTGTTGATCCAAGTAGCTGATCCTCATAATTATGGGATAGTCAATCCACACCTTTAACCAATACTCCTTTCTGAACCTAAACACTTTGTGAGAGTGTGAGGCCTTGCATACATATTTTCGAATTTTATCTTGGCAAAGAGTTTTAGGATTAAGGCTGGCAAGGAGAAGCTCTCTTGTAGATACCAGTTGCATTTTGAGCTTGATTCTAGGTTATGAATTTGGGTAAAAGGGTAGTGTTAAGTGGTTTGAACTTCATGGTTTATATCTTCTAAGAAGAAGAAGAAGTATGGGAATGGTAGTGTGGGAAAATAAGTTAAGTTTGTGGTTAAGTATAAAGGGAAAATAGCTCTAAGTGTCAAAGAAAAGAAGGTGCCAACAACGACAATGCTTTCAAAGGTCATCCAAAAGGAGAAATCAGACCAAAGCAATCCACCAAAGGTGATAAAGAATAGGGCATAATCAACAAAAGAAGAGCAAGTCCCAACAAAAAAATCAACCACACAAGCAAAGAAGAAGGAGTTTCCCCACATATCAAGAAGAAGAGGATCAAATTCTTTGGAAAAGCATAGACTTAGGAGGTTCGCTTTGGGTTTAGAAATTTTTAGGATTCATCTTTGGGTAAAAAGGTAGAAGAGAGCTTTAACTTGCATGCATAAGTGTGATTTTACCTTTAGCATTTTGCCTAAGATAGAATCATTTTCATTGAGTGATCCCTTGAGTTTATTCACCCATACTTGAATGAGATCATTTTCATCTCATAACCATACCCTTAGACCAAATGTTTTCACTTGATTTGCACAAACTTGATTCATGGTTACTTTTTTAATGAATGTTAAAGAGTTGATTGATTTAAACACTTGTCTAGGCTGAGATTTGAGATCATTTTGAAACAGAATGAGCATGGCTAAGTTCTTTGAAGTATATCAGATCATGATTAGCATCCTACAATTAGGCACTTGGACATTGATTTCACTTCTTTACCTCTGCATTTTTGGATATGAGTGCCCACTTTTAAACCTCGCCTCCCATTTTTCTTGGTTTGTTTGCTTGAGGGCAAGCAAAAGGAAAGTGCGGGGGTGTTGATATGTCTCATATTTACATCATTTAGGCTTGCATTTAGTTCATGTTTTAGTCTCCTTTTGCATGTTTTTCTTCTCTTTAGTCCTATTTTCCTTTGGTTTTAGACTTGGGATGCATTTAGGTTGTAGTTTGCATACTCTTTGCATAAAGGATGTTTTTAGGTACCTAAGGAGTCATTGGAGGCAAGGAGGAACCATGTGAATGATTCAAGGAGTTGCCCAAGCCAAGGAGGAGCAAAAGGAGCTTAAGGAAGTGGAAGACAGAGTCAGCATCGTACGATCTAAACCAGCTGAGAGCATTGGAGTTCACATCGAGCAAGCCTTCTCGATGTCAAGCCACAGGACATCCACATCGACCACTAGCATCGTGCAATGTAAACGGGCAGGACCTTCAAGTCTTCACATCGATCAAGCATATCGATCACCATATGCTCGATAGAGTGCACTCGAAGGCTCACATCGATCACTCACATCGAGCACTTCAGCTCGATGTTGGCACCATCCAAACTATTTTTATTTACAAGTTTGCCATTCTTCTAGGGCATTTGGCTTTTAGTATAAATAGGCTTGGACTAATGGTTTTTAGCCAAGTCTTGTTCTTGCTAGTTTTCTGATTGCTTTTGAGTTTTGTAAGAACAAGTTTCTCTTTTTAATCTAAGTTTTGTATTTTCCTTATTTAATCTTCTCTAATATCTCTCTTAATCATGTTTAACATCCTTTCCTCTAGTGATTTGGTATTTTTCATGATGATGAGTGAGTAGTCACTTTTAGGGTTTTAGATGTGGTAGATTAGGGGAATTTAAGGCTTGATTAAGGCTTGTTAATGTTTAATCATGATTGATTCCTCTCTATCAATCTGTGTTTAGGCTAGATTTGTCTAGATCACATGAATCTAGATTTAGGTTCTCTCCTATGCCCACCCAGTGTTTGATGAAATGCTGATCTTGTTTGATTGAGGATTTACTTATCTTAGCTCAAGAGATTGTTTGTCTAAAGAGTATTTTGGCTTGAATAGAGTTGGTTTAGCTTGCTTTTTATTGATTCTAGAACTAATGAGAGTTAGTTCTTGCTAGGATGTTTAGCAAAGTGTTATTTGCCAAGAGATTGGATTTACCTTGCTAGATTGTGAACTCTATGTCTAGGAATTACCATTGCTTGCTTGTTTGCATTGTCAATGAGTTTGATAACAGTTTAGTCTTGCCTTTGAATTCTCCAAAGTCAATAACCACATCTATGATACTTGCTTTTAAAATTTGAATTTTGAATTGGCTTAGTGTTCTGTTTTGTTTGCTCTGTTTTGCATTGGATCATTGCTTAGTATTACTCTTAAAAGTTGTGCTTGGTTCATGATTCACTTAGGTTGATAGTTTAGAAGTTTAAACAACCTTCTCTCTTATTTTGCTTGTCTTAAAGCATTCTACTTAGAATCCTAGTAGCCTCTAACTTAACCCCTTTGGATTGATAAAAACCTTACGCTATACTACAACTGATTAGTATGAAGGGTGATTGAGCAAGAGATTAAAATCCCTTGTATCAGTTACAAACCGTTGTAATTCCCCTGGAGTTTCCGGCATCAGGTTATGACCATTGTGGCTGGTCGCTGCGAAGGCAGACATCGTCTGTTTGGCGCAAGCTTGTATTCTTCACACCGGGCATAAACCATTATGTCAGTTTGTTGTACACAAGCTCCTTCCATATCGGGCAATCCAGTCTGTTGTGATGACAGAAAACATCTACCTCACTCTCCTTGGATTTTCTCTAGCCTCGTTGACATCTTAGATCATCCTTTAGCCTCCACCAAGTTTTCTCCACTCCAAAAACACCTCATAGCCATTCCAAACATGAACAACTATGCAATATCTAACCTAATGCATACTAAATCTAAAATGGATGCAAATAGGACAAGAAATAAGGAAAATATGCATGAATGAGACTAAAAGCTAAGATGAATGCATGCTAAGATAGTGTAAAATATAAAGACATCACCCCTCTCCCTCCCCCCTCCCCCCCTCCCCCAACATTGCTTGCATTTGTATGTCAGGAATCAGAGGTTCTCCTTCTACATAATTGTTTTCGTCAGCATGAGATATGATTGTTCCCTGTGAATTTCAGCAAACTGATTAGAAGTAAAAATCATCACAAGTGTTTCGTTCTAATGTTTTCCCTTGCAAAGTGTTTCTATCAAACAAATATTCACTCAATGAATTTTCCAAGTTCTAACAGAACTAAAAATCAAGGTTTAGTGTGTTTCTCTCAAAAGAAAGAAGACAAAGGAAGATAGATAGTTTTAAGAAAACTTTTAATAATCGATTGATCAACCTTATTCTCTTTTCTCATTTTTAATCTTTTTTTTAGTGAATTTTCTTTTACTTTTTCTTTTCTTGAATCTTTTTTTCAATATATTTATAACTGAATCGAAAATAGATAGAAAATAAAAAGGTTAAGAGATAAAAAGATGAGAAGATAAAAAGTTGAGTAACCGAACTTATGAGTGTTGATATGACACCACTTGATACGATTTTCGAAGATGTTTTACTCTAAGTTGGTAGGAATAATCTTTGGCTCCTATGAAATGATGAAACTCCAAAGAAACAATGGTGGAACCTTATAAAAGTAATGCAAATAGCTCTGATAGTAGTATATGAAACCCACCACATAGTACTAATTTATTTCGTAAACAACTAACTTGAATTGGTATAATGGTTACACAGGTGTGATGAAGAATACTTAAAAAAACCGGTTTAATTCCCTGAACAATACACACCAAGAGAGATCAAAAGTTCTCAAGGAACAAAAAGAATCAGTCTCGGAAATATTTGATTAAAAAAAGTTGTGTTTTTTCAAAATAAGATTACATGAATATAAAGAAAAGAAAGAGATTTGAAAAGTCTAAATCATATTTATTTCTGAAAACTAAAAGAAATAAATATCAGTTGAATGAGAATTCACCTCTTGAACTTCAACAAAATGACTCTTAAACTCAATTTTCGTCACTTCTTTTGACTACAAATTGAAGTAATATTTTGGGCTTTCTTAGGCTTGTATTAGACTGAAAATCGGCTGGACCTGATGATTAATATCACCAAACAAATAATGAATGCTTTCCTTGTCCAGAACTTCATAGAATAATGCACTAAGTTCATTCTTTAGGTGCTGAACTCTCTTCCTAGTCATTGATCCTTGAGTTAAAAACATTGCATCCTTTGGTTCAAGCATTGCTTTCTTAGGTTCAAGCTTAGTTCCCGCTTAGTCATTCTTGTTGCTTCCCACGATCATATCATTGCAACCTATGGATTAATATTATGCAGTGATCTGGTTCGGTAATCACATATGCTAAGTCTAGGATATCGTTTGTTTAGTGATGATGACTGATGGTAATGGTGATGATGAGTGAAGTTGTGAGGTTGATATTGTGGAAAGTGTGTGTAGTTTGATTGAGGATAAGGATAAGATGATCTTGTCCAAATCCGTAAACCGGCGGACGAGCTAAATATAGCATATGATTTTCAAGGTGATGACCAGTCCAGAAATCAGGTATGAGTGTCGTATGTGTGAATGTGACACCCGATTCAGATAATACAATCGAGCCGCCAATGTCAAGATAATTGTCTGTGTTTAAAGCCAAACGCATTATTCTTTTTACAACTAGTCGATCATATCATCATCACACAAGAGAACTAAACAGCAATTAAAAAATCAAAGCGTTAACGTTCATTTTAATCTCCTGCAACTTCAGTTTCATAACCCTAACAGATCTAAGCAATCCACACAATTAACAGCATCCTAACAACACATAGCTGGGACTTAGTTCTAAAGCAGAAAGTAGTTTATGATTGGTTTAACCCCAAACTATGCTTTACTAAAAGCAAAGAACACAACAGTTTAGCACAGATTCATCCTGACCTTAGCCTCAATAGCACAACGGTTTGGGGGAAAAGAAGAAGAGAACTCGCGGCATATACATCGTGGCGGTTGGAGAAGACAGATCCAAGCGGTAGCTGAACGCGCATGGTTGGAGAGCTTCAAACGCCTTACCGGGATCGCAGTGGCTCGTCGGAACACCATGGTGGCGCCAAGGAGAGATGGGAACGTCCAAGGGAGGAGGATAGAGAGAAGGCGGTGAAGAAGGAGCAAAACGTCCAAAGGAAAGAGAAGAGAGAGTTAGGGTTTCTGTGCTTCTTTAGAACTTTTAGAATGAAGAAAAACAATTGAGGGAAGCTCTCTATTTATACCTGATATATCATGGTTTTTATGGTTTTTAACCATGATATAAGTTCTTTTTATTGAGTCTTTTTGGTCTTTTTAGAGTCCTAGAAGAGTCTTTGCAGGTTATAGCATGTCTGGAGCATAATTGGAGATTTTGGAACCTTTTGGAGCATTATGAGTGAAAGCCACGAAATACCTAGCTCGAAGAAGAAAGTATGCCATATGGTGACGCTCGTCACCAAGCTGGTGACGCTCGTCACCCACCAAGGAAGGAGGTCGTGGCCTGTTTTTAAAAGATTGGGAAGAAATTGCAGTTTTGGCCCAAAAGTTCCAGTTTTTGCAAAAAGGCCCCAGATCGTGTTTTAGCTTGTATATTAGGTTTTTCAGCCATTCTTTTGGCATATATCTTGTATCTTATTATTTTTAAGAGCTTTAGAGAGAGATTTGTATAAGAGCTTTTGGAGAGACAAATCAGACTCCTTCAGAGCAGATTTTGAACTCCTTTATTTCTACTTCTTATTTCTTTTATGCAATCTATTCTTTTCATGATGTTTTCTCAAATCACCATGTCTGAGTAGTTTGTTAGTTAAGTTAGGGCTTTTCAAAGGTTGAAAAAGAGTTTGTAGAATTGCTAAAAACTTATAGGAAATTCATTGGTTCTTCATCTGTGCTTGCATTCATATCGATTTCTTAGACACATCATCTGGATTTCGAAACCCTAGGTTGTTTGATAGATGTGAGAGCATTATTAATCACCTGAACTAGTATTAGATGAGCAAAACGCCCTAGTACAAAGAGATTTGGCTTAGGAGTTTTGTGAACAATTGAACCTGATCATTACTGCATGTTTAGGTTGTTAGGGTTTGCAAAGAGATTTGAAACTCTGTGATTTAGACATAGATGACTTCTGCAATGAGAATTGATTAGTTATATCTTTGTGATTCATGTTCAAGACGGTTTTAATTCATTCCTGATTGCATGCATTCTACACTCTCAGATTCAACCTGCGAACTGTCCTAACTTAGCGCCTTTAGCCTTCTGAACTTTAAGAACAAGCATAAAAACGCCCTCTTGCATTTATTTTACTGTTTTGCATTACATTAATTATTTATCGCTTAGCTTAATCTGAATCTATAATCGCTAGTGTGGTTTACACACTCCCTTGGGATTCGATAACCCCTTGTACTACAACTGCTTTTGCTGTGCACTTGCAGTAGTTTTATTTGGGTAAAACCTGACCCTATCAAGTTTTTGGCGCCGTTGCCGGGGAGTAATAGCTGCCTATCGATTTTTAGTATTAGGATTTTGTCTAAGTTTTTATTTGTTTACTGATTTTCAGCTACTTTTCTTTGTTCCTGTTTCAGGTGTATGCCTAATCGCAGAACCAGAAGCAACAAAGAGAAGGAGCTTGTGACTTTGAGCATCGACGAGCTTGCTAGGTTGGAGAGAACTAACAGGAAAGCTAAGAAGCAATCTGCAATGGTCGCTCCACTGATCTTGGTTGAAGATGCAGAAGGTCACTTGGTTGACAGGGAAGGAAACAGGAGGAACGAAGAGGGGCAGAGAATTGATCAAGAGGGGAATGTCATTGTTGAACAGCAGGTTCAGCAAGTGGCTGAGAACGTGGGAGTCCCTGCTGCTGTCAATAACGCTGCTGGGCGTTTTGTTCAGAGGACTCTAGGTGATTACAACAGACCTGATCAGTTCTATGCCAACAGAGCTGCAATCCGACCTCCTGCCTTCCAGAGGAACGATTTTGAGGTTAAACCAGTCTACTATCAGCTGGTTGGTCAGCATCCCTTCCATGGTTTACCTCATGAGCATCCTATGGATCACATAGAGAGATTTGAGGACTTGGCTTCCAGTGTCAAAGCTAATGGGGTTAGCGATGACTTTCTGTTCTGCAAGCTGTTTCCTTACTCTCTTGGAGGAGAAGCTGCATATTGGCTGAAGCAACTGGAACCTGGTTCATTAACTACTTGGGAGGACACCAAGAACGCCTTTCTGAACAACTTCTATGATGATGCAAGATCAGAAGACATGAGGACGAAAATTGCATCCTTTACACAAGGCCCTACTGAAGCTTTTAAGGCTTCTTGGATCAGGTTCAAGTCTTATCAAAGGGACTGCCCTCATCATGGTTTCAATCAAGTGCAACTGCTTGGTATATTCTTCAGAGGCATTGACTGGAAATATCAGATGGCGCTGGATGCAGCAAGTGCAGGAAACTTCACACCAACAGACCAGAAGAAGCTGTAAGATTGATTGAAAACTTGGCCTGCAGTAACAGCACTAAGAATGCAGATTTTCAGAGAAAGCAGCAGTCTGGTTTGAATGATGGAAACCAAATAGCTGAAGTTAAGGCTAAGTTGGACAGCATGCACAGCCTTTTGGTGGGAAAGAAGTCAGTCCAATTCGCTGCAGAAGTGGAGAGTTTCGAAAATCCTGAAGAATTTGAGCAGAAAGATGTTAATTTCATCAATGGAGAGGGTTTTCAGAACCAAAGGTTTGGAAATCAGCAATGGATCAGAGGCTACAACAGCAATAATCAGCAGAGTACCTTTACAGGAAGACAGAGCACGCCTGGTTACACTCCTAAGCCCCCATTCCAGAAGACTGAAGTTGAGAAACCTTACCAAAACAGCAGGAATTTTGGTTCTTCTTCCTACCAAACTGCACCTCCACAAGACAATAAAATGGAAGCTATGCTGGAGCAGGTACTTGAAGGACAGCAGAAGATGACAGTGAACTTCAATGGCAAGCTAGATTCACTGTATCAAGACCTGAATGGAAAAATTGAGAGTCTGAACTCTCACATGAAGAAGCTTGATGTGCAGGTTGCTCAAACTGCAGGAGCTGTTCAAAGGCAAGAGGGATTCCTTCCTGGAAGGACTGATATCAATCCCAAGCATCAGGTTAATGCCATCACAGTCAGGAATGAAAAGGAGCTTAAAACAGTGCAGAAAAAGAGGTTGAGTGCAGAACAGATCGTGCAACTCATGGAGTCTGAAGATGAAATTTTTTCTGTCTCAGAGGTGAGTGACGAGCGTCACCAAGGAGGAGTGACGCTCGTCACCAACATAGAAGAGAATCGGGGGTTGTCACAGGTGAGTGACGAGCGTCACCCCCCTGGTGACGGTCGTCACCCACCCCAGAACGAAGCTGCTTCGCCTGTAACTGCAAATTATGACCAGGAACGTGTCTATAAACCCAAAACACCATTCCCCAAGCATCCTAGGAAGACTAAACAGGAGATAGAAGAAGCCAGATGTAAAGCTATGATAGACAAGCTGATGCTTGAGATCCCTCTTGTTGATGCAGTCAAGCTTTCACCAGCTCTAAGAAGGTATGTAAAGAGAATGGTTGTGAATGGTGTAAGTCCTGAGGAAGGAGCATTGCTTACCAGAGACATCAGTACAATTCTCTTAGGCACAGTTCCAAGGAATAAGAAGAAGGTGACTGTTTCTGAACAAGTCAATACCATCACTCAAAGCAGAGTTCCAGAGAAGCTATCTGATCCAGGGACCTTTGTGCTTGATTGCTCAATATCTGCAGGACGTTTTCCCCACTCTCTATGTGATCTAGGGTCAAGTATTAACTTGATTCCTTTCTCTGTTACTGCTAGACTTGGAATGACTGATTTCAAGCCAGCTGGGATCTCTCTAATCCTAGCAGATCGATCCATAAGGACCCCAGAAGGCATGTTAGAGACTGTTCATGTTAATATTGAAGGCTGCATAATTCCTACAGATTTTGTGGTTCTGAAATATGCTGAAGAACCTAAAGATCCTCTTATTCTGGGAAGACCATTCTTGGCTACTGCTGGAGCCATCATTGATGTTAGAAGGGGGAACATTGAGCTTGATCTTGGTGATGTTGTCATGAACTTTGACATGGATAAGTTAAGAGGGAGTTCTACCATTGATGGTCAAACCTTTTCTGTAAGGACTTCCAGAGATGAAGAGACTGTCATGGAGCATTCAGAAGACACTATTGCTGAGTGTGTCAATGAATCAGATATAAGTGGGCAAGTGAGCAAGATGGTTGTTGAAGAGCCAATATCTGAAACTTCTGCAGAAGCTGTTGGGTTTGAGGATTGCAGTGAAGATCATATCTTCATGACTAGGCTTGAAAAAGAGGTTCTAATGAATGCCAAGTTGCTGGAGGAAGACGTGTATGTGATGGAAGCAACACTTGCAGAGCTGAATTGCAGGAAAACTGCAGAAACTCGAACTGCAGGGTCAGTGACGACCGTCACTGACCTGGTGACGCTCGTCACCAACCTGAACACAAAGCAGCAACGTGATTTTACAGCTACAAGTCCATCATATGTTGCCAAACCGAAAATTCAACAGTCCACAACCCAGAAACCTGCAACTAAGCAAAGCAAGCTTGGTGTTTCTTTTGATGATTCTGCAGGAAAACGAAATGTCCCACCCACAGTCACGACCCACTCTGCTGATGTTCCTCACTTCCTTGGAAGTGTTCATACATCTACTGCTTAGAAACCACCATGGATGAGGAGACATTCTTCTCCAAGGCATTCACTGCCACCCTCTGCTCCACCAGCTGTCTGAGCAGCATTCAAAGTCGAGCTAATGACTTTAAACAAGCACTTAGTGGGAGGCAACCCACTGGTAAGTTTTATATTTCATATACTTAGTCTAGTTTTCTATTACATAGCTAAAACAAAAACCCCAAAAACATGAGAAAAAATCGAAAAAAAAAAAAGAGTCAAGATAATTGTCTGTGTTTAAAGCCAAACGCATTATTCTTTTTACAACTAGTCGATCATATCATCATCACACAAGAGAACTAAACAGCAATTAAAAAATCAAAGCGTTAACGTTCATTTTAATCTCCTGCAACTTCAGTTTCATAACCCTAACAGATCTAAGCAATCCACACAATTAACAGCATCCTAACAACACATAGCTGGGACTTAGTTCTAAAGCAGAAAGTAGTTTATGATTGGTTTAACCCCAAACTATGCTTTACTAAAAGCAAAGAAAACAACAGTTTAGCACAGATTCATCCTGACCTTAGCCTCAATAGCACAACGGTTTGGGGGAAAAGAAGAAGAGAACTCGCGGCATATACATCGTGGCGGTTGGAGAAGACAGATCCAAGCGGTAGCTGAACGCGCATGGTTGGAGAGCTTCAAACGCCTTACCGGGATCGCAGTGGCTCGTCGGAACACCATGGTGGCGCCAAGGAGAGATGGGAACGTCCAAGGGAGGAGGATAGAGAGAAGGCGGTGAAGAAGGAGCAAAACGTCCAAAGGAAAGAGAAGAGAGAGTTAGGGTTTCTGTGCTTCTTTAGAACTTTTAGAATGAAGAAAAACAATTGAGGGAAGCTCTCTATTTATACCTGATATATCATGGTTTTTATGGTTTTTAACCATGATATAAGTTCTTTTTATTGAGTCTTTTTGGTCTTTTTAGAGTCCTAGAAGAGTCTTTGCAGGTTATAGCATGTCTGGAGCATAATTGGAGATTTTGGAACCTGAGCATTCTGAGTGGAAGCCACGAAGTACCTAGCTCGAAGAAGAAAGTATGCCATATGGTGACGCTCGTCACCAAGCTGGTGACGCTCGTCACCCACCAAGGAAGGAGGTCGTGGCCTGTTTTTAAAAGATTGGGAAGAAATTGCAGTTTTAGCCTAGAAGTTCCAGTTTTTGCAAAAAGGCCCCAGATCGTGTTTTAGCTTGTATATTAGGTTTTTCAGCCATTCTTTTGGCATATATCTTGTATCTTATTATTTTTGAGAGCTTTAGAGAGAGATTTGTATAAGAGCTTTTGGAGAGACAAATCAGACTCCTTCAGAGCAGATTTTGAACTCCTTTATTTCTACTTCTTATTTCTTTTATGCAATCTATTCTTTTCATGATGTTTTCTCAAATCACCATGTCTGATTAGTTTGTTAGTTAAGTTAGGGCTTTTCAAAGGTTGAAGAAGAGTTTGTAGAATTGCTAAAAACTTATAGGAAATTCATTGGTTCTTCATCTGTGCTTGCATTCATATCGATTTCTTAGACACATCATCTGGATTTCGAAACCCTAGGTTGTTTGATAGATGTGAGAGCATTATTAATCACCTGAACTAGTATTAGATGAGCAAAACGCCCTAGTACAAAGAGATTTGGCTTAGAAGTTTTGTGAACAATTGAACCTGATCATTACTGCATGTTTAGGTTGTTAGGGTTTGCAAAGAGATTTGAAACTCTGTGATTTAGACATAGATGACTTCTGCAATGAAAATTGATTAGTTATATCTTTGTGATTCATGTTCAAGACGGTTTTAATTCATTCCTGATTGCATGCATTCTACACTCTCAGATTCAACCTGCGAACTGTCCTGACTTAGCGCCTTTAGCCTTCTGAACTTTAAGAACAAGCATAAAAACGCCCTCTTGCATTTATTTTACTGTTTTGCATTACATTCATTATTTATCGCTTAGCTTAATCTGAATCTATAATCGCTAGTGTGGTTTACATACTCCCTTGGGATTCGATAACCCCTTGTACTACAACTGCTTTTGCTGTGCACTTGCAGTAGTTTTATTTGGGTAAAACCTGACCCTATCAATACCAAATGGGAGACTTGGACATAAAGTATAGATAACCACGAAAAATGAAGGATAATTATGGAAAGAAGATATTTACAAATTCTTTTATGAATAGATTCATTAATATCACATTAAAAATATAGTATTATTGATGTAAGCATCAATGCTTATATCAAAAAGAAACACAAAGGAGAGGAGCTAGAACCTGTTTTGCTTAACAAGGGAGACATGTAGCTGATTTCAAAGGAGCTAAGGACTTCATATCAAAATGCCATCGTTCCATATGGCAAAGAGCACGTCCTGGCCAAGCTAAACCATGCCCAGCTTTAATCAAAATAGAAGAGAACCGAGATCAAACCACCAAAGGACCAAACCATGTGCCTAGAACCAATTTGGAGCCGAATAAGGAAACTTGGGGAATGAATACATTTTATTCGACCCACCCTTCTATTCTACATTCTCAGAAGCCTTCAGAAGATATTCAAGTTAATATACCAGTCAATAACCGAGCCAAATCCCCCCAAACCAAAGAAGAAGCCACCATGAAGACAGTTTCCATAAGAGGATACATTAGCTATGTTTCTGATGGAAAGAAGGACCAACAACCATATAACTCAATCAATCTCGATCCCCCATCCTCTAAAGAAGATCCTAGACATTCATACAAAGATCAAGACTACAAGATTCGTTTCCCATCTCCCATTGCCCCAATTCAAGACTTTTTCCCCCTTTATGCGCAAAGACTTTATGCTTTGTTTTTATTACTTAGTTACCATTTTATACACTTCATTTTGAGCAATATATATGGTCATAAGCTTGTACTTTCATAATCACGAAATTATTTAATCAAAAACCTTTTATTTACTTCTAAAAGAAAGATTTCAAACACTTTGTGGAATCAGAGAGTTCTCATTTGTGGAGAGTCTTAATAACTTTGTGAGGATTAGCCCTTTGTTATTTAGAGTCTCAAATCGTTGTCTCTGGATTCAGCAAATAAACCGGTTAGCAAATCATCAACCATTCCTCCATCTATCTAAACTTGAAGGTCAGAATCAAGGGAGTATAACTTGGAGTAAATCCAGTCTTACATCAATTATCTAGAAGTAGAAAATCTTTATCTCTCGAAAAAAAAAAATAACAAAAAATGAGAGTTAGGCCTTAAAATTGTTCCAGTTCATATTTGAATAACTAACAAGCCTGGTTTGAAATACCGGATCGTTACAGTGAATATGATGTGATCATAATCTGTATAAAGATTGATTGTTTTAGACTTACTATATTTAGTTGTTGAATTATATTACTATTAGTATGAATCTTATACATTATTTGACAAGCACCTTATCTAACAAAAGCTAATGTGTCTGTACAACAAAAGTTAGTACAAATAAATGCTACGCTAGAAATGTGACCTGGCAGCTTTTGGTTTAGAAAAGGAAATTTTGTTCAATCATTTACAAAAGAAAAAACCATTAAAACAGCTATTCCTGGGACAAATCGTCTATCAAATTCCAAGAAAAATCAACATCAAAATTCTCGTGAGCCTCAGAGTTCTTCAACTTCGATCATCAAGCTTGAGCAAGGACTAAATCTCGGGCGAAATCAAAGAGAGCTTACAATCAATCTCGTCATGTATCTGCACTCCCGTCGAATTGAGATCGGAACGATGACGATGAAGTCGATCCCGATTTGGATAATGCCTATCTTCATTTGTTATCTGAATCTCAAGCCGTGCGGCAGTGGGTGAGTTTAGTCCTATGGTTAGATCTATGATCTCGGCTAAAGGGGAAGGTATGCTTTCATGGATGGAAGATGATAACTTCATCGTTGAAGAAAATGGATCAGCTTCACATGACGAGGTAATAATTTCTGAAGCTGAGACGAAGTTCAGAGCATCGTTTTAACTTGCTAATTGTGTAACACCGCCTCTCCTAATATGAGATGACGTGTTAAACACTCAAACTTTCCAACCAAGTTACCACAGCATTAACTCCAAATCAATACTCATTTCATAGATATAAATCCAAATAGTCTTGCAAATAACCAACTTAAACTCAAATAAATCATAATCAAGTCTCAAAACAAACTGAAATTCATTTGAAATAGAAAGCTAAGTGTCTTAAGGACTCCAAGGACCGAACTAGAGAACCAGCTCGCCACCATCACACGCCAATCACTCATGCTGCTCCTGCTCATCTGCGCAAGGGGGAAAGGGAAAGGAGGAGATGAGTAATTAGATTACCCAGGAGAATGTATACATGTGGTCCACCACATATACCATTACCCAACTTGTCGCTAGCTTGAGCCAAACGAACAAGCGCAGTTTAACGATTCCTCTAACAATCAACAAACAAAATATGCAATGAACAAAGCGAGCATACTGAACGCCTCTTGATGTATCATGGTTTTTATGATTTTTAAACATGGTATAAGTCCTTTTTACTGACTCTTTTTGGTCTGTTTAGAGTCCTAGAAGAGTCTTTGCAGGTTATAGCATGTCTGGAGCATAATTGGAGATATTGGAGCCTTTTGGAGCATTTTGAGTTGAAGCCACGAAGTACCCAACTCTGGAAGAAAAGTATGCATATGGGTGACACTCGTCACCAATCTGGTGACGCTCGTCACCCACCAAGGAAGGAGGTCGTGGCTGTTTTCTAAAAGATTGGGAAGAAACTGCAGTTTTGGCCCAGAAGTTCTAATATTTGCAAAAAGGCCTCAGATCGTGTTTTAGCTTGTATATTAGGTTTTTCAGCCATTCTTTTGGAAAATATCTTGTATCTTATTATTTTTGAGAGCTTTAGAGAGAGATTTGTAGTAGAGCTTTTGGAGAGACAAATCAAACTCCTTCAGAGCAGATTTCAAACTCCTTTATTTCTACTTCTTATTTCTTTTATGCAATCTATTCTTTTCATGATGTTTTCTCAAATCACCATGTCTGAGTAATTTGTTAGTTAAGTTAGGGCTTTTCAAAGGTTGAAGAAGAGTTTGTAGAATTGCTAAACTATTAGGAAAATTCAGTGGTTCTTCATATGTGCTTGCATTCATATCGATTTCTTAGAAACATCATCTGGATTTCGAAACCCTAGGTTGTTTGATAGATGTGAGAGCATTATTAATCATCTGAACTAGTATTAGATGAGCAAAACGCCCTAGTACAAAGAGATTTGGCTTAGGAGTTTTGTGAACAATTGAACCTGATCATTACTGCATGTTTAGATTGTTAGGGTTTGCAAAGAGATTTGAAACTCTGTGATTTAGACATAGATAACTTCTGCAATGAGAACTGATTAGTTATATCTTTGCGATTCATGTTCAAGACGGTTTTAATTCATTCCTGATTGCATGCATTCTACACTCTCGGATTCAACCTGCGAACTGTCCTGACTTAGCGCCTTTAGCTTTCTGAACTTTAAGAACAGTCTCAAAAACTCCCACTTGCTTTTATTACTTTATTTATTTCGCATTAAATTCATTACTTATTGCTTAGCTTAATCCGAACATGAACTCTTTAGTGTAGTTTACTTACTCCCTTGGGATTCGATAACCCCTTATATTACGACTGCTTTTGCTGTGCACTTGCAGTAGTTTTATTTGGGTAAAACATGAGCCCTATCAAGTTTTTGGCGCCGTTGCCGAGAGTAATAGCTGCCTATCGATTTCTAGTATTAGGATTTTGTCTAAGTTTTAATTTGTTTACTGATTTTTTGCTGCTTTTCTTTGTTCCTGTTTCAGGTGTATGCCTAATCGCAGAACCAGAAGCAACAAAGAGAAGGAGCTTGTGACTTTGAGCATCGACGAGCTTGCTAGGTTTGAGAGAACTAACAGGAAAGCTAAGAAGCAATCTACAATGGTCGCTCCACTTATCTTGCTTGAAGATGCAGAAGGTCACTTGGTTGACAGGGAAGGAAACAAGAGAAACGAAGAGGGGCAGAGAATTGATCAAGAGGGAAATGTCATTGTTGAACAGCAGGTTCAACAAGTGAATGAGAACGTGGGAGTCCCTACTGCTGCCAATAACCCTGCTGGGCGTTTTGTTCAGAGGACTCTAGGTGACTACAACAGACCTGATCAGTTCTATGCCAACAGAGCTGCAATCCGACCTCCTGCCTTCCAGAGGAACGATTTTGAGGTTAAACCAGTCTACTATCAGCTGGTTGGCCAGCATCCATTCCATGGTTTACCTCATGAGCACCCCATGGATCACATAGAGAGTTTTGAGGATTTAGCTTCCAGTGTCAAAGCTAATGGGGTTAGCAATGACTTTCTGTTCTGCAAGCTTTTTCCCTACTCTCTTGAAGGAGAAGCTACATATTGGCTGAAGCAACTGGAACCTGCTTCATTGACCACTTGGGAAGACACTAAGAACGCCTTTCTGAATAAATTCTATGATGATGCAAGGTCAGAGGACATGAGGACGAAAATTGCCTCATTTACACAAGGCCCTACTGAAGCTTTTAAGGCTTCTTGGATCAGGTTTAAGTCTTATCAAAGGGATTGTCCTCATCATGGCTTCAGTCAGGTGCAACTACTTGGGATCTTCTTCAGAGGCATTGACTGGAAGTACCAGATGGCGCTGGATGCAGCAAGTGCAGGAAACTTCAACACCAACAGACCAGAAGAAGCAATCAGGTTGATTGAGAACTTGGTATGCAGCAACAGCACCAAGAATCCAGAATTTTAGAGAATGAAACAGGGTGGTTTGAATGAAGGAAACCAAATAGTTGAGGTTAAGGCTAAGTTAGACAGTATGCACAGCCTTCTGGTGGGAAAGAAGTCAGTTCAATTTGCTGCAGAAGTGGAGAGTTTCAAAAATCCTGAAGATATTGAGCAGAAAGATGTTAATTTCATCAATGGAGGTTTTTAGAACCAAAGGTTTGGAAATCAGCAGTGGAACAGAGGTTACAACAGCAATAATCAGAAGAATACCTTTCCAAGAAACCAGAATGCAACTGGTTATACTCCAACACCACAGTTCCAGAAGACTGAAGTTGCGAAACCTTACCAAAACAGCAGGAATTATGGTTCTTCCTCCTACCAAACTGCACCTCCACAAGACAATAAAATAGAAGCTATGCTGGAGCAGGTACTTGAAGGACAGCAGAAGATGACAATGAACTTCAATGGCAAGCTAGATTCGCTGTATCAAGACCTGAATGGAAAAATTGAGAGTCTGAACTCTCACATGAAGAAGCTTGATGTGTAGGTTGCTCAAACTGCAGGAGCTGTTCAAAGGCAAGAGGGATTCTTTCCAGGAAGGACTGATATCAATCACAAGCAGCAGGTTAATTCCATCACAGTCAGGAGTGAAAAGGAGCTTAAAACAGTGCAGAAAAAGAGGTTGAGTGCAGAACAAATCGTACAACTCATGGAGTCTGAAGATGAAATTTTTTCAGTCTCAGAGGTGAGTGACGAGCGTCACCAAGGAGGAGTGACGCTCGTCACCAACTTACAAGGATATCGGGGGTTGTCACAAGTGAGTGACGAGCGTCACCCACCTGGTGACGGTCGTCACCCACCCCAGAACGAAGCTGCTTCGCCTGTAACTGCAAATTATGACCAGGAACGTGTCTATAAACCCAAGATACCATTCCCTAAGCATCCTAAGAAGTCTAAACAGGAGATAAAAGAAGCCAGATGTAAAGCTATGATAGACAAGCTGATGCTTGAGATCCCACTTGTTGATGCAGTCAAGCTTTCACCAGCTCTAAGAAGGTATGTAAAGAGAATGGTTGTGAATGGTGTAAGTCATGAGGAAGGAGCATTGCTTACCAGAGACATCAGTGCAATCCTTTTGAGTACAGTTCCAAAGAAGAAGAAGAAGGTGATTGTTTCTGAACAAGTCAATTCCATCACTCAAAGCAGAGTTCCAGAGAAGCTGTCTGATCCAGGGACCTTTGTGCTTGATTGCTCAGTCTCTACAGGACGTTTTCCCCACTCTCTATGTGATCTAGGGTCAAGTATTAACTTGATGCCTTTCTCTGTTGCTGCTAGACTTGGAATGACTGATTTCAAGCCAGCTGGGATCTCTCTCATCCTACCAGATCGATCCATCAGGACCCCAGAAGGCATGTTAGAGGATGTTCCTGTTAACATTAAAGGCTGCATAATTCCTACAGATTTTATGGTTCTGAAATATGCTGAAGAACTTAAAGATCCTCTTATTCTGGGAAGACCATTCTTGGCTACTGCTGGAGCCATAATTGATGTTAGAAGGGGGAACATTAAGCTTGATCTTGGTGATGCTGTCATGAACTTTGACATGGATAAGTTAAGAAAGAGTTCTACCATTGATGGTCAGACCTTTTCTGTAAGAACTTCCAGAGATGAAGAGACTGTCATGGAGCATTCAGAAGACACTATTGCTGACTGTGTCAATGAATCAGATATTAGTGGGCAAGTGAGCAAGATGGCTGTTGAAGAGCCAATATCAGAAACTTCTGCAGAAGCTGTTGGGTTTGAGGATTGGAGTGAAGATGATATTTTTGACATTAGGCTTGAAAAAGAGGTTCCAATGAATGCGAAGTTGCTGGAGGAAGACGTGTTTGTGATGGAGGCAAGACTTGCAGAGCTGAATTGCTGGAGAACTGCAGCAACTCGAACTGCAGGGTCAGTGACGACTGTCACTGACCTGGTGACGCTCGTCACCAACCTGAACATAAAGTAGCAACGTGATTTTACAGCTACAAGTCCATCATATGTTGCCAATCCGAAAATTCACCATTCCATAACCCAGAAACCTGCAACTAAGCAAAGGTATGCACTTCCTGGAACCAGTTCCAAACCTCCTAATCTCATCAATAAGAATTTAAAAGGTGAAAAAGCTGCTTCACACTTATACAAGCAACGAGATTCTCGTAGAATGCTTGGTGTTTCTTTTGATGATTCTGCAGGAAAAAGAAGTATCCCACCCACAGTCACGACCCACTCTGCTGATGTTCCTCACTTTCTTGGAAGTATTCATACATCTACTGCTTACAAACCTCCATGGATGAGGAGACATTCTTCTCCAAGGCATTCACTGCCACCTTCTGTTCCACCAGCTGTCTGAGCAGCATTCAAAGTCGAGCTAATGACTTTAAACAAGCGCTTAGTGGGAGGCAACCCACTGGTAAGTTTTATATTTCATATACTTAGTCTAGTTTTCTATTACATAGCTAAAACAAAAACCCCAAAAAGATGAGAAAAAATCAAAAAAAAAAGAGTCAGTTTGTTCAGTTTGCTTGGATGATGTCATGTGAACTTGTTGGACCATGGATTATGCTTTGTTTGGATGTTTTGATGTGTGTTTTTAGTGCTCTTACAGTTTGACTTCGGAGTACACATGATGGCATAGCATTTAAACATCCAACATGTCGATTTCTGGAGTATCAGAGATGGTGACGCTCGTCACCAATCTGGTGACGCTCGTCACTAGCTCCTTCGCGAGGTACCACTTTTCCACCTTGGTTTTACACGTTATCATGCTTCATTTTGACCAACTCTTGGCTTAATAACACTGGGGACAGTGTTGTTTAAGTCTGGGGGAGGTGGTTACTGACGTTGTGTGCTTTGTGTCATGTTTATAGAGTCTTAAAGTTGAGTCAAAAACCTGTTTTTCTAGAGTCAAAATTTTGAAATTGTCAGTTTTTCTTGGAATTAACCATAGGACGTTTTTGCTGATAAGAACCATTGCCACAATAGTTGATTACAAGTCTTACTAAGTTGAAAGTCATAGGTAGATCAGTCTAGCAATGAAGGTTAGGGTTCTTAGAGAGTCTGGAAAATTTGCTGTTAGCTCCACCTTAATGAACTTTAAACTTCTTGTCTTGGTGATTGATTCTTATTGATCTTGATTCTCTCTTTCAACACTGATAATAAGGTTAAAATAGTCTCTCTTTGATCTTCCCTGATGTAGTTTAAAAAAAAAAAAAGTTTAAGTCCAAAGAATGGTGCATTCATGACCCTGTCTCCTCACAAGAAACAACAGTAGTGAACACGTTCAAGAACCTGTCTCCTCACAAGGAACACAAATATTGATTAGCACCATATCTTAGACTGTAAAAGTTGAGAAAAAGAAGTAAAAAATCGAAAATATCCAAAGGAAAAGATCAAGGGAAGAGAAAATAGGAGAGCTGTGTTGAGATTGATTTGTTCAGTTGTTAGGAAGGGAAAAGAATCTGTAAAGTGATTGAGATGATAGAGCCTTGATGAGATATCACACTTAGATAAAAATAAGGAGTTGACACTAGAAATTTCGGATTTCTTGAAGGGATTTGGACTGGACTTGAGAGATTTGCTAAGCTTGTGATGATTAAACTGAAATTTGATCTTGTGTTGACTATGTGGTATGTGGATTCGAAAGTTCAAACTAGTGTGGTGTTCCTGATGACTGACTGACTGTATCTTGTTTTCAAACCTCGACCTTATTCTGTGTCTGATGTTTGCTTGAGGGCAAGCAAAAGCTAAGTCTGGGGGAGTTGATGTATCATGGTTTTTATGGTTTTTAACCATGGTGTAAGTCCTTTTTATTGACGCTTTTTGGTCTGTTTAGAGTCCTAGAAGAGTCTTTGCAGGTTATAGCATGTCTTGAGCATAATTGGAGATATTGGAGCCTTTTGGAGCATTTTGAGTTGAAGCCACGAAGTACCCAACTCGGGAAGAAAAATATGCATATGGGTGACGCTCGTCACCAATCTGGTGACGCTCGTCACCCACCAAGGAAGGATGTCGTGGCTCTTTTCTAAAAAATTGGGAAGAAATTGCAGTTTTTGCCCAGAAGTTCTAATATTTGCAAAAAGGCCCCATATAGTGTTGTAGCTTGTATATTAGGTTTTTCAGCCATTCTTTTGGAAAATATCTTGTATCTTATTATTTTTGAGAGCTTTAGAGAGAGATTTGTAGCAGAGCTTTTGGAGAGACAAATCAGACTCCTTCAGAGCATATTTCGAACTCCTTTATTTCTACTTCTTATTTCTTTTATGCAATCTATTCTTTTCATGATGTTTTCTCAAATCACCATGTCTGAGTAGTTTGTTAGTTAAGTTAGGGCTTTTCAAAGATTGAAGAAGAGTTTGTAGAATTGCTAAACTATTAGGAAAATTCAGTGGTTCTTCATATGTGCTTGCATTCATATCGATTTCTTAGACACATCATCTGGATTTCGAAACCCTAGGTTGTTTGATAGATGTGAGAGCATTATTAATCACCTGACCTAGTATTAGATGAGCAAAACGCCCTAGTACAAAGAGATTTGGCTTAGGAGTTTTATGAACAATTGAACCTGATCATTACTGTATGTTTAGATTGTTAGGGTTTGCAAAGAGATTTGAAACTCTGTGATTTAGACATAGATAACTTCTGCAATGAGAATTGATTAGTTATATCTTTGCGATTCATGTTCAAGACAGTTTTAATTCATTCCCTATTGCATGCATTCTACACTCTCGGATTCAACCTGCGAACTGTCCTGACTTAGCGCCTTTAGCTTTCTGAACTTTAAGAACAGTCTCAAAAATGCTCACTTGCTTTTATTACTTTAGTTATTTCGTATTACATTCATTACTTATTGCTTAGCTTAATCCGAACCTGAACTCTTTAGTGTAGTTTACTTACTCCATTGGGATTCAATAACCCCTTATACTACGACTGCTTTTGCTGTGCACTTGCAGTAGTTTTATTTGGGTAAAACCTGAGCCCTATCACCTCTCGTTACAGTATCCCACGGATTAACCTCCGCAAGTTTCGTATGTCTTACACCCTTGCTAGGGGACGCATCTCCGCAAGAGTCTAAGTCGCTGCATGACTGGTCCGTCGACCTGAGCGCCACATGGCACTACGACAGGCACAACCTCTGTCGCAGGCGTCAATCATGCCAGCAGTGCCTCTCACTGCTGGGTCCTAATGCAGTTTGTGCTTTCACACACACTATATGCAATGCAATGCAGTTCACAATTCTCACAAGCAATATTCAACATCAAGCAACAATCAACAGTATTAACCCATATCTAGATCTATATTCTGAAAGTAAATAACAACCAAGCAAACAGCACAGATCTACAAGTTACGACCTAGAGCGGAACTTGTAGGGGATTTAGAGGACTTGGAAGTCAGATCAACAGGAGAAGCTAGTTAACGATAATGAAGGGAAGGCATGAACACATCCTCACCTTTGCCTAATCGAATGAAAGCTAAAAAGGGATCTAGGGTTTAAGGGATCTAACGACGGAAAGCAAAGGACTCAAGAAAACGGCGGCTAGGAACGGCGGAACGACGGCGGCTCTCCTCGGCGGCGGCGGTCGGCGGCGACGATGATCGGCGGCGGCGGTCGGCAGCGACGATGATCGGCGGCGGCGGTTTGCTCGGTTAGGGTTTCTAGGTTCTATCTCTGAGTGCTTTGGGAGTTGTGATGGAAATCCTAACTCTCTAACTCTGTTTATATAGGAAAGACTCTGGGAAAACTCTAATACCCTTTCCTCTTGGGCTTTTGACACATGGGCTTTTCCTTTTCCTGTTGGGCCCTCTTTAGAGGAATTCGTCCTCGAATTCTTGCAACCACCCTGCGATCCCCTCGCACCCTCAAAAAGTTCAGGATACCATTTTCTCATGTCATTTTCCTCTTTCCAGGTCTCCTCACTAATTCCATCTCTTTCCCAACACACCAAAACCATCCGGATTTCCTTCCCCTGAACGTCCCTTGTCTAAAATTCCTTTATCGAGACAGGCGTGCTTCGCACCCGGAGGTTTCCACTCACATCCACTGGCGGATCAGGTAGTATCAGCTCAGGCTCTCTAACTACTTTTCTCAACACAGATACATGGAACACATTATGGAAGTCAGACAACTCTTGTGGCAAATCCAATCGATAAGCCACATTGCCAACTCTCTCAATGACCCTATATGGTCCCATGTACCTCGGTTTAACCTTTTTCAGCTTCCTAATCTCTTTCACACCTGTGAAGGTTCTCATTTTCAGGTAGACCTCATCTCCAACTGAAAACTATAAATCTATCATACGCTTATCGGCATAACTCTTCTGACGGTCGTGGGCTTCCTTAAGTCTGTCCTTAAGCAACTCCAGTTACGCAACCGTCTCCGTGACCATGTCCGGCTCTAGGTCACGTCGCTCACCCACCTCAGTCCAACAGAGGGGAGTGCGACACGGTCTACCATACAGAGCCTCGTATGGAGACATACCGATACTCGAGTGATAACAATTGTTGTAAGCAAACTCAGCTAATGGTAAGTACTCGCCCCACTTCCCCAGAAGCTCTTCTACCTGCAACATCGAGATGATTGTGACCCCTGACTTCAACTGAACGCCTTGGAACGTTATCCAACGATCCTCCTTGGGAATCCTGACCCTCTCCTTGTAACAGTCCAAAGTCGCATGGTATCGGGTCAGCCAGTCCATTCCCAAGATGACCTCATAGTGGTTCAGCTTTATTTCTATGAGATCCCAAGGCAAATCCACACCTTCCAACGTTATGGGGACTTTAACGTGCACTCCCGTGGATTGTACCAGCTCGGTTCCAGCCGTATGGATCCCCTTGGACTTCGGAACACAGATTCCCTTGAACGTCGAAACCCTCACTATCTCCGGACAAACGAAGTTATGGGTAGCTCCCGAGTCGAACAGAGTGTGAGCTGCTATGCCTCCAACGAGGACCGATCCTACAGGGTTTCTACTTCTAAGGCTCTACTCTACAAACACACAACTAACACACAGAACTTAAAACTTCTAAACCATAACAACTATGTACTTGCCAGCGATCGGTTCCACACCAGCGTGGTCTCCTGCCATGAGCAAACGCGGTCCAGGGGTGTGTCTCTTTGGTGCTGGCGGTAGCTGTTCCTGATTGCCTCCTCCGTGTGGTACCAGCATTCTGCAGTCCCTTGCTTTATGCCCAACCCGTCCACAGCGGTAGCACGACTCCACTGGCGCTACTGCTGGGCAATCCCGAGCCATATGGCCCGGTTGATTGCACCTGAAGCATGCCGTTCCACGACACGCTCCGTGGTGGTACTTCCCACACCTGTTACACAGATGCGATGGTCTGTTCCTTTGTTTCGCATTATCCCAAGTTCACTTATGGGTTTCCGTCCCCTTAGCGGCTTTAGCTTGGGCGTTCCTTGCAACCTTCTGCTCCTCTTCCATTCCAATTTCCTGAGTTGCAGCCGTTTCCCGAGGTCAATCATACTGTCATACCTTCTTATGCGGCAGCGATTCTTGAGTTCGACCCCCATTCCCCTAAGGAAAAGTCGGATCAACTCTTGCTCTCCTGGGTGTTGACCAGCAAATATCCTCAAACGACTGAACTCCTCCTCGTACTCGCATACGGTCTTGCTTCCCTGACGCAAGTCTTGGAATGCATTCACCATCTTTTCCATTGCCTCGCGAGGAAAGTACTTACGGGAAAATTTCGTCCTGAAATCTTCCCATGTGAGTTCATACCATCCTTCAGCCTTCTCCACAAGACCTTCCCACCACACCAGCGCCTCGTCCTTCAGGTACTGGACGGCCAGGTCTCTGCGGTATGCTAGCGGACACCTTGCTCCATCAAGATTCCTCTCCAACTTCTTTCTCCAGTTGTCTGCGGCAGTAGGATCACTCTTACCCGCAAACATCTCAGTTCCCATGAGACGAACGTGATTCATAGCCTCCCAATATGTCGGTACAGGCTCCCTGTCCTGCCCACGACCCAAAGGTGGTGGTGGGGGTAAATGTACCTCCACTCGCGGCTCATCACGGTGCGGATTGGCACCTTCATACACTCCTTCCGCATTGAGGTTTCCACGAAGAGGTTTTCCATACCTCTCGCGGTACCTCAACAGCTCTTCTTTTTCAGCAGCTGCCTCTGTAGCTCGAGCCTGCTCTGCAGCGTGAGTTTCCTCAGCAATGCGAGCCTGCTCAGCTACACGAGTTTCCTCTGCAATACGTGCTTGTTCCGCAACTCGCGCTTGCTCTGTCACACGCGCCTGCTCTTCCCGAGCCTGGGCGGCGGCACGGTCCTGTTCCGCAGTTAAAGCCTGTTGCGCGGCTAAAGCTTGAGCACATGCTTCCTCTGCCTGCTCCCTGGCACGAGTCCGCCCGGTATTGCCTTCATTCACACTTCCTGTTGAAGTGGTTTGGGTTTCTTCCTCACTCTCACGGCGTGCTGCAGCCCTAGTCAAACACTGTCCCTTTGGTGGCATCTATTCACAAGAATAAGTAATCAGAATCGTGTCCTCCGATTCGATTAGCCATAACTAATGCAGATACAGATACAGCAGACTCTAGACGATGCAGACAACAGATGAGGACAGTAGACACAATGTAGATGTGGACAGCAGATGAAGATGAACTGAAGATAACTAAAAAAATACTAACTTACTGAGCCTGGAGAGCAGAGTGATACGGTGTGATGATGCTGTTTTACTTTTGAAAACCCCAGCCCACCTTTAAAAACTTTTGAAAACGGTTTTACTTTGAAAATATGTCTCCCGAGTCAGAACCGGTATGACTGGTAACCTAGGCTCTGATACCAAACTTGTAACACCGCCTATCCTCATATGAGATGACGTGTTAAACACTCAACTTTCCAACCAAGTTACCACAGCATTAACTCCAAATCAATACTCATTTCATAGATATAAATCCAAATAGTCTTGCAAATAACCAACTTAAACTTAAATAAATCATAATCAAGTCACAAAACCAACTGAAAACCATTTGAAATAGAAAGCTAACTGTCTTAAGGACCCCAATGACCGAACTAGAGAACCAGCTCGCCACCATCACACGCCAATCACTCCTGCTGCTTGATAGGGCTCAGGTTTTACTCAAATAAAACTACTGCAAGTACACAGCAAAAGTAGTTGTAGTACAAGGGGTATCGAAATCCCAAGAGAGTAATTCCAGGAATTGAGAACAGATCTATCAAGATAACCCTAAAAGTTATGACTTTGATTCCAGATCGCCTCCAAACAATTGAAATTTCTGAAACATATCTAATCATAGAGACGAAAGAGACAAACCTCAAAAGATTCGTTACCAGTAAGAGGAGCTGCGAACGAATGGGAATGAAACAGAACAACAGATTCACCAAATCCACTTTGTCTGACATTTTCTCCTGTTTTTTTTTCAAATTCAAGGATAGGAATCCAGGCTACATGCAATCCAATCTTGAGACAATTTGTAACGCTCTGGATCTAGGCCCAACAGAAAAAAGAAAGGCCCATATGTCAAAAGCCCAAAAGGAAAGGTATTAGGATTTTCCTAGAGTCTTTCCTATATAAACAGAGTTAGAGAGTTAAGGATTTCCATCACAACTTCCAAAGCACTCAGAGATAGAACCTAGGAACCCTAACCGAGCAAGCCGCCGCCGCCGACCGACGCCGCCGAGGAGAGCCGCCGTCGTTCCACCGTTCCTAGCCGCCGTTTTCTTGAGTCCTTTGCTTTCCGTCGTTAGATCCCTTAAACCCTATATCCCTTTTTAGCTTTCATTCGATTAGGAAAAGGTGAGGATGTATTCATGCCTTCCCTTCATTATCATTAGTTAGCTTCTCCTGTTAGATCTGACTTCCAAGTCCTCTAAATCCACTACAAGTTCCACTCTAGGTCATAACTTATAGATCTGTGCTGTTTGCTAGGTTGTTATTTCTTTTCAGAACATAGATCTAGATATGAGTTAATACTGTTGATTGTTGCTTGATATTGAATATTGCCTGTGAGAATTGTGAACTGCATTGCATTGCATATAGTGTGTATGAAAGCACAAACTGCATTAGGACCCAGCAGTGAGAGGCACTGCTGGCATGATTGACGCCTGCGACAGAGGTTGTGCCTGTCATAGTGCCATGTGGCGCTCAGGTCGACGGACCAGTCGTGCAGCGACTTAGAGTCTTGCAGAGATGCGTCCCCTAGCAAGGGTGTAAGACATACGAAACTTCCAGAGGTTAATCCGTGGAATACTGTAACGAGAGGCGTTCAGTATGCTCGCTTTGTTCATTGCATATTTTGTTTGTTGATTGTTAGAGAAATCGTTAAACTGCGCTTGTTCGTTTGGCTCTAGCTTGCGACAAGTTGGGTAATGGTATATGTGGTGGACCACATGTATGCATTCTCCTGGGTAATCTAAATTACTCATCTCCTCCTTTCCCTTTCCCCCTTGCGCAGGTGAGGAGGAGCAGCAGGAGTGATTGGCGTGTGATGGTGGCGAGCTGGTTCTTTAGTTCGGTCATTGGGGTCCTTAAGACACTTAGCTTTCTATTTCAAATGGTTTTCAGTTGGTTTTGTGACTTGATTATGATTTATTTGAGTTTAAGTTGGTTACTTGCAAGACTATTTGGATTTGTATCTATGAAATGAGTATTGATTTGGAGTTAATGCTGTGGTAACTTGGTTGGAAAGTTGAGTGTTTAACACGTCATCTCATATGAGGATAGGCGGTGTTACAAGTTTGGTATCAGAGCCTAGGTTACCAGTCATACCGGTTCTGACCCGGGAGACATGTTTTCAAAGTAAAACCGTTTTCAAAAGTTTTTAAAGGTGGGCTGGGGTTTTCAAAAGTAAAACAGCATCATCACACCGTATCACTCTGCTCTCCAGGCTCAGTAAGTTAGTATTTTTTTAGTTATCTTCAGTTCATCTTCATCTGCTGTCCACATCTACATTGTGTCTACTGTCCTCATCTGTTGTCTGCATCGTCTAGAGTCTGCTGTATCTGTATCTGCATTAGTTGTGGCTAATCGAATCGGAGGACACGATTCTGATTACTTATTCTTCTGAATAGATGCCACCAAAGGGACAACGTTGTTTTAACTTTAGCTATCTCGGAAGGGTCTTTAGTTGTAAAGTTTTGCCTTCTTGCAGGCTGTGTCTCTGTGTTCTTAACTCTTTCAGTTTCTAATATTACCCAGTTGAAAAAAAAAAGGAGATGCTCTTACTCCCATTATCATTTCAGGCCAAAGATGTTTAATAAGTTTCATTCCTGCTTACAGTATTTTAAAACTCTGTGTTCTTAAAGCAAAGCAAACCAAAAGTGGCCCTTTTCCGTTGTTATTATTGTAGATGATATATATTGTGTAAAGCTGTGACATTAAATTGCTTATCTATGAGATTATTCAAAAATGATTATATAAACTAAAACAAGAAAAACAGAAAACCAACTTCTTCTTCACTGTGCTTGCATCTCACGCCAAAACCACCAAGTCCGAAAACAACCCGCCATGACGGAGCCAAAGCCAACATCATGAGTTCATCAGTGCCAGTCGAGAACTTAGCCCGAAGGGGCGGCTTCTCAGATTTATCGCAAGAACTTCAAGAGACCTGTACAATAGTACAAGTACTTATCGCATGACCTTCCGACTTGGTTCATGATTCGCCATGAATTTTGTGCACATTCAACTTAAAAAAAGGCTTTAAGCTACTAAACACAATGGATGATACCAGTATTGTTTGAGCATAAACAAGAACACTGCTCTTTGTTTAATTCTGTCTTAATCATTTGCTTTTCACGATTGATCATAAGTTTGATTAAGGGTGTCTTCTGAGTAACTTGCCTCCAAATCTCGTTCATAGTTTCATTGCAATGCGTATAATCGAAGTATCGTCTCACCTACACAAATCAAACTTTTATTTGGATTCACAAATGAACAATTAAAAAAAAGACAGAACAAGAAACTCTCTTTACCTCTTTCATAGCCTTTTGGTACTTCAAAATCTTCTGAGGCTTCACTTTTCTCAACCTCTTAACCAAAAACTCGGGCTTCAAAGCCGTATCACTCCTCAAAAACACATAGAACTTTCTGTAATCTATAACATCTTTGAAAGGTAGCTCGATGCCATCACTTACAATCACCGGGACACAAAACCTCGGGATGGAATCAAACAATCTGCAAGTAGAAGAAGTATCACCAGCTGGATGCAGACAAAACTTAGATGTATGCCTCCCTTGTTTAGCTGCTCGCCTATTCCCTCTTGACTGTCCTTCATGTTTGATCACAACATCATCTTCGTTCTCAAGCAGCTTCCATCTACTGTAATGGGCAAAAGTTTCTTTTCGTCAGCATCATTGTTCTTGCTCAAAGTTTTTTTCCTGTTTCGACCCCTGAATCCAAAACACACGGAGATAATTATTTGCCTGCATTTATTTTGTTTGAATAAGGTTTAGAAAAGAAAAAAACATTAAAACAGAGATGAACGAAGGGTGATTATCAATGCGTGAAGTGATGGGGATGATTAACAATCACCATTAACAAGCAATTAACGTCTTCAACACACTCACAAGTTCCATATTTTTCATTGGGAGATTGATACTTTCTCTCGTTGACGACTCTCATCCGTCTCGCGTTTTCCTGCAGAAAAGGAAACAAACTTTTACTATTTACCAATTATGTTCGGTAAATACTATGAAACTCGTAGAGAAGGGAGATTCTTGGTTCCTACTTCCATTATGAGCAACTGGTGCATCTCATTCCAGCTCTCAGCAAAATGAACTTATAGATCATCTGCTCTCCTCCAACAAGCAAAGGTCTCAAACATGTGTAACATTGACATAAAGGCTGCAAGGAGCATACACGTTCACATTACCAAATAGAAATGACAAAATGTCTTCTTCTTGAAATATAAGCCTTACCTTCTTCCTTGTTGTGCTTTGATCTTGAGTTTTAGTGTATCCCATCATAAAGCTACATCACAAAAAACAGTAAACAATTAAGACAAGAAACACCAACTCAAAATCTGAATTGCCTCAAGAGGAGGAAAACAAAATCATGTCTTACTTCAATGATTTAAAACTCAACAAAATCTATAAACTTTATGATAAATCATTAGCTAAAGCTTAAACCAAATACAGAAATTTCCATACTCGGAAGATTTTATACAAACTCATGATTTCACCAGATTGTCAACGAACTTTCTGTTTGATTCCCTGGAAAATTGAGACCAAAGTAAGAAACTCTTCTACTAAAAATCCAGGAATTGAGAACAAATCTATCAAGATAACCCTAAAAGTTATGACTTTGATTCCAGATCGCCTCCAAACAATTGAAATTTCTGAAACATATCTAATCATAGAGACGAAAGAGACAAACCTCAAAAGATTCGTTACCAGTAAGAGGAGCTGCGAACGAATGGGAATGAAACAGAACAACAGATTCACCAAATCCACTTTATCTGACATTTTCTCCTGGTTTTTTCAATTCAAGGATAGGAATCCAGGCTACATGCAATCCAATCTTGAGATAATTTGTAACGCTCTGGATCTAGGCCCAACATGAAAAGGAAAGGCCCATATGTCAAAAGCCCAAAAGGAAAGGTATTAGGGTTTTCCCAGAGTCTTTCCTATATAAACAAAGTTAGAGAGTTAAAGATTTCCATCACAACTCCCAAAGCACTCAGAGATAGAACCTATGAACCCTAACCGAGCAAGCCGCCACCGCCGATCATCATCGCCGCCGACCGCCGCCGCCGAGGAGAGCCGCCGTCGTTCCGCCATTCCTAGCCGCTGTTTTCTTGAGTCCTTTGCTTTCCGTCGTTAGATCCCTTAAACCCTAGATCCCATTTTAGCTTTCATTCGATTAGGAAAAGGTGAGGATGTATTCATGCCTTCCCTTCATTATCATTAGCTAGCTTCTCCTGTTAGATCTGACTTCCAAGTCCTCTAAATCCCCTACAAGTTCCGCTCTAGGTCGTAACTTGTAGATCTGTGCTGTTTGCTAGGTTGTTATTTACTTTCAGAACATAGATCTAGATATGGGTGAATACTGTTGATTGTTGCTTGATATTGAATATTGCCTGTGAAATTGTGAACTGCATTGCATTGCATATAGTGTGTATGAAAGCACAAACTGCATTAGGACCCAACAGTGAGAGGCACTGCTGGCATGATTGACGCCTACGACAGAGGTTGTGCCTGTCATAGTGCCATGTGGCGCTCAGGTCGACGGACCAGTCGTGCAGCGACTTAGAGTCTTGCAGAGATGCGTCCCCTAGCAAGGGTGTAAGACATACGAAACTTGCAGAGGTTAATCCATGGAATACTGTAACGAGAGGCGTTCAGTATGCTCGCTTTGTTTATTGCATATTTTGTTTGTTGATTGTTAGAGAAATCGTTAAACTGCGCTTGTTCGTTTGGCTCTAGCTAGCGACAAGCTGGGTAATGGTATATATGGTGGACCACATGTATGTATTCTCCTGGGTAATCTAAATTACTCATCCCCTCCATTCCCTTTCCCCCTTGCGCATGTGAGCAGGAGCAGCAGGAGTGATTGGCGTGTGATGGTGGCGAGCTGGTTCTCTAGTTCGGTCATTGGAGTCCTTAAGACACTTAGCTTTCTCTTTCAAATGGTTTTCAGTTGGTTTTGTGACTTGATTATGATTAATTTGAGTTTAAGTTGGTTATTTTCAAGACTATTTAGATTTATATCTATGAAATGAGTATTGATTTGGAGTTAATGCTGTGGTAACTTGGTTGGAAAGTTGAGTGTTTAACACGTCATCTCATATGAGGATAGGCGGTGTTACAAGTTTGGTATCAGAGCCTAGGTTACCAGTCATACCGGTTCTGACCCGGGAGACATGTTTTCAAAGTAAAACCGTTTTCGAAAGTTTTTAAAGGTGGGTTGGGGTTTTCAAAAGTAAAACAGCATCATCACACCATATCACTCTGCTCTCCAGGCTCAGTAAGTTAGTATTTTTTTAGTTATCTTCAGTTCATCTTCATCTGCTGTCCACATCTACATTGTGTCTACTGTCCTCATCTGTTGTCTGCATCGTCTAGAGTCTGCTGTATCTGTATCTGCATTAGTTATGGCTAATCGAATCGGAGGACACGATTCTGATTACTTATTCTTCTGAATAGATGCCACCAAAGGGACAACGTTGTTTTAACTTTAGCTATCTCGGAAGGGTCTTTAGTTGTAAAGTTTTTCCTTCTTGCAGGCTGTGTCTCTGTGTTCTTAACTCTTTCGGTTTCTAATATTACCCAGTTGAAAAAAAAAAGGAGATGCTCTTACTCCCATTATCATTTCAGGCCAAAGATGTTTAATAAGTTTCATTCCTGCTTACAATATTTTAAAACTCTGTGGTCTTAAAGCAAAGCAAACCAAAAGTGGCCCTTTTCCGTTGTTATTATTGTAGATGATATATATTGTGTAAAGCTGTGACATTAAATTGCTTATCTATGAGATTATTCAAAAATGATTATATAAACTAAAACAAGAAAAACAGAAAACGAACTTCTTCTTCACTGTGCTTGCATCTCACGCCAAAACCACCAAGTCCGAAAACAACCCGCCATGACAGAGCCAAAGCCAACATCATGAGTTCATCAGTGCCAGTCGAGAACTTAGCCCGAGGGGGCGGCTTCTCAGATTTATCGCAAGAACTTCAAGAGACCTGTACAACAGTACAAGTACTTATCGCATGACCTTCCGACTTGGTTCATAATTCACCATGAATTTTGTGCACATTCAAATTAAAAAAAGGCTTTAAGATACTAAACACAATGGATGATACCAGTATGGTTTGAGCATAAACAAGAACACTGCTCTTCGTTTGATTCTGTCTTAATCATTCGCTTTTCACGAGTGATCATAAGTTTGATTAAGGGTGTCTTCTGAGTAACTTGCCTCCAAATCTCGTTCATAGTTTCATTGCGATGCGTATAATCGAAGTATCGTCTCACCTACACAAATCAAACTTTTATTTGGATTCACAAGTGAACAATTAAAAAAAAGACAGAACAAGAAACTCTCTTTACCTCTTTCATAGCCTTTTGGTACTTCAAAATCTTCTGAGGCTTCACTTTTCTCAACCTCTTAACCAAAAACTCGGGCTTCAAAGCCGCATCACTCCTCAAAAACACATAGAACTTTCTGTAATCTATAACATCTTTGAAAGGTAGCTCGATACCATCGCTTACAATCACCGGGACACAAAAACTCGAGATGGAATCAAACAATCTGCAAGCAGAAGGAGTATCACCAGCTGGATGCAGACAAAACTTAGATGTATGCCTCCCTTGTTTAGCTGCTCGCCTATTCCCTCTTGACTGTCCTTCATGTTTGATCACAACATCATCTTCGTTCTCAAGCAGCTTCCATCTACTGTAATGGGCAAAAGTTTCTTTTCGTCAGCATCATTGTTCTTGCTCAAAGTTTTTTTCATGTTTCGACCCCTGAATCCAAAACACATGGAGATAATTATTTGCCTGCATTTATTTTGTTTGAATAAGGTTTAGAAAAGAAAAAAACATTAAAACAGAGATGAACGAAGGGTGATTATCAATGCGTGAAGTGATGGGGATGAATAACAATCACCATTAACAAGCAATTAACATCTTCAACACACTCACAAGTTTCATATTTTTCGTTGGGAGATTGATACTTTCTCTCGTTGACGACTCATCCGTCTCGCGTTTTCCTGCAGAAAAAGAGTTGATAAAGCGTTGATGTTGCACAGTGAAAGAAAAGGAAACAAACATTTGCTATTTACCAATTATGTTCGGTAAATACTATGAAACTCGTAGAGAAGAGAGATTCTTGGTTCCTACTTCCATTATGAGCAACTGGTGCATCTAATTCCAGCTCTCAGCAAAATGAACTTATAGATCATCTGCTCTCCTCCACCAAGCAAAGGTCTCAAACATGTGTAACATTGACATAAAAGCTGCAAAGAGCATACACGTTCACATTACCAAATCAAAATGACAAAATGTCTTCTTCTTGAAATATAAACCTTACCTTCTTCCTTGTTGTGCTTTGATCTTGAGGTTTAGTGTATCCCATCATAAAGCTACATCACAAAAAACAGTAAACAATTAAGACAAGAAACACCAACTCAAAATCTGAATTGCCTCCAGAGGAGGAAAACAAAATCATGTCTTACTTCAATGATTTAAAACTCAACAAAATCTATAAACTTTATGATAAATCATTAGCTAAAGCTTAAATCAAATACAGAAATTTCCATACTCGGAAGATTTCATACAAACTCATGATTTCACCAGATTGTCAACGAACTTTCTGTTTGATTCCCGGGAAAATTGAGACCAAAGTAAGAAACTCTTCTACTAAAAATCCAGGAATTGAGAACAGATCTATCAAGATAACCCTAAAAGTTATGACTTTGATTCCGGATCGCCTCCAAACAATTGAAATTTCTGAAACATATCTAATCATAGAGACGAAAGAGACAAATCTCAAAAGATTCATTACCAGTAAGAGGAGCTGCGAACGAATGGGAATGAAACAGAACAGCAGATTCACCAAATCCACTTTGTCTGACATTTTCTCCTGGTTTTTTTTCAAATTCAAGGATAGGAATCCAGGCTACATGCAATCCAATCTTGAGACAATTTTTAACGCTCTAGATCTAGGCCCAACAGGAAGAGGAAAGGCCCATATGTCAAAAGCCCAAAAGAAAAGGTATTAGTATTTTCCCAGAGTCTTTCCTATATAAACAGAATTAGAGAGTTAAAGATTTCCATCACAACTCCCAAAGCACTCAGAGATAAAACCTTGGAACCCTAACCGAGCAAGCCGCCGCCGCCGATCATCATCGCCGCCGACCGCCGCCGCCGAGGAGAGCCGCCGTCGTTCCGCCATTTCTATCTACCGTTTTCTTGAGTCCTTTGCTTTCCGTCGTTAGATCCCTTAAACCCTAGATCCCTTTTTAGCTTTCATTCGATTAGGAAAAGGTGAGGATGTATTCATGCCTTCCCTTCATTATCATTAGCTAGCTTCTCCTGTTAGATCTGACTTCCAAGTCCTCTAAATCCCCTACAAGTTCCGCTCTAGGTCGTAACTTGTAGATCTGTGCTGTTTGCTAGGTTGTTATTTACTTTCAGAACATAGATCTAGATATGGGTTAATACTGTTGATTGTTGCTTGATATTGAATATTGCCTGTGAGAATTGTGAACTGCATTGCATTGCATATAGTGTGTATGAAAGCACAAACTGCATTAGGACCCAGCAGTGAGAGGCACTGCTGGCATGATTGACGCCTGCGACAGAGGTTGTGCCTGTCATAGTGCCATGTGGCGCTCAGGTCGACGGACCAGTCGTGCAGCGACTTAGAGTCTTGCAGAGATGCGTCCCTTAGCAAGGGTGTAAGACATACGAAACTTGCAGAGGTTAATCCGTGGAATACTGTAACGAGAGGCGTTCAGTATGCTCGCGTTGTTCATTGCATATTTTGTTTGTTGATTGTTAGAGAAATCGTTAAACTGCGCTTGTTTGTTTGGCTCTAGCTAGCGACAAGTTGGGTAATGGTATATGTGGTGGACCACATGTATGCATTCTCCTGGGTAATCTAAATTACTCATCCCCTCCTTTCCCTTTCCCCCTTGCGCAGGTGAGCTGGAGCAGTGATATATCATGGTTTTTATGGTTTTTAACCATGATATAAGTCCTTTTTATTGAGTCTTTTTGGTCTTTTTAGAGTTCTAGTAGAGTCTTTGCAGGTTATAGCATGTCTGGAGCATAATTGGAGATTTTGGAACCTTTTGGAGCATTCTGGGTTGAAGCCACGAAGTACCAAGCTCGAAGCAGAAAGTATCACCTATGGTGACGCTCGTCACCACCTTTGGTGACGCTCGTCACCCATCAAGGAAGGAGCGTGGCTGTTTTATTAAAAGTATGAAGAAGATTTACAGAATTGGCCCAGAAGTTCTTTTATTTACATGAAGACCCCAGATCGTGTTTAGCCTCTATTTATTAGGTTTTTCAGCCATTGTTGGCTATTATCTTAGTTTTTGAGAATTCAGAGAGCTTAGAGAGAGATTTATTCAGAGCTTTTTGGGGAGACAAATCTTGTACTCTTTTGAGAAGATTTCGAACCCCCTTTATTTCTTACTCTTTCTCTTAATGCAATTTTATTCAGTTATGTTTTGTGATCTCATAATCATGTATGAGTAATCTGCAAGTTAAGTTAGGGTTTTTCAAAGGTTGATGAAAAGATTGTAGAATCGCTATCTGTTAGGAATATCTTATGGTTTTTCATCTCTACTTGCTTTAAAATCAAATTTCTGAGACACATCATCTAGGAATCCGAAAATCTTAGGTTGTTAAATATATGTGAGAGCATTATTCATAACCTGAACTAGTATTTGATGAGCAAAGCAACTTAGTGCAAAGAGATTTGGCTTAGGAGTTTTGTAAACAATTGAACCTGATCATTCCGGCATGCTTAGGTTGTTAGGATTTGCAAAGAGATTTGAAACTCTGTGATTTAGGCATAGATAACTTTTGCAATGAGAATTGATTAGTTATACATCAGTGATTCATGTTTAAAACGGGTCTTAATCATTCCTGATTTCCTGCGTCATACATTCTTGGATTCAACCTGCGAACTATCCTGACTTAGCGCTTTTAGTCTTCTGGAACTTAGATTATCTTACAAAATTGTTTGCTTACTTTCATTCATTCATTCGCATTACATACATCATATCTTGCTTAGCTTAATCCAAATCTACATTCGATAGTGTAGTGTAGAAGAGTTTCTTACTTTGGTCTCAATTTTCCCGGGAATCAAACAGAAAATTCGTTGACAATCTGGTGAAATCATGAGTTTGTATGAGATCTTCCGAGTTTGGAAATTTCTGTATTTGATTTAATCTTTAGCTAATAATTTATCATAAAGTTTATAGATTTTGTTGAGTTTTAAATCATTGAAGTAAGACATGATTTTGTTTTCCTCCTCTTGAGGCAATTCAGATTTTGAGTTGGTGTTTCTTGTCTTAATTGTTTAATGTTTTTTGTGATGTAGCTTTATGATGGGATACACTAAAACTCAAGATCAAAGCACAACAAGGAAGAAGGTAAGGTTTATATTTCAATAAGAAAACATTTTGTCATTTCTATTTGGTAATGTGAACGTGTATGCTCCTTGCAGCCTTTATGTCAATGTTACACATGTTTGAGACCTTTGCTTGGTGGAGGAGAGCAGATGATCTATAAGTTCATTTTGCTGAGAGCTGGAATGAGATGCACCAGTTGCTCATAATGGAAGTAGGAACCAAAAATCTTCCTTTTCTACGAGTTTCATAGTATTTACCGAACATAATTGGTAAATAGCAAAGGTTTGTTTCCTTTTCTTTCACTGTGCAGCATTAACGCTTTATCAACTCTTTTTCTGCAGGAAAACGCGAGACGGATGAGTCATCAACGAGAGAAAGTATCAATCTCCCAACGAAAAATACGAAACTTGTGAGTGTGTTGAAGACGTTAATTGCTTGTTAATGGTGATTGTTATTCATCCCCATCATTTCACGCATTGATAATCACCCTTCGTTCATCTCTGTTTTAATGTTTTTTTCTTTTCTAAACCTTATTCAAACAAAATAAATGCAGGTAAATAATTATCTCTGTGTGTTTTGGATTCAGGGGTCGAAACAAGAAAAAAACTTTGAGCAAGAACAATGATGCTGACGAAAAGAAACTTTTGCCCATTACAGTAGATGGAAGCTGCTTGAGAACGAAGATGATGTTGTGATCAAACATGAAGGACAGTCAAGAGGGAATAGGCGAGCAGCTAAACAAGGGAGGCATACATCTAAGTTTTGTCTGCATCCAGCTGGTGATACTCCTTCTGCTTGCAGATTGTTTGATTCCATCCCGAGGTTTTATGTCCCGGTGATTGTAAGCGATGGCATCGAGCTACTTTTCAAAGATGTTATAGATTACAGAAAGTTCTATGTGTTTTTGAGGAGTGATGCGGCTTTGAAGCCCGAGTTTTTGGTTAAGAGGTTGAGAAAAGTGAAGCCTCAGAAGATTTTGAAGTACCAAAAGGCTATGAAAGAGGTAAAGAGAGTTTCTTGTTCTGTCTTTTTTTTAATTGTTCACTTGTGAATCCAAATAAAAGTTTGATTTGTGTAGGTGAGACGATACTTCGATTATACGCATCGCAATGAAACTATGAACGAGATTTGGAGGCAAGTTACTCAGAAGACACCCTTAATCAAACTTATGATCAATCGTGAAAAGCGAATGATTAAGACAGAATCAAACGAAGAGCAGTGTTCTTGTTTATGCTCAAACAATACTGGTATCATCCATTGTGTTTAGTAGCTTAAAGCCTTTTTTTAAGTTGAATGTGCACAAAATTCATGGCGAATCATGAACCAAGTCGGAAGGTCATGCGATAAGTACTTGTACTGTTGTACAGGTCTCTTGAAGTTCTTGCGATAAATCTGAGAAGCCGCCCCCTCGGGCTAAGTTCTCGACTGGCACTGATGAACTCATGATGTTGGCTTTGGCTCCGTCATGGCGGGTTGTTTTTGGACTTGGTGGTTTTGGCGTGAGATGCAAGCACAGTGAAGAAGAAGTTGGTTTTCTGTTTTTCTTGTTTTAATTTATATAATCATTTTTGAATAATCTCATAGATAAGCAATTTAATGTCACAGCTTTACACAATATATATCATCTACAATAATAACAACGGAAAAGGGCCACTTTTGGTTTGCTTTGCTTTAAGAACACAGAGTTTTAAAATACTGTAAGCAGGAATGAAACTTATTAAACATCTTTGGCCTGAAATGATAATGGGAGTAAGAGCATCTCCTTTTTTTTTTTCAACTGGGTAATATTAGAAACCGAAAGAGTTAAGAACACAGAGACACAGCCTGCAAGAAGGCAAAACTTTACAACTAAAGACCCTTCCGAGATAGCTAAAGTTAAAACAACGTTGTCCCTTTGGTGGCATCTATTCACAAGAATAAGTAATCAGAATCGTGTCCTCCGATTCGATTAGTCACAACTAATGCAGATACAGATACAGCAGACTCTAGACGATGCAGACAACAGATGAGGACAGTAGACACAATGTAGATGTGGATAGCAGATGAAGATGAACTGAAGATAACTAAAAAAATACTAACTTACTGAGCCTGGAGAGTAGAGTGATACGGTGTGATGATGCTGTTTTACTTTTGAAAACCCCAACCCACCTTTAAAAACTTTTGAAAACGGTTTTACTTTGAAAACATGTCTCCCGGGTCAGAACCGGTATGACTGGTAACCTAGGCTCTGATACCAAACTTGTAACACCGTCTATCCTCATATGAGATGACGTGTTAAACACTCAACTTTCCAACCAAGTTACCACAGCATTAACTCCAAATCAATACTCATTTCATAGATATAAATCCAAATAGTCTTGCAAATAACCAACTTAAACTCAAATAAATCATAATCAAGTCACAAAACCAACTGAAAACCATTTGAAATAGAAAGCTAAGTGTCTTAAGGACCCCAATGACCGAACTAGAGAACCAGCTCGCCACCATCACACGCCAATCACTCCTGCTGCTCCTGCTCACCTGCGCAAGGGGGAAAGGGAAAGGAGGGGATGAGTAATTTAGATTACCCAGGAGAATGCATACATGTGGTCCACCACATATACCATTACCCAACTTGTCACTAGCTAGAGCCAAACGAACAAGCGCAGTTTAACGATTTCTCTAACAATCAACAAACAAAATATGCAATGAACAAAGCGAGCATACTGAACGCCTCTCGTTACAGTATTCCACGGATTAACCTCCGCAAGTTTCGTATGTCTTACACCCTTGCTAGGGGATGCATCTCTGCAAGACTCTAAGTTGCTGCACGACTGGTCCGTTGACCTGAGCGCCACATGGCACTATGACAGGCACACCCTCTGTCGCAGGCGTCAATCATGCCAGCAGTGCCTCTCACTGCTGGGTCCTAATGCAGTTTGTGCTTTCATACACACTATATGCAATACAATGCAGTTCACAATTCTCACAGGCAATATTCAATATCAAACAACAATCAACAGTATTAACCCATATCTAGATCTATGTTCTGAAAGTAAATAACAACCTAGCAAACAGCACAGATCTATAAATTACGACCTTGAGTGGAACTTGTAGTGGATTTAGAGGACTTGGAAGTCAGATCTAACAGGAGAAGCTAACTAATGATAATGAAGGGAAGGCATGAATACATCCTCACCTTTTCCTAATCGAATGAAAGCTAAAAAGGGATCTAGGGTTTAAGGGATCTAACGACGGAAAGCAAAGGACTCAAAAAAACGGTGGCTAGGAACGGTGGAACGACGGCGGCTCACCTCGGCGGCGTCGGTGGGCGGCGATGATGATCGGCGGCGGTGGCTTGCTCGGTTAGGGTTCCTAGGTTCTATCTCTGAGTGCTTTGGAAGTTGTGATGGAAATCCTTAACTCTCTAACTCTGTTTATATAGGAAAGACTCTGGGAAAATCCTAATACCTTTCCTTTTGGGCTTTTGACATATGGGCCTTTCTTTTTCCTGTTGGGCCTAGATCCAGAGCGTTACAAATTGTCTCAAGATTGGATTGCATGTAGCCTGGATTCCTATCCTTGAATTTGAAAAAAAACCAGGAGAAAATGTCAAACAAAGTGGATTTGGTGAATATGCTGTTCTGTTTCATTCCCATTCGTTCGCAGCTCCTCTTACTGGTAACGAATCTTTTGAGGTTTGTCTCTTTCGTCTCTATGATTAGATATGTTTCAGAAATTTCAATTGTTTGGAGGCGATCCGGAATCAAAGTCATAACTTTTAGGGTTATCTTGATAGATCTGTTCTCAATTCCTGGATTTTTAGTAGAAGAGTTTCTTACTTTGGTCTCAATTTTCCCGGGAATCAAACAGAAAGTTCGTTGACAATCTGGTGAAATCATGAGTTTGTATGAAATCCTCCGAGTTTGGAAATTTCTGTATTTGATTTAATCTTTAGCTAATAATTTATGATAAAGTTTATAGATTTTGTTGAGTTTTAAATCATTGAAGTAAAACATGATTTTGTTTTCCTCCTCTTGAGGCAATTCAGATTTTGAGTTGGTGTTTCTTGTCTTAATTGTTTACTGTTTTTTGTGATGTAGCTTTATGATGGGATACACTAAAACTCAAGATCAAAGCACAACAAGGAAGAAGGTAAGGTTTATATTTCCATAAGAAGACATTTTGTCATTTCTATTTGGTAATGTGAACGTGTATGCTCCTTGCAGCCTTTATGTCAATGTTACACATGTTTGAGACCTTTGCTTGGTGGAGGAGAGCAGATGATCTATAAGTTCATTTTGCTGAGAGCTGGAATGAGATGCACCAGTTGCTCATAATGGAAGTAGGAACCAAGAATCTTCCTTCTCTACGAGTTTTATAGTATTTACCGAACATAATTGGTAAATAGCAAAGGTTTGTTTACTTTTCTTTCACTGTGCAGCATCAACGCTTTATCAACTCTTTTTCTGCGGGAAAACGCGAGACGGATGAGTCATCAACGAGAGAAAGTATCAATCTCGCAATGAAAAATATGAAACTTGTGAGTGTGTTGAAGACATTAATTGCTTGTTAATGGTGATTGTTATTCATCCCTATCACTTCACGCATTGATAATCACCCTTCGTTCATCTCTGTTTTAATGTTTTTTTCTTTTCTAAACCTTATTCAAACAAAATAAATGCAGGTAAATAATTATCTCCGTGTGTTTTGGATTCAGGGGTCGAAACAGGAAAAAAACTTTGAGCAAGAACAATGATGCTGACGAAAAGAAACTTTTGCCCATTACAGTAGATGGAAGCTGCTTGAGAACGAAGATGATGTTGTGATCAAACATGAAGGACAGTCAAGAGGGAATAGGCGAGCAGCTAGACAAGGGAGGCATACATCTAAGTTTTGTCTGCATCCAGCTGGTGATACTCCTTCTGCTTGCAGATTGTTTGATTTCATCCCGAGTTTTTGTGTCCCGGTGATTGTAAGCGATGGCATCGAGCTACCTTTCAAAGATGTTATAGATTACAGAAAGTTCTATGTGTTTTTGAGGAGTGATGCGGCTTTGAAGCCCGAGTTTTTGGTTAAGAGGTTGAGAAAAGTGAAGCCTCAGAAGATTTTGAAGTACCAAAAGGCTATGAAAGAGGTAAAGAGAGTTTCTTGTTCTGTCTTTTTTTTAATTGTTCACTTGTGAATCCAAATAAAAGTTTGATTTGTGTAGGTGAGACGATACTTCGATTATACGCATCGCAATGAAACTATGAACGAGATTTGGAGGCAAGTTACTCAGAAGACACCCTTAATCAAACTTATGATCAATCGTGAAAAGCGAATGATTAAGACAGAATCAAACGAAGAGCAGTGTTCTTGTTTATGCTCAAACCATACTGGTATCATCCATTGTGTTTAGTAGCTTAAAGCCTTCTTTTAAGTTGAATGTGCACAAAATTCATGGCGAATCATGAACCAAGTCGGAAGGTCATGCGATAAGTACTTGTACTGTTGTACAGGTCTCTTGAAGTTCTTGCGATAAATCTGAGAAGCCGCCCCCTCGGGCTAAGTTCTCGACAGGCACTGATGAACACATGATGTTGGCTTTGGCTCCGTCATGGTGGGTTGTTTTCGGACTTGATGGTTTTGGCGTGAGATGCAAGCACAGTGAAGAAGAAGTTGGTTTTCTGTTTTCTTGTTTTAGTTTATATAATCATTTTTGAATAATCTCATAGATAAGCAATTTAATGTCACAGCTTTACACAATATATATCATCTACAATAATAACAACAGAAAAGGGCCACTTTTGGTTTGCTTTGCTTTAAGACCACAGAGTTTTAAAATACTGTAAGCAGGAATGAAACTTATTAAACATCTTTGGCCTGAAATGATTATGGGTGTAAGAGCATCTCCTTTTTTTTTTCATCTGGGTAATATTAGAAACCGAAAGAGTTAAGAACACAGAGACACGGCCTGCAAGAAGGCAAAACTTTACAACTAAAGACCCTTCCGAGATAGCTAAACTTAGATCATCTTCCAAAAATCGTTTGCTTACTTTTGTTTATTCATTCGCATTACATACATTATATCTTCTTTAACTTAATCCTAACCTACATTCGATAGTGTAGTCTGCATTACTCCCTTGGGATTCGATACCCCTTGTACTACAACTGCTTTTGCTGTGCACTTGCAGTAGTTTTATTTGGGTAAAACCTGACCCTATCAAGTTTTTGGCGCCGTTTCCGGGGAGTAATAGCTGCCTATCGATTTCTAGTATTAGGATTTTGTCTAAGTTTTAATTTGTTTACTAACTTTTTGCTACTTTTCTTTGTTCCTGTTTCAGGTGTATGCCTAATCGCAGTACCGGAAGCAACAAGGAGAAGGAGCTTGTGACTTTGAGCATCGACGAACTAGCTAGGTTGGAGAGAACTAACAGAAAAGCTAAGAAGCAATCTACAATGGTCGCTCCACTTATCTTGGTTGAAGATGCAGAAGGTCACTTGGTTGACAGGGAAGGAAACAGGAGGAACGAAGAGGGGCAGAGGATTGATCAAGAGGGGAATGTCATTGTTGAACAGCAGGTTCAACAAGTGGATGAGAACACTGGAGTCCCTGTTGCTGCAAATAACGCTGCTGGGCGTTTTGTTCAGAGGACTCTAGGTGACTACAACAGACCTGATCAGTTTTATGCCAACAGAGCTGCAATCCGCCCTCCTGCTTTCCAGAGGAACGATTTTGAGGTTAAACTTGTCTACTATCAGCTGGTTGGCTAGCATCCATTCCATGGCTTACCTCATGAGCATCCTATGGATCACATTGAGAGGTTTGAGGACTTGGCTTCAAGTGTCAAAGCTAATGGTGTTAGCAATGACTTTCTCTTCTGCAAGTTTTTTCCCTACTCTCTTGAAGGAGAAACTGCATATTGGCTGAAGCAACTGGAACCTGCTTCATTGACCACTTGGGATGACACTAAGAATGCTTTTCTGAACTACCTCTATGATGATGCCAGATCAGAAGACATGAGGACGAAAATTACATCATTTACACAAGGTCCTACTAAAGCTTTTAAGGCTTCTTGGATCAGATTCAAGTCTTATCAAAGGGACTGTCCTCATCATGGTTTCAATCAGGTGCAGCTGCTTGGTATCTTCTTCAGAGGCATTGACTGGAAATATCAGATGGCGCTGGATGCTTCAAGTAGTGGAAACTTCAACACCAACAGACCAGAAGAAGCTGTAAGATTGATTGAAAACTTGGCCTGCAGTAACGGCACTAAAAATGCAGATTTTCAGAGAAAGCAGCAGGCTGGTTTGAATGATGGAAACCAAATAGCTGAAGTTTAAGGCTAAGTTGGGCAGCATGCACAGCCTTTTGGTGGGAAAGAAGTCAGTCCAATTCGCTGCAGAAGTGGAGAGTTTCGAAAATCCTGAAGACATTGAGCAGAAAGATGTTAACTTCATCAATGGAGGTTTTCAGAACCAAAGGTTTGGGAATCAACAGTGGAACAGAGGATTTAATGGCAGCAATCAGAAGAACACATTCCCAAGAAACCAGAATGCTTTTGGTTATACTCCAATGCCACAGTTCCAGAAGAATGAAGTTGAGAAACCATACCAAAATAGTAGGAATTTTGGTTCTTCTTCCTACCAAACTACACCTCCACAAGACAATAAAATGGAAGTTATGCTGGAGCAGGTACTTGAAGGACAGCAGAAGATGACAGTGAACTTCAATGGTAAGCTAGATTCGCTGTATCAAGACCTGAATGGAAAAATTGAGAGTCTGAACTCTCACATGAAGAAGCTTGATGTGCAGGTTGCTCAAACTGCAGGAGCTGCTCAAAGGCAAGAGGGATTCCTTCCTGGAAGGACTGATATCAATCCCAAGCATCAGGTTAATGCCATCACAGTCAGGAATGAAAAGGAGCTTAAAACAGTGCAGAAAAAGAGGTTGCGTGCAGAACAGATCGTGCAACTAATGGAGTCTGAAGATGAAAATTTTGCAGTCTCAGAGGTGAGTGACGAGCGTCACCAAGGAGGAGTGACGAACGTCACCAACTTACAAGGGAATCGCGAATCATCACAGGTGAGTGACGAGCGTCACCCTCCTGGTGATGGTCGTCACCCACCCCGGAACCAAGATTTTTCGACTATAACTGCAAATAACAGCAAGGAACAAGCGTATAAACCCAAGATACCATTCCCTAAGCATATTAGGAAGTCTAAACAGGAGATAGAAGAAGCCAGATGCAAAGCTATGATAGACAAGCTGATGCTTGACATCCCACTTGTTGATGCAGTCAAGCTTTCAACAGCTCTAAGAAGGTATGTAAAGAGAATGGTTGTGAATGGTGTAAGTCCTGAGGAAGGAGCATTGCTTACCAGAGACATCAGTGCAATCCTCTTAGGCACAGTTCCAAAGAAGAAGAAGAAGGTGACTGTTTCTGAACAAGGCAATACCATCACTCAAAGCAGAGTTCCAGAGAAGCTATCTGATCCAGAGACCTTTGTGCTTGATTGCTCAGTCTCTACAGGACGTTTTCCCCACTCTCTATGTGATCTAGGGTCAGGTATTAACTTAATGCATTTCTCTGTTTCTGCTAGACTTAGAATGACTGAGTTCAAGCCAGCTAGGATCTCCCTCATCCTAGCAGATCGATCTATAAGAACCCCAGAAGGCATCTTAGAGGATGTTCCTGTTAACATTGAAGGCTGCATAATTCCTACAGATTTTGTGGTTCTGAAATATGATGCAGAACCTGCAGATCCTCTTATTTTGGGAAGACCATTCTTGGCTACTGCAGGAGCCATCATTGATGTTAGAAGGAAGAACATTGAGCTTGATCTTGGTGATGCTGTCATGAACTTTGACATGGATAAGTTAAGAAAGAGTTCTACCATTGATGGTCAGACCTTTTCTGTAAGAACTTCCAGAGATGAAGAGACTGTCATGGAGCATTCAGAAGACACTACTGCTGGGTATGTCACTGAATCTGATACAAGTGGGAAAGTGAACAAGATGGCTGTTAAAGAGCCAATATCTAAAACTTCTGTAGAAGCTGTTGGGTTTGAGGATTGGAGTGAAGATGATATCTTCGACATTAGGCTTGAAAAAGAGGTTCCAATGAATGCCAAGTTGCTGGAGGAAGACGTGTTTGTGATGGAGGCAAGACTTGCAGAGCTGAACTGCAGGAAAACTGCAGCAACTCGAACTGCAGAGTCAGTGACGAGCGTCACTGACCCGGTGACGCTCGTCACCAACCTGGACACAAAGGAGAGACGTGATATTTAATCTACAAGTCCATCTTATGTTGCCAAACCGAAAATTCACCATTCCAGAACCCAGAAACCTGCAACTAAGCAAAGGTATACACTTCCTGAAACCAAATCTAAACCTCCTAATCTCATCAATAAGAATTTAAAAGGTGCAAAATATGCTTCACACATATGCAAGCAACGAGATTCTCGTGGAAAGCTTGGTGTTTCTTTTGATGATTTTGCAGGAAAAAGAAGTCTTCCACCCACAGTCACAACCCGCCCTACTGATGTACCTCACTTCCTTGGAAGTGTTCATGCATCTACTGCTTATAAACCACCATGGATGAGGAGACAATCTCCTCCAAGGCATTCAATGTCACCTTCTGCTCCACCAGCTGTTTGAGCAGCATTCAAAGTCGAGCTAATGACTTTAAACAAGCGCCCAGTGGGAGGCAACCCACTGGTAAGTTTTCTTGTACTTACTTTCGTTTTCTATTACATAGATAAAAAAAAAACCCAAAAACATGAGAAAAAAAAACAAAAAAAAAGAATTTGTTTGTTCAGTTTGCTTGCATGATGTCTTGTAAACTTGTTGGACCATGGATTATGTTTTGTTTGGATATTTTGATGTGTGTTTTGAGTGCTCTTACAGTTTCACTTCGGAGTACACATGATGGCATAGCATTTACACATCCAACATGACAATTTCTGGAGTATCAGACGTGGTGACGCTCGTCACCCGACCCCACGTGAGGTAACACTTTTTGACCTTGGTTCTTCGACTTCTCATTCATCTTTTTGACCAACTCTCGGCTTAATAACACTAGGGACAGTGTTGTTTAAGTCTGGGAGAGGTGATTACTGACGTTGTGTGCTTTGTGTCATGTTTATAGAGTCTTAATATTGAGTCAAAAACCTGTTTTATATAGTCAAAATTTTAAAATTGTCAGTTTTTCTTAGAACTAACCATAGGACGTTTTTGCTGATAAGAACCATTGCCACAGTAGTTGATTACAAGTTTTACTAAGTTGAAAGTCATAAGTAGATCAGTTTAGCAATGAAGGTTTAGGTTCTTAGAGAATCTGGAAAATTTGCTGTTAGCTCCACCTTAATGAACTTTAAACTTCTTATCTTGGTGATTGATTCTTATTGATCTTGATTCTCTCTTTCAGCACTGACAATAAGGTTAAGATACAGTCTCTCTTTGGTCTTCCTTGATGTAGTTTTTAAAAGTTTAAGTCCAAAGAATGGGGCATTCATGACCCTGTTTCCTCACAAGGAACAACAGTAGTGAACACACTCAAGAACCTGTCTCCTCACAAGGAACACAAGTATTGAGTAGCACCATATCTTAGACTGTAAAAGTTGAGAAAAAGAAGTGAAAAGTCGAAAAATATCCTAAGGAAATGATCAAGGGAAGAGAAAATAGGAGAGTTGTGTTGAGATTGGTTTGTTCAGTTGTTAGGAAGGGAAAAGAATCTGTAAAGTGATTGAGATGATAGAACCTTGATGAGATTTCACACTTAGATAAAAATAAGGAGTTAGCAGTAGAAATTTCGAATTTCTTGAAGGGATTTGGACTGGACTTGAGAGATTTGTTAAGCTTGTGATGATTAGACTGAAATTTGATCTTGTGTTGACTCTGTGGTATGTGGATTCAAAAGTTCAAACCAGTGTGGTGTTCCTGATGTCTGACTGACTATTTCTTGTTTTCAAACCTCGACCTTGTTCTCTGTCTGATGTTTGCTTGAGGGCAAGCAAAAGCTAAGTCTGGGAGAGTTGATATATCATGGTTTTTATGGTTTTTAACCATGATATAAGTCCTTTTTGTTGAGTCTTTTTGGTCTTTTTAGAGTCCTAGAAGAGTCTTTGCAGGTTATAGCATGTCTAGAGCATAATTAGAGATATTGGAACCTTTTGGAGTATTCTGAGTTGAAGCCACGAAGTACCAAGCTCGAAGCAGAAAATATCCCATATGGTGACGCTCGTCACCACCCTTGGTGACGCTCGTCACCCATCAAGGAAGGAGCGTGACTGTTTATTAAAAATGGAGCAATATTTGCAGAATTGGCCCAGAAGTTCCATTATTTACAAGAAGACCCCAGATCTTGTTTAGCCTTTATTTATTAGGTTTTTCAGCCATTGTTGGCTATTATCTTAGTTTTTGAGAATTCAGAGAGCTTAGAGAGAGATTTATTCAGAGCTTTTTGGAGAGACAAATTTTGTACTCTTTTGAGAAGATTTCAAACCCTTCTATTCATTTACTCTTTCTCTTAACGCAATATTATTCAGTTATGTTTTGTGATTCCACGATCATGTATGAGTAATCTGTTAGTTAAGTTAGGGCTTTTCAAGGGTTGATGAAGAGATTGTAGAATTGCTATTCTGTTAGGAATATCTTATGGTTTTTCATCTCTGCTTGCTTTAAAATCGAATTTCTGAGACACATCATCTAGAAATCCGAAATCCATAGGTTGTTAAATATATGTGAGAGCATTATTCATAACCTGAACAAGTATTTGATGAGCAAAACAACTTAGTGCAAAGAGATTTGGCTTAGGAGTTTTGTAAACAATTGAATCTGATCATTCATGCATGCTTAGGTTGTTAGGATTTGCAAAGAGATTTGAAACTCTGTGATTTAGGCATAGATAACTTCTGCAATGAGAATTGATTAGTTATACATCAGTGATTCATGTTTAAAACGGTTCTTAATTATTCCCGATTTCCTGCATTCTACATTCTTGGATTCAACCTGCGAACTGTCCTGACTTAGCGCTTTTAGTCTTCTGAAACTTAGATCATCTTCCAAAAATCGTTTGCTTACTTTTGTTTATTCATTCGCATTACATACATTATATCTTGCTTAGTTTAATCCGAACCTACATTCGATAGTGTCGTCTGCATTACTCTCTTGGGAGTCGGTACCCCTTGTACTACAACTGCTTTTGCTGTGCACTTGCAGTAGTTTTATTTGGGTAAAACCTGACCCTATCAGAGGTCTCCATTTAGGGATATCTTTAGGAATAGAATGTACCTCCTGCAAATCTGCTACTACTGAGATCGTCTGGGCTAAGAACCAGCCATTTGTTTCCTCTAAGATTTTCTCCACTGTTTCAAAGGGTGTGAAAATTGTTCCTTCAAATAAGAATGTGTTTCTGTTCTTCCAAATATACCACAAGATCCATAGAAAGCATCTCTTGACCTCCATGGGAACCGAACCAAGGCTTTGCAGAGATAACAAATGAGCAAAGTTGGCGAAAGTTGATGAATTTTCAAAGCCTAACCTTGGTACAGCAATATTCGATAACGCCTACACTTGCCTTGCCAGCACACACTAGAAAAGCATATGGTCAATCGATTCACCATCTAGCCCACAGAACTGACAACGTGAATCTACTTTCAATCCCCGACTTGCAATAGCATCAACAACTGGGATAGCATCACTCAGGATCCTCTAAAGGTAATTTTTGATTTTGGGGGAAGTTTTGATATCCCACAGCTTTTCCTTAAGACTATTCAAGGAGGGTAGCGCTGAAACCTGTGCAATGAGAGTCTCATTCTGGCGATTAAAGATCAACCAGTACCCCGACCTGACCAAATACTCCCCTGACTTATTATGTCTCGAGCTCCAAAAATCTTCTCTCGCCACTACAGGTTGCTGTCGATCCATTGTTTGAATGTCCTCTGCAGGAAGATCTCCTCCAACTTGGCTTTATCCCATCTTCTCCGAATCGGATCAATGAGAGAGCTTACCTTGAGATTTAAGTCAAAAGTTCGGTTCCTCCTCCAAGGAGCTCCTCCTCCAAGGAGCTCTCCCTCCATCCACCTGAAGCCATGGATCCATCCAAACACTGATCGAGGTTCCATTTCCTACCCGCAGTTGCAAACCTTGCAGTAGTAAATCTCTCCCATGTAGCACGCTCCGCCACGCAAACGAGGGTTGCTGAGGCATGGCGATGTCTAGAAACTCTGATTCAGGGAAGTAAACACTTTTTAAAACCTGAGCAAGAAGGCAATGGGGAACATTCTGAATTCTCCAAGCTTGCTTGGCTAGAAGCGCCTGATTAAAGAGCTCAATGTTTTTGAAACCCATTCCTCCCTGGCACTTTGGCAAACACATTTTTTCCCAGCTTAACCAATGAATCTTGCTCTTGTGCTCCACTGTACTCCACCAAAACTCAGCCATTGCACTTGTAATGTTTGCACAAACTAACTTTGGGAGTTTGAAAACCGTCATTGCGAAAACCGGTAAAGCTGAGATGACCGATTTCATTAACACTTCCTTCCCTCCCTGAGATAGAGTCCTAGCATAGTAACCCGAAAGGCGAGACTTCACATTATCCTTTATGTAAGCTAACATCTCCACTTTAGACCCACTGAAACATTCTGGAAGACCCAGATACTTACTGAAAATTTGTAACTCTCGTTGGATGAGAAGCTTGTTTTGAGCCGGTACTTTGGCCCCAAAAGATATCGAAGATTTTGCCAGGTTGATAGTTTGTCCAGTGGCTTCTCCATACCGCAGCAAAATCTGCTTTAGAACTAAGGCTTGATCTGCATTCGCCATACACATAAAGAGACTGTCATCAGCAAAAAGAAGATGATGAACTGAAGGCCCATTGACCGAGAATTGTATCCCCTTTAAAGACCCTTCATGTTTTGCCTTATTCAAAAGGTGCGTAAGACCTTCAGTACAAAGCACAAAGAGAAAGGGCGACAAAGGGTCGCCTTGTCTCAGTCTCCTATGAGGGAATATCAGCCCATGCGGATTGTTATTAATGAGCACTGCATAGGAGACTGAGGAAACACAAAACATCACCCACTCCACCCATCTGCTATGGAAGCCCAATGCAACCAGTAATGATCTAAGATAACTCCATTCCACCTTGTCGTAAGCCTTTGACATGTTAGTTTTTACCGCCATGAAATCTGAGGATACCTTAGGGTGAATTCTCAGCGCATGCACCAGCTCGTGAGCAATGGCAATATTATCTGAAATGAGCCTGTCCGCAACAAAAGCAGACTGATTCACCGATTCCAATTCTGCCAAAAATGGTTGCAACCTTCTCACCAATATCTTGGAAATGATCTTGTATAATACTGAGCAAAGACTTATCGGCCGAAGATCTGTCATCATAGTCGGGTTGGTAACCTTTGGTAGAAGACAGAGGTGTGTGAAATTCCATTCTCAAGGAAAGAAGCCCTTCTGGAAAAACTCAAGAACCTCCTGTATGACTTTTTCTCCCACTATGTCCCAGTAATGCTGAAAGAACAGCCATGTCATGCCATCCGGACCAGGAGCACTCGAAGCTTTGATAGCGAAAGCCGCCTCTTTGATCTCACTAACTGAAATAGGCCGAGTCAACACTACATTCATCTCGTCAGTGACCTTAGGTCGGAATCCTTGAAACCATGAATCGAAGAGAGGAGGGTTCGAAGATTGGAACAAATGGTTTAAGTACTTCGAAGCAACCTCTCCTTTAGCAGCCTCCGATTTATGCTCAACACCAAGACTATCCCTCAACGTGTCCACATTCATCCGACATCTATTAACTTTAACAGCAGCATGATAGAATTTTGAATTCAGATCCCCATGCTTATTCCACTTGATTCTACACTTCTGTTTCCAATACATCTCCTCTTCTTGGTACACTTTTCTCAATTCCCACTTTAAACGATTCACATTGAAAGTATTCGGTGGATTTGCATATTGCTCAGTTTCCAGCGCCAATACTATATGAACCGATTTATCTCTAGAGTTCATAGGATTTTTCTTTTTCCAAGAGCTCAAAGCTTTTCTACAACCACGCAATTTCTCAGAAACCGAACCTAAATCTCTACCAGTATTTACACTCCACACCTCCCAAATTGTATCCCTCACTCTTGGCTTGAAAAGGAATCTTTTATCAAACCTGAAGCTCCCACGATAAGTATCTTGTGAAGACACTAAACTGACCAAGACTGGTCTGTGATCTGAACCTCTTTTATCCAAGAAGAGCTCATTGGAGCCGGAGAAGAGCTCAAACCATTTCTTATTACCGAAGCATCTATCTAATCGCGACTGAATCCACAAATCTCGACGCCATCCTCCCCAAGTCAACCTATTGTCTTTACACGGGAGTTTCACCAATCCACAAAGCTTAATCATATTTGGAAACGGCTTAAACGACGAATCACTTCTTCTAGAACCCCCAAATTTTTCCCCATGATGCAGGATGTCGTTGAAATCACCAAACATACCCGAACTATCCTTCCTCGTCAAACCAATACGGGAGATTCTTTCCCACACAACCGCCCTGCCATTCGCTTGGGGAGCTCCATATACACAAGACAGAAAGAAGGAAACCGCCCCAAACCGAATATGAACATCCAAGAGATTCTTATTCACAAACAGAAAATCAATATTTACATTCTTCTTCCAGAACAGAGCCAGACCACCACAAGTTCCAACCGGATTAACTGTGAAAACTTTATCATAACCCAACCAAACTTGTAAATCAACTAAAACATTTCTACAACACATAGTCTCCATCAAGAACATCACCTCAGGGAAGTGTTTTTTACGCAACTCCTTAAGGCGAGGAATCGTCAAGTCTTGAGGCCGCCTTAAGCCTTGGCAATTCCAACTGAGAAGACTCGTCAGGCATTGGACGGTCCCTCATTTGGGACCACCATTGTTTTGATATGCCTTGCATCGGAAGTGTTGTACTCTGCCACCTCTATTGCTTTCCTTTTAGCTGAGCTAGCCCCTATCTCCATATCCGGCTCCTCACTTTGTTTAAGCAATAACATTTCGGCTTTCTTTCTTCTGCTTCTGAAAGGTCTTTTCCTCTGTTTGCCAGATTTCAGTAAGATCCTAGAAGAACCAGCATCCGAAGAGCTAATTCTGATGACCGTAGAACCAAACTGAAATGGTAAAACCGAGCCAGAAAAATTTGCCGCAGAACCTGCAAGGGCATGATCTTCTGGAAGGGTTAGACGAGAGACTGCTGATCTAGATCTAAAAGCAGACGTCATCAGTTTCGAATTCGGATCTCTTACATCCCCTTCACTCAAGGCTTTGTCTTTTTCAGAGTAATCAAAGACATGTCCTTTTCCTTTGTACAGATCAGTCGTTACCAAAGGAGGGGGCTCAAGACATAAGAGCGTCTTCTCAGCCAGTGGTTTTGCAAAAGCATCTGCCAGCGACTTCTTAACTCTTACAATCCTAGCACTACGCTCAGGCTCGAGAACCCGTGAAATATACTGCCTCATCTCATCCAAAACCTCATTAGCAATTTTCTGTTTACCCGAAATCGGATCGACCCCAATCTGATTGTCCTCCAGAACACCAAAAAGCGGGTCATCAGGTTTCAGCCTCAATTGCAACTGTTTCACCTTTGCTTGGTTCCTCATCCTCCTCTCATGAGCCTGCTCGTGCATCTTTTTGTTCAGGCGAGGACATTTATCTTTCTCATGAGTCAGTATTTGACACGCCACACACCTTTTCTGAATCTGCTCATAAAAGTAGAGAATAGTGACTTGCTTCTTCGAAGGAAGATTGATCACATTGGCTTTTCTCATTGGCTTCGTGGTATCGATATTCACTCTAACCCTGACAAAAGCTTCTCTTTGGGGTTGTGAAGGATCAAAACCCGCTTCAATCACTCTTCCCGCAAAAGCCCCAAACAACATAATGGTTTCCAACGTGTAATTATTCACCGGCATATTTTTCATCTGCACCCAGATAGGGAGATATCTGAGGTAGTCCTCCGGTGGGTTTTCCACCCAGCGATTGAAGACAATCGCCCACTCGTTGAAACAGTACACATCGGTTTTTAGAATCACCTCCATCTCACTCTCCGATCTGAAGAAAAACTGGAATGATTCTCGCGTCAGCGCTACTCCTCTTACTTTGTCATACATACCCCATTTCTTGGGCATCTCTTGAATGAAAGTCACCATTCTTTGATAATCTGGGTTTAGCAGACGTCGTAGAATACTGCTCACATTATTACCCGATGAATTGTACTGCGGTAGATCTGGGAGGTCAAAAGGAACCTCATCTTCATCCAATGAAAGATCCATGAAAACTTTATCGATGCTTTGTGACATACGTTCTTTGCTGACGATTCTGAGATCGGAAACCGGAACTGGAACTATCTTCGAACACCTCTGATGAATGCCAAAACACTATTTTGGATAAGCTTTGAAAGCTAAAACACAACCTCCACCACACAAAGAGAATCTTTTGAGAAAATGAGACCTTCTAATTCAAAGAGCGTACTCTGAGCTAATACTGGATGGAATGCGTTTGTCCTGTTTTTGGAGTAAGAGCATCTCCAAATCTTTCTTTATTTATTTGTCAAATTTTTATATAAAAGCCAACAGTACATGGATCGGAGCCCAACAGCCTATAGTACAATCAAACCCAAAATACAAAATATTAAAAAAAACAAAAAACTACATGGGTCCAATTGAGACACGAGGCCATCTTCTTGATCACAGAAGAGCTGAAGGATAGGGCGACTTCACCAAAGCTTCATCAGAACATCACACGCGCCGCCGGAGGAAAACGGCAATGAGCACCGGCAAACCTTCACAAGGACTCATCGGGTTTCACCTCCTTGTCTGAACCATGTCATAAGCTTTCCTCTCCAGATTTGCCTTCAAAGATGAATGAATCTTCATCTCATCGTCGGAATAAGGGCAATGAAAAAATCCATTTGATTTAGCAGCAAAACGAGCTTATCCAAACCAATAAAGTTAATCAATAACACGATTCTTAATCTTGAAGAAGAGACTTTGCCTAAGCTTGTAAATACCCAAAAGGGAGGCAAAGATTTATTACGACCCAAGAGGAAGAATGGGGCATACGAAGAAGAGAGAGAGAAACAAACAACATCAGAAGGGATTAAGCAACCTCCATTAATCCGGAAGAGCTGATCGAGCACAAAGTGAGAGGAAAGAAGAAAGAAAAACAAATGGCTGCCGAAACAAAATCGGAATAAAACCGAACTAGTTGGAGTTTATGCCGAACAGAGTCGGAAACAAAACAAAAACTTAGGAGGTGTTATTGGTTCTTGTATTTTAATAGATTTGAGAATCCAAACCAAATTCAGTGTTATTGATTCTTGTATTTTAAAATTTATATTGAAATACAGTGTTATTGGTTCTATGATTTTAAAATCCATAATGAAATACAGTGTTATTGGTTCTATCATTTTAAAATCTAAATTTTATAAAGATTTAAGTTTTAATTGAATTTGAATGGATTTGGAAGGATTTTCATGACTAAAATACAAAGACTCAAATACAAGGTCTAAATTTGAATGGATTTGATTTTTTCTATTTTGCTGATTTTGAAATCAATAAATTTATCAAATCCAAAGATGATTTCTAAATCCATCAAAATACAAGAACCAATAACTCCTACTAAAAGGAAGATAACATAGATCCGATTAATACTATACAGCACGTGCTGGCGTCGGATTAACGCCACCACCGGCCAAAAAAAAACCAGATTTACTGGAGATAGCTCAGAAGGATTGAGACCCCTTTTTCAGTTTAGATCCTAATCAACCTAGCTAAGGCTAATCAAGCATTAAACACAGCAATCAAAAAAGGAAATGGAAGAATTAACACTAAGCAATCATAGATTAAGCCTAAAGATCCCTAAATCTAACCCATCTCAATTCTCTAAAAAGACTACTCACTAAGCACCATTAAAACCATCAATTCAAAGAGAAAAAGATAGCTAATCATGATTAAAGAGATTAAACAAGAAGATAAATGCAAACTCTTATTAAAATCAAGCAAGGATTCAGATTACAAAAAAACAAAAGCTAGAACAAAAGGGGAAAGAACTGCTGGATAAAAGACTGTTCCCAAAAATTAGGGATTTTTTCATATTTATAGGAGTTTAGGCGAAAATGGCAAAATTGTAAATAAGTGGTCTTCAGTTTGGAATCCTATCGATCATAAGTAATCGATGGCCTGGTCAATAGCTTGCTATCGGTCTTGAAGGTGATCAATGGTCTGACCAAAGTACAACCGATTTGTTTTTATAGGTCATCGTCCGATCGATAGGGTGACAGATACGTTTGTTGCATTCCCATTGGTCACTCCTTGACCGATGGTCAGATCAATAGCTCCCTATCGGTCTTGGCTTGATCGATAGCTTGACCGGTGGGACTCTAGAAACATCTTCCTTGGCTCCTCTTGCTTCCTCTTGGCTTGGCTAGCCTCCTGGTCCACTCCCACACATACTCCTTGCTCCATTCAGCTCCATAAGCACCTAAAAAAAACATCCTTGATGCAAAGAAAATGCAAACTACATCCTAAATGCAACCTAAGTCTAAAAAGAGAAGAAAATGGGACTAAAGATAAAGAAAACATGCAAAAGAGAACCAAAACATGCACTAAATGCAAGCCTAAATGATGCAAATGCATGAGATATCAACACCCCCACACTTGCCTTTTGCTTGTCCTCAAGCAAATAAGAATAAATGGGAGAGTGAGGTTTGAAAGTGGGAGCTCAAAACTAAAGATGTCAATGGAAAAATTGAATCAATGCTCAAGTTATAGGTTCTAAGATGCAAAGAGATTGTTCTACTTCAAAAGCCTTAGCCATACCTATCATAGCAAACAATGCACTCTAGCTTAGCCTACACCAGCATTTAAATCAGCCAACTCTTTAACATTCATTAAAGGTAACCAATGGATCAAGTTTATGCAAATCAAGTGAACACATTTGGTTGAAGGGGCAAGGTCATGAGATGAAAATGATCTCATTCAGATATGGGTTAAAGACATAACGGATCACTCAGTGAAATGACTCTATCTTAAGCAAAATGCTAAAGGTAAAAGCATACCTATGCATGCAAGTCAAAGCTCTCTTCTACCCTTTTATCCAAAGATGATCCTATTAGCTTTTAAACCCCAAAGTGAAACCCTAAGTCTACCCTTTTCCTAAAATCTAACCATTCTTCTTCTTTATGGCTGGGGAAACTTCTTCTTTTTTCTTGTGTGGTTGCTTCTTTTTATTGGGGCTTGCTCTTTTTTGTTGATTAGGCGCCATTCTTCATCTTTGGTGGATTGCCTTGGGTTTGATTTCTTCTTTTGATTGACCCTTTCATGGCCTTGTTGTTGGCACGTTCCTTCTTTAAACACTTAGAGCTTTTATCCCCTTTGTACTTAACCACAATTCTAAGATTTTCCCCCATACTACCATTTCATACTTCTTTCTCTTCTTTTCTTTAAAAGACAAAACAGCAAAGCTTAAACCACTTATACTACCCATCCCAAAACTCCTAACCTAGTACCAAGCTCAAGATGCAAGCTGGTGTGTACAAGAGAGCTTTTCCTTGCCAGCCTTATTCTTAACACTTTTTGCCAAGATATAATCGAAAGTTTATGCAATGCAAGGCCTCACAATAGTGTTTAGGCTTAGAAAGAAGGATTAGGTTAGGGTATGGTTAACTGTCTCATAATAATGAGGATCAGCTACTTGGGTTAACAAGAGTGGTAAAAAGGAAAGAAGATAACCGAAGTATGTATATGGTAGCCATGTGATCACTTTCAATGCATAGACATGATAATTGAATGTCAGGATTATAATTCTTATAAACAGAGATAACCAAAGCATTGAAAACAACTCAAACATTAGCACCTTGACAAGTGTTTATCATCTACTCCCTATGCAAGTGTATGCAAACCTATATGAAATGCATCTAGACCCAATCTTAGTTATGTAAATGTAACTAAATGATCTTTTTGGTTCTAAAAATTTAAAAATTTATGGATTTTTGGTGCATAATGATGAATGCATGAATGCATGGGACTCAAGTATGCAAAAGAGAAAATAAGAAAATAAAACACAATGTCAAATGCAATGCCCTCCCCCACACTTAAATTACACAGTCCCTTGTGTAATGGAAGCTTGAAGGAGAGTGATAAAGGATATTCAGAAGGATTCTGAAGGAAAGGAGAGAAGTTGTGTACCTCTAAAGGAGCTTTGGCAGAATGGAGGAGTGCATCAGTCTCTCCCAGACCGATATCTTGATCGATACGGCGCTATCGATCACCTGGAGACCGATGGCCTGACCGATGGCTCCCCTGCCAAATCCCATTGGTCATGTTCTGATCGATAGAGTGACCGAAATAGATCTGATTGTTTTCCATCGGTCACATTCTGATCGATAGAGTGACCAATATACAACTGATGCATTCCCATTGGTCACATTTTGATCGATAGGATGACCGATATGATATATACTTTGCACTTTCTTTTCCCTATCAATACTGGCCGATAGGTTGACCGATGCATCTTTGGCTCCACAACCATCGATCACTTCAGGACTGATAGTCAGACGATAGGTCTGTATCGATCTGGCCTTGATCGATACGGTTATCGATAGTATCCAAGATGCATCTGTTTTTGTTTCCAAAACTTTTGACAACTTGCCTTAAACCCCACTTGCTCCTATTGTTGAAAGAAAAACACAAAGACAAACATAAAATGCAATCATATGTACAAGGATAACAAGGGAATACCTTCCAAGTGTGCTTGTTTAACGTCCTTAGCTTGACTTTCCTTGCTTGATCACTATTGTGGAGGGTCCTCAAGGTTGATGTCTACATCATCTCCAAGGGACTCACTCGCCATGTATGGATTCAATCTATGCCCATTCACTGTGAAGCTTTCTCCATCCTTGCCAAAAAAAGTCACAGCTCCATATGGTAACACCTCCTTGATCTTGAATGGACCTGACCATCTTGACTTCAGCTTTCCCGGGAACAACTTCAGCCTTGAGTTGAACAACAGCACATGATCTCCTGCCTTGAAGTCTTTGGGTTTGATCCTCTTGTCATGAAAACATTTTGTTCTCTCCTTATAGATCCTGGAACTCTCAAAATCTTCAAGGCGGTTTTCTTCTAACTCATGCAAGTTGATGAGTCTCTTCTCCTGAGCTGTCTTGATGACAAAATTCTGCAGCTTTGTTGCCCACAAGGCTTTATATTCCAGCTTAACAGGTAGGTGACAAGACTTGCCATAGAGGAGTGAGAAGGGGGTTCTACCAGTGGGTGTTTTAAAGGTTGTCATGTAAGCCCACAAAGCATCATTAAGCTTATTAGACCAATCCTTTCTTGTAACATCAACTGTCTTCTCAAAAATAGATTTGATCTCCCTGTTAGACACCTCTACTTGACCACTTGTTTGAGGATGGTAAGGAGTGGCAACCTTGTGCTTAACACCATTCTTCTTCAGCAAACTCTCAAAGACCTTATTGATGAAGTGACTCCCACCATCACTGATCACACACCTTGGAACACCAAACCTTGGGAAGATTATTGTCTTGAAGAGCTTCAGCACGACCCTGGCATCATTTGTTGGACTGGCAATGGCTTCCACCCACTTTGACACATAATCAACAGCTCCAAGGATGTACTTGTTCCCATAGGAGAAAGGGAAAGGTCCCATAAAGTCAATTCCCCACACATCAAACATATCCACTTCAAGAATGGAGTTCAGAGGCATCTCATCTCTTTTGGAGATGTTTCCCTTCCTTTGGCATGCATCACATGAGGAGATTGATATCTCCATTATTTATACCATTTTAGCTTGCATTCATCACTAGTTTTAGTCTCTAAACATGCATATTTTGCTTCTTCTTGTCCCATTTGCATACATTTAGTAGTTAGTGTAGTTTTAGGAGCTGTATTGCATGTTGCATGCATTTGGAGTTTTATTCAGGTACTTTAAGGAGTGTGGAGGTCATGTGGTGCAATGGGTATGAGCTAGGAATGGAGCAAAGCAAGAGACAAAGGTGGATGGACCAATATCGATGATGACATTGACATCATGTGATCGATACAGAGCATATCGATGGGAGTATCGACAACTGCAACATCGATACAGAAGAGGCAAAGTGTAAAGGAAGCATATCGACTTAGACACCTCGATGCAGCAGAATGGAGTCCATATCGAGCAGTGTATTGACGTCCCAGACATGACAGGACAATACTGAGGTTCCATATCGACTTGCTTGATCGATAAGCCTTAACTAAAGGGTGATTGTATTGATTTCACACCTTGGAGAGCCAAACCAATACAACTCAGAAGCCTTCTGTATCGACGTGCATATCGACCAAGATGCATCGATACAACTCAAAGGAAGAGAAGATATCGACATGTGTATTGATGTTCAGTGTCGATATGGTATGTCCGAGTCAGCTTATTTTTTGGTTTAATCTTGGTTTACTAGGGGTTTCCTAGTTTCCCTATAAATACTAAAGTCCTAAAATGGTTGGGCAACTTGGATCTTGTTATTTTCTTTCTGTTCTTGCACTTAAAACCTTTCCTTTTTCAGCTTTGCTTTGTAAGAACTAGTTCGATTTAGTGAATTTCTGTATTTGCCTTTGATTTATTCTTGTTTATTCTGCTTCATAATCATGCTTAACCATCTTTTCTCTTTTGGAATTTGTGGATTTGACTATGGCTAGTGAGTAGTCTTATCTAAGGTTTGAGATGGGATAGATTAGAGGGGTTTTAGGACTAATCTAATGATGTCTTGTGTTTAATATGATTGTCTTCTCTCTATTAGATGTGCTTAACACTACATTAGTCTTGGCCAGGCTTGTTTAGTATCTTGGCTTTCTCTAGCGCCTGGTAAGTGTTTGATGAAATGCTGCTTAGAGTCTCTTAAAAGATTTGTATGCTTAGCCTAAGTAATTGGATGTCTAAGGTGCATTTTGGCTTTATAGGATTGAAGTTCTGTTCTGAATGCTTGCTGGTCATGTGTTTAAGTAACGGGATTTATCTTGAATGTTTGCTTAGCAAAGTGATTAGTGTCAAGGAATTAAGCTAGTTATACTTGTTAATCCTATGCCTAGAAGATAACATTATGTGAATGGTTTTGAAGCATCACTAGTTAGGTTCTAATCCCCTCTTAATCAGTAACTCCCATCTTAGATCCTTACTTCATATATCTGAATTTCCTGCTTTGCTTAGTTCAGTCTTTAGACTTGTTAGTTTTGTTCACAACTGTCATTTTTAATTTATCTTGACTTAAATGATTTAATGTATTCTTGGTGCCTTAAGAACTCAGATGGATTGATACCTTACATGCTGCAATGACATGAGTGTGTTAGGATTTGCTTAGTAGTTTATCCTGCTATCAAATTGGCACCGTTGCCATATGGGTTCAGCTTAAGCATTAGGATTTGTGGAATGTTTAAGATCAAGCTGTTATTTTTTCTGTTTGTTACTGATTTGCAAGCTGCTCATCTGCTTATAGGTGTATGAACTTGAGGTCTAAAGGCAATCAACACCTTATGGACTATCAACACAACATTCTGCAAGTGGAAAGAGCACTAAGAGCTACAAGGGAAAGAGATAGACTGCAAAGGTTTCATCAGCTCAGTATGGAGCATGGTATAGATGATCAGCGATTTCATGGACCACCAGAAGCGCAATGTGCTCAAGGAGTTGCTGGAGTTCAGGGAAAGCAGGGAGTCCAAGGTGAACAAGGTCAGAGAGGACCAGCACATGGTGCACGCCCAATCAGACCCATTGGAGCTGGTGACGCACCAAACGCTTATAACAATCGAACTGGGATCCTTCCTCCTGCAGTTCAGAACAAAAACTTTGAGATCAAATCTGGATTGATCTCAATGGTTCAAGGCAGCAAGTTCCATGGGTTACCACTTGAAGACCCTTTGGATCACTTGGATAACTTTGACAGACTTTGCTCACTAACCAAGATCAATGGGGTAAGCGAAGATGGCTTCAAGCTCAAGTTGTTTCCTTTCTCTCTTGGCGACAAAGCACACCAATGGGAGAAAAACTTGCCTCAAGGAAGTATCACCAGCTGGGATGAGTGCAAGAAAGCTTTTCTAGCAAAGTTCTTCTCTACTTCAAGGACTGCTAGAATAAGGAATGAGATATCTGGTTTTGCTCAGAAGAATAGTTAGAGTTTTGGTGAAACATGGGAGAGATTCAAATGGTATACACTTCAGTGCCCTCACCATAGGTTATCACAAGCTTCACTACTCTCAACCTTAATACAACCTTAATACAGAGGCGCTCTCCCCAAGATCAGGATGCTACTTGATACTGCCTCAAATGGAAACTTCCTATCAAAGGATGTAGATGAAGGCCTAGAGCTTGTGGAGAACTTAGCCCAAAGTGATGGCAATTATAGTGAAGACTATGATAGAACTCCAAGAGGAAAAGATGGCAACACGAAGAAGGAGCTGGAGTTTACAAGAAGAGAGTTGAAAGAGCTGAACACTAGGCTTGACAAACTTCTCCAAGTGCAACACAAAGAGATCAACTATGTTGGTGAAATGGTGGAGATGCCTAATGAAGAGGAGCTACAAGTAGAGGAGATGAACTACTTGGGTAATCAAGGTGGATACAATGGGTATGGGAACTTGATACCTAACCCAAACCTGTTATACAGAAGCAACAATGTTGCCAATCCCCAAGATCAAATTTACCCTCAACAGCAACCTCAAGGGAATCAGCCAAGACCTTTTGTGCCATTCAACCAAGGTTATGCACCAAGGAACAACTTTCAAAGCAACTTCCAGCAAAAGCAGTTTCCTCCTCCTGGATTCTCTTAAAGTCAAGCAAGCTCATTCAACACCAATGATGCTGAAGTGAAAGGGCTGCTGCAACAACTCCTTCAAGGCCAACAAGCTACTAATGTGTTGATCACCAACAAGTTTGTTGAGGTCTACAACAGAATGGATACTCTTCATATGGAGTTGTCCAACAAGATTGATGGATTGGCTTCAAGAGTGAAGACACTAGAGAACAACAAGGGCATAGCTGGTCCCAAAACTCAAGGAAACCTTCCTGAAAAACCAGAAGCCAACGCTAAGGAGTTCTGCAACGCCATAGTCACTGAAGAAGAGACATTTTCAGATGGAGGAAGCTATCATTGATGAGTTCCTTTCTCTGTTCACTGAGGACACTGAACTTCAGAGTGGGGGAGAAGAATTTTTGGCTGCTGACGCCAACCATGGAGCTGCAAAGGAGAAGTCTCTTGAAGAAACATCAACTAAGGAAGAAGAGAAGAAGGGGCTACTTGAGGAGAGTCAAGCTGAGAAACAAACTGGGATCTATGATCATTCTCCTTACAAGCCAGCTCTTCCCTTTCCTGGAAGGTTTAAGAAGCAGCTTATGGATAAGTACACCACCCTCTATGTCAACCAGATGAAGCTTAGAGGTCTTGATATTGAGACAAAGCTGAAGGAAGCCATTGCCAAGACTGAGGTCCTGAACATCAAGAAGCTTGGAGATCCTGGATGCTTCAGTTTGCCTTGTGAACTCAAAGGGAAAACCTTCAAGAGTTGTCTTTGTGATCTTGGAGCAAGTATCAACCTTCTCCCATCCTCTACTGCTAAGGCGCTTGGCTACACTCAACTTCAAGAGAGTAATGTGTCTCTTACCATAGCTGATGGGACAGTAAAGGCACCACTTGGAGCTCTCAAAGATGTGCCAATGATGCTTGAAAGAGTGATCATACCAACAGATTTTCTAGTCCTAGATGTTGAAGGAAAGATCAAGAACGCCATCATTCTAAGGAGATCATTTTTAGCTTCAGCTGGCTCAGTGTTTGATGCAAAGGAATGCACAATAGAGCTAAGGCTGACCAAATAGAAGGTTCTGAATTTTGACTCCAAAGGGAACAAGCTGGAAGATGAGCAAGCCTTCTCAATGGAGGTCAAGAAGTTGAAGAAACTTGGAGAGCATTGGCCAGAGTTTGAAGGTTATGTTGGTGCAAGCTTTGATGGTTGCTGTCTGTCCAGGATGTTTGCTGATACCACTGAAGAGGAGGTCCTCGAAGTGGGTGTTTCTGATTGTGTGAATGAAATCCTGCTGGGTAACAAAGAAGATGGGGTTGTCTTGAAGCCCTTTGTTTCTAAGTATGGTGAGGTCCACTACAAGCTAAAGGAGGGAAGCGAGCCAAAGCTCTTTGCTGTGTTAAAGATTGAAGGGGTCACCAGAAAGTTCAAAGGAGGCACAGCAACACCAAGGAGTTCCAAGACTCCTGCTCCACACCTCAACTAAGGAGCTGAGGAAAATCAAGCTAAGTGACTCTAAACAAGCGCACTTGAGAGGCAATCCCATGGTATCCTTGTATATAGCTTTGCATTTTTATGTTTTTTATGTTTGTGTGGGAGTTTTTTAATGTCTCTAGTAACCAGGTTCAAACTAAGGGTGAAGGAACCAAGCTTCGAAGAGGAAAGAGGTCGAAGAAGGGTCAATATCGACCAGCATATCGGCCATGCACGTCGATACAGCTTATATCGAGCATGTCTTGCTCGATACAAGTATTTTGGACTTGTATCGACGTGCATATCGGTGATGATTCTGATCGATACATCTGTGAGGATTATTGCATCGACCAGAATACCGATATAAGGCAACCTGATACGCTTTAACAAGCAATGTATCGGGGTACAAACAGTTTGATATGTCTAAACTGGTATTTGTATCGATGACACGCATCGACGTACCAGGTCGATATGACATCAAGAAGTGTGTATCGAGCACAATATCGACGTAACACACCGATGTGCCTTATCTGCGAGGACGAAAGGCGATTAATCGCCCTTTATTAAGGCATATCGGAGTGAATATCGACATCCCACGTCGATACACCTTAAGTGACGAATAAAAATATGCAGTTCAACATATGTCAAGGTGTATCGATGTGCGTATCGATATGTTAGGCTGATATAGAATTTTTTCAAATCATATCGAGCTACATATCGAGCTGCTAACTCGATATTGGACAGCTACGTATGATTATCGGACTACATATCGACATAAGAGATGTCGATATAAGAGATGTCAATCAGTATCGACATGCATGCAGGTCGATATCAAGACCCAAACCACCGATATCGGCACGCATATCGACTGGACCAAGTCGATATGATCAATATCGATCACAATATCGACTTGGATGGTCGATATTGTGCACAAGGTAAGCACTCTTCAATTCAAATTTTTTCCCTCCTTGGTTAAACTAGATCAAGGAATTCAAATTTGAATCCTTCCCCTTCCCAAGCACAAGTGAGACCTCTCTCTAGCACTCTTTGTCCCCTTGATCCCCACAAAAAGATTCCCCAACCCTCTGTATAAACTAACCCCACCCTTCTCTCTTTCTCACTTTCATTTTGAGTGTTTCTCAACCACTAAATTTTGATTTTTTGTGTTTTCAAAGTGCTTGAGAGAGTCAAACCACTTCAGGTATTGTCTCTTAGCTTCTAAATGTTTAAATTTTTTGTTTCATGCACTTAAACACGTGTTCTTGTTTAGTGAATAAATTCTAGTAATGATTCATTGCCTCTTGTTTATTTTTATTTCTTTTGTATGGTGAATAAGCTGTCTTTGATTCTTGAAGCATTCCGAATCTTGATTATTTTCTTGTCAAATTCATCTATTTCTCTTTGCATTAGCATCTTAGTGTATTTGTTTAGTTTCACCATGCTAGGATTCATCATTTGCAATTATTTCATAAAATCTGTTTAATGAATCATTTGCATGCATTGCCTTTTTATTTGCTTCACAACTGTTAGAAGTTTACATTTTAGTAAATAAACTCCTCCTTTTGTGATTTTTAGCATCATTAGGCATTATGTTTTGTTGCTTCCATGGTTCTCATTTTTCGTTTGAGAAAATGTTTTAGGTACCATGGGAAGAACAACAAGAAGTGGTGCTAACAAAGAGGCTGAGAAGCAAGAGAAAGGCAAGGGGAAAGCCAAAGAAGTTGGGAGTCCAAGCGTCAAATCCAAAGGCAAGAAGAGAGTTGAGGTTAGCGCTGGTGAGCAGGTCCCTCAAAAGAAGAAAGGTACCACACCAGCTCAAAGGTAGCTGTATGACAAGCTGCAAAAGGTGCATGTGAGGCCAACTAGATACCCCCATGTGCCATCTCTAAAGGTCTTGGGACTCTTTGAAGACTGCTCTTCTTTGCTGGAAACAATGGAGCTCCAAAGCTGGTGGGAACTCCATATTCAGCCAACAAAGACCAAGTCCTTCAATTCTTTGCAAGCTTTGAAAAGACATTCTATGAGCCAGGAGAAGAGACTTCTGAAGAAGATGGTGATAGCTTCATCACTTTCAGACTTTCAAAGAGGGATTATAGGATGTCTTTCTCAGCCATTGAAGATGCCCTTGGATTCTCTTATGGGAGCGCTAGAGGACAGAATCTTGGAGTTAGCAAAGAAGAGATGAGCAGCCTTTGGGAGCATGTAGCCAAGGGCGATTTCAGGCCAGGAAGAAGCAAGGCTTCTCTGATCAGAGATCTAACAATCAGATATGTGCACAAGGCGCTGGCGCATACACTCTTTACTAGGAAGGAAAGTGGAGCTGCTGAAGGAGGAGAATGGGAGCTGATTGATCATGGTCTTATGAGTGTTTTGGACAGCACCAACCAAGGTGTGGTGCTTAGAGGTGCAGATGGTACAACTGGAATGGTCACCATCTTCATGCAGCAGCTTTTGGTCATCAAACATGGTTAACAACCAATGATGACAAAGCACCCAATCACTCAACTAATGGAAGCTGCTGGAGTTGTGAGTGGACCAGCCACAGTCAACATCACATACTTGGACCTGCCATACTTGTAGAAAGCAAGGTTCCTTGGTGACAAGTGGGGGACAAGTACATCTACAACTTCGTCCAAAAAGATGGTTCTGCTGCAAAGCTTCTACTCCCTGATGTGCATCTCACATCCTTCTCCAACCCCAACAGCTTTGCCTTTCAAATTCCACAGCACCTTCTCCACCAAGCTGGTGCTTCATCATCTCACCCTTACCAAGGCGCTAACATCACTCTTCCTCAAGGAAGCTATCCCCTTGTGATCTTTGAAGGAGGGCAAATAGAAGAAAGAATTCAGGAAGAAGAAGATTCAGATGCTCCAAGCTACAACAGTGAGGAGTACCACTTCCAACCCCATGATGTCTCACACCAAGGAGGACCTCTGAAGAAATTCCATGAGCACATCAACCTCTTGCAAAGATGGAACAAATGGCAAGATAAAACCATCAAGAAATTGGTGAAGGGCATGAAGAGCATGAAAGCTCAAATCAAGGATTTAAATAGGAAGTCTAGTAGCGCCTCTACTTCTGCTCCTCAAGAAGAGCAACAATCTGAAAGCCAAGGAGTGGCTAGAGCTCCTAGTAGAAGACGTTCCTTTGCTGGTTATGAGGAAGTGAGAGATTGGGTGCCACCAAGAGCATCTTGTGAAGAAGCGCCAAGAAGGAGGAGACACCCAAGGAGAGAGAGGCCAATGAGGAGCCACAACATTGACGTGGAGGACCTTTCAGGCGCCTCATACACCTCCCACACAACCTTCTAAGGTACGACAAACTCCTCCATTGTATATACCATTGCATTTTTTTAGTTCTTGTTATATATTTTTGTTGCTTCTCTCTTCAACTCTTTTATTACACAAGGGATTGTGTAATTTAAATGTGGAGGAGAGATTTGGGGTTTGACTTTGTTTATTCTTTTCTTAGTTTTTCATTTTCATCCATCTTTGAGTCTCATGCATTCATCTAAGTGCATTTAAAAACCAAAAAAATAGAAAAATCTGAAAAATTTACATCTTTTGCAAACCAAAAAGAAAAGCATGTAGTTGCATTCATTTGTTTAGGATTGAGTCTAGTATTTTTCATATAGGTTGCATTGCATTTGCATGGGGCATGATGATGATAATTCCTTGTAAAATGCTTAGTGTTTAGAGATGATTTTAGTTTTTAAGTGGTTAGTTGTTTGATGCATCATGAGAAAGTTAGAAGTTAAGACTAAACCATGTTTGGATTGTTAAATTTGATCTTCTCATCTCATACTGAAAGCATTTGCTCTTTGAAAATCAACTCTATCAACTTGAACCTTAATTTGAATCTTTAATTATCATGTTTGTGCATTGAAAAGTGAATTCATGGCTACGATATACATATTTGGATCATCTTTTCCCTTCTCACTACTCTTGTTGATCCAAATAGCTTAATCCACTCCCTTAACCAACCCTCGTTTTGAGTTTAAACACTATCTTGAGAGTTGTGAGGCCTTTGCATATCATTTTTGAATTTTGTCTAGGCAAAAAGTGTTAGGAATAAGCTTGGCAATGATAAGCTCTCTTGCAGATATCAGCTTGCATCTTGAGCTTGATTCTAGGTTAGGAGTTTTGGGATAAAAGAGTAGAGTTAAGTGGTTTGAACTTCATGTTTATATGTTTTAAAAGAAGAGGGAAAATTATGGTATGGTAGTGTGGGGAAATAAGGTTAAGATGTGGTTAAGTAAAGGGAAGAGAATGATCCAAGTGTTCAATAAAGAAAGGCGCCAACAACAAAGCTTTGAAAGGGTCAATCAAAAGAAGAAAATCAGACCCAAGGCAATCCACCAAAGGTGAACAATGGCGCCAATTCAACAAAAAGGAGTAAGTTCCAACCAAAAGAAGTAGCCACACAAGCAAAAATAAGAAGTTTCCCCAGCCATAAAGAAGGAGAAAGGGTAGAGTTTAGGAGAAGGGTAGACTTAGGGACTCACTTTGGGGTTTAGAAGTTTATAGGATTCATCTTTGGGTAAAGGGGTAGAAGAGAGCTTTGATTTGCATGCATAAGTGTGCTTTTACCTTTAGCATTTTGCCTATGAGAGATTCATTTTCATTGAGTGATCCCTTGTGTTTGTGAACCCTATGATAAAATGAGATCATTTTAATCTCATAACCTTACCTTTTGAACTAAATTTCTTCACTTGATTTTCATAAACATGATTCATGGTTTTGAGCTTAATTGAATGTTAAAGAGTTGATTGATTTGAGCATTTGTCTAAGTTGAGATTTGAGATTATTTTGAAACATGATGAGCATGGCTAAGTTCTTTAAAGTACAGCTGATTATGTTTGCATCCCACAACTAGGCACTTAAGCATTGATTCCATCTCTTTACCTTTGCATTTTTTGGATTTGAGTGTCCACCTTCAAACCTCACTTCCTCCTTGTCTTAGTTTGTTTTCTTGAGGACAAGCAAAAAGCAAGTGTGGGAGTGTTGATATCTCCATTATTATACCATTTAGCTTGCATTCATCACTAGTTTTAGTCTCTAAACATGCATATTTTGCTTCTTCTTGTCCCATTTGCATACATTTAGGAGTTAGTGTAGTTTTAGGAGCTGCATTGCATTTTGCATGCATTTGGAGTTTTATTCAGGTACTTGAAGGAGTGTGGAGGTCATGTAGTGCAATGAGTGTGAGCTGGGAATGGAGAAAAGCAAGAGACAAAGGCGGATGGACCAATATCAATGATGATATCGACATCATGTGATCGATACAGAGCATATCGATGGGAGTATCGACCACTACAACATCGATACAGAAGAGGCAAAGTGTGAAGGAAGCATATCGACTTAGACACCTCGATGCAGCAGAATGGAGTCCATATTGAGCAGTGTATCGACGTCCCCGACCAAAACACATGACAGGACAATACCGAGTATCCATATCGACTTGCTTAATCAATAAGCCTTAACTAAAGAGCGATTGTATCGACTTCACACCTTGGAGAGCCAAACCGATACAACTCAGAAGCCTTTTGTATCGATGTGCATATCGACCAAGAGGCATCGATACAACCCAGAGGAAGAGAAGATATCGACATGTGTACCGATGTTCAGTGTCGATATAGTCTGTCCGAGTCAGCTTATTGTTTGGTTTAATCTTGGTTTACTAGGGGTTTCCTAGTTCCCCTATAAATACTTAAGTCCTAAAATGGTTAGGCAACTTGGATCTTGTTATTTTCTTTCTGTTCTTGCACTTAAAACCTTTTCTTTTTTGAGCTTTGCTTTGTAAGAACTAGTTTGATTTAGTGAATTTATGTATTTGCATTTAATCTATTCTTGTTTATTCTGCTTCTTAATCATGCTTAACCATCTTTTCTCTTTGGAATTTGTGATTTTGACTATGGCTAGTGAGTAGTCTTATCTAGGGTTTGAGATTTGATAGATTAGAGAGGTTTTATGACTAGATTAGGGATGTCTTGTGCTTAATATGATGGTCTTGTCTCTATTAGATGTGCTTAACACTAGATTAGTCTTGGCCAGGCTTGTTTAGTATCTTGGCTTTCTCTAACGCCTGGTAAGTGTTTGATGAAATGCTGCTTAGAGTCTCTTAGAGGATTTGTATGCTTAACCTAAGGAATTGGATGTTGAAGGTGCATTTTGGCTTTATAGGATTGGAGTTCTGTTCTGAATGCTTGCTGGTCATGTGTTTAAGTAAAAGGATTTATCTTGAATGTGTGCTTAGCAAAGTGATTAGTGTCAAGGAATTGAGCTAGTTATACTTGTTAATCATATACCTAGAAGATAGCATTATGTGAATGGTTTTGAAGCATCACTAGTTAGGTTCTAATCTCCCCTTAATCAATAACCCCCATTTTAGATCCATACTTCATATATCTGAATTTCCTGCTTTGCTTAGTTCACTCTTTAGACTTGTTAGTTTTGTTCACAACTGCCATTTTGAATCTAGCTTGACTTAAATGATTTGCTGTATTCTTGGTGCCTTAAGAACTCATATGGAATGATACCTTACATGCTGCAATGACATGAGTGTGTTAGGATTTGCTTAGTAGTTTATCCTGCTATCAGAGATGTGAGCCTGGGCGTCCTTGAACAATTTAGGCCACCAAAAACCAGCTTGGAGCACCTTTGAGGCTGTCTTGAAGGTTGCAAAGTGACTTCCATAGGCTGAACCATGGCAATGATGTAGAATTCTTTGAACCTCTTCCTCAGCTATGCATATTCTGAACAATCCATCATTCCCTCTCTTGTAGAGATAGGGCTCATCCCAAAAATAATGAGAGACATCTCTTAAGAACTTCTTCTTCTGATGTGAGTTGAGGTTCAGTGGTATCTTTCCAATAACCAAGTAGTTCACAAAGTCAGCATACCAAGGCAGTTTGTTCTCTTCTAAGCTTTGCACTTCAGCTGCATTCATTCCTCAAGCATGCAGCTGCTCCTCTAGTAGAGTATCATTGATTGGGACAAAGTCATCTATCCTCAGTCTTGAAAGGTGATCAGCAACACCATTCTCAATGCCTCTCTTATCCACAATCTCCATGTCAAACTCTTGCAGGAGGAGGATCCATCTAAGCAGTCTTGCCTTGGTGTCTTTCTTGGCATAGATGTGCCTTAGTTCATCATGATCAGTGTATACTATCACATTAGACCCCACTAAGTAGCTTCTGAACTTCTCAAATGCAAAGACAACTGCTAAAAGCTCCTTCTCAGTTATTGTATACCTTGTTTGAGCTCCATCCATTGTTCTGCTTGCTTAGTAGATTACATGAAGTTTCTTGTCTACTCTTTGTCCCAAGACTGCTCTAACACCAAAATCACTAGCATCACATATGATTTCGAATGGCAAATCCCAATTTGGAGCTTGAACAATTGGTGCTGATACCAGAGCTTGCTTGAGGGTGAGGACGGCTTGCAAGCACTCTTCATCAAACACAAACTCTGACTCCTTACATAGAAGCCTTGTCAAGGGTCTTACTATCTTTGAGAAGTCCTTGATGAACCTCCTGTAGAAACCAGCATGCCCCAAGAAGCTTTTGATTCCTTTGACTGTGTTTGGAGGCTCCAAGTGCACCGTCACATCTATCTTTGCCTTGTACACTTCTATCCCCTTCTCTGAAATCTTGTGACCCAACACAATGCCTTCTTGAACCATGAAATGGCATTTCTCCCAATACAGAACCAGCTTAGTGTCTTCACATCTCTGTAAAACCTGAGAAAGATTGGACAAGCAGAAACCAAAGGAGGATCCATAGACACTAAAGTCATCCATGAATACCTTCACCATCTCTTCAAGCAAGTCATTAAAATATGGAGGTCATACACCTCTGAAAAATTACTGGAGCATTGCATAAACCAAAAGGCATTCTCCTATAAGCAAATGTTCCATATGGGCAAGTAAAAGTAGTTTTCTCTGGATCATTAGGGTGGATAGGGATCTGAAAGAATCCACTATAACCATCTAAGAAGCAGTAATACTTATGGTTTGCTAATCTTTCTAGCATTTGTTCTATGAATGGCAAAGGGAAGTGATCTTTCCTAGAAGCAGAATTAAGTTTTCTGTAATCTATGCACATCCTATGACCAGTAATTGTTCTAGTTGGTATTAGCTCATCATTTTCGTTTTTTACAACAGTGATCCCTCCTTTCTTAGGCACCACATGGACTGGTGAGACCCATGTGCTGTCTGAGATAGGATAGATCACTCCTGCTTCAAGCAACTTCAAGATTTCCTTTTTAACTACTTCTTTCAGATTAGGATTCAATCTCCTTTGAGGTTCAACAGAGGTTCTTGTCTCATCCTCTAGATGGATCCTATGAGTGCAGAGGTTAGGAGAAATGCCTTGGATATCATCTAGTGGATATCCAATGGCTCTCCTAAACCTCTTTAACACTTTGACAAGAGCAAGGATCTCATCATCATTGAGGTTATCATTGACAATTACAGGATAAGCAGAGTTAGAGCCTAAGAAGACATACCTTAGCCCTTTAGGAAGAGGTTTGAGCTCCACCTTGGGTGCTTTGACCTCACTCCAGTCCTCTTCCAAGCTGCTCTGCTCCTTAGCGCCAGCTTCATTGCTTGGGGAACCAGCTTCTTGAACTGATAATACATCTTTTCTTGTGTATTCCAGCTTCTCAAATGGCTCCTCTTCTTCGAAGACTTTGTGAGAGTCTAGCCTTACCTTATAACCCAAGCTTTCCTTATCCAAGTAATCATCTTCTTCATGCTCCTTTGTCAAATCCACTTGGATTTTATCCTCACAACACAACTCCTCTTGAAGCTCATCATGCAGCCTCTCTAATATCTCAATCTGAAACACTTGACCTTCAATAGTGGGCTGCTGCATAATCTGCTTGATGTCAAATTTCAGAGACATGTCCTTACCCAACTGTAGCTCAATCTTCCCTTTCTTAACATCAATGACAGCTCCTTTTGTGGCTAGGAAAGGTCTCCCAAGGATGAGAGGGTCTCTAGGTTCCTCATCCATATCTAAAACCACAAAATCAGTAGGTCACTCCCAATCCTAAGTTGTACATCTTCAAGCAGACCTTTGGGGAGCCTTACTGACCTGTCAGCTAGAACTAGAGATATCATGCAGTCCTTGAACTTAGTGAAGCCCAGGCGCTGTGCTATAGAATAGGACATCAAGCTGACACTAGCTCCTAGATCACACAAACATTTCTCAAATAGAAGTGGACCTATAAAGCTGGGTAAGGTAAAACTTCCTGGATCACCTAGCTTGTTGGGAGTAACTCTCTTCTGTTGAATAATGGCGCTGCACTCATGTGTTAGTACCACCATCCCTTGTATGTCCTTTGTTCTGTTAGCAACAGCATCTTTCAAAAATTTCTGATATGGTGGGACTAAGACAAAAGCATCAAGCAGTGGCATGGTGAGCTGAATCTTCTTCATTTGCTCATCAAAGAGACCTTTGTACTTGGCAATGAGCTGCTTCTTAAACCTTCCAGGAAATGGTATTGTAGGTTAATATGGTGAAAGAATGTAACTTGGCTCCTTGACTAACTCCTTAGGTGCTTCTCTTGGTCCTCTTTAACCACCTCTTTGGCTTTAGTGTTCTTTGGACCCTTTTCAACTTCAACCACTTCATCCTCTGTAGTTTCTTCAGCATCTTTGGCCACCACCCCCTCTTCTTGTTCCTCAATGTCCACATTGGGTGTAGAAGGAGCCACTCTAGGAGGAAGTTGCTTCCCACTTCTTAAGGTGATAGCTTTGACACACTCTTGTGTATGTGAAAAGGTAGATGGTTAAGCAATGCTTTCTAGTTTGCTGATCTGTAAATTCAAAGAGCCAAGTTGAGATTGCAAGCTGGAGTCAATGCCTTTTTGTATTTCAACAGCCATGCTCTTCTGAATGTCAGTCATGCTCTTTTGAATTTCAACAGCCATGCTCTTCTGAAGTGTTGCAGTTTGAAGGTGATGCATTTGAAGGAACATTTCCTTATGATCTAAAGTTTCAGAGGGTTGGGAGGTGCTGGCGCCAACTGTTGGAGAAGAAGAACCAGGATGTTGGTGAATGTAAGTGTCTCCATGGGACTGTTGTGGATAAGCATCATGGTCCTATTACATTGTTGACAACAATCCGCCCATGATCATGTTGATCCTATAACGAGGAGACGCTGGTGGTTGTAGAGGTCATCGTTTTGGTCTCTCTTAGGATTGTGGACAGTACGAGCTTTTTCAGATCAGTCTTGCTGAGCGGGGGTGTGTCGGTCGTCATCACGGCAACGTGGTTGGTTATCATCACGGGGTCAGTGCTACTGGTGGTCGCTTCTTGGTCGGTCGTTGAGTTGTATTTCGCCGTTATGATATTTCTTCATCAGGAAATCGTGGAGTTGGCAGCAATCGTTAGTGTCGTGACCGGAACGTTCGTGCCAGGTACAGTACAGTTGTGAACCTGAACTGTTGTTGTTGTTCGTAATGCGGTCCTATTTATTCCACTATGGATGTTGGGTAACAACAGTTACGTTAGTTTTAAGAGCTTTATTGTTGCGATCGTAGTGTTATCGGGTTTCGTGGTACTCTTCCTCTTTATCCCCGGCTGTTGTTAATTTGGCCTTCTTGGCTGCTTGGTTCTCTTCGAGAAGCATAAAGTTGTTAGCCTTATGGATAATCTCGTCGAGGGTTTTGGCTTTACCGATGGCGACTTTATCGTAGAATTTCTGGTCCGACCTGAGGTTCTACTTCAATGCGGTTAGTGTGACTTTGTCTGTGGGGTCGCAGAGGGAGACGGCAGTTGTTCGAATGTTTTGATAAACTGCAGCTTAAGCGGAGTGTAATCACAGAGTGTTTCCTTCTCACCTTGAACGCAGGTCCATAGCTCTGAGGTGTTTGCCCTGTGCTCAAGGGAAAGCGAGTAATGTCGGAAGAACTCTAAGGAGATTTGTTCAAACTTTTCGATAGAGTGCGAGTTAAGCTTAGAGAACCACTTAAGCGCGTTCCTAATAAGGGATTCCATGAAGTATTGGCAGAGGAAGGCGTCGTGTTCTTCGGCCGAGAAGTGGGCTCTATGCATGGCGGCATTGGAGGTCATAAGATGCTTCTAAGGGTCCGAGTTGCCAGCATAGGAGGCCGGTAACTTGAATTTCATGGTCGCGAAGGGGTATGCTGGTGATGCATTCGGCAAACAGGGTTTGCTGGGTTAGCTTAAGCACTTGTTCCAGCTCGAGGTCGAGCTAGTAGCGTTGTGTACCTGTGATATGACATTGTTGATCCGCTGGTGTAGGAGGTGTAGCTTGGATGTTCCCGGGTGGCTTTTGGGGTGATAAGGCGGAATTTTTGTTTAGATCGGGCGTTGAAGTCTGGTATGCTGGTTGTCGTCCCATGCTGCGGGTGGTGTGTCGCCGAAGATGAGTCTTTTAGACCCTGGCGTGGTTGCTCCTGGTGGTATTTTTGGTCCTTTGGGAGTGTCGACCTTAGTTACCTCGGTGTTGTCTTCCCGATGTGAATCGCCTGGACAGGTATCGTTGAGGGTGTAGAGGTAAGCGACATGCTGAGTGTGTAGAGCTCTGATCTTCTCGTCCATCTTGTTATTCATATGTGTCATGAAAGCCTGTAGGAAGGTGGGTATGTCAGTCGTATTTGTCGGTGGTTGGGGTGGTTATGGAGGTGGTGGATTCTTTCCCGTGGTGGGATCGATGTGATCTTCCCCGTGCTGATCGTTAGGATCGATGGTGTGCTGATTTTCTGTTTCTTCGTTGTTACTTCGCCGTGCTGGCCTGCAGAAGGTGGTTCTGACCATCTTCGAGTTCCGACTTGTTTTTAGAACTTGACTCTTTTGGTCTCCACAGACGGTGCCAATTGTAAGATCTCAAAATCATCTTAGGGAAATCATAAAGATTTATAGGGGTAAAAGAATAAGTCTTTTATTAATAATAAGCCAGAGCTCGAAGGTTACAAAGAGTTTAGGTCGTCGGAATGAGAATGGCAACCTAAATCAAATTTTGGAGAATTCGAGATCTAAAGATAGAAGCAGAAAACTATGTTTGCTGTAAGTCTCGAGTCCGAAGTTGTGAATGAATTCTTTCTTTAAGAAGAGCTCATCTTTTATACCCATTAGAAGTGATGTAAAAAAAAGACTCCTTCCTTTTCAGAATACATAAGTCTAACCTTAATCCAACTTCATTCCAACATGCAGAAGTGCTAAAAGAAGACTTATGTATTAGAGTTTCCTTGCAAATGTTATCATATACAAAAATATAAGGTGTAGTTTTGAAAATTGTGACTATGATGATGAAGATATCAATATTGAACCGGACTTAACCGAGCCACAAATCATTGAAGACCCAACCGGAGCTATAACTAGAGAAAGAGCAAGAGTGTTACAACGTAAATATAATCAAGCTATCTCACAAGCTATTCTTCAAGCGGATCATAAGGACTTCACAACAACCGCACAAGCTTATAGTGGGTTACTTGAAGATAGAGACACCGGCCCAACTTCAGCCAACAAAAGTAGCTGGCCAATCCTTTCAAGTCAAGGCCTCTACAATATACTTGCGGTCACACAAGAAGCCCAAGAAGAGAGCTGCGAAAGGGAAAGGATTCACCTCAGTCAAAACCACAGTTATAAACATCAAAAAAAGAATTACTACTAGCATTCAAACCAAACTGTGGACGAGCCAACAAAGAAGGTAAGTGTTACAAAATTATCTCAATTATATTTTGACTAAGCAAGTTATTATTTCTTTGGTGAATGCAGCATAAACTTAGTCTTTGATTTTATTATATTTATGATAATTTTCGTTTAATAATAAGAGCAAATGTTAGCCTGATTTCTTGCATTTTTATTCAATGTAATTTGTTTCCAAAGACCCCTATAAGGACATAGTTGTTCGGACTAGTTTATAAAGTCTCCTCTCACAGCAGTGTATCTTTTGCTTTTGATTAATAAAATACCGAATTTTCTTCAAGATTATAAATCAATCTTGTGTTCTTGCTCTTAATCTTTTGTAAGACCAGTACCTCCAAATCATAAGAGTGTTTATGTGTTGTATCAAAGGATTTCCCATAACCTTTATGGTACACTTCGATCCACCATCGTTCTGATTTGTTCGTTCTGCTCGACCACCGGTCAAACTGTCCAAGTATCTCGACCGTTCGACCAAAGATCTCGTCCCGCTCGACCACCCGGTTCTACTCATCCCGTCCCACAGCCGTGTAACCGTCCTGTTCAACCATCCCATCGTCTCGCGTCCTTGTGTCCTGAGTATCTCGGCTACAAGACCACCCGTACCCGCCATTCCCCACTCATCCTAGACTGATCGTCCCACGCTCGTACCGAAGGATATACTAAATCGACCACCACTCCGAACTTGTATCATTTTAGTATCAAAGCTGAAGTTCCTTCAGCCCTCATGTTGCATCTATCCAATCTATCTTTTCTTGCATTTTATATTTGTGTTCTTTATATCATTTCAAAAAAAAAAAAAATATATATATATATATATATATATATTTAAAGCATTCGATCATTTAATCCATTTCGTATTCCTATTGTCATCACATCTAGTTTTCAATTCTTCAAAAAAAAAAAAGGAACCATAATCATTTGTTCACCATTGTTAGCTGTTGTTACCAATCATTTAAGTTAGATTTCATTAGCCCAATCTCAAAAAAGTCAAAAAAAAAATTATCATTCATTTGCATTCATTCTAGTTTCTATTTATAGAACCATATCACCAATCAAACCATTTACATATTAATACGAGTATTGCATTATTATACTATAATCTTTGGTCCGTATTATATTAATTCAAAGACTTTAACCAAATTTATCTTTGGTTTAAGGTACTTGGGTCAAACGACATGGGGGAAGAAGCTAGCAATGCAAATGATCCGGTTAGTCAAATGATGGCCATGATGAGGGAAGAGTTTCAAGCCTTCAGGCAAGAGGTGGGGGAACGCCTCACTCGTGTAGAGCAGACACCTCGTACTCCCTTATGGCCTGTGAGGAATGTCAGAGGACTTGGCAATACCAACCTTCAAGGAAATGGCCAAAGACACAACGGTATTCACATCAATGAGCCTGCAGATGGAGGTCAACGACGTGACGATGATTCTCTTGAAGATGAAGATGACCCGCCTCCTAGAACGAACCGTGTACGGAGAAGATGAGTACAAAGAGAGGAGTATGAAGAAGACGAGCCATACGACCCTCACCCGAGGCAAAACCAAGGGAACAGCAAACTAACCGCGCCAAACTTTGCCGGTATAGTTGATCTTGGGGCTTGTCTTGAATGGGAGAAGAGGATGGACCATATTATGCATGATAAACCGACCACCACTCCGAGCTTGTATCTGGCTAACATTTACTTTTATTATTAAACGAAAATTATCATAAATGTAATCAAAAATCAAAGACTAAGTTTATGCTGCATTAACCAAAGAAATAAATACTTGATTAGTCAAAATATAATTAAGATAATTTTGTAACACTTACCTTCTTTTAGGGCCAAAGCCCGAAGCCCGGTCGGCCCTAAAAAATACCGGGTTTAGGCTTTAGTATAAAAGCTCAAAAAAATCGGGCTTTTTGGGATAAGCCCGAATCGGACTCAAGGTTATCCGAAAAGCTATGTATTATATATTATAATTTATTTAGAAATTTTTATTAAAACTTTATCTTTACAATTTTAAAAAATTAGAGTTATTGATTTTTTTATGATACTCTTTATTAATCTAAAATCTTGACTTTTAGTTGTGTGCCTTCATATAAACATCAAGGCTCAAACTAAACTAGTTTCAAAAAGCATTCCTACCTTCAACCTGAAGATTCTCATCTTGATTCTACTGTTTCTACTATTTAGATTACTTATTTTTTTTTTTTTTTATGTTATAATTTATCTGGATTTACTAAGTTAAAGTTTTATCTTTAGATTTGATAAAACTATATTTATGATTATTTAAATTTAGATTTAATTCTAATAACTATTTTTTCTTTTAGTTTATTTTATATTTAAAATTTATTTTATTTTTCTAAAAATCTCGAAAAAGGCTAAAAAAAATCCAATAACCATGTTAGTACCAGACCGGACTTCATAATATAGACCTGATATATTATCCGGCTGGACCAGGCCAAACTTAAATATATACGGGCTTTACGGGTTTTGGACCGGACCGGACCAACCTGTTTGACATGTCTAACTATGATTGCCGAGAGAAATCACTTATTTTTTCATTTATGATATCAAAGAGGGTTATTAAGAGATGGATTTATATAGATTTTAAGAATTTGTAAAGTTGACAGATTTTAAAATTTTTTATTGGAATTATTTGGATTCAAAGAATATGTTACAATGGATTCTCACTGATTATTGTTGATTTTTATTGATTTTTACAATTAATATATTCTTCTGTTTTTTTTTACAATTTAAACTTTAAAGTAACATATATAACAAAAAAAACTAAATATTTACTTTAACGTAGGCATATATATATAAATATATAACATTGTTTCTTGACGCATTGATTTTTCATTTGGTTCTTAGATCAACCAAAAACAAATAATTTTTTTGTTTTTATCGTTAATTTATGTTTTACAGTTTGTGTTTTATTTGTTGATTTTATTTATTTATGTTTACAAAATAACGACGAGTGTAACTTGGGAGATTAAAATATAAGGATACTTTTTTGGAGTGATTTACACTCATAGGTATTTATGAGTTTTTGTTTATATCCAAAGACACTTGTTGATATTGAGGGACTTTGAGAGTTTTTTAGATTATGAAATACCAATTCTATCCTTTATTAATTTTCTTTATGAAAACCCTTAATATTTTTTTCTGGGTTTTTAATAGCGAAAGCGCAGCTTTGGCTCTTCTTTCATTTTCTTTGTTATTGTTTTTTCTTGTTCTCTCTTGCTTTTTCTTTTTTTCGGCTTCTTGTTCTTTGTGAACAGAGCTTATCGGTATATACAAACCAACATCATCATATCCACGCTGTTATATCCACGCACTTATGTCCACAGCACCGTGTCCACAACTTCAATGATAGTATCTTACACACTATCATTGTCCACAAACCAACAACATCATGTCTATGCTGTTATATCCACGCCCTCATATCCACCGCTTTGCGTCCACAACTCCAATGATCGACACTGTCTTGTCCACCTTATTCATACAAACCAACACCATCATGTCCACGCTGTTATATCCACACACTTATGTCCACAGCACGGTGTCCACAACTTCAATGATAGTATCGTACACACTATCATTGTCCACCGCTTTGCGTCCACAACTCCAATGATCGACTCTGTCTTGTCCACCTTATTCATACAACAGAAAAATGTGAAATTTCCTAGGGATTTAGAGATTGGGCAGAGATTGTCTTCTTTATTTTTAGGAGATTAAAAATTAGATAGAAGAAAAAGCATATGCGATGATTTAATAAAAAAGGAGAGTAATGAAGAAAGGATCTTGAATCACATATAGAAAGTAAAAAAAACAACAATTAAGGGTTTTGATTATTTACCAAAGGCATAGATATCGATGTTCTTCAATCCCAGTAAGCTCTTCTTCCTCAGCCCAACGCCTACTAATCGCTGGGAATCTTCTATTGTAATCGAAAATGAGAAACCAGTCTTCGATTCAACAATAGATTCGGAGCTAGCGTCGGCTAGAGTTATAGATCCCCAAGGTAACAGAGACGAATGCTCACTGGAGATCCAGCCCAGAATCGGATGCCTGGGATTCTGCGATGCCGTGATCGCAGCTCCAGCGGCAGCAGCACCAACGGTGATGGTGACTTGCACGGCAGAAATTGGAAAATCTTGAGGACGACGTAGCACACGGTTGTTTGGGGACTGAGGGCTGAGAAAACAAGAAAGGGTTGAAAAAACTTACTTGAGACGAAGCAAATAAATCAATAGCCGGAAATTGAGATCAATGGTCGGTGTAAGTAGAAAAAATTGTCAAAGAATAAAAAAAGTATGTTGAATATCGAAGAAGAGACGAAGAATAATTGTGAGACTTATCAAAGATTTATGTCGAATAAGTGATCCAAATATGTAAGGGTGATATTGTCTTTTTATGTAAGCAAAGTCCTCTCATCTTTCTAAGTACCTTTAGATGTTATTGAAAACTCATTAAGTGCTTATAAATGTAATATTCTCTACTTTTTTGAGCCGATCCACTAATATAGCAAAAAGTAATAACCTATTGACTAAAATATTAAGTAAGACATGTGAATTGTGACAATATATAACAACCACTACAGATTTCTTTGTGAAGCCAAACAAGAGAGAAAAAAAAAACAAATTTCCTCTTTTGAAGATCTCTGAGTTCTAATCCATGGCGATATCTCCGTTCATCATCATAATCTACTTCTCCTACTACCACTCTTCTTCTTACCTACTCTACGCGGAATCGTTTACGAAAACTGCAGTTTGCTACTAACTCTGCTTTTTTTCCTTTTTTTGGTTGTAATTAGTAACTCTGTTCTTCGTTTGGTTACTTTGTCCTTTACCAAGTGTTTGTGAGCAAATTTTGAGATACTTGAAGAGGAATGTGTGATCCTCTAGATGTATAGAACTGTGTCTCCAAATTTCACCTTCCAAAGATGAACGATGTGCGGTTCCTGCAGACATGGATAAACCACTAAACGAGTGAGAAGTCTAGATTCGGGATGTATAGATGTACAGATTCGGAAAAGAAGTCTAGCGCAGATATAAGTAAACGAATAAATCGGAGTTTCTGGTGGATCTAAAAAGGATTTTTCTCATGTAGATTCTCCGACGCTCAAGTCAATGATCACCCTACTCGGAACAAGTACTCAAAATATAAGTTTCAAGATGCTTAAGAGTTAGATATCTCGTTCGAAGATCGTGATATCCATCTGGTGTTTGATGGACGGGTAGTATAAAGAATAGACTATGAAGAGAGTGGCGTATGAATTCTCTCTACATGGATATAAAATCAGGAAAGGAAGGTTAGAAAGACGTTTATCTATGAAGGTGTTTCCTCTGATGAACGGTGGGTGTTCCTCTTCAGTCTCGTTATGCACGGGGCTTTAGGCGAGCTCCGGTGAAGCGGAGATCGGAGGTTTTCCCCTCCTTCCCATTTGGTGCCTCTTGTTATCTTTGGATTTGTCCTATGTGGATCCTTTGAGTTCCAAATATCCGATCTCTTTCTCTTTACCTTTAGGCTTCTTTTTATACCCAACTTCCCCTCTCTTGACCCATCCGTGCAGTGCATCGCGGGAGCAGATTACTTAGTACAACACGTCTGACTTGGTAAACACGCCAGCTGCCCGGAAACAGTCTGCTAGGGAGTTGGTGGCATGCCTAGTGGAAAAATGTCAACGCTCGGGCGGAGTCCAGTGGCTATGTGTTGCCTTAGGATTGGTCTTGGTAAAAGTAGGCCTAACAATTGCTCGTGACTTCTCGACTGATTGTAAATGAGTCGAGGAGTCAACCCTTTCGTCATTCCTGTAAAATAATCAAAGATATATCTGATACTCGAAGGTTTTGGCTGGTTCGAAACCTTGTTATAACAGGTCCCCTGATCTTGCCGTGAATCTCAGGGGTGTACGGGTCTAGTCGAGACGAAGACAGAGTTTCCGGAGAAACAGTGAAAGGCTCATTCCGACCTTGCCTTGCATCCCGGAGGAGCATCTTTGAAGCGGCCCATCTTTGGGGATCATATCCATTGCCCCAGGGCTAGTCACTCGGCTCAGCTCCAGGAGCAGGGTTCTCCTCTTCGCTATGCCGTGTTTCTTACTTTCTGTCACGCGATGTCTCATTTTGGCTTCCGCCGTTTTTGGCCATCGTGGTTCAGGACTGTTCCAGCGATCGGCTGCTTGACAGTACAATGACTACTTCTTTCGTAGGGTTTCACACCGTCTCCCCCCCTCCTCTCCCTCCTCTTTCTAGCGCCAACTATTCGGGAGCAAATTTTGGGATGCTTACGGATGTTTGATTGTCTGGATGTATGGAGCTGTATATTTGATTTTCGTCCTCACAGGGGATGAGCGATGCGCGGCTCCGGGGTGGAAGTCTAGCGGATCCTGCAGACATAGGCAAACCTCCGGATGGACCGAATGGAGGTTTCCCTCCTGAAGGTTTTCTGATGCTAAAGTCAATGATCACCTTACCGGGAACAAGTACTCAGAAAGGTAGGTTTTAAGATGGTTAAGGGTTGGATATCTCGTCTGAGGATCGTGATTTCTATCTGATGTTTGATGAACAGGATAGTATTAGGAATAGATCAAGAAGAGAGTGGAGTAAGAACTCTCTCTACATGGTTAAGAATCAGGAAAAGAAGGTTAAGAAGACACTTATATCATAAGGCGTTTCCTCCTGCGAACAGTGGGCGTTCTCCTTCAGTCTTACTGTAAGGACGAGGCTCTAGGCAAGCTCTAGTGAAGCAGAGATCGGAGGTTTTTGTTTCTTCCTTTGTTTGGTGCTTCTTGTTTTCTTTGGATTTGCCCTATATGGCTTCTCTGAGTTCCATGAGTCTGATCCCTTTCTCTTTGGTTTTAAACCTCTTTTTATACTCCGCTTCCCTCTCTCATGTCCTATATGTGCAGTGTGTCGTGTGAGCAGATGACTTAGTACAGCATGCCTGATTTAGTAAACATGTCACTTGTTCAGAAATAATCCACTAAAAAATTAGTGGCAGACTTAGTGGAAAAATTTCATCAATTTGGCGGGATCCAATGACTACGTGTCGACTTAGAATTAGTCGTACTAAAAATAAGAATGTATTTTAAATCAAATATTTGAATCAGGATATATTAAATGTTGAAAGCTTTATACAACTTTTCAAAAATCTTGTTAGGAAAATAATTGTTACCACGAAATTTGGGTTTTTTATTGCAAGAATAAGTATAAAAGCAAAATATCCATGGATGTATAAAATGTTTAGGATAAAACTTGATGACAAACTTTCATTTTCAAATAATGTAATCATAAATGATTAACAAATAAGTTCAATTATCTCATTAATCAGCCTAACATATTTTTTTCTCATTAGTTAGGAAAGAAGAGGTCGTCGAGATCAAGCCTTTTGAACATCAACAACAACCCTAGTTAAGGATCTAACAAAATTTATCCCTAATCACATCTTTTCATCATTAATGGTTGACCCTAGTCTAATCCCCAAGACCAAACAAAAAGAGGTACTACTCACTCGTGACTTCATAAACAGTAAATAACAAACACAAAAGAATTCACTATTTATTAGTGAGTACAATAGAATAATTTTATAAATGATGGGGGTCGAGAGAGGTAGTGAGCACAAGCTCTACCCAATGGTTTTACTCGAGAATGCCTCCACGATCAGAAAACAGTTATTATTGTAGTTACCCTTTATAATCCTAGGAAACTTTAGTTCCTTAAGTCATTCATTAACACAATGGTTTTCGATTAATCATTGTCTTATTTCCTGTCAAACCCTATGAAACGTTGGTTCCTTAACTCGAGGACGGTATTGGCTGTTCTAGAGGAGGTTTTCCCATCGGCGTGCGAAGGACAATGAAGACGAGGCGTGGTATGGCCTTCTCTCCCACTTGCCTTTATCTACTTTGGCCTGTCAGAGCTCTTCGTTGTCAAGGCCACATGTATCTTGCTTCCAAGTCAGCGTTTTCCTTCCGGTAGCGCTTTTCGAGGGTTTCTGAGGCGTGGTGGCTCTTTTCCCCCACTCGAGATCCTCCTGTTCTTGGTCCTTAACTCTTTCCGGCTGGGTCTGAGCATGTGGCAAGTTCTCTCTTCTCTGTCGGCGGCGGCTCCTTAGTCTCGCGAGCAGTATTAAGGGTTCTTGTTTGTCCGGTTAAAACCGGTAATCTGTTGTTAGTTCATTTGTTTCTTTAAACCAGTTCCATTTTCGCAGGCTTTTGTTGGGCTTTTTCTAATTTAGTTGTTTTGTAAAAGCCCAAAAAAACCCAAAAATATTCAAATACAAAAACCTTTTAACAAAAAAAAAAAAAAAATAATGAAAGAAAACTTGTGGCAATAAAACAGGTCTCTGACACCAGAAAACTCACCAATGAAGTCTAGAGCTGCTTCTCACACCGGATCTTATTTTCTGATGGATTTTGATGTCGTCATAACTTTTCATAAGACTAATGTGAAAGATCTCGAAAGAATTCTGCATAAATGGAATTGTCTGATAATGTCCACAATTAATTGTTCCTCAATTTTGCTGATTATCTAGGTTTGTCCATTGCTTCTCACATAATTGATGCAACAAACCACAATATTTAGTTGCTATGCGAATGAGTATAGATGCGAAGATCAAATTACTTTTGTTGATGGATCTCTCCCTAGGCTTGATAATGAGAATAGTATGTATACGTTTTGGAGCCGCTATAACAATATGGTTAAAACTTATTGAAAGTTGTAAATAAGAAAATCTATGACAGCATCTTTTATCATGACATGTGATTAAAATGTGAAATGATCTATACAATTGCTTTTGAATTAGTAATCTTTTACAGAAATATCAACATGAATAATCTATTATGATTCTCAAGCAAGACATGTAAGTACAGAAAACTATGACAGCCATTAATTTGACTTGGAAAGTGTCAAATTCAACGCTTTATTTGATTAACTAGAATCAACACAATTTAATCTCTCTGATTACAATTTTTTTGGTGTTATTAAACTCTAAACCTAGATTGTCCCTAATGGATTCCTAGTTCTAAAACATTCTTCACTCAATCACACAACCGTGTATCAGAGAAGAGGACACTAACCTTCTTACTTCATCTTTCAATGTTGAAGCTCAAAAACGTTCTAAAACAGTTATGGCGCAAAGTGTGTGTTACAAACTTTGTCCGACTTCCTATTTATACTAACTACCCAGCCTCTAACCTAGAATCTTCATCGAATCTAGCTTATAGCAAGTTTCCTCTTTGCCGAATATCTTTGAGTGCCCCCCCGCGGCATATTTGAGTCTATCTCTTGTGTTGCCATGTCATAATACCACGCCAGCTGCAAGCTTCCACAGCTACGTGCTTCCTGATATCCTTCTTGAGCTGATCTCTGATCGATGCTGGACGTTCTCCACAAACTGCATTTTCAATCTCCCCTTTTTTGACTTAGTTTGTCACTTGAGCATCTCACAGACATTATCCTGCAAAGTCAGTCAAGAACACAACAAACGCACACGAAACTGAGCAAGAGATTTTCTATGATTGATTAACCAGCTGAAATAAGTACAATTCTTGAGTTGTAGACAAGGAAACCCAAGAGCGACTTACAAAAGTCCAATGCGCTCATCACAAAACAGAGTTAAGAAAAACAAGAACAAATAAAAACACCATTCTAGTCCTAATCAACCCTACAAAATTTTGAGTGATTGAGAAATAATATGCAACTGTTCATGTATTCCCTCTTAAACCCTAGAAGCGTCGTTTCCCTCTAAAGGACATGACGCTTCATCTGCCTAACACATGCATCATTTGGGCCTGTTCAAACAACAACAATGCTTGACGGGACTCAATCCATGGGTACAAACATAACTGACATTAGTACATAATCAATCAGTCAACTCATCATACAACAAGGGTATTGTACCTAGCCATTCGATCAGCACTCGTAAATCATATTCATCTAGACACACTTGATAGAGACATTTAATTGAAAGGGACCCGAAATGAGATAAATCCACTGAAATTTGTTCATACCTTTAATAAGTGTGTGTCTCAAGGAAGGACATCCACCTGATGATTCAGAACACGCATCAAGACCAAGCTCATGCATCAGGATATTTAAAATATGGTCCTCTGGATTCAGTAGCTGATCTTTCACATTGAATTGCTTTTATTCCTCATGCAACACAACGTTCAACCCTGGCAGTTCCTAGACTGATAACTCAGCACTTTTTCATAGAATTGACCTTCACTAATGTATGCAACTATCATTGATGTTGTCACATCTCTGGTCCAGCATTAAGATGACAAAGATGCAGCATGGTCTTGTCCATTCATGCTGATCACCTTATGTTGGGGTAAATTATATCCCCCTCTTTTTTTTATGTATTGATTGATCAGCTGTGGATTTACACTTTCTCCAGTTCGTGTATCTATCCATAAATTATTGCGACTGGTACCAGTTGATGAGAAATGGCACACCAGGCAGCCTTCTTCCACTGAACACTACTTATACAGAGACCGTTTTGAAGAAAATTTACTTGTATCCTAAGCTGAGCTTGTCCCTGTACGTGTTACTGTCCAAAATCACAGGAACTCACACACATATTATCAGCTTTCACAAACACCGATGGATTTCCTTAGATTTATAAATCTGTTGAAATCCAAAGGCTTGGTAAACAAATAAGAAAGTTTATATTCAATGCTAATATGGCCAATCTCAATTAGTTTCTCCTCAACCAATTCTCGTATGAAATGATGCCTGAAATATATGTGCTTAGTGCGTGAGTGCTGAACATGATTATTAGTAATTTTAATTGCACTCTCATTGTCACAATTAATCAGAAGAGATTTAGATTCTATACCATAGTCTGCTGTCATATGTTTCATTCACAGGAGTTGGGCACATCCTCTACCCAAAGCAATGTATTCAGCCTCAGCTGTTGACAAGGACACACTGTTTTGTTTCTTGCTATGCCAGGATATGAGGTTGTTGCCCAGAAAGAAACATCATACACTAGTGCCCCTTCTGCCATCTAAGCATCATCCCCAATCAGTATCACAGTAGCCTGCCAAGTTCTGGTTGATGTCAATGGTGTATAGCAATCCTATGTTCATTGTCCCTTTGACATATTTAATAATCCGCTTTACGGCTTGCAAGTGAGACATCTTAGGATTAACATGATACCTTGCACATATACCCACACTGAGACATAAGTCAGATCGACTTGTAGTTAAGTACAACAAACTCCCAATCATGCCACGATACAGCTTTGAGTCTACATCCTCTCCTTGCGCATATCGAGACAGCTTGCAGTTCGTACCCATTGGGGTCTTAGCCACTTTACTGGAGTCCATTCCGAACCTCGTTACCAGATTCTTTGTATACGTACTCTGAGATATGAAGACACTATTCTCTGATTGCTTAATCTGAATCCCCAGAAACTAGTTCAGCTCCCCCACCATGCTCATCTCAAATTTTTTTGTCATTGTCGCAACAAACTCATCTACTAGTTTCTGATGTGTAGCCCCAAACGCAATATCATCAACATATATTTGTACTACCATGAACCCCAACTTCCTTTTGGTTGTGAACAAGGTCTTGTCTACACTTCCACGTTGATATCCATTTTGCATCAGAAAAGTAGTCAATCTTCCCTACCATGCACGTGGTGCTTGTTTCAGATCATATAACGCTTTTTGTAATTTGTAGACATATTGTGGGTGCTCAAAGTCTTCAAATCCCTTGGGTTGTTCAACAAAGACTTCTTCTTGCAAGAATCCATTCAGGAATGCACTCTTGACATCCATCTGGTGCAGTTTGAACTGCAACTTACATACCATACCAACAAGCAGTCGAATTGATTTCCGCCGTGCCACTGGTGCAAAGATTTCATCAGAGTTTATCCCTTCAACCTGTTAGTAGCCTTTAGCCACCAGACGTGCCTTATTTCAAACAACATACCTGTGTTCATCACTCTTGTTCTTGAATATCCATTTAGTGCCAACAACATTTGCCCCAGAGTGTCTAGGAACAAGCATCCACACTTGATTTTTTCAAACTGCTTTAGCTCCATCTTGCATAGCTTTGATCCAGTATAAATCAACAAGTACCCCCTTATGGGTTTTTTGTTTAATGGTAGACACAAAGCATGCAAACCTCACCATATTTTTGAAATCCAGCTGAATGTGGCATATGACTCTTTCACAATCTATGTTGCCAATCACATGTTCCTTGAGATGATCCTTTTGTATTTTTTGTACCTTGGCACTTGTAGCTGCTACTTCTCTTGTGTCAGCTGGTATCTCAGTTACCTCCTTAGTATCAGAGTATGTTTGTCTTTCTGCTTCATGAGTTGGTTCTGTATCCGATTTTTCACTGTCAAATTTCTGAGTTCACACGTTTGAGTCAGCTTTTGGTAGAGTTCCCTTTTTCTGCTCTGATGTATGCGCTAGCGAATCATCATTGTTAGCAGGTGGGTACAACAAGCCTTGTGGGAAGATGTCATCAGACACAACATTCACGGTTTCTTGCACTTGTCGAGACTTTTTGTTGAACACTCTAAAGGTTGTGCTAGTACCTGCGTAGCTCAGAAAGATCCCCTCAGAGCTTCATGAATTGAATTCCCAAGGTGATCCTTGTCATTAAGGATGTTACATGGACATCCAAAGACATGAAAGTAACTCACATTTGGCATTTTGCCTTTCCACTACTCATATGGAGTTTTGTTGATGCCTTTTCGAACATACACTCAGTTGATGATGTAGCACGCTGTGTTCAGTGCCTCGGCCCAGAACTGTTTGGCCACTTGATTGCCACAGAGCATTGCATGTATCCCTGGGCAGCGGGTCAAATCCGCCCCGTTAGACCCACTCACTGCGGGTTTGAATTATTTTTATCCAAATCAAAAAACCCGCTTCACCCGTGAGTTATAGATCTAAGATTCGCATCCGCCCCGCATTAATCAAGCGGGTTTGGCGGGTAACCCGCCTGAAATTAATTTTTTTTTTTTATTGTCAAAATTGAAAAATTTGCACGGAGATGAGATCATGAGAGAGAGAAAGATATATACAAGAGATTATTGTAGAGAAAATTTTGATTTACAAAGTATTTGATTATAGATCTAACATTTGAGAGTCAAAGAGAGGATGAAAAAAAAAGAAGAAAAAAAAGAAAAAAAAAGCTACATGAGAGAATAAAAAAATGGAATAGATATTAGGGTTTTTTGTTTTGTTTAAAACAGCACACACTTTCAAATAAACAGCACACCGTTTTTGTTACAAACAACACACAGTTTTTATTTCAGAAAACATACATTAACAAACAACAAATCAAAACGACACACATATTAACAAAGTAAAATAATCCAACTTGCACCCGCTTAATTTATTTAATTTTTTTATTTGGTCGACCCGCACTCGCTTCGCAGCGGGTTTAATGAGGCGGGACCCGCGGTTAATGAACCAAATTCCCAGGGATAAATGCATAGGCCATTTCTTGCAGTGTTATATTCTTGCGTTCAACTACACCATTCTATTGAGGTGTCAGTGGTGTTGAGTACTGCTGAGTGATACCATGTTTACTGCAGAATCGATCAAACATATCATTTTGAAATTCTCCCCATGATCGCTTCTGATAGTTTGTATGCCATCCTTCCATTCCGTTCTCAGTTGCAAGGCCATAACCCTAAAACTGCCAAAGGTAACTGATTTTTCACGAATGAATCTTACCCATGCGTACAATGTAAAGTCATCCACCAGAACGAATGCATACTTCTTTCCAGCAATGCTCTCAGTTTGAATTGGCCCCATCAGGTCCATGTGAACTAAATCAAGGGCACGATGGGTCTGTATATCAGGTATAATTTTGTGTTGAACTCGTACCTGTTTGCCTTGAGTGCAGGGACCACACACAAATTCAGATTTTAACTTGATCTTGGGCATGCCACGAATGAGTTATTTGTCAGCAAGTCTGGCCATTGTCCGGACATTGATGTGACCAAGCTTCTGATGCCACATATGCATATCATTTGACTTATTGGCGTTGAGGAACTGGAGTGTTGGGGATGTCCACTTGTAGCAGTTTCTGTCCGAGTCCCTTGCATTGTCACTTGACCACAATCATTCACAGCTCTGCAGGAGTCTTTGGTGAATAGCACTGATAAGCCCTCATCACAAAGTTGACTGATACTAATCAGATTAGCAAACTTTGATTTGTGCAGCCCAGAGGTTTCTCCTTAGAGATGTCAGACAGGTCAGCCCGAGCCGAAGTAGCCCAACACGATGCAGGTTCATATTTTTTTTTTAGAGTTTGGCGGGCTGGCCCACGCGGGCTGCTGTCCAAAATCATAAGGCACAAACCCAACCTGCATGTATTATATGGGTTAGTAGACTGACCCGCAGATTTTATTACTAAACATGTTTCAATTTGATTTTATTTCATAAGTTAGTAAAAATCTAATTGTATCTCTAGTTTGTATATTTGTTTTAAGAATTTTACATAAAATATTCATGATATCCAAAATCCACATTCCAACAATCACAGAAAGATAAAAATATGAATTCTAGAGAAACAAATTGAACATTCGACAATCATAGAAAACAACAAATACCATAATCTTGGTTTGGAGACTCCTTAGTCAAAAGCTCGCTCACTACATCGCTTATCTTTACTACAAGTTTCCTCACCTTCACTAGTACCTTTGTTACCTGTGTTGAGAGAGACAAACATCAAAGCATTTTTTTTTTGTTAATTCTATGTCATTGAAGGTACCAATCATCATTCATCTGAGGATTATGGAACATAGCAAAACTTTACCTCTAAATGTTTGAAGACTCTTGCTACTTCTTGCAACTCGGGTGTGCCATCTTCATGCATTGCTGGGACAGAATATGTTCTATGAATGGAGTAAAGATTTGATTTGGACATGTACAAACAAATTCAGAAGAAGACAAAAACTGAAATGTACCTTAAAACAAAAGGCATTGATAAAATGTTAGAGATGGGTCTAAAGATGTCCGACTCTTATGACATAAGAATAATTACTCCACGGACAATGTCGCCCAGATACCCACCAGTTGATCTTCACTGCTCATTGAAAACTTCATATAATAAACCTTTAAAATTGGAAAGTTAGTAAACATTACCATGTCATTTGTATTCAAACTCTCTGCATCCAACTCAATGTCATATGAAGTTCCTTGCATACGAGATCAAGATGACCAAAACTTTTTACCCTCCATGTTGACCACCTTTACACAAAAGACCGAAGCATTATAATAAAAAGCTTGGATATGATTTACTGTTGTTAGCTTTGGTGTGTGTGTTCTGAGGTTTAAGTAACCAAAACAAACTGAGCTCAAAGACAACCTATTTTATCTGATCTCTCAAATACTCTGCTTGGCTACAAAAAAAACGTCTATGAGAATACTCTCCAACTCAAAGATACCTGCACGAAGCAAAGGACACGAGAATATTGGTACGAATCTTACAGAGCCAAAATTTTGATTGGTTGCTCACTTCCATCTTTTACATATTTGGCAGATAAAGCTGAAAAAACATGACCATCAAAGTTAGAAAAACAATCTCACTCATGTCTTGAATAACCAAAACTCCACAATGGCTGAGAACACCTCAAAGATAAACGAACAGAGACACTTCTAGGCATCAAAATTTGATTTAAACAGTATTTTAAAAGTCAAAAATTTACATTTTCTCCAGTTTCCGAATTGAGATATAAATTGCCACTTGAACTCTGAATCATACGACTGATAATCCGAATATGACATGGATTCCATCAGATCCAAGCCACAGACAAACAAAAAACGCTGCAATAGGAATAAATCAAAATTAACATGAAATTTTCCTGGAAAATTTATACAATGTCATGAGGGAAATTCTCTAAATCATTACTCTTTCTTTGACAACACAAAACCATATGCAGAACTATGTTTAGAATATGAAACTCTCTGATCCATAAAATTTTATATCCATCAAATGTGTGCGCCATAAACATAATTGGAAGATCTCAGAACCATCGAACCACCGAACAAACGAACACCGCGTGGCTGCAAACCATACCCACCAATTGATCTCCACTACAAAGAAAAAGAAGGAAGAAAATTTATCCTTTCATGATCAAAGAAAGAAGAACAAACCTTGGATTGTCAATAAAATGATATAGATCTTTAAGCAATGGATGCAACAATTCATTCAATTCACCGTCTGGTAATCACAACAAAAATCTTTGATCATCTCAATAGTGGAACTGCATCTGAATCGATTTCACTACCAGAAATCATGAAATTCAAAGAATTTTACGGTTTAGACCGCAGACCCACAAACCCGTGACTGGTCAAACCGCAAAACCCAAAAGCCACACGGGTCTGACCCACGAGGCCCGCTATTTTTTGGGTTAATATTTTCTAGCCCAAACCCGCCCTGCAGTGGGCCTATTTGGGTCAAACCCGCGGGCCACATCTCATATAGACATCTTTATTTCTCATACTCTTTTAATCTTACATCTACAATCTCCACCAAAGGTGACTTTTATGGATTCCTGTCATATGTCTTGAACAACCTCTGTCAAAGTACCAGGCTGAATCTTCTGCTGTTTGTTCTGTGGAAACAGCTGTGAATGCATGCTCTGGTGCTACCCTTGGTTTCCATTTTATCCTTGATTTTGTCATTTCCCGCTCCAAAAGAACTGGTTTTGCCTGATCAGGTGTTGGATGTCTTTATGTATATGATAGCAGTGAACCTTGATGTGATCTGATATACCACATTAGTAACAGCTAGACAATCTTCCATTTCGGTAGAACTCACTTGTTCAATGTTTTGTCCGATTAGTGCTCTGACTTGATACATTGGTCTTTTGCATATTTTCTTGAACTTTCACTGCGTCAACCACCTTTTTACTTTTTCTCTGAGCCATATCTTAATGAATCTATTGATGATGTTGCTGTGACGTCTCTGATACTTGAACAAACTTCATAGCTTGATCTGATATTTTTCCAGCATATCTGAGTCCCAAACCACTCTTACTCGACTGGACAATACTCAATAACTTGTCTAGATCCTTGGTTCTTTTAGATAGGCATCTTGCTATTTTTCAGCTGTTCCGTCAGAAGACCATTAAGCTCACGATTCTTTTCTTGTCTTCCGAGATCAACATTTTCAGAAAGTCTGAGTACTTTGTTTGCTCTGAAAGTTGATTCTCAGCAATCTCGACTTCACATTGTAGGGCACAGATTGTGTCATCCTTTTCCTTGATTACTTTGTGTCAGTCTCAATATTATCTTCTAGCTTAGTAATTTTTTCATCCCTGTCAGCAATCTGTTGTAGAAGATTTTCTTTTTCTTGCTTTGCACTCACCATTGCTAGACACAAAGTTCTGTTTTCTTCCAACAAAATCTCATCATCTTGGTACTCCTCATCCTTGTCGGTTTCTCCCTCAGAATCCGCATCCTCATCAATCACTCCAAGAAAGGTGACAAAGTTTAGTAACGGTTCCTCATCAGTTTCATCCTCATCCGATGAGACTATTTCTTACTAATAAATGACTTTTCCCTTCTTATGCCTTGACTAACACACTCAGTGACATAGCCAAAACCACTGCATATTTGACATTGAAGAGTCTCCCTCTTCTTGGCTGTTGGACACTCTGTTTTAAAGTGACCATATCCTTCGCACTCATGGCATTGCATATCTGATTTTCTTGATCCTCTCTCATACCTGGAATCAGTAGACAGTATTCTCAATTCATAAGGTGTCATACGCTGCCTTTTCTCGTATTTCTTGAAGTACTTCTTGACAATCATTCCAACCTGATAGTCAAGATTGATTTCCTGCAGCTTTCTTTGGTCTGCTGAGAAAGCCGCACTCTTTACTTTGGATTGATTCTTCTGTGATTGCTGCATCTCATAAGCCTGCATCATTCCCACAATCTTATTGAAATTCATCTCGTATGAGTTGTGTGATACTTCAATGGCTGATATGTGAGCATGAAACTTCTCCAGTAGACTTCGCAGAAACTTTTAACCAGTTTCTTATCCTTGTATGTTGTTCCCAACACTGAGCCTCATTTGCAATGGAACTGAGCTTCCCGCTGAATTCTTCAACTGTTTCTTTTGATCTCATGGTAAGTGTTTCAAACTGGGATGCCAGCATATCCATTCGAGTTCTTCTGACGCTTGAGGTGCCTTCATACGCTGTATGTAGTGCATCTTATGCTTCTTTTGCAGTAGTTTATCCCTGGACCTTTTTGAACTGATCCTTGGTGAGTGAAGTGCAGATCATTGACAGTGCTTTGGAGTTGAACTTAGACATAGATTTCTCTTCGACTCTCCAAGTTAATCTTGGTTTGGCTGTTACCACGCCATATTCTCCAACAACCGTTGGTGCTGTTCATCCCTCTTCAATCATTATCCATGCATCCTCATCATATCTCTTGATTAGTGCTTTGATCTAAAGCTTCCACCAACCATAGTTCTTGGCATCGAGAATAAGAGACTTAGCCGATCCAAGATGTTGCATGTTTTCCATACTTTTTCCCACAATAACACCTGATTAATAAGAACAGACAATCCTTAGCAGATGACTGTTCTGATACCGGTTGTAAGTGCAGAAAACTATGACAACCAGAAAATTGACTTGGAAGGCGCCAAGTCCAACGCTTGTTTTATTAACTAGAATCAACACAATTTAATCTCTCTGATTATAATTGTTTTGGTGTTATGCAACTCTAAACCTAGATTGCCCCTAATGGATTTCTAGATCTAAAACACTCTTCACTCGATTATACAATTCGTGTATCAGAGAAGAGGACACTAACTTTTTTACTTCGTTTTTCAATGTTGAAGCTCAAAGACATTCTAAAACAGTTGTGGTGCAAAGTGTGTGTTACAAACTTTGCCCAACTTCCTATTTATACTAACTACCCAACCTCTAACCTAGAATCTCCATCGAATCTAGCTTATAGCAAGTTTCCTCTTTGCCGAATATCTTCGAGTGCCCTCCCCCCCATGGCAGATTCAAGTCTATCTCTTGTGTTGCCATGTCAGCATACCACGTCAGCTACAAGCTTTCACGGCTACATATTTCATGATATCCTTCTTAAGCTGAACTCTGATCGATGCATGACGTTCTCCACAAACTGCATCTTCAAGGCAGTCTTGATCTGTATACATATTACACCAAGAAGAAGACGCTTTCGGAGCAACTAGGTAACACCAGAGTCGTGCCAACCTCATTCGATACCATAAACATTTTTTTAAAAAAATACCCTCATTTATATTTTTCTTATAATAATAAATAATGGTTACATAGCAAAATAATAAAATGAAACTAAATAAATTAAATTGTAGTTCTAAAACCTTATTTCTCCAAAATTATTGACCAAAATTTTAATTTTTTTTACCAATTATGAAGGAAAACTATTTTAAAAAATAATAAAAACTTAAAAAGAAGAGAAAGCAAAAACAAATATCTTAATTCTATCTTATTGTTAGAGAAATATAGAAAAGGTACTAATAAACTAATCAGTGCAAGTAGAAAGATATAAAGAAAGTAATTATATGGTTTTTGTTTTTTTTTTACTCTAATTCTTTGATTTTTTTGGGTCATTTCCTATAATAACAATTTGACTTATTGTTGTTAGTTTCTCTTTTCTAAACTCATATATTATGTATAAGGTTATATCCATATTTGAAATTAATACAATATAACTAATGATAAAAATAGATTATTAAACCTTTTAAAATAATATTGCCCTATGATTTAAAAACCAATTTGCAGTCCTAAACCAAAGTTTCTTTTAAATCCATATAGGCACGGCTCGGCTCTGGGTAACACCAAGGCTTCCACAGTAAAACGGTGCAATTTTGATCATGTCCAAGAATTGTTGGAAGAAGCTGAGACGAACAGAATCATTCAGATCCTTAAGGAGCTAAATGATAGTTAGACAAATATTAGAGGACAAATTTTAAATTTGAAACCAAAAACAGGATTGACAGCAATTTACCTAGTTTGTGTAGAAAGAGGTACACAAACTACATTCACTAATCCTACTATTTTTCAAGTTTAATGTTTTCCTGATCAGAATCAGATTTTCTTGGCTAATAGTGATTCCTAGAAACCGAAATGTTCTTACTGTCACAAACTAGGTCATACTGCTAACAAGTGTGATAAGCTGCATGGTTATGTTACAAGATTTGCTCTAAATGGAAGAAATATCATTGTAGGGACATAATACCAGTCTCCATCAAACCAAAATGTTGAGCAAATGACATCTACTTATGAAGAAATGTCGACTAATCAGATTCAAACCATCATCTCTTACTTTAACTCCAAACTTCATACTTCTACATTTGAAAGATATGATTTGTGCTTCTACATCAGTTTTTATATCGGTTATCTCACAGATTTTACCCAAAATCTATTATGACATGTTTGTTTCTTCAATATTTCTATAACCAGCAATATCTTTTAAAGTTTGGGTTATAGATTCATTAGCTACTAATCATGTCACTCACACAATAGAAACCTTTATACCGAGTATAAATCCTCAACATATTACCTTTATGATTAGAAGACCTTTGTTACTCTTCTTAATAGAATAAAACATTAAAATATTTCTTTCTTTAAAACAGAAAGAATAACAGATAATCTTTGGGCAATTCTCAGTAATACACATTTTTTTAGGTTTTGTAGACATAATTAAACGCGGTGTTAAGAAACTTCCGCCCTCTAACATATTTAGAAATGAACTTTCGATATTACCCCTATTTAATAATCTAAGAAATCTAAGAACTCTAGATCTCGACCGCCGTAGAAGACAACAGCGGCGAAGCCACCGTAGAAGACAACGGATTTAAATCGTACAACAAACGGCGGATTGAAATCGTACAACTTACCTAAAATCTAATTTCCAATTATTTCGGTTCGATAACCACGAATTGAAATCGTGCAACAAACGGCGGCAATTCAAAATGTTTATGAGTGAATTAAAATGTTTGTGAGTGAATTGGAATGTTTATGAGTGAATTGACATGTTTATGAATTGAAATCAAAGATGAAGATCGTCGAGGAAAATTTACAACTGTTTTCGGAATCTTTCCAATTATTTCGGAAGTGCTTCTTAAATATTAAAAAAAAACAAATAAGACAAAAAAAAGAATATGTGGTTATCGAACTGATGCCCTCATCTACTTCATAGTAAAGCTTTAACCGCTATGGCCGAATTATTTCGTTGGATAACTGTAAGTAACTTCCTCTTTTATGCATATAAAGACAAGAGAAAAACGTGTTGAGCAGTTTTAAAGTTGAGAAAACTACTCAACACGATTCAGTTTTGCCATTTCACTCCCGACCGTTCGGTTTCCAAGCGAATTGAAGACGAAGCCCTAAAATCTAATTTCTTTCGGGAACTACCGTTACGACGAAGAAGACATCGGCGACAGAGAAAAGCGACAGAGAAGGTGACAACTAAGATTCAGTAAGAAACTCCTGTCCCAAAACTTCTATCATCTCGATTTTTTGAGAGATTTAGGATAGGCTTTAGTTTCACCTTCAATTTCAACTTATCGAGGGGTTGGTTTATGGATTTGTGTAGTATAAACTTTAATTTCAACTTATGAAGGATTGTCGTAAGATTCATATTTCAAAAAACAATATTGTTGGTTTATGGCTCTTCTTTGTAATTTTAGGATTTGGATTTAGGAAACGCCTTCCAAAAAGTTCTATGTTTGACTCTTCTTTTTTGCTTTATGATCGAGATTTAGGAGCACCTTCTAAGTGTTATTTGTCAACTCTCAAAAATGGGTTATTAGATTTATTTATTGTGTGATTTTTGATTTTTGTTTCTTACAATCACTGATATTTTCCGTTTCTTTTCTTGTAGCAGTTGGAAATGGACATCACACTTCCTATGCTCAAATACAAGATGGGGAAGGAACCAGTGAGTGGGTTCAAGGCCATAGATAAGTACTCAGACTTCAAGTACATAGCCAGAGTGAAGGAGATACTCGGGCCTGAGCAGTTTAAGAGAATCGAGGACTCTTTCTTGGGTCCGGTTTGGCAGTTCTGTTCGAGGAATCTCTCTATGTCAGGGAAGATGATCCACACAATTCTGACCAAGAACCTGGAAACCAAGAAAGAAAATGAGCTGTGGTTTCATTTTGGTGGACATCCTATGAGATTCTCTATAAGATAATTCCATATGATCACGGGGCTGAAATGCACCGAATGGTTGCCTGCTGTTGAGGCAGAGGCAAACCACTATGATTGGTCTTGATTGGAGGATGGGCATTCACCCGACGACCTGATAGAACTTATGATGGAAGCCGGAGAAGATGCTCATGATGAGAGGTTTTCTTTGGCTATGGTGCTGCTCATCGAGACAATATTTCTGCATAGGTATTCGAAGGCTATGTTCCCCACATCTAATTTACAGAAAGCGCAACACATGGATGTCTTGCTGAATCATCATTGGGGGATAGATGCTTACGAAATACTGTTAAAATCAGTGAAGAAGACTGTGGAGAACAGTCTAGAAAAGTCCAAGTACCCTCTGGACGGGTTCCCTTTTGCGCTTCACCTATGGATTATGGAATCCGTACCCAAGCTTCAGTCAGCTTTCTCTATGATTGACAAAACAGTCCCGCCCACAGCTTTTTTGTGTGTGAAATATCTTCACACAACATCTCCTTCCATCAAAGCTGTTTTGAGCATAGAAGGTGAAAGCGATGTAAGTGTCTTCCTTTACTACTTTTATTATCTAGAATATATGTCATTAGTTTAGGAAGGCTTTCCTAACAAAACATAGATGAATGACATGTGTTTTTTGACTGTGCAGGTGGATTCCGTACACATCCTTCCAAAAATACATGGTGACCTCGAAGACACCATGTTTTTGCAAGACAAAGACGATGAAAATCTGCATTCGCTTGTGGATCTGTTAGAGAAAGGTTTCAGGCTGACACATGATCACTGGAAAAGAAAGATTTTGAAGAGAGACGATGCATTGCAATACATTGCATCGCAGTCATATCGCTATCCCCATTCAGAAAGAGCGAGACAAAACTCCAGACTACCTTCTTCAGACGAGTCAGTAGAGGCGAAGCTTGACCAGCTCAAGAAGATATTTATAGATGGACAGAGACATATCCGTTCTCGATTATCAAAGATCGAGCAAAAGCTTGGCATATATGATCCTTCAGATTCCATTGATGAGGTATTGATTAAAAAATATATATATGATTGTTAGAGATAGTTCATTGATAAATTTTCTAACATCACGCTGTTATCTGTTTTTCCTCGAAGGAAGATATATCTGATGATGTCTCACCTCCTGTGCACCATGACACTGGTATATACCCAATGGAGAAAGTACCTTCAAGAACAAAGACTGTTAATAGAAGTGGTGTTGTTGAAACAAGCAAAGAAACTGATAAGGTACTTAAACAATTTTTTGCCATCTACATTTGCTAAAACATTTCGGGACTAATATACTGTCATCTATTGTTTTGCAGATGAACGATGATGAGACAACTACGAGTAGCAAAGAACAGGAGGAAGCCCACACACAGATGGAAAAGGATGAGAGGACCTAACCAATTGAGGAGCAACAAACTGTTAGCTATTCTTGTTTCTTTTGGATTTGATTACTTTAGTAAGATCTTTCTGAACATTTGTTAAAAGTTCCTAACAAAACATGATGGACTTCCGGGTGCAAACCCCGCCTGTGATATCGACATCCATGCAGACGGTCGGAGGCAATGAACCCACAGAGATGGCCAATGATGATGGGAGCCAAGCAATGGATGGAACTACAGTAAGAAAATCAGGATTCTTTTGCGTTTTGGTGTTTTAGTAAGGTCTTCCTGAACATCTGTTAGATGTTCCTAACCCAAAAAATATTTTGCTTCCAGGTACAAACCCGGCCCGTGGTTGCGTCCACGGAGACGGTTGCATGCGCGGGATAAACAGAGACTGACAATGATAATGAGAGCCAAGCAATGGATGGAACTACAGTAAGAAAATCAGGATTCTTTTGCGTTTTGGTGTTTTAGTAAGGTCTTCCTGAACACCTGTTAGACGTTCCTAGCCCAAAAAATGTTGGGCTTCCATATACAAACCCCGCCTGTGGTTACGTCCACGGAGCCTGTTGCAGGCGCGAGACAAACAGAAACTGGCAATGATGATGGGAGCCAAGAAAAAGATGAAACCACAGTAAGAAAATCAGTATTCTTTTTCATTTTAATATTTTAGTAAGGTCTTCCTGAACATCTGTTAAACGTTCCTAACCCAAAAAATATTGTGCTTCCAGGTACAAACCCCGCCCGTGGTTTTGTCCACAGAGACTGCTGCAGGCGCGGGACAAATAGAAATGGACAATGATGATGGGAGCCAAAAAAAGGATGAAACTACAGTTAGAAAATCAGGACTCTTTTGCATTTTGATATTTTAGGATGGTATTCCTGAACATCTGTTAAATATTCCTAAAACAAAATGTTGGACATCCAGGTGGTTTCTGCACTTGTCACTCCTAGCGTTGCTCCTGTAAAGGGAATTAGAGGCAAGAGTCCTAAAACTTACTTGACGGAAGGTTCTTTAGTTGAAGTATCGGGTGAAGATAACATGTGGTTCCCTGATTTGGTTATAAATAGACAGCCTGGTCTAGGTCCTATCCGCAGCTATTATTTGAGGTACTTGAGCATTGATAAGTATGAGAATGTCCAAGAGATGCGGATCCGTCCTACACCGCCTCAGCTTCTTCAGGAAGAACATGCCGCCAACGTTTTAGAGGCTGGGCAAGTCGTTGAGGTTTACCACAATGAGCACCGGTGCAGAGGGTGTGTGAAAGCGCCTACCGAAGGTACAAATGTTTCTATCCAACTTTATGATATCGACAAAACACAACTGATAGACGTTAGGGATACAAGGATTTTTACACAATGGGTGGACGAGGCGTGGGATCCTCCTGTGAATGTGGCTATCCAGGTACATCGTTTATACTGTGATAAACCCCTGTATTCTTTAAATAATTACAAAAAGTTTAACTAAGTTATTTGAATGTTGCAGGAAGACGCAGTGACGTCTGCTTCGCCCACCACAGTAGAAGACATTGCGAAGGTAAAATTCCTTTCCTAAAAACTATTTTTCACCAAGTTTTTTTGGTTTTTAACTGGTGAAAAACTTTCAATTGCACCGTTTTTACGAAAGCATGTCTTCTTATCAAAGGGTAACCTGGAGAAGAAGAAAGTGGAGAAGGCGAAATCCATGGAGGAGAAGAAGAAGAAGGAGAAAGCGAAGAAAAAGAAAGCGAAGAAAGAGCAGAATGAAGAGCTAGAGAAAACATCTCTAAGAAGGAGCAAACGGTTCAAACAAACGGATGTGTGATATGCATATTCGGAACAAAAAAGTAGAATGAATTCTGCTGGTGGTGTTAGTTGCCATTTGTTAAAATGGTTAATGGTTGTAACGGTGTTTTTAGATGTGTTCGTTTGCAAACATGGATTTGAATACATGGTATGTAACTTTGGTTTTTAAAAATGTTGCTTTTTGTTTATCAATTAGTTGTACTTATTTCAGACCTTGTATTTTCATTCATTTCAAATTGATTTTCATGACAAGGTAATTTTATGGTTACTAGGGAAAAAGAAAAAGGTTTAGAAAGCCTTCCTAAATGAATATTCAGAAAAGAAAAAGGTTTAGGAAGCCTTCCTAAATGAACTTAGGAAAAAGTAAATGATTTAGGAAGCTTTCATAAATGAATATTCGAAAAAATATGGTTTAGGAAGGCATCCTAGATGAAACTTGTGAAAAAGAAAATGATTTCGGAAGGCCTCCTTATTAAAACTTGGAAAGAGAAAATAATTCTGATAGGCTTCCTAAATGAATATTCAAAAATTGTTTTGGTGATTTTAAAAGTTTCGGATTGTAATCCTAAATTCCAGGAATAATGTTTGGGTCCCTTCTTCCCTCGATATTTAGGAATCAATTGCAACATTTCGGAAAGACTTCCTAAACAGTAAAGCATAAAACAAGAAAGGTATAATTAGACTCTAAGGTTGTGTAGAACTAGAGACACATTTGTTTAATCGAAGAAGCACTAACCGCTGAGGCCGAATCGTTGTACTTGTCCAATATTTTGAAGTTATATATTTATGTTTAAAAAAGATTTCCAGATAAAAACTTAATTTACAGCGGCGACGCCGATTTACAGTGAAAACCCGGATTTTCAGCAGCGGTGCATCGGCGAAGAAGACATCGACGACAGAGAACGCGACAACTAAAGATTCAGTAAGAAACTTCTGCCCCGAAAAACTTCTCTCATCTCGACGACTCACAAAAATCGATCTCTTTCGATCATGATTTACCACTTTTTGAGTGATTTAGGATAGGCTTTAGATTCTATTGTGGGGTTTGTTTATAGATTTGTGTAGAGGAAACCTCCAATTTCAACTTATGAAGGGTCATCCTAAGATTCAAATTGTGACATTTTTTGTTTATATTGTGACACATTTCGTTTCTATTGTGATATTCTTCGTCTCTTTTCTTGTAGCAGTTAAAAATGGACATCACACTTCCTACGCTCAATTACAAGATGGGGAAGGAACCAGTGAGTGGGTTCAAGGCCATAGATAAGTACTCGGACTTCAAGTACATCGCCAAGGTGAAGGAGATACTCGGGCCTGAGCAATTTAAGAGAATCGAGGACTCTTTCTTGGGTCTGGTTTTGCAGTTCTGTTCGAGGAATCTATCTATGTCAGGGAAGATGATCCACACAATTCTGACCAAGACCCTGGAAACCAAGAAAGACAAAGAGCTGTGGTTTCATTTTGGTGGACATCCTATGAGATTCTCTATAAGAGAATTCCATATGATCACGGGGATGAAATGCACTGAATGGTTGCCTGCTGTTGAGGAAGAGGCAAACCACTATGATTGGTCTCAATTGGAGGATGGACATTCACCCGACGACCTGATAGAACTCATGATCGAAGCCGCAGAAGATGCTCATGGTGAGAGGTTCTTTGGCTATGGTGCTGCTCATAGAGACAATTTTTCTTTATAGGTATTCGAAGGCTATGTTCCCAACATCTAATCTACAAAAAGCGCAACACATGGATGTATTGCTGAATTATCACTGGGGGATAAATGCTTACAAAATGCTGTTAAAATCAGTGAAGAAGACTGTGAAGAACAATCTAGAAAAGTCCAAGTACCCTCTGGACGGGGTCCCTTTTGCGCTTCACCTATGGATCTTGGAATCCGTACCCAAGCTTCAGTCCTCTACCATTGACAAAGCAGTCCCGCCCACAGCTTTTTTTTTTGTGAAATACCTTCACACAACATCTCCTCCCATCAAATCTTTTCTGAGCATAGAAAGAGAAAGCGATGTAAGCGCCATCCTTTACTACTCTGATTATCTAGGATGGTGTTTAGGAAGGCTTTCCTAACAAAACATCGATGAATGACACGTCTTTTTGACTTTGCAGGTGAGTGTGGTGCACATCCTTCCAAAAATATATGGTGACCTCAAAGACACCGTGTTTTTGCAAGACAAAGACGATGAAGATCTGCATCTGTTGGACAAAGGTTTCGAGCTGACGCATAATCACTGGAGAAGAGGAGTTTTGAAGAGAGATGATGCATTGCAATACATTGCATCGCAGTCATATTGCTATCCCCATTCAGAAAGAGCGAGACAAAACTCCAGACCATCTTCTTCAGACGAATCAGTAGAGGCGAAGATTAACAAGCTCATAGAGATGTTCGTAGATGGACATACACATATCTGTTCTCGATTATCAAATATTGAACAAAAGCTGGGAATACATGATCCTTCCGATTCAATTGATGAGGTATTGAAAAACAATATATATGATTAGAGCTTGTTTTTTAATAAATATTCTAACAACAGGCTGTTATTAACTTTTCGTTGGAGGAGCTTACTCCTGTGGACGTATCAACAGGTTAAACGCCACTGGTTCGCGACAGAATGATTCGCTAAATCAGGTATGGATTTATTAGCCATACAAGATACTGGATTATACCTAGGTACACGAAAATTAGATATCCAGATTGTGTTTTATAAAAGCTTTCTACTAAATTAGGAATTCTTCCAAAATTATACTTGAGAAAAAATGTGTGGTGTTGACGTTATCGGATGTTGTTTTGCAGATGAACCAAAATGTGGCAGAAAGGAGAGGCAAATCATAGCGGGTGCCCCAGACACAGATGGGGAAGGATAAGGTGTCCATACCACTGGATCAAGAGAGACGCAAATCACAGCGGGTATCCCAGGCACAGATGGGAAAGAATAAGGCGTCCATACCACTGGACAAACAAACTGTTAGATTCTCTCTTGTTTCCCTTGATATCAAAAGTCTTTGGAATGCGTTCCTGAATCTATGCTAAATGTTCCTAACATAAAATGTTGGCGTTCCAGGTACAAACCCCGCCTGTGGCAACTTCCACTGAAGCAGTTACAGGCAGCGGACCAAAAAAATGGACAAAATTGAGGGAACGAAACAAAATGTTAGATTTCAAGTTTCTTTAGCATATTTTAGGAAGGGTTTCCTTAACCTCTTGTTAAGCGTTTCTAACACAAATGTTGGTTTCCCAGATAGTTTGCGGTCTTGTCGCTGGTAAAGCTGCTCCTGCAAAGGGGATTACAGGCACGAGCCCGAAACCTTACTTGACGGAAAGTGCTTTAGTCGAGGTATCGGATGAAGATAACAAGTGATTTCCTGCTTTGTTGATAAATAGACAGCCAGGTCTAGGTCCAATCCGCAGCTATTATATGAAGTTATTGAGCTTTGGTAAGTATGAGAATGTCCAAGAGATACGGATCCGTCCTACACCGCCTCCTCTGCCTGAGGCAGATTGTTCCACCGACGTTTTGGCACTCACGCAAGACGTTGATGCCTACCACGATAACCACTGGTGCAGAGGGTATGTTCAAGCGCTTCTCGATGGTTCGGAAGTTTGTATCCACCTTCATCATGTCGAGAAAAACCTTAAGTTCCAAATTGGTGACGTAAGGATTCATAGAGAATGGGTGGATGAGGCGTGGGATCCTCCTGTGGATGTGATATACAGGTACATCATTCATACTGTGGCAAAACCTTATATTCTCCAGAACATTTCCAAAAATTTTACCTAATTTGTAATTACACTGCAGAAAAACACAAAGACATCTGCTTTGCCCACCAGAGTTGAAAACATTTCAGAAGAAATCCGTGATCAGGCAAACGTAAATGATCAGGTATTAATATCATTTTGCGTCATTCTTATTATTGTAGAAAACCTTATTTCCAAAAACAACTAACCAGTTGTTTTTGATTTTTGTTGAAGGAACTTAAGGAGGATTCTCCAGACGAGGTATAGTTTTACGGTTTTTGTTTTTCGTTTGTATGGTGTAAGGAAATATGCTTCCTGTTTGCTTCTTACATATGTATACAACTATTGTTTCCAGATAATCCGAAGTGTCATAAGTGCTTACACCGTATCAGAAAAATGATGATGGAAACGATGGAGTAAGAAAGAAAACATTTTTTTTTTGCGCTTGGTAAAAAAATATTTCATGCCTAAAAAAATTGCTATATGATCTTTTGCAGATGAATGAAAATGAGATCCAAACAAAAGAGCTAAAAACTGTAAGATTTCTGGTTTCTTTACTACTATTATAAAGGTTTTCCTAAACTTTTGCTAAATGCTCTCGGCGATATATCATCATTTGTATGATGCAAAAGCAGAAAAGACAGAGAAGAGGCCCTATAATGAAGATGATCATCTGGCTAATAAGAAGAAGAAGAAGGGTGAGGAGAAGTCAGAAAAGTCTAAGGGGAAGAGCGCACAGGTGGCCGAACAATGTACAGCTACAGTAGATCCATTTCAATCGCCGAAAACGGATCAGTTGACAGCCTATAAAGAGTGGTTGGAGAAGGGAGAGACAGCAAGGTTAGGATATATCAAAAACGTAACGAGTTGTTGTTATAAAATTGTTTTGTAACGTAAATGTCTTGACGATATCTAATAAAAACACAGAATTAGTGATATGGATGCTACTGCAACCTTGTTCCAGAATATGGAGAATCCCGAAGCTCGTTTTTGTGATACGGTAAGAAGGAAGTAGTCATGGAATACTTGTATTCTTCTTTCTTGGATTGGCGGCAGAACATTATTGGTTACTCTGACTCCATGTTCTTGCAGGAAATAAATGCAGTGTTGATGATGTTGCAAAAGAAAAGAGAGGAACATGGCGCATATTTCAATAACAACAAATTCCCTAGAGCTGCATTCTGCAAAACATACTTCTTTTATGAGTTGTTACAATGCCACGGCAAATTCGCGAGGTATAGAACCAAATTACCATTCCCTGATAGTGTTACAAACATTGTAAAGGGAACAGTTTTCCCACACAAGAAGTGGAAAAAAGATGTAGATGTCGTCTATGGAGTCATTAAATCCATGGTTCCCCACTGGATTGGAGTGGAAATTAATTTTAAGAGATGCCAAGTGGAGATTTTCTCGTGCAATAGTCAATGGGAGAAGAAAGGAGTAGTCTTGGATATTGTTAGGAAGATATCAGGTACACTTTTCCTTTTAACTATATGTGAGATGATTCGGGAAAACATTAGTCAGAGTTGGGCGAGGTGTTCTTAAAACATGATACCTGTTAATGAAAACTTATTCATAACTGTTGCAGATATGATACCTACCCTCCTCGGCATTGCTGAGAAAAAAAAGCCAAAGAGGCATCTGGAACCATTCAAAGTCGTCCATCACACTGAAGAAGAGTGTTCCTTGTTCAATATAGGTTTCCGGGTGACTGACTGTCCCGTGTATGTCGTCAAGATGATCGAGTGTCGATCATTGGGGGGCCATGACTTCTCAAAGGTTGCTCATATGAGTGTTGCGGACATGAAGACCAAATATGTATGCGACAACTTTGAGCAGTTTGTGAACAACAAGTAGGACCTAGGAGACTGTTGTTAGTAGTTTTAGTTTGCATTTTGAACATGGTTAATGTTTTTTCTTTTCCCGGATAAAACTAAAACTTATGACATTATCTGTTTAGTAAAAGACTAATTATCTATGGACGTTGGATGAAGAAACAAGTTAATTTAATAAAATGATTTAGGAATCGGTTAGGCTGTTGTCGGAAAGGAATCCTAAAAACACAAACAAAAAATGAAGTCAAAAATTAGGTTACGTCACGTGGAATCGAACCGTTGACCTCGTCAATTGACAATGAATTATTTAACCGCTAAGTACGTGAAGGATAGTTGTCAGTCCGTAAGATCTTATTTATTTATACCCGCGTTAAGCGAAGTGTTTACATTTAGGAACCCTTCCTCACACAAAAACACGAACTTTCTTCTCTCTCTCGGCGATTAACAGAAAAACCCAGAGAACGCTCTTAAACCAGTGGAGAACGGCGAAGACTCTCTTCGCGCGGATTCACACAAATTTTACACCTTTTTTGATGATTGACCCAAAACTGGTTCTCTCTTCGCGACGATAAACGAAAAACCCCAACAGTTTCTCTCTTCTCGACAACTCTCTTCCCAAACCCACAGGCATCAAAGTTTTTTGGGTCATTGTGTATGCTAATTTTAAATTCATCACAGTTTTGATGTTTCAATTAAATCAGCTTCTCGAACTGGGATACAAATTTCTAACTCGCTGTTTTGATTATTTCGATTACATCATAGGAGAAAACAAAAATTCCAAAAAATTTGGGATGCTTAGGAAGGTCATCATGAAATAAATACCTCTCTGGTAAACAACATAGATTTGACATATTCTGCAATGTTTGTGTCCGAAGTCTTGAGTTTGATGACGAAAATTGTTCTTTACTTGTTATTTGTGGCGTGTTAGGAACAACATGGAGGATTCACAGCCTTCTACGCCTGATAGCACTCCCGAAGTTGCATTACAAATTTGGGAAAGAGCCTAGGAAGAATTTTAAGGTCATAGACCAACACTCAAAAACATCATACATTGAGCAAGTCAAAGAAATACTGGGGGAAGTGCAGTTTAACAGGATCAGAAATTCTTTCTTGGGGCCTCTCCTCAGAATGAGCTCAAAGAAGATGCTAATGTCAGGGAAAATGATCCATGTTTTCTTGACAAGGAGTTTAATAACGAAGAAGAACAATGAGCTTTGGCTCCATTTTGGATCGCATCCTTTGAGATTCTCAATAAGAGAGTTTCATATGGTCACTGGATTGAAGTGTTCCATTTGGACTCCTCAAGCTGCTCCAGAAGCAAGTGTTTATGATTGGGATGATTTGAAGACAGAGTCTCACTCAACTGAAGACCTGATCGATAAGATGCTCAGGGCTGAAAAAATGCTTATGATGAAAAGTTTTCCTTAGGGATGTTGGTGCTGATAGAGTCTCTGCTCTTTGGGAGATACAAGGAGTACAAGTTTCCGAGAAGTTTCATAGAGAGAGCGCAATACATGAACACTCTGATGAACTATCATTGGGGGAGGGAAGCGTATGAGTTTCTCTTGTCATCAATCAAGTCAAGGGTGCCTTCGCATTTGGATAAAGCGAAGTATGTTCTTCAGGGTTACACTTTTGCCTTCCACTTGTGGTTGCTAGAGTCGGTCCATATGCTACAAACTGCCTTTTTAACAGTCAACAACAGTATTTCATCCTCTGCCTTCTTATGTGAGAAGTACCTTTACACAACATCTCCTTCAATAAACCAAGTTCTCACCATAGAAGGATCACCTGATGTAAGTATTTCGTCTCTTATGTTAACATGATTTAGGATGCCTTCCTAGATGATACATAAATTTAGGATGCCTTCCTACATGATACATAGATTTAGGAAGCCTTCCTAAATGATAAATGGGGAAACAAAAATAGATTTAGGATGCCTTCCTAGATGATACATAGATTTAGGAAGCCTTCCTAAATGATACATGGGGAAACGAAAATAATTTAGGATGCCTTCCTAGATGATACATAGATTTAGGAAGCCTTCCTAAAATGATACATGGGGAAACGAAAATAATTTAGGACGCCTTCCTAAAAATTGTAGTAAACATCTGTATATATTTAACATGTTTCCCATTTGTGTCTTACAGATGAAGGTGATCTTCAAATTGCCTGCTCTATCAGGTGATGTTGAGGACACAGTCTGCATGGAAGACGAAGTTGATCCTGACCTTAAAGAACTTGCTGAAGTTCTTACAAAAGGCTACTCTCTGAGCTTAGGAGATTGGATAAATAAAAAAATTGATCTAGTTGATGCGCTAGAGTCCATTGGATTGAACTCTGTCATGGTTCATAATGCCGAGACTTTTGAAGCTTCAAGTTCGGTTTTTAATATAGGCAGAGATACCAACTTCTTTGCATTAAATAATTATGGAAAAGCTGGACAGTATCATTCTAATGGTTAAAGAAAGTAACCTTAGGATCTTTGATTGATTGCATAAGATAGAAGAGAAGCTGGGAATAGATTGGGAAGATGAAGTTACCGTAAGTATCCCTATTTGTGTCAATGTTATGTTTGATTTTTAGCTAGATGTCAGACTTTGAATGTGAGATTTAACAAGTTGATTTGCAGGTATCCGAAGGTGGTTACCAGAGAACACATGTGCACAAGGGGAGTTCAGCAACGGGTGTAGCTAACAATGTATACTCAACTGAAGAGGATGACTCAACTGAAGATGAAAACATGGATGATACACAAGTTCAAGATAGTCAGCCAACACAGGAGATTCCCCAAGGTGCCACACAGGAGCTTCTCAATATAGAGATGATTGAATCTCATGCATTTGAGGGAGATCAAAAAGAAGCGCTAACACAAGCCGAAAATAGTCAACCAACAATACCTGAAGGGACACCAACACAAGAAATACCTGAAACTGAGGGAGACCCAGTACAGGTGCCAACATATGATATCTTTTTTACTGCTGAGGTAATAAGATTTGGATTTCTTTTGCATTTTCATCAGCTAAGGAAGTTTTTCCTCAAAAATATATATTAAATGTACTTGACCAAGTTATGCATTTGACAGAGTGAAAAAGAGTTGCAGATTCAAATTCGGAGAAACAGGATACTCAGCTGATACAGTCCTTTACTACCACAGAGCCAATCAGTGACGAAGATGTTACTCACAAGGTCAGATTCCAAAACGCTTGGGAAGCTCTTCCGAAAAATTGTGTTAATTTAGTATCTTGTTTTCATAAACTACATACGTGCTATGATATTTCTAGAGTGGAAGTGGTGTGGTTGAAACAACCAAAGAAACTGATTAGGTACTTAAACAATTTTTTGCCATCTACATTTGCTAAAACATTTCGGGACTAAAATGCTGTCATCTATTGTTTTGCAGAAGAATGATGATGAGACAACTGAGAGTAGCAAAGAACAGGAGATAGCCCAAACACAGATGGAAAAGTATGAGAGGACCCCATCAATGGAGGAGCAACAAACTGTTAGCTATTCTTGTTTATTTTGGATTTCATTACTTTAGTAAGGTCTTCCTGAACATGAGTTAAAAGTTCCTAACAAAAAATGATGGACTTCCAGGTACAAACCCCGCCTGTGATATCGACATCCATGGAGACGGTCGGAGGCAATGAACTCACGGAGATGGCCAATGATGATGGGAGTCAGGAAGTGGATGAAACAACAGTAAGAAAATCAGGATTTTTTTGCGTTTTTGATATTTTAGTAAGGTCTTCCTGAACATCTGTTAGACGTTCCTAACCGAGAAAATGTTGTGCTTCCAGGTACCAACCCCGCCCGTGGTTACTTCCACGGAGACGGTTGGAGGCACTGAACCCACGGAAGTTGACAACGATGATGGGAGCCAAGACAAGGATGAAACTACAATAAGAAAATGAGGATTATTTTGCGTTTTGATAATTTAGAAGGTCTTTCTGAACATCTGTCAAACCTTCCTAACCCAAAAAATATTGTGTTTCCAGGTACAAACCCCGCCCGTGGTTACATCCACATAGACGATTGCAGGCGCGGGACAAACAGAAGTTGACAATGATGATGGGAGCCAAGAAAAGTTTGAAACTACAGTAAGAAAATGAGGATTATTTTGCGTTTTAATAATTTAGAAGGTCTTCCTGAACATCTGTCAAACCTTCCTAACACAAAAAAATGTTGTGTTTCCAGGTACAAACCCCGCGCGTGGTTACATCCACGGAGACGATTGCAGGCGCGGGACAAACAGAAGTTGACAATGATGATGGGATCCAAGAAAAGGATGAAGCTACAGTAAGAAAAATCAGTATTCTTTTGCATTTTAATATTTTAGTAAGGTCTTCTTGAACATCTGTCAATTCTTACAGAAAACTTTTTAACATTCCATAAAAATCTGTATTTTTGTAGAATGTTAAGGGAACACATTCTATGGCTATTGTTTTATGGCAACCATCACCAAGCGGGGCGGGAAATCAGACGGATGAGGTTAGAATTTCTTAAAACTAAACCATTAACCTTTACTTTCTGAAACTTGTATCAATCGTGCGTTGCATGTTTTTGTGGTTGCAAGTTGCTTCGGAGAAGAGAGGATTATCCTTTCAGAAGGATACAACGTCTAATGTTTCTATGGATACAAGTGCTAACGAAGAGTCTGCTGCTGAACTCCAAAAACATCTGAAGGTTGTGGATATGTTGAGGATTCGTCCTACTGTTGCAAACAGAAAAGCAAAGGAGAAGAGAGTTGATGATGAAGGTGATCGTCCGGCTAAGAGGTTGAAAACGTTTTTAAGGAGGAGCAACCGAGACCCAAAACAAAATAAGAGTACAGAAAGTCCTTTCAAAGCACCGCCAAACCCAGCTCTAATCATGACTCCTGAACCAAATCCTATGTTGGATCCGTTTATATCACCATGATATGAGCTGCTATCAGCTTATCAAGATTGGGTGGATAATGACGAGACAGTAAGGTTGGTATATAGTATTATAATAAGGTGATATTATATTATAATTTTGAATTCTGTGTAAATTGATTGAGTTCACAATGAATGATAAAAAACGCAGCATTGGTGAAATCCAAGCTAATGGAGCTTGGTTCAGGAGACTGGAGAACCCATCAACTCGTGGTAACGGACAGGTATTATTCTAGTCATATCAACTTTGTTTAGGGAGGCTTCCTAGACAAAAATAAGTTTGGAAGCCTTTGAATATTCATGTAGGAGGTAGACGCAGCAATGATGCTGTTCAATGCTAAACGAGAAGAGCATGCAGCTTATTTCCACAACAATTGATTCCCAAGGGCTGCTTTCTGCAACTCAATGTTCTTCAGTGAGCTGTTAGATTTCCACAACATTTTCAAGAAACTTCGGTGCAACAAACCTTTCCCTGAAAATGTGATTGAAGTTGTAAAGGAAAACAAGTATCCAAACAAAAACTGGAAGATGGATGTTGATTTCATCTATGGAATGGTTAAACCCAAGGCTTCTCTACACTGGATTGGTTTAGCGATAGATATAAAGAAGAGGCGAGTTGAGTGTTTTAACTGCAGACATCCAAAAGAGCCAACGACAAGTATTTTAAAGGTCGCCAATGATATCGCAGGTAAAGTGTTTCACCAAAAATGGTTTTCCGTAGTATTCGAATACTTTCATGAATTTAAGGAAAGTATTTTTTCTGAATTTAACTTGTGATAATTTTGTAGAGATGATCCATGCACTACTTTGTGTTGCGGAAAACACAAAGCCAATGCAGAATCTCGTTCCATTCCAAGTGGTATATGAGTATGAGGAAACTGTTGCAAAGTCCAGCACAATATCCAACTGTAGCATCTTTGTACTCAAGATGATTGAGTGCCACTCTGTGAAGATTGAGGACTTTTCAAGAATTTGTGATGAAGTTGTTCAAGATCTGAGGAGCAATCTGGTTTGGGAAATCTTTGATCATTTTAAGAAAAAGTAGGTTTTACATTTTATTTGTTTTTCATTTGAGCAAAGGAAGCAACATCCCGAAATTGTGGTTTACGATGGCTAACCATTAATTGTGTTTCAGATTAATTGTGTTACAGATTTTTTGAAGTTGTGTTATGTTTCTTGAGATTTACTTGCGAGATTTTTACGAATCCTTCACTGTTCTCTAGGCTTTTTACGAATTTCTTCGCATATTTTTAGATGATATTAAATGTTCAATCAAAGGACGTCGTAACAGTGATTTAATATGCCAAATGAATAAAAACGATTAGAAAAAGCTTCCGGGAAGGTAAGGAAAGCTTGATATTATTTTAGGAAGGTTTTCTGGAAAAGAAAGAAAAGAGTAACTATTGTGCTTTGATAAAAAAACTGTTCGTTGTAAACAATTTCACTTCGACAAAAATAATTTAAACATTGCGAAGGTAAATTAGTCTGTTTTTTAAGTGATCAATCAAGGAATGTAACAGTGATTCAATATATCAAATGAATAAAAACGATTAGAAAAAGCTTCCGGGAAGATAAGGAAAACTTGAAAGTACTTTAGGAAGGTTTTCCAGAAAAGAAAGAAAAAATTAATTTTTGTGCTTTGATAAAAACATGAAAATTTTCTTAACAATTTCATCTTCTTTAATCATATACTTACGCCCATTGATGAACTCTTTTTCACTTTCAAGTTACAAAAACAATTGTAAAATTTAGAAACCGCGAGCTAACATTTTTGACAATGTTCTTTCTTACACAGTTAGGATCCTATTCCTAACTTATTAAGAACACATCCTAAAATGTAAAAGTGTGAGAATTTTTTCTTAAGTGACAAATTTCATCCCAAAATTTGTTTAGCCGTGCGCTAAATAATAAAGAATAAATAGATATTGCATTATATGTCAAAAGTACAACATCCATAGATATTGTCTTGGTATAGAATATATAATAAACACATGTGGTTCAACATCAAGAAGCAAAAACATAAAAACGCTTGTGGACTACATTAAAAAAGGTCTTTGGTTACTTAAGCATCACTCGTTACTTCAGTCTTCCACTTCAATATCCGTAATCTCTTCTGCACCAGACAAACAATGAAAACAATTCTTTTAGTTACATGTTCAGTCAGCGAGAAAGTATATGTAGGGAGAAGTGTTTGAAATTTTACATGTTCTTATATCCGGAAACTGAATCATCAGTTGGGTTAAATATGAATTCAGAGCATGGGAAATGAGAGCGCATGACAATCTTATTCTCGTCCTTTCCTACAACAAATCAAAGCAATATTTCATGGCTTCCTAAATGAAACTTGGAAAGAGAATTTGATTTTGGAAGACTTTCTAAAGGATTCTATCGTCTTAAAATGTTCAACCAATAAGGCAGAAACTACTCACCTTTACCCTTTGAAATTTTCCAAAAGCGTAGCACGTAAACATCGCCATAGGAATTGTGTGCCATATACGCTTCGTGAAACTATCTTGTAATGGCTCCAAGAGATACACAGGTAATCGTAAATTCTCTCCTAAAATTAAAGAACAGAGAGAGTATTATTTCATAATAAAACTTTCTGAAAATCATTAACACAGGACATTCGCCTTACTTTGCGTCCTCTATTTTGAAACGGAGGTGAGACAAATCTTCTTCAAAAGCATCATTGCTATGATCTTTCAAAAAATCCATCCTCACGACAGTCCCCATTACATCTGATTAAGATCCATAGAAAAATTTATATAGAAATATAGCAGAACAAAAAAACTCTGAAATCGTAAAGTAATTTTTACCAATTAGGCTCCCGATCTTATACGCTCGGCGGTTGATATCCCTAAAACTAGGCCAGTGAAGCAATAGACTATCAGACTGAATCATGTGATCAGCACTCTTGGTGCCTGTGTTGCCGTGAAAAATCAGATGATAGTTACTTAATGTAGGGCGCACGGCAGCAGAAGCATCCTCCACATAGAAATTGTAGATGGTGTACCACTGATTTTGTCGAAAGTAGTTGGCAAACTTCAACATATCTCCTGGCATTACAGAGGCCGATATGTGCATTCCCTGAAAAAAACATGACTGATTAAAAAAATAAGTCGAAGTTTATCATCTCCAAAAAATGAAGTAACGGAGAATAACTTGCTCGTTAGATATTATCATCTCCAAAGTTTCGCCAAGAAAGTTTGGTTGTTTCCAAAGCCTAAGGATCTTAACGCAGATGCTCCAATCACTCTCATTTGTACGCAAGTCAGATATCGCATCGTGATCAGATGGTGTTCTCATGGAAAAATGACGCAACATTGTGCACTTTTGAAAATGGAAATTATAGGATGGATTCTTCAAAATCTGAACACTGAGGATGCCTTATATATAGCAAAAGGTTTTGACCAGGAAACGACACGTTGCTACAATTTTAACTGTTTTGAAATGTTACTATGAAACGACACGTCCCACGAAGGGATATGCAGTTATTCTAAATAACCGTTTCGAAAACAAAGGGATATGCAGTTATTTGTAATAATAGAGTTTTCACAGTGTTAGGAAGATATTAGACAAATTTAGGAAGAAGTAACATTAGTTTAGGAACGATTTCGTAAAGACAGATTTACAAAACCACATACGGAGAAAAAATATTTTAACCATGTAACGACACAATCCCCCTACTTTTACCACGAAACGACACGATCCCCCTATTTGTACCACAAAACGACACGTCCCACTACACTTATTAACCGTTTCACCGACTTATTAAATTACCTAACGATGCAATTAGGTGTGTTCTCTTATGTTAACATGATTTAGGAAGCCATCCTAAAAATAAACTTGGAAAATATAATGATTTAGGAAGCCTTCCTACTCCTAACTTACAACACATCAAAAACAGAATGATTTAGGAAGCCTTCCTAACTTATAACCAGCAAAAAGAGAATGATTTAGAAAGCCTTCCTAACTTACAACACATCAAAAAGAGAATGATTTAGGAAGCATTCCTAACTTATAACCAGCGAAAAGAATGATTTAGGAAGCCTTCCTAACCTAGTAAAATTGAATGATTTAGGAAGCTTCGTAGATAAAACTTGGGTAAGAGAAATAATTGAGGAAACCTTCCTAAGTTCTTTATTACGTTGTTAAAATTACAAAAGCTAGGAACATAGTTGAGAAACCAATGAAACAATCTGGAAAGCTTCCAAAAAATAAAAGTTACGAACATCATCCCAACAAACATAAAATGGCTATTGAAGTTCTTCCAAAAATAACTGGAAAGCTTCCGAAAAACAATGTTGAACAAACGAATGTATAATCAATCTATAGTTAGAATGTATAAGAAAGCTTCCGCATCTCTTGGACATTCCATAGCGAGAATCATATCTGATTCTTGCATGTGCTCTTGTTGTGTCCTCATGTGCCACATCTGCTACACTTGTGTCCTTCAGATTTAGAATTAGGGACCCCAAATTCTCCTGCAGCTTTCTTCCTCTTCTTAGGTGGCCTTCCACTGCTTAGCTTCGTGTTTGGTGAACAACATAGGTAATCATACACACCATCAGGAAAGGAACACGTATAAAGATTACCAGAAGGATGTATACTCTCAGCATAAGCTTTAGACCATGTTTCTTTGGTGTAGAAATCATCCACAAGCTTGTAGACATCCTTCCTTGTGCGTTTAGCAGCAACTACAGCATGCACGCAAGGGATCCTGTCTATGTTGAAAACGTTGCAACTGCAATGCTTGTTCTTCAAATGCACAACATACTTGTGAGAGTCATCCTTTACCTCAAACTCGTTCTCATCCACTTGGTAGACATCCAATACCATTGCTTCACCGTAGAGTTCGGAAATTTTGTCTGTTACATTCTGTGTTGCATACTTGTCAAGCTTATCAGCTTTTATCCTGCGCTCGTGAAACCAGGTGGTAAGGGTAAGCCTTATAGTCTCAAGTAAGGAAATAACAGTCAATTCCCTTGGAGCGTTTAACATAGAATTCAGAGACTCTGCAATGTTTGTTGTCATAATGTTGTATCTATTAGCAGGTGTGTGGGATCTAGACCACTTAACAAAATCTGCAGCCTCCAAGTAGGTAGCAAGGGTCGGGTTCCTGATCTTCAAATCACAGAAAATCTGATTGAACTCGAATTTAGTGTAAGCATCTGCATCAGCTTCCACCATAGGGATATGACCTTTCTTCCCAAATTTAGCTTTGATGTTCCTCAGAAGATGAACTCTACAAATCCCATGATGCGCGAGGGGATATATTACTGACAGAGCTTTAGCAATGGATGGCGCCCTATCAGACACAAACACCAAGTCATCTGCGTCAGGGATCACTGACTTCAATCCTCTAAAAAACCAAGTCCAAGCATCTTCATTTTCGGAATCTACAATCCCAAAAGCTAAAGGATAGAGGTGGAAGTCTCCATCTTGGGCAGAAGCTCCTAGTAGAGTACCCTTGAACTTGCCTTTGAGGAATGTGCCATCTACAGCAATCACTCTCCTCATGTACTCAAATCCTCTCAAGGATTGCCCAAATGCAACAAATGTATATTTGAACTTTCCCGCAGGATCTCTCTCTAGGAAACACTTTGAGCCTGGATTGGTCTCTTGAACCTTACACAACCACTTAGATAAGTTTAGGTAGCTTTCTTCAGGAGTTCCTCTGACCAAATTCTGAGCATACTCTTTCGTCCTCCAAGCCTTCTTGTAATTAATTTGTGCCCCATGAGTCAAATCTTACAAGTTCCATTATCTGTTTTGGCTTAAGACCATCTTTCTTCTCTGAGTAAACACTGCATATCAAAGAACCAAAAATTTTTGAAGTTGCTTGCCTGTGGTCGGAGTTTCTATATGTTGTATCAAAGCTATGTATTTCAACAAAGTGCTTTACCACAAAAAAAGTCGGAATCAACAAGCTTGGTTGCCCTCATCTGCCAACTGCATTTCTCATCCACACAGCGTAACATAGCCCTAGACTTGTCTGAATAACGAGTTCTGAATTCAAATTTCCTGTCAAGTGCATACTTCCTCATCTTCTGCATTAACTCTTCTTTACTCTTGAAATACTGGTTCACACGAATATTGTTGCTTCCTGCAGTCGAAGCTGGTAGTCCTATAGGAACTGGAGAAGATCTACAGCAGGAAGCAAACCACTAAAATAGTTTCCCTTTTCAGCAGTAAAGCATGTCTCCTCAGTAGCTTCGGTGACTGAAATGTTGCTCTCAACTGGTTCAGTTTGATTGTACGTGGTAGTTGAATGAATGTTTATTCCACTAGCCTAAAGACAAATGTTATATCAGTTAGAATTAGAAAAGAAAACGAAATAAAAATCATATTTAGGAAGCGCTTCCACATTAGGAGTCAAGTTAAAGCTGTTTTAGGAATACATTCCGGAAACGCTTCCTTAAAAAATCACGAAAACTGAGGTAATTTATAAGCGATAGGATACCTGAGCGGTTTGGGGTACGTGGTATTGAATGATTGTTGCTACTACTAGCCTGAAAACAAAAAACAGCACGAGTATTTAGGAAGGGACTTCTCTCATTTGGAAGCTATTCCTAAACTCATGGTAACTGGAAATCGAGAAATAGAGAGGGTACCTGTTCATTTTGGTCCTGTTTGCTACTCGAAATATTAGTACAGACAGTAGCCTAAGAAAATATTTGCATATAAGCCGATTTAGGAAGGCTTCCTAAATGAAACTTGCAAAGAGTAAATAATTTAGGAAGGCTTCGTAAATGAATAGAGAGGGTACCTGTTCATTTTCGTCATGTTTGCTACTTGAAATATTATTGCAGACAGTAGCCTAAGAAAATTTTCAGCAATTAGAATTAGAGAAGAATAAAACACAAATGATTGAAAAATTTGACGAACAACATTAAATTTATTTCACTAATTACCCATACAATGTTACCTGTTGTGTAAAATTCTCAATCGTTGCAAACAAACGAAGAATTCCAGCAGCTTTTTTCATCTTTATGAAGAAGTCTTTTTGGCGATCATTTCTGATTTGAAAGGGAATATCATATCCTAAACTTCCTGTCATAAGGGGATCTCTGTAGGTGAGAGTGATTACAATATCATCCATTCCCAAATCAGCCTTCACAACCCTTAGAAGGTCTTCATATGTGATATCTTCATCAACAACAGAGAATGAACCTCTTCTGCTTAAATCTACTTCAAACTCTCACTGATGATTCTCTCCGAATTTCCAGTCACCACAAATAATATATACACCAACCATATTTCTGTGAATTACAAAAACAAAAACACAGTTAAGAAGAAGAACAGAGAAATATACTAAATGAAGCAACCACAAAGAAGTATATGATCTTGAGTCGATGAACAAGAAGCTTTGAAAACAGCATTATCCCTGACTAAAGAAAGTAAACATTAGGACATCATGCTCGTCCTAAAGATGGTCGATATTGAAGAATCATAATCTAACACTTTAGCCATAATCTACTTTGATGTTAGTTATGAAGACATTCCTAGAGCAGACGAATGTCTTCCTAAGAGTAATCATGGGCTACGACTCTCTATATGGACTATGAGTAATCATCCAGTAAACAACTCAATATTCGTGTATGTTATACTAAAGCAACAATCCAAAATATATGCATACAAGCCGATTCAAGAACAGTTGCGAACATTTAGGAAGGCTTCCTAAATGAAACTTGCAAAGAGTAAATGATTTAGGAAGGCTTCGTAAATGAATATTCAAAAATTGTTTTCGATTCAAGAACAGTTGCGAACATTTAAGAATGTATTCATGTACCTTCCTGGAATGATCGAATATGTCGTCGTCGTCGATGGATTCCGAACTTCCTCGGCGGTGAAGCTCTAAGGTCATCTACTGTAGCCAAAGATGAATCGCGAAACTATCGTCGTCGTCACTTATGGCCAATTGACGCCGGTGAAGCTGGGAAATGAATCGCGAAACTATCTTTAGTTGTTGAGGCTGGGCAATCGACCTTGCCGATGATCAAATTTCAATTGTAAATCGAAACTCTCGTGAATTCAAGCTTAATGATGAATCGCGAGTCCTCGTCTTCTTCAATCACTGGAGATCGTCACCGGAAACGTCGTCGCCGGAGAAGATCGTAACTCTCGCGAATTCAAGCTTGGTGATGAATCACGAGTCCTCGTCTTCTTCAATCGCCGGAAATGAGTCGAGAAAACTCTCTTCGTCGTCACCGGAGACGATGGAAACTCTCTTTGTCGTCGCCGGAGAAAATCGAAACTTTATTCATAGTCGCAAATTCAAAAAGCTGTTATTCAAAAAAAATACAAAGCATTCGTTATTAAAAAAGGGTAATTTTATCAATCTAAACTATAAAATTCTATAGCGTGTTGTGTATAATATACACTGTATATGTGGAAAATACACTTTGATTAAGTGTATCTAAAGGAATTTCTCATAATCTTTTCAATGACTACGTAAAATATTTATATATAACAAGACGACATAAAAAGAAAAAACAAATCATACCATTTAATAACAGAAAACTTCAAATGTGTCCATAAAAAAGACATATTTGTCCATATAGTTTATTACATTACATGCTAACAGTTTTATGATCAACAGCTAATAAGTATGACAACAAACATGAGTGTCATTCTCCGACTCTATCTACAATCTTTTAAAATCTTAACCAAACCATAAACAAACCGCACTGATTCACACACTTCTCTTTCAATTCGGCTTCTTCAGCAACTCTTCGTACCAAGATCCATGAACATTACGCGACACGTTCGCCACAAGAACCAAAACGTCTGAAACCTCAATCACCTTGTCCGCGAGAGAAGCTGCTCCAATTCTTCTCAGTATTGTTTCCACCAACTGCTTTCTCCTCGTGTTGTTCCCTGCCAAAACAGCGGCTCTTATAGCTAGGTATATGGTCTGTGACACACGTGTGAACACTGCGTCTCCTGCTTGTAAGCTTTTCACAAGCATGTTAGCAATCACACGTTTCTTCGTCTCTGCTTCATCGTCAGAATCAAGAAGCTCGGAGAGTGTCTCCATGATTTCTGATAGACCCGCATCAGGTTTTGCATCTAACATCTCGTAGAGCCGGTTAATGCAAGTCCATGTAATGGTCTCCATGTTCGTAGGGAATGAGTTTTCTCTTACGAGTGTTTGCTGAAGGATCAACACACTAAAAGAAAGAAACAGAGCGATTACTAGGAAAAATAGAACGGTCATATTTCCGAATGAGGGAGGCAAGTTTTGTCATTAGTACTGACCTGATGGAGACAAGAATGATTTTCTGGATTTGGGATTGAATAGCTCTCAGCCTAGAGAGGTTAAGTTGAAATGTTTCAGGGACAGTTTCTAAAGTGAGACCACCAATTTCGCTCACCATTTTCAACAGGCCAAGACGAATAAGAAGATCCACAGTTTCTCCTTTACACTCTGATAGTTCAATTCCTGCAATGCAATTATGATCACACAAATCAACAAATGACCAAGATGTGATGGAAACATAGTCAAGGATTCTTCAATAGCCAAATGAGGGATTGATAGCTAAAACTATTCAATCACTTACAGTATATGATAGTTGTAAAATAAGTTCTACCATGTTAGTTGCTAAACTGGAAACTAAATTAAAAAAAAAAAAGGCAATTCTCAAAAGTACCACAAAATTAAGTTTTTGTTTTAAAAATACTGCAAAAATTGTTTTTTTTTTCAAAGTATCACAAAACTAACAACTAAACATCAAACCTAAAAACTAAATCATAAACCCTAAAAACTAAATCATAAACCCAAAATTTAAATTATGAATCCTTAAAAATCATTTTTAGTGCGTGTGGTATTTTTGAAAATAAGAAAACCTTTTCAGTGATATTTTGAACAAGGAAAACTGTGATGCTATTTTTGAAAAAAAACACATTAGTTATTTCTCTGAAAAAATCCCCATAAAGATGAGTAAAGTTGATAGATCGACACCAAACCTGGAAATGAAGACGAAGGGGTATTGACTTTTGAAACAGAGGGAACATTGCCTCCGGTACGCATGGTGGTCGAAGGGAGGCCTGATGATCCAGAGAGGTTATTATTTGTGACAACAGAAAGAGCATCTGTGTGTTCTTTCCACTCCTTCTCTGCGTCTCCTCTAACACTAAAGAGCCAACGCTTTGTCAATGGTAGAAAGGAAGACGCTTGTTCAGGGGAACCATGGCGACTGGAAAATGACTTCTTCAGATATTCCAGACCTGCAGGTCCCTTGAGAAGTGGCTCTAATAGTTTCAAACGAGATTTGCTGATTTCCTTCTTCAGAATCTACAAGAAGAGGACTCATTACGTGAAAACGTATTACCATTTTTAATCCCTCGGAGACTTTATTACAAAGTTCATGCTATGCAGAAAGCTTACGAAGATAAATTATCATACCTGAATCTGCTGCAAAACAAAGCGTAGCCCCTTAACCATTAAAACTGCATAAGACGAATTCGACTGGCCTTCACTCGGAACTATCTCTCCAAGTTCTGTCATTAATTTATGGTGAGTACTCCTGATTTCCTCTTCATTAGCTGGGGCAGAGAGTTTCAGCAAAATCCCAAGGGAAAACTCCAGAATATTCCCAAGATAAGCCATGTCGACATTCCCAGAAGTCAGTAACTGAATGATGCCAACAAAAAAAAAAAAAAAAAAAACATTAAGTACAGAAGTATATATCTTGTACCAACAATTAAGACAGAGGCTGTAGTAATAATCACCTGTGACAGCACATCCGTATCGATAGTTTGAACAATCTCTTGTCTCCAATCTTTAGGAGATATCTCACAGAGTTCATCTCTGACTTCGTTCATGAGTTTAAGAACCCAGCTAAAGTCTGGCTGCGACTGTTTCATTGATTCCATGATTCCATCCCAAAAAGCTTTTTCCATTGTCTCCTTAACCTTCACCTGTGATATAACAAATGTAAATAAATACGGTTCGAAGTCCAAAATAATATATATCACAGCTTATGTACTAATATTTATGCACCTGAAGGTTGTGTGTATCCCCACTGTTAGCGTCGAAGCTATCAGCAAAGCTACTGGTACTGTCATGGACAATTTCATTTACGATTACTTCATTCTCACTCGCCAATGTCGTATCCAAGCTATGACCTGCCACGTTTGGAGGAGAAATGACCTCGCTTCCTCCTAGAGAAACAAATTCGTGTTAGATTGAAGACTTGCTTGTATAATAATCTGTGAGCTTTTAGAGGTTTAACAGTATTACCAGACTTTAAAGACGGAGAAAAATTCGATGATCCTGGAGAAGATGAAGATGGACGAAGCGAATCTACAGAAGCTTTAGATTCTCCTGCTCCATGAGTTTCAGTGAATATAGTTGGAGACGATACCTTCATCTGAAAATATAGAAAATAGTTATTCTCCCTGTCAAGCTTATGACCTTCCATGGTCTATTAGGAGATTAAGCTAACTTTCGGTTCATGAAGACAGAGACTATTAAGGTACATACCAGCTTCTGACTGATGCCACCGTCTATTACTTTGGGAGACGAAGTGTGTTTCGCCTCAGACAGCTCTGGCTCTTGAGTTTCAGCTAACTCGTTTTCTAAAAGCTTAGCATCGTTAGTCTTCCAAACTACAAATCCTTTGAGATAAGAGCACCAAGCTTTATCAAATGCTTCTAGTTGAGATCTGAACTTTCTTGGACGTGGAGGTAACAGAGATGCATTGTCCTGGAGTGTAAACTCTGCTCCTTCCAATATAATCTTCACCAACAATTCAAACTCCCGGATAAGATACGCTGCAGATTCCGCTAACGCAATCTCATGTTCACCTCTTCCTCTAAAGATTGCATCTGGATGTTGCTTGATCATGTAGGCACAAAGAAAGATCCTAGCTGGGTATCTCGCAATCTTTTTGAGCTTTTGATATTCCATCTTCTTGGAACTAGGTGAGTTTTCTCTTCGAGCTTGGGGAACGATATGCTTAAGAAGATGATTGATATTCTCCACAGTGGATCCCTGAGAAAGGGAAAGTCTGATCTCCAAGCGGTCAAGAAACTCTTTCACTGTTCGAATTACAGCAACGGAGTTCATTTGAATGGCGAGCTGCTCAAACGGCACTGACTCGATGGACTTTTCGTCGATCCCCAGCCCGCGATAGGCTCTAACCAAGACAAAAGTAGATTTCTTGTTCTTTACAAATCTCCTCCAACATCTGAAGATTATTTCAAACAACAATATCAGACCATCAAAGTAAGAGACAGTGAAACATCTTACAAAACTTCTAAAGGGTAATACCAACCTTTCTAACATCCTCACAAGATGTTCTTGATTCTTCTTCATTGCTTCTAATCTCTGATGTGCAGAGCTATCCATGCCTCTCCATCTCCTCAGATACTGTGCTTTTAGTTTCTTGGCCTAGCAAAATGACATACCAAGAATGAACAATCAAACCAATTACACAAAAGAAATGATAAAAAGTTTGAAAATTTAAGCATACCCTTTGAAGCCGCTCTTCTAAACGGTCCTTCATCTTCCTTCTCTCAGCTTCCTTTCGACTCTGCACAGAGCTAGCAGCTCCGAAAACCCGTGTCAGCCTCGTGCTCGCTCTTCTCCTTTCCGCTTCAAGAATCCCCATCCGTTTGCTCTCAGCAGCTGCTCTCTTCTGATAAATCGCTGCACGAACGCTCTCTTTATACCTATTCTCCTGAATCGCTCTCTGCATCAAGCTCTGCGCAGCTCTCTGCCTCTTTGCAGCTCTCCGTTGCGCCATATCATTAAACAGAAGCATCCTGTTCTTCTCTGCCTTTTGAACCTTTTCTTCAACTTTTGTCTCTAACTCAACACGCTCCTTAACAACCCTTTCCTCAAGCCCGTTCTTTGCAGCTTGTCTTGCTTCATCTAGCTTTGTTAAACGAGCTAACTCCTTTTCTAGAATACTTAACCTAAAGCAATTACATCAATAAACTCACAGTCCTTCATCTACGATTTAAATTAAACACAAAATCTCTCTCTTTACCTCTTTTGTTCAGCAGCATTAAGCTTTGATTCAAGTCTTTGACTAAGCTCCTCCATACGAGCCAATCTCGGGCTTTTCATCTTAGGTCGCGCCTTGCTCGATAATGACTCATAGTATTGCTGCAAAATCAAATAAAGTAAGGAAATTTCTGTAAATCGGTTCTATTATCGTCATCGAAACTCGTAATCCGAATTTTGCGTTTACCTGACGACGGAGATCAGCTTCTCTGAGTTTGGAATCAATCTCTTCAGCGGATACGGGGCTTTTCGGTTCGACAAGACGGCGACGGAGCCTCCGTGGAAGAGTCTTTGGAGACGATGACGTCGTCAGGGTGTCCTCCTCGTTCGTCGGGAAACTCAGGGAGATTCCTCCTAACCTTTCGGGTTCCGTCATTGATTTCACAAACACGATTTTGCAGATCACGAGTGATTGAAAAAAAATGTAACTTTATTGGAAAACGAAAGAAACACGAAGAAAGCTGTTTTTTCTCACTCAGAGCGAAGAATGGAATTTACGCGTTTAGGTTGTTTCGAATTGTTCGTTTTGAAGAAGACGATACACGATTTAGACAATCGGACCCAATTTTTTCTGGAAATTTCCGAAATTATCCATTGAACCAGAACTATCTCATCTTTTATAGCTGTGGGACCACAGAAACATCGTTGTTTGATCCATGGGTTTCAAACTGAGCGAAAGGCCCAAGTATGTAAATTATATATCTGCCAGGCTTTTGTAAGAAACCTGCCCACTTGGTTTTATGAGAGCCCAGCCTCATTCAAATTTGGGGAAATTTCAAAACACCTTTAATGGTACCATTATTCCAACTAGTCACCGATATCTGGGAATTTGAGTCACAAACCGCTGATCCCGCTGATCCCGCCCTGTTAGACCTGCTGTGGGGCGGGTGCGGATCAGCTAAAATCAAAATTTCAAAGAAGCGGGGCGGATGCGGGTTGCAGCTTTTATACCGGGGCGGGTGCGAGTCTTACAATTTTAAGATGCTGATATGCGGGTACCCGCGTAAATGTGAAAAGTGTGTTGTTTTTAATTTTCTAGTTTGCGTGTGTGTTGTTTTTATGTTTAATAACTAAACTAGGTGACGTTTTGTTTATTGAAACTATGTATCGTTTTAAATAATGGAGAAAAAACCTAGCTTTCTCTTCTTCGCATCCCTTACGCAGTTACAGCCGTCGCCAAATTTCTCACATCTCTCTAAGACCATCTCTAATGTATTTCTTTATTTTTTCCTCCAAAATAGAATAATTTTAAAATAGAGGTGCACTTCTCTCCAATATGTTCTTCTATTTTTTCCTCTAAAAAAGAATATTTTAAGAATATTTTCTTTATAATTTGTTATTAACACTTTCTTTTCATAAAATTTATAAAGTAATCCCACTTATGTAATTGTTGACAAAAATTTCCATAAATAATAAAATATATTTTAATTAAATATTTATTTCATAAAAATATCACATCATATTATTAATTGAAAAGCAAGTTGGGCTGTGCTTGAGAGTTATAATGGTTGATTACATTTTGCCCCTTATGTGAATTTACTTTAATTACCCTTAATAAAATTAACAAATTAATATAATCTAATTTTTAATTAATTTTCATTTTTTAATAATATATTTTACTTTGTCACAAAAAAACAATGATTATATTTTTTTCAAATATATTAAGTTTGATTTCGAATCATTATAAAATCTGATTTTTTATTTATAAATAAACTAATATTATACTTTTTAAAAAATTTAATCTAACCCCGCACAAGGTGCGGGAAATACCTAGTAAGAGAATAAACGCACTCAAGCTGAAAAGCGACTACTGTCCTCATTCCTCAAAAGTGTTGTTCATCAAACATTACGTACTCTCTTAGTAATCCACCATAAGTTTATATTAAGAAAAGAGAAAAATACTATAAATCAACGTCGATGAGCTAAACACCCAATCCAAGAATACATGGTTGATTACCTTTTACCCCTTATATGAATTGACTTTAATTACCCTTAATAAAATTAATTAACTATAATATATGGATTAATATTATTTATATGAACAATTATTGATATATATATATATATACAAATCATATATTTATTTGGTTATCTTCCATAAATTTATTCGGCAAATATTCTATTATTTAAAATATCTTTTGTATTTATGCAAATTAAACACTTATTTTCACATCGATATATTTGATTAATAATTATCTTTACGTATATAAATATAAAAATATCAATATATAAACTCTAGAGTTTTCATGTATATATAGTTTTCGATCGTATTTTAGGGTTTGTGTTTTTCTATCAAATCATGAATCTTATGTGCCAACAATGGCTTTGATGAATTTTCTTATGTGCTCTAATGGTTAGTGCATATGTACTGATGCTTTGTGAATGTTTTATTTATTTTAAAGCTATCGATCTATTTTATGTCTTGGATTTTTTGTTTTCCATTCTTTTATTATTGATTTGTGATGTTATATTTGTTTTTCTTAGTTTCGAGACAATGGTGAGAGCATCTGTAAGACGAAGATTAACGATTGGAGGGATCGATACTTCTTTGTATTGATTAATGAATTCTCCGTCGTCGACCGAGACGTGCCGATTCGAACGAAATGGGTGGAGGTCATGGGTAGAAATTTGCCCGACCTGAAGTCTAACAGTGTCGTAGATAATTTTTCTTTTTACCTTCTTTTTGATCGGCTTTCTTCTAATTTTGCAGGTAACAGACATCAGGATGGACTGCCAGATGATAGTCCTCCTGAATGTGGACTCTCATATATTGGTCCCGAGCCTAACAGTTTTGGGACATTTTCGTTGTTTTGGGAAACACCAGTCATCGCTTCTAACAGTTGTAGCTTATCCTCGTCACTGCTTCCAGCTATATCAATAAAATACTTCCGCCAAAATACTAATTCTTTCAGTGTATTAAGGCATACCCAATAAAATTTGCCTTTTGGAATTTCTAAATCAAAGAATATGGCTTATGCTTTTTTTCACTCATTGTAGTCATTTTGGTCAAAAGCACCTGGGCGGAGTTGTTGTAAACTTTGTTGTTGGAACTCTGTATATCCAGCTATGGTGTCTTGTATGGTTGTTTCTAACGATTGTCTTCTCCGACCTCCTTGTGAACCACAACCAGTAGAAGGCCGTGATGTTTGACCTAATCTTTCTGAAGTACTCCCACGTCTAGTGTTTGTCTGCAAATTTAATCTTAATCGTTGTTGGCCTCTCCGAGCGGGATTTTGGACCGCTTCAGTGACAAGGGGTGAATCATCATCAACTATTACATGATATATGTCTTCCTCTTCTTACGTCTCAGGAACTTGTGTTTCGGGCATGTCACCACTATCAATGTCAGAACCATGAAAGTCGTCTTCATGCTCGTTTATCAACTATCTTCTTCTTTGGCCCGCAGAATATTGAGAATGTGATTTGACATCATGCAATACAAAACATCGCATTATCACATCCCAAAAATCTGGGGTTTTTCAGTTGAAAGCTTTTGTTATTTTGCATCCCTATAAATTTGGAACCATCAATTTATTTGGTACCTAAATTTAAATACTAATTTCATGATTATAAAAATATGTATACTTACCAATTCACGCTTTTTCCACCATGCGTCAGATGCATAGATTATAGATGTCTCGGGATCCACTGAAATACCAATAAAACTCATAAGAGCTTTCCATCTCTTGTAATTTTTTTTGAATTCATCAAGTTTGTTCTTAAAATAACCATAAGTTATATTCATGTTGAATGCCTTGTTGAACTTCTCAACCATATACTCTCTTCCAAAAGGATTAGAATTTTTAGTAGTGTAATTATTCATCGCAATTGCTTCATCAAACAATTCTATTAAGGTTTTTTCCATAACGTACGACCATTTGTCTTTGTCTTTGTTTTACAAATTATAAAATTATTATGTCAATTATTTTATTCAATTTTTTATAATGTTTTTAATATATATATATATATATATTATATACCCTTATGGTTGTTTCACTGGGAAGAGTTGGAGTTTCTACGGGAATCGGATCATTTCGACTTAAAGAATTTGTGCCCCGTCGATGATTAGATGCCATATCTAATAATAATAAAATTAAACAGCAATCATTTATTAAAAAGTTAATAAACGTATTTTTTATGCTTTGCACAAATTAAAGAATTTTTTTAACACAAAATAAAATATCCATGATGTGTACATATATTTATTTATCTGATGTAAGTCATATTTTAGAATAATTATTATTAGTTTTAATCAAATAATTATCTACATATTCGTATAAATATATCCTATATGCATATACTATAAAAATTCGTTATATATATTTATTTTATTAATTGTCTATTCTGAATATGTTAATAAGATCTTTATGAGTAACATCTAAATTTTTATGAGAAAATATCTTAATTTATAAAATCTTATCATTATTATTTCAGTTTGTAAAACTACTATTATTAAAATAAATTACTCTACTATACAATTCTATTTGTACTAAGTATATTATTCTATTTATAATTTCATAAAATATGTATAATTATAATAATTAATTTTAAATTTAAGTCAAACTATTGTTCTAAGACAATATTAAAACAAATTTTTTTATTTTATTTTTACAGTTAAGTGATAATCGAATATTGAAAGATAAGGTTGTTAAATAATTTATTTAAAGAGATAGTTATAAATACTTATATTATAAAATTTGAATGTAGTGTTAACCTACATATTTACAATTTATAGTTTTTTAAAAATAATATAGAATTAAATCTAACATAAGATTATAACTAGGTGTTTTCCCGCACCTTGTGCAGAGTTCAATTAAAATTATTAAAAAGTATAACATTAGTTTATTTATAGATAAAAAATCAGATTTTATAACGATTCGAAACCAAACTAAATATATTTCAAAAAAATATAAATTTTATGAGTATATTTTTTTTTGTGACAAAATAAAATATATTATTTATATCTTATTTTCTAATATCTTTTATTATCCGATAAAAACTTATATGTATGTTTTTTTGTTTTGTTGCATTTATCAAACATGATAAATAATTCTTTTATGCAAATTGGTAAATTAAGATTAATAAAATTCAAATTTTGTATTTAAAAGAAAACATAGCAATCCAAACTGACCAAAACCAAAAGATCCTTGTTTCATATCAACTAAACATTAATTAATATACATAGAGTTTTAAAAGGGTTTAAATGATTTAGAGTTTTATTTGTGGTCGCATAAACCAATTAGGCTAGTCAACAATATTATTAGGTTAAACAATCAAATTAAAATTAGTTTAATGAAATAATTAGGATTTTTTTTTATTTATGCTAGTTACCTTTTTTAGTAAACTGAATATTTTTATGATATAAACTCGAATTTAGAAATCTAGATTTAAAAAAATGAAAAATCAATTAAAAACTAGATTATATTAATAAAAAATCAAATGAAAATTAGATTATATTAATTTTTTTATTTCATTAATAGTAATTAAATTAAATTTACATAAGGGGTAAAAGGTAATCAACCATGATAACTCTCAACCACAACCCAACTTATTTGTCAATTAATAATATGATTGGGTAATCAATTCTTCTGTTTTTTAATTATTTTTAATTATATATTATGTATAATTAACATAAGTTAATTAAATATACCTTAATAAGTATAAACTAATCATGTGATTAATTAACATGCTAATGATGGCAGTTAAGAGAATGTAAATAATTCCCATGAGATTAAAGAAGATACGTACTACAGTATTGAAACACATAGAGTGAAAATAATCAAGACACTGAAATTTTTGAAAACCCAGATCAAAACATCTTACTAGAAACATATCTTATAAACAAAAAAAAAAAATATATACCTGAAAATTTTATTTTTGGTCCGGAAAATGTGAAAGATGTAATAGAGATGTTTTTGTGTTTTCTTTACAATGAATGATACATATTGTGAACCTAAATTTATAGTAGTGAGAAATTATTTTTTTTAAAAAAAATTCAAAAAAATGAACCTGCGTTTTTATGAGTGAAGTAGTGAACCACTAGATAATTCACTTGTTTTTTTCCGCTAAACCAATTCCGCCTAAACATTTGTAATCTAATTGGTGTAATTAGGGGTGGGCACTTTGGTTTTTGGTTTGGTTTCTTCGGTTTTACGGTTTATCGGTTTTACAAAAATTCAAACCATGTAAAAGCCATATATATTTCGGTTCTTTGGTTTTTTACGGTTCGGTTTGATATGGTTTGGTTTCGGTTTTTTTTTAGAATTATACTATTACAAAAAATTTTGATTCAAACTAATAGAAATAATAATAATAATTGCTATGAGTGAAAAAAAAATTCAAAAAATAGAATCTAAATCATAACAAATTCATCAATAAGGACAGATTTTAAAACAGAGAAACAAATAAATTATCAAATCTTTCATAATCAATAATTATAAAACAATAAATAAATCTAGATTAAAATTTAATACCTATAACCTTGGAACTAGAACTAGAAGACTTGAATGTGAAGAAAAAAGAATTAATCACGTTTTTATTGAAAAATTAAAGTTTAATTTATTATATATATGTAGATATTCTTTATAAATATTATATTTTAAATTTATGAGTTAAGTTAATCATATAATATATAAAAGTTGATGGCATAGTGCATTGAGGGCGTCCACATGAGATTTAAAAACTCGATATGATTGGTCCACATCAGCATATTCGTTAAATAAAAAAATATTAAGTATGATTAGGACGGAAAAACTTGGAAACTATAAGCCCAATAATAAAATATGTACCTAAACTAAATTAAGAAACTAGGAAAATATAAATAATTTAAAATTTAGTTTAAAAACCGAAAAAACCTTTTGGTTTGACGGTTTTTAACCAAACCAAACCTAAACCAAAATTATAAAAAATTGATGGCCAAACAGATTTTTAGATTTAACCATAACCAAACTATATCACTTTTTTCGGTTCAGTATGGTTTGGTTTTTTCGGTTATGATTTTTGTGCCCACTCCTAGGTGTAATATTGCTTCTTATTTTTATCGTCATCGAGTTCCATCAAAAGAAATTGCAGTTTTTGACGACATCCTTCCCCTTAATATTGCATCGAGAGAAATCTTAATCTTTGTTGACATCTTCCAATCGATTGTTTGAGGTATGTCATTGTTCATGTACTGCTTAATCATTGAGCTCAAGCTTCACATTGGTGAGCATCCCTGGGTTGCGGGTCAAATCCACCCCGCCTGAACCGCCCCGCAGCAGGTTCGGGTTATTTTTGCCAGCTACAAGTTGTAAATCAATTACCCGCATTCGCCCCGCATTAGTCAAGCGGGTTTGGCGGCTAACCCAAAATCCGCCACATAAATTTTCATAAATGGAGATGGTAAAATGACTATTTGTACTTTTGCTACATTTGTAATCTAATTGGTGTACTATTCCTTTTTATTTTTATCGTCATCGAGTTCCATCAAAAGAAATTGCAGTCTTCGACGACATCCTTTCCTTTAGTATTGCATCGAGAGAAATCTTAATCTGTGTTAACATCTTCCAATCGATTGTTTGAGGTATGTCATTGTTCATGTACTGCTTAATCATTGAGCTTTGTAAATGTAGATTTCCAATAGTATGGGTTTTTTCATGTTGTCTTATTTATCTTTATTTAAATTTAGTTTGAAAAAAGGGACATTTAGATTATGAGAAAATGCAAAATTTTCTTAGATTTCATTTCCAAATCAACAATTATTCAAGTTGTCTTATTTCTTCTCCTTCCTCGTTTCAGTTTTGATTTCTTCTCTCGTCTCTTCCATCATCCAAAATCCTGATATGATGAGAAGAAAGAAGTTCACACCACGTGGACGCAAACAAAAAAAAAAACTATTGTGAGAAATGATAGAATAGACTCATGAGATGCGCGTGAGATGATACCTTATGATGACTGTAAGGTTATTGCTGATGATTTAGCTGATGAGTTAGTAGATGAGAATGAGTGGCATAATATTGAAGAATAAGGCTGCAAAGTAGCTGTTGAAGAAGAAGTTGTCCCCAAAGTTTTGACAACTCACTTTGAAGATATTGTGAGCCATGATATGTAGTTAGTGATGGAGACGAGAATTTTTGGAATAAGGATATTATACTAACTCTCTGTCATCCGACAATGAGAAAGAATAAGCGCAAAGGAAATCTCATGGAGATGCATCATCAGCCTATGAAATTCTAGCATTAGGTAAGAGATTTACTTATGCTTCAGAGTTCAAGCAAACACTTTATTATGTACTCTATAAAAAGTAGATATGCCATTAAGCTATACATTTCCACACAAAGAGAGCTTGGCACTATTTTCTCTGAACAAAATATGACTGTTCGTAGAGGGTTTATTGCTCATATGAGAGGTGCATATGCAAGCTACAGATTGTAAACTTCAGTTTCAGTGTTTCGGTTTTTTAAATGGATTTGATCCATGTCCTACCAAAGAAATTGAACAGGTTCATCAATTGACACCACCTACATACAAAAATGAAACAAGAAGAAGAGAAACTCAAAATTGATGCATACAAATAGTTGAACTTACTATAATCTCGAAATTGATGCCTCACATGTAGCTGATCTCGAAGTTCTTCAGAAAATATCGAAGAAGAAACACAGCCATAAAAAAGAGATAAAATCGTGTTAAAGATTTTTGACTGAGAATTAGAATTTATTGTATTTCTTGTTCAAAGGAAACAATGTCGTTCCCGTTAACGACTACAATAAATGGTGATTAGCTAGATTTTAAGTCTAATTAATATTAAGTAAAGTTATACTTAATATAAGTTTGTATGCTTTTTGCGTGCTCTTTGGATTGTGAGGAGTATATGTTGGAACTCGTTTTTGACGAAATGGTTTTTGACTGTTTCCGGTGAGTCTCCGGCGAAGACGTTTGTTGGAATAACTGAATGTTGGGCATGATGAATTCGTAGTCGTAAGCATTATATTGTAATGTTATCAAATGTCAAAATCGAAGTTGGTTTGAATGAGAAATATGTCCGAAGTAGGTTGCTGGTAAGCTTAAAAAATAACATTTATAAAATGTCATACTTTAAAGATATGAGGTGATATCTTCTTGTATATAAAGTGGAGAATACAAAATAAGGTTCAAAACCTTGAGTATTAAATAAAAGAGAGTTTAGAGCCAAATTCGAGGTTTAAGCTTCATGATTTAGAAAATGGACTTACGGATTATATTATTATTCTTTTGGTCCAAATTCTTTTAAGTTGTTTTGTTGACTAAATCAACATATAACTCTTTTTAAAATACTTGATATTAGTAACGTTAATATCAATTGGAATTAAAGCACAAAATTAATTGTGATTTGGTTTTGTGTGTAACATCTCTTAAACTCACGTCAAAGTGATTTAAGTTGAGAATAAATTCCAAATCTCCCTTTATGACTTACGCTAACTATCTAGGCTATATAAGCAAGCCTTTGTCTTCTATCTTTATCACCACATCACAACAGTAATCCTCCACTCTTCTCCTTCTGTTTTTTCTCTTGAGAGTACACACAGTTTTAAGATTTCACGCTGCAGTTGTATCCTGGGTATCTGAGCGCTGCAAAACTGTCACACTACGGGGCGTTTATGCTTTGCACTAACGATACTGATATATTTTTAAGGTTTTGTGAGAGCAGATTTATCGATTTCTCTCTGTTCATTGGTCGAACAGAATCCAGAATTGTTTGTGTTCACTCTCGCTAGTTGTTTAATTGATTTTTCTGATCGTCTTTCTGCTTTGCTATTTAGTCGATCTAATATAATTTCCAATTAACGTGCTTTAATCCTGAATTACTAAGTTTTTTCTTGTTAAGAGGATTTTTGCGACGTAATTGAAAAGTAATCTTCATCGTGAGGAAAGCGTGTTTATATTCAAAAGCGTGATTTTATTTTGATTTGGTTTACTCGGTTCAAAGCTTTGGTTCGGTTTTGTTTTCTAAATCAAGTTAAAATCGGTTTAAGCAATCGTCTTCAACCTCCGTTGCTCTGTTTTTTGGCAAAAGCTAGATTTTGGTATGACCTGGTTTATCTTGGTTTAATACGTTTCTGCTTGGTTTGAATTATTGTGTTCGGTCATTGGTATGTTAAATCATTTAGCAAATAATCGAATCATGTCTTTTGCTTAATTCCTGTGCATAATCATTAGACGGTATTTGGGTTTCACGCTCTGCGTCTATGGTATTTTGATTGCAATTTATTTGAATGGTCAAAATTGCTTTACATGTGCTGTTTGCATTCAATTTAATTGATTAGTTAAATTTTTGGAATTTATTTATTCTGAATTTTTGCAACAGCTAAACATGTTTGTCTTTATTCCCTGACTTTCTAGAACTGATAAATTTGTGTAATTATTAAAAGCAAAACTTGCGTTTGTTATTGACTCGAGTATCAGTTTAGATTGTCTATGCAATTATTCAAAACCCATCATAGAACAAGTGGAAGCATGGCAATTGATTACGCATGAGATAGCGGCTGAGGGGATGTCGATTTGTGAAATTTTCACGGTCAACTCCTTCATTGAGAAGCTCCCACCAGATTGGGTTGACTTCAAGAACTATCTCACCCATAAGCGTAAAGCAATTTCCCTCGAGGACTTGATTGTCAAGCTGCGAGTAGAATTCCGAAACCGCAAGATATATGCTGTTCTCATTCCTAAAAATGATGTGAACTTGGCTGAGCATAAGAAAAAGGGGAAAGGAATATTTCATCCTAAAGCTACCACAAGCTTTAAGAAGCAAACAGAACCTAAAAAGTTCTTTGGTAGCTGCCACAAGTGTGGTAAAAAGGGCCATAAAGCTGACATTTGTCGTAGCAAAGCTGGTCCAAGCAAAAACAAAGGGAAGTCTCAAGTCAATCTGACTGAAAATGATCTGTGCGCTGTGGTCACAGAGATCAACACAGTTGAGGATAACCCAAGGGAATGGTGGTACGGCACAGGTGCCACCACTCACATATGCATTGATAAGAGCATGTTTAGCACTTATCAAAAATACAAGAGTGAAGAGCGGTTGTTGATGGGTAACACCGGCTCGTCCAAGATTGAAGGTCGTGGCGAAGTGAAGCTCAAGATGACTTCAGGACATGAGATCACTCTCAAGAATGTCAAGCATATGCCAGATATGCGAAATAATTTGATTTCCGGGACGCTTCTTAGTGCCGCTGGATTTGCTGTAACTTTCGAGTCGGACAAGCTAGTTCTCAAGAAACATATGCTGTACTTGGGAAAGGGTTATGTTAAGGAAGGACTGGTCAAAATGCGTGTAATGACAGTCCATCCTAAAATATTGTAACCATTTGTGTTATTTTCTTTTTTTCAATCAGTAAGAATTATTCAATTGCTTATTTAGTTGAGTTTTTTCAACATTTGGCATGAACAAATAGGAAATGTGAATTATAAATCTATACAAATATTTATTAATTCGAACCTAATTTTCAAATGCAAATTAAGTAAAAAATAAATGTGAAGTCTGCAACAGGTAAAAACTCACAAATAAACTATAAAAATAGTTCTAAGTAATAGAGAGGGAGAATACAATGGACTATACAATGTGTTTTGTAAAGAACCTGGCATTATCCATCACATAACCGCTCTTTATTCACTTGCATCAAAGGAAGTTACGGAATTTAAAAAAAAATTCCAAGCTCTAAAAGAAATAATCAATGCAATGTTGCATGATTTTAAGTGCCCTCAGAAAATGTGGGGAAAAGTATTATGCCATATGAGCTTTGAAAAGGTAACATACATTCATACAAATACCTAAAAGTGTGGGGGTGCCTTGCAAAAGTTTTACCATCATTAAATTCTAGCAAATTAATTCTGAGAAACAGATTAATTATGGAACCTAAGTTCATAGCTTAAGATAAAGCAAATGAATCAAAGGGTGTCTAAAATTGCTGGAAAATTTCTAATGGGGAAAAAAAAACAATTGCAGGGATGTGTGTACACTATGATAGTCAATTGACTATAGCTCGTTACTGAGTTTGTGTATAATGGTTAATCGTGTCTTTTAAGAAGATACGTAAGGCCATTTAGACAATTGATCTCAAATAGAGTAATCTCATTGGATTATGTTCGATCATATGAAAACCTAGGATCCAATTTTAAAGGTGTGTAATGAGGTCAAATTATAAATCATCAAAAGGAATGGGTTTAACGCCTATGAATTGAGGATGCTTGATGGTAACCATACCTACGTGACTGGAGATCCCAAGATCTAGGTTCAAAGGGACAACAAATTCAAGTGGAATCTAATAAGAAAACTGGGAGACTTATGTCTCTTCCCAGTTCCTAGGATGATTACCAGTGCTACCTGTATGTGTAGAGGATAAGCATTTTCTTTTAAAGATTTGAGTCCATAGCTTTAAGATATACATGGAGTATTACATGATGCTCCTTTAAACAAATCACCTTGTGAGTGTGAAATGCAGCCGTTTCTAGGAGAATGAAGGAAAGACTATATTCTCCAACTTCACTCATGATTACCAGGCATGTTCAAGGCCAAAATGAACATAATATAGAACCTTGTTCTATGAGAGAATGAAGCTGTGTTGTAGCTATTGTCTCGGTTTACATCAAAACCCGAGTGGTTCAAGACATCATGTTCATCTCCTGGTCGAGTAAATCCGATAGCTATTAACAATGACTGGTTCAAGGCTGAAAAATGCTACCAACTCATATGCAATGGATTTTTTTGTTGTACTCTCAAAAAGTCCTTTTGTCGAGTCTTGTCTAGGAAGTCAAGTTTGTCGAGTCGTCATGTGTTTAGAGTCATTTCTATTCATGTGGGGGATTGTTGGAACTCGTTTTTGACGAAATGGTTTTAGACTGTTTCCGGTGAGTTTCCGGCGAAGACGTTCGTCGGAATAACCGAATGTTGGGCACGATGACTTCGTAGCCATAAGCATTATATTGTAATGTTATCAAATGTCAGAATCGGAGTTGGTTTGAATGAGAAATAGATGTTCGAAGTAGGTTGCTGGTAAGCTTAAAAAATAACATTTATAAAATGTCCTACTTTGAAGATATGAAGTGATATCCTCTTGTATATAAAGTGGAGAATACAAAACAAGGTTCAAAACCTTGGGTATTAAATAAAAGAGAGTTTCGGGCCAGACTCGAGGTTTGGGCTTCAGGATTTAGAAAATGGGCTGACAGATTATATTATTATTCTTTTGGTCCAAATTCTTTTAAGTTGTTTTGTTGACTAAATCAACAAATATCTCTTTTTAAAAAACTTGATATTAGTAACGTTAATATCAATCTATATTATTATTTGCGAAGTCAAAAACGCACCACAGCTCTTCTCAAGGGGGTTAGCGCCTTCTGCCCTTAGTGGGAATTTTCGGATTTTAAGTCGATTGGTTTTGGTTTGGTTCTCATTTAAAAATCGACTATAGTAATCTAAACCTTATACCGGTTCTATGAGATGGGCTTTTTGAAATTTATATCCAACTAGGATATTGGCCCGCACGCATGTGCAGGCATGAACGATTTTAAAAATGTAATTATTTAAATATAATATTTAAATCCGTTTTAAATATTTTGATTTTTTGTAATATATAAAATTCAAAGTCAGTGTTTTGAATTATAAGACTTTAAATTAAATAGTAAAATATAATCTAATTTTTTAACTAAACATTTTGTTATAATAAAAAATTCATTTATATTTTAAGACAGACTTGAAAAATAATTATTAAATTTTGAAAACACAAAAATTAATTTTCTATGATCATGCTTATGTTAGAGGGTCAAATGGGTCAAATTTGTAGATAGCTGGTTACCTTCTTCGGATTTGCGGACCAGGCTGGAAATTTTGTCTTCTCTGTCTTTTTTTTTTTGAACAAACATTTTTCATTTTCTTTATCTTTCTATAATCTTCCTCAATTTAAAGCATTATTTCTTCAAAGATTCCGTCATTGTTGGTCTCGATCTACTCATATGTGCGATTTTTCTACTTATAATTTTATCAAGTAGACTCTACAAATAATTGTAAGATCATCTCCACTTAAGCATCAAGTATTTCAATTAACCCTATTGCAAGATATGTTTCAGCGAAGGTTGGATATAAAACTCTGTTTACTGTCATAATATCTTCAAAACATACTGGTCTTCTCTGAACATTTAACAACATTTTAAGGTAGAAAAAAACTCACCATATTCTTCTGAGACTTCTGGAAGGCTAATATCTTAGGGAACATTGTTTTTTCTGTTGCGAGGGAGCCACTTCTTAAATCTTTTATGCCAAACTCATTTGTTTGGAAATTCAGTGTAGTGATAAAACCTTGCTTCATTACACTCACGATTGGAGTGATCTATACAACCTTAAAGTTTCATTTTTGCCATATTTGATTTAGATAAATGGATTGATAGAATTGTAATGCCCGCACTTTGAGTTAGGGTTTGATTTGTTTATTAGGGTTTGATTTGTTTAATACTCATGTTTGTTGTGATGTTTTCTTATATAAAGATCCGAGTATTTAACTTTTTCATTAGTTATTTGGGATGAACGTATGTTTATATGGATCTTTTTGGTTTTTATTAAATGGATATTAAAATTTTCAAATAATGTAGAGGATAATGATTTTGGTTTTTCATTAGATGCATGTTGATTTTTTAGGATATTCAACGTTTGTTACGAAAAATAATGTAGAAGATTATTAAATTGAAATCTTATATTTATATTTGTTATTATTTTTAAACTAAGCTAATCTTTTTAAATTTTGAATGTTTTACAGAAGATCATAATAATATTTTATTCTGTTATTATAATTTCGCCAACTAAAGTATGTGAAAACATATGTGCACGTAAATGGAGCACACCTTTACAAAAAGTATGAATTATTTGGTAAATTATTTGATCAATGTGATTTTGTTATTATAATTTTACCTATTGAAATATATAAAAATATATGTACATGTATTCCATATGAATATAGTATTATAATATATATATAGATATGTATGTATCTATATGGAAAATCATAGTGGTCCATGACAAAGTTATAATAAATTTAATAGGTATATAATATAATATTATCTATAGTATTATAATATATATATTTATATATGTGTATTAAAATCATCACGTTCAGCCCAAAATTCATCTATTATTATCCATATAGATGAATAATAATATATCAGGTCATTCGTAATGCATCTGATGAATCATTCCAGATTTAGTTATTAGTATACTAAATTTTGTCATTTAATTAATTTTTTTTATTAATGAAAATATCACAAAATAATCTTTTTGTCATGTCATAAACCACATGTGTTAGTAAATACCATGTCACAATTACATTATCATTACACATCATCATTTCCATATCACATTTAATTATGATAGAGAAAAGATTTTAACCAATCAAATTAAAAAAAATCAGCATTTTTCATTAAACTACATTCTCAATTAATAGGTAGAGGATATATCCCATTCATCTAAACAATTTGAAAAAGTTAACTGCTTCTCAAAACTATATTACAGAACGAAAACCCTAAAATTTTGATAGTTATATATACTGACATATATCCCATTCATCTAAACGAAGACCCTAGAATTTGATCAATGGCCAGGACTAAGCTCCATCTCCAGAGAACAGATACTCTCATTCCTCATGTCACCGTCGATGGATCACCTCAACGCAGTCTTGACCAAGATCGTATTTGTTGCCCTCATCGATGGTAGCAAGGGAAGTAAGTTGTGTTTGTCGGTGGCTAATGGTGTCCTAATATTTCTATTCTTATGTTTATAAATTTGTTTGTTATTTTTGAATTTGATGTGTTCTTCATATTATGGTTTATCTTTTTTCGTTGTTTGTTTATGTTTGATTTTTCTAATTGGTATGAATCTTAAGTAATCTGTGTTTGTATTTTAATCCTTAAGGAGATCTTGGAAAGCAGACGACAAAAAGAGAATAAAAATTGGGGATGAGAAATCCTTAAACCCTTTGAGGTTTTCAGCGGAAGATGGTTGAGTTCGTGAACCTGCGAGCGATGCTTCGTCTCCAGTGGCAATAGCGGAGGAGTGAAAGGAGGACCACTCGAACGACAATGCGCCGCCTTCTCCGGAAAACAGTGAAGAAGATGAAGAGAAATCGAAGCAGCAAGAGATGGATTGGAAGATGGACGAGGAGTTCAAGAGATTTATGGGGAATCCATCAATCGAAGCAGACGAGGACTGATCGTAAGCTGAAAGAGCTGAAGAGAGATAGCAATAGTGAGAATTTCTTAAATTAGGGTTTTCTTCCGGCAGCTCTCTCTCCTCTCTCGCCTTTTCGGGTACCCTCTCTCTATCTCACCCTCTCGCGTTTCATCTCATTGTGCCTCTCTTCGTCTCCTTCCGTGTTTGTTTTGTTTTGGGGATCTGATAAATGGCGCACAATTCTCAAAGACCCTGAGTTTAGTGGAGTCCTGTACCTGCGCTCCAATGTTGATCTTAAGGTCATGGTTCCTTCTTATCCTTCCTTTTGTGTCAACTCTCTATGATGCAGCTGTATTTTTGTTTGTGATTATGAATATTTATCTGATTTAGTTTGGGTTTGTTGCTGTTGGGATACTCATTGTATGATGAACAACACAAATGAGTATTCAAACAGTTTTTTGTCCAACTTAACACATTCCATCATATACTTAAGTTGAGTTCTGTCTAGGCAGCTCCTAGATATAAAGATGGTTAATGAGAATATGTTTGATTTAGTGGAAGTTTTCAGTTAAGTTCACAGCCATAGGTGAAAGAATCATCTTTAACTGGTGATGAATGATATTTGATGAATAGCCCATCTGAAGTGAAGTTCTAAATCTGATGCTGCCTTTAATGTTTTGATGTCTAGCACGTTTAGAGTGGACTTTAAGGTTTAAAAGCTTAGAAACTTGAACCTAAGACTTGGACTCAGGGTTCACAAATTCGAGATTAGATATTCCTTTTTGTGACAATTTTATATTTGGACTTTAATGTCTAAATGCTTTCCCGTTCTTATACTTCTGCAGGTTGGTGCGTGTTTGGTGAGCCAGAATGGTGTAATTCTTGGTAAGATGATGGATCACACTTTGTCTTTTGACATCTTTTTCGGACAAATTTGAAAAAATGAATTCTGTAGGTATCGACATAGATGAGTAAAGAACTTTTTGTTTCTCATTTTAGGGATTGGCTATAATGGTTTTCCAAGAGGTTGCTCGGATGACAGACTTCCTTGGGCCAAGGTATTACTATTCCTACATTCCCTTGAACTCAAAGTAAACATACAGACTCTGTCATTATAATTCTGATTCTACGGCAGCCAAAAATGATGTATTTGCGTTTCCGTTAGACATGTTCTTGATTTCGCTGCTGCCAATTTTCAGAAGTCGAAAACTGGGAACCCATTGGAGACAAAGTATCCGTAAGTACAAATCTCAAATGATGCCAGCTACAGTATGTTGTAATCCTCATCCATTTTTGGGTCATTGCTAAGTTGTGTTGTGTCTGTCTTTTTGGTTTTTATAGATATGTTTGTCACGCTGAAGTCAATGCCATACTAAACACAAACCACACATCTGCGGCTGGACAGGTTAGTTTCTTTGAACATTGTTTTGTCACATGGGGTTTCTCAATTGAGCTAAAAGATCAAAGCATGTTGAATAGTCTATACAACAGCTAATTATTTGAAAATAGAATGCTGAAGACTCTCTTAGCTGCAAAGAGATTGACATGAAAAGCCATATGCAGTTTCTGTTCTAAGCTATTTGTGTCTGAATTGTTTATTCAAGTTTGTTTGTGTTCCTCAAATCTTTTGCAGAAGCTTTACGTGACAATGTACCCTTGCAACGAATGTGCCAAGATTATTATACAGGTTTGTTCTTCAAACAACTCGAATTGATTTGGATCTGTAGTAGTGTTATACTGCAACTGTCTTTAGCTAACCGGTTGTTTTGATATATCACCGGTTAAGTTAATGCAAGTAGATCATCACAATCACATTGACATGCTTCATTTTTGGTTTTCTTTGTTGCAGTCTGGTGTAACTGAGGTAATCTATTTTGTGGAAAATAGATTAAATGACTCAGATATTGCCTACGTCGCTTCTCACATGCTCTTAGCCATGGCCAACATCAAAGTAAGTCTCTTAAGATTAATAAGTTCAGGACCTTTCATTACAATCATTTGCTTTGGTAATCTCATTTTGGTATCTAACTATCTGAAAAAAATTGTCAGGTTAGGAAACATCAACCACATATGGATCAGATCTTGATCAAGTTTCAAGACGACTTGCTCTGACCAGGGGCCTAATTGCACCAATTTAAAACGTAGGGCCAAATCTGAGACTCTTGAGATCACTGTATTTCAGACATGGATTCACTCAAAGAATCATTCTTTTCTTCTTTTATTATATTTATGTTTGAACATTTATAACACAAATTCAAGAACATTGGCACAAACAGACAGAGAAGCATTACGAACTCAAAAGACACGAATTTACACAAGAAAGAGACCATTTTGTTAGACTCGGTAGTTTTTGGGAAGAGGCATGACACCGTCAAAGAAATCCCCAAAATAGCCAGATGGCTCATGGATGAGTCTTGCGATGATGTCTCTTAAAGTGATGAGTCCTTCGAGGTTACCTGAATCATCAACCACATATATCCTATGGATCTTCTCGGCGTCTAGCATCAAGATCAGTTCCTTTAGCGTATGGTTCTTTGTGCAAGCGATGACACCACTCATCATAGGTGCTGATGTATCCCCACGATGCTCTCTCACTGCCACTAAGAAGTTCTTCATTGTGATTCACCTGAACAAAAAGAAGATCAAGAGAAAAGCATTCACTAAGAAGTTCTTCGTTGTGATTGACCTGAACAAAAAGAAGATCAAGAGAAAAGCATTGACGATTGACCATTACCACGAGTAAACTTGGTATATACATATAAGGAATTGTATGAAGTATTTACTTGTAGTCATGGTAAATATCTGGTGCAGTGAGGAGAAAGTGAACATCTCTAATTCCACGAGTAAACTTGGTATATACATATAAGGAATTGTATGAAGTATTTACCTGTAGTCATGGTAAATATCTGGTGCAGTGAGGAGAAAGTGAACATCTCTAATGCTTATGTTGCCTACTGGCTTCTCACTTTTCATTTCAACGATGGGTATGCCTCCGATTCTCTTTCTCCTCATCAGCTTGAACGCCTGAAGAACTGGTTCATCCTCATAGATCTGAGACAACAAATGATAATTCTGTCAGAAGAAGAAGTACTCAATGGAGCTGTAAGTAAGATTACACACTGACCTTTATGATATGATCCTTTGACATATTGGGAAGACCGACTTCAGAGAGAGTTTTGAGTCACATTCTTAGTACCAAGGGGAATCTTCCTAGTACTTCGAGAAAGAATGTCCGAAACAATAAACATTCTTAATAACCGGGTTCTTCTGGAATGTGCGCGGATTCAACAAATAAGAAAAACATTCCATTGTGAAGAAGTGGGTGCAGGAAGAATCATTACATTTTGGATGCTTATTGGAGACGAGAGTCAAGGAAAATAAGTCTCATCAAATAGTTTCATCAGTATTTCAGGGTTGGTCATTCTTGGCAAACTACGAATTCAACAGTCTTGGGCGTATTTGGGTGCTATGGAGAGAAGGCACTCGGGTTACGCCTATTTTCAAAACCGGCCAGATTATTACAGTGTCTGTTCTGTTAGAAGAACAAGAAGAGGAATTCTTTTGTTCCTTTGTATATGCTTCAAATCTGGAGGAGGAGAGAAGAAAACTTTGGGAAGACCTGCGTAGTCATCGTGATTCAGGCATTTTCCAAAATAAAAACTGGATGGCGATGGGAGATTTTAATGAAGTGCTGGCAGGAGAGGAGCACTCGCTATATGCAAATAATCCGAACATCTCGATAGGCACTCGTGAGTTCCAAGATACAGCTCGACATTGTCGATTTTCGGACCTGCATCATCATGGGCCCTTATTCACATGGTGCAACAAACGTGATGTAGATTTGATATGCAAGAAACTTGATCGAGTTCTTGTCAGTGAGCAGTGGTTACAAACATTTCCTAGCTCGTACTGTGTATTTGAGGCAGGCGGGTGCTCAGATCACTTGTGCTGCAGGATTATTTAATTCCCAAGAACGACAAACTCGCCAGCCTTTCAAGTTTGTCAATGCTAAAACAACACTTGAAGGATTTCTCCCGTTAGTTGAGAGTCATTGGACAGATACACCAGCTCTTTTCCATTCTACCTCTGCTTTGTATCGACTTTCAAAGAAGCTGAAGAGTTTGAAACCGAAACTTAGAGAGCTAAGGAAAGGAAAACTGGGAAACCTGTCAAGAAAAGCGAAGGCTACACATGAGGATCTCTGCGAGAAACAGAGAGTAAACTTACTGGATCCGTCAGATGAAGCAATGGCTGATGAAAAGTATGCGTATGAGAAATGGGCCCATGCTGCAGAACTAGAAGAAAACTTTCTGAAACAGCAATCGAAGCTTCACTGGCTTCATATTGGTGATAGAAATAATAAAACTTTTCACAGAGCAGCTACAGCAAGGAAATCAAAGACCACAATCAAAGAGGTCAAAGGTTCGAATGGAGATACCCTAGTAGGAGGGGATGCTATTAAAGAAGAAGCAGAGAGATTCTTCCGGGAATTCTTAACTCACAGCCCTGCAGATTATACAGGTGTTTCGGTGGAAACGTTGGCAGAGCTATTAAGTTATCGCTGTTCTGATCGGGATAGTGTGCAGCTCACTCGAGATGTCTCTGACGACGAAGTAAGGTCTGTCCTATTTGCCATGCCAAGCAACAAGTCCCCTGGTCCTGATGGATATACTACTGAATTTTTCAAAGTTTCATGGGCAGTGCTTGGGCGAGACTTTACGGTAGCCATCCAATCTTTCTTCAAGAAAGGATTCTTACCAAAGGGGATCAACTCAACCATACTCGCTCTTATACCAAAGAAAGAAGATGCAAGTGACATGAAAGACTACCGCCCTATATCATGTTGTAATGTTCTCTACAAAGTCATCTCGAAAATCTTGGCAAACAGACTGAAAGTAATCCTACCGGACTTCATAGCACCTAATCAATCAGCCTTTGTCAAAGGAAGATTGCTTATAGAAAACGTCTTACTTGCAACAGAGCTGGTCAAAGACTATCACAAGCCTTCCCTTCCCCTCAGATGCGCGCTGAAGATTGATATTTCAAAGGCCTTCGATTCTGTACAATGGAGCTTTATCAGTAATGTTTTACGCGTTATGGGCTTGCCGGAACAATTTATTGACTGGATAATGCTTTGTGTGTCCACAGCCTCTTTCTCAGTCCAAGTAAATGGTGAACCTGCGGGTTATTTTCAGAGCAATAGAGGCCTTAGGCAAGGCTGTGCTTTATCCCCTTACCTTTTTGTCATCAGCATGCATATTCTCTCGATGCTATTAAACAGAGCTGCTGAACAGAGGAATTTTGGCTATCATGCCAAATGCAAAAACCTGCGACTGACACACCTCTGCTTTACAGACGACCTCATGGTCTTCACAGATGGAAAACTGGCTTCCCTCAATGGTGTATTAAAAGTGTTTGAGGAGTTCACGCAAATCTCTGGCCTAAAAATCAGTTTGGAAAAGTCCACAATATACCTTGCAGGAGTCACAGCTGAAAAAACTGCAGAGATTGATATACATTTTCCTTTTGCAAGGGGGACGTTGGCAGTTCGGTATTTGGGTCTACCTCTGCTCACAAAGCGCTTGGAGAAAGCGGACTATGCCCCGTTAATAGAGAAGATTCGTTCCAAGATATCATCGTGGACCGCCCGATATCTCTCTTATGCTGGTCGATTGCAACTTATCACTTTTGTGATGACTAGTATAACAAATTTTTGGATGGGGTCCTTCAGGCTACCGAAAGCTTGTATTAGAGAAGTTGAGAGCCTGTGTTCGGCTTTTCTGTGGTCAGGACCAGAGCTAAATACTAGGAAGGCAAAGCTAGCTTGGATCGAGGTATGTCGCCCCAAAGAAGAAGGTGGTCTGGGCATTTGATTGCTAACTGATGTTAATCTAGTCTGCAATTTAAAACTAATATGGCGGATCCTCTCAAGTACTGACTCACTGTGGGTTCGATGGGTTCATGAATATCTCCTTCAGAAAAAGTCTTTCTGGTCTGTCAAATATAAACAACACTCAGGATCATGGATGTGGCGGAAATTGTTGAAGCACCGGGAACTCGCCCAAGATTTTCACACTGTGGAGGTTAAGGATGGAACTCGCACATCTTTCTGGTATGATAACTGGTCATCGTTGGGTAGGCTCATAGATCTCACAGGGGCACGGAGGGTCATTGATCTAGGTATCTCGATCACTGCAACGGTAGCTTCGGTACTCGATCATCACCGACAACGAAGACATTGGAGCGACATTCTCAACTCTATTGAGAACATAATTCATGCCCAATCGGCTATCAGACAGATAAGGGCAGATGATAAAGCTCTTTGGCGAAGGAGAAATGGGACCTGCCAACCAAAGTTTGTGTCGACTGATGTATGGGACCAAATTCGTCAGAAAAAACAGAGCATATCTTGGCCTCGAGGGGTATGGTTTCAACACTCAACGCCAAAGTTCTCTTTTATGACTTGGCTTGCTCTGCATAACCGGCTATTGACGGGTGATCGAATGATTCAATGGAACGTGGGAGCTTCTGGGGATTGCGTCCTATGCACGACTGATATGGAATCGAGAAACCACCTGTTTTTCTCGTGTCGCTACACCAACCAGATATGGGACGATCTCACTCGAGGCCTGCTTCAACAGAAGTACGTATCAAACTGGGATGACATTATTCACTTAATCTCGGCATCCAATGCACCTCACATTTGAGACCTTTCTGTTGAGGTATGTTCTACAAACCGCCATTACCTACATTTGGAGGGAAAGGAACAGCAGGCGCCATGGAGAACACCCTTCTCGCCTACAACGAATCACTGGGTTGATTGACAAAGCGGTACGAAATAGAATATCTTCAATTCGAAGACTGGACCCAAGATATGAAGAAGCACTTGCAAAATGGTTCGAGACACGCAACTGATCGCTTGGCGATTAGCACAACAAAAGTTTTTATTAAATCTCAACCTCAACAGTTCTGTTTTTGCTCTTAACCTAAAGTTGCACGAGATGTAGAATCGATTTTTTGGTTTGAATATAATTTAACATTCTCTTCAAAAAAAAAACAATATGTAAGTAATCGAGGAGGGATCGTTATAATGTATAAGAAGAAAAAATAAAACAGAGTTTAAATATGTAAATTTACTTGGAGTGTGGTTACTTGACGGTCGTAGGTAAGGTGACGACTGAGTTGGAGAGGAGCGGAGAGTTTATGGCAACTTACGAGGATAAGAACGGTGACTGGATGTTGGTCGGAGATGTGCCGTGGATGTGAGTTCCCTGAATTACCCTTGTGGATAGATCACTTAACTTACTTGATTACTATTTGCACACAAAAAAAAAACTTACTTGATTACTCTTTACGTTTTAATCAAACGCAAAATAAATTAATTTATCAACTAATTTTTCTCGGTTTTTGTTTAAGCATTCATCGCCCTCTTCTCTATTGGTTTGTTATTGATGGCAGAGAGCCAATCCGAACTTCTTTTTCTTCTTTTCTATCAGCCTCTTACTGTTTCTTTTCCAAACCTTTCCTTCATTTTTCTTTTCTCTCTCCCCAATTGCTTCTTGCTTCTGTGTCTCCTCCACAGTTGCAGCACAAGCTTTCTTTTCTAGATACTTAACATGTCGAGGACGAGGACCGCTGCTTCGGAGACCCACGACTCCATGGAATCTGAGGAGAGGGTAGACCTTGATGGTGACAATGATCGCGAGGAGACTCCTGGTTTGGAAATTTGCTTCTTCTTTCGAATGTCAATTTGTATCTTATGCATTGCTTTCACTTAAAACTGAGAATTAATTACAGACCACAGCTGTTTCATCAATTAGTTCAAAATTACAAGATGTTATGTATCACTTCTGTTTTCTGGTTTACAGTGTATTGTAAACCATAAGCCTCAAAAACTCACGTAAAAGACTTTCAGAACAAATGTTCATTCGGACATATTAGAATATATCCGGTTAATCAAAGAGGAAACTGATTTACACATTGAACTGAATTCTAATTACCCGGTTAGATAAACCGGATTTTCTAATAGGACACTCAAAGCTACACCAACTAGATCAGAATGTAAAAAAGCTGTAATACCTAAGGTCATTGTGTAAGTCATTGCATTTTTCGAGTTTGTTAGGTAAAGCAGAGGAGTACTTTGGGCCAATATTCTGGCATACTTAGAAAAAACAAAATTTTACATCGTATTGCCACAGTATGAAATAAGACGTAACAAATCCAAAATAGCAACTGTAAATGTAGAAACACACCAGAATATTCAAAGGTTTTGCAATATGTCTAAAAGCAAGAAACGTTTTTTTTTTATAAGATAAAGAAAACATTGTCTGAGAAGAAAGTTTCGGAGAACAGTGTTGAATCAATTTCTGGTTTCATGAGATGACTCGATGGTCTTTCTGTAAGAATCAAGAATCACATAGCTCAATTAAACGTGTATGGGAGAATGATTTGGATTTAGACTACATTGATGCTTACACGTTTAATCTGAAGCTATTGAAGAGATGAACGAAAAAGAATTCGAGGCCATAAGAAATCTATGATGGCTGCTGCTATTGAATAGATGAACGGGTTTAGTCAAGAGGAATCCGCAGTGAAGGAAGATATTGAAAACCTTTTGACTTATTTCTCTTTTCCTGTGCTTGAGAAACACAAGCTTACACAGGAGGTTCCGAAAAACTCTCTCTCTAACGAAGACCTTCCTAAATTTTTTTTAATCTGAACTCTAAACGTGTTTCTTATTTTTTGTGTATTATTGTGAAACGTTTTTGTGTTTTTTTTAGGCTGTAGGTTCCGATTAGGGATTTGCAAATTTTGTCTTCAATAAATATGGTGATAGATTACAATACACGAGCCTTATGAATTTAGCCATGGTGGATATGACACGAAGATAAAGCACCAAGAAGATGTCCTAAATATGTCAATGCATGAGAAATGCCTTGCGGATGATTATGTGCATGAAATCTACACTGTAAGTCACAATTTTACGTTGGCTTATGCCAAGCTACGAAAGAGTTAAAGAAATGTATAAGCGTAAAATCTTAAGAATTTATATAATATTACAAATGCTTATGTAATCAGGGTACTTTTTGTTTGTTTTTTTTGTCTGTAAAACAGATTTTTAGGTTGAAGTTTCAACTAAATAAAATTTTGGAAGGTCTATACTATTATTTGCGAAGTGATTTTGAGGACTCATTCAATCTCATTTAATATTATTTAAGTATACTTAATGAAAAATCCCATAATCGTTAGTTAAGTACTCTTAATGAAAAAATTTTATAATCTATTCTAATATTTTTCGAAATTTTTAAATTTACTTTTTTATATATTCCGAATTTAAACTCAGAAAAGATGAAGAAGATAAAAATGAATGGTAGAAGAAAATGAAGAAATGAAAAACAAAAGAAGATGACGGAGAAACGTGAAAATAATGAAAATAATATGTTGTAGAAAATGAAGAATAAGAAAGAAGAAAGAAGAAAAATCAAAAGATAAAGAAGAGAGGAAAGGAAAGGAAAAGTGATGTAAGCATCAATGCTTATATTAAAAGGAGACACGAAGGAGAGGAGCTAGAACCTGTCATGGTTGTAGCTGAAGAGCCCAGGAGATTCAAAACCCCTTTCAAAGCATGTTAGGGAGTATCAACGAACCAAAGAGGATTCATTTATGAAGAGAAGCCTTTCATACAACCAAAAGATCCACCGGTTCTATTTAAATCAGAAGAGAACCGAGATCAAATCACTAAAGGAGCAAACCATGTACTTATATCAATTTGGAGCCGATTAAGGAAACTAAGGGAAACAAGCAATTTTATTCAACCAAGCATATCATTCGACCACCAGAAGAGATATTAGAGCATTCAAAGACATCAAACCAAGTCAATAACCAAAGCCATTCATTGCAAACCAAAGAAGAACCACCAAATCTACTCAAACCGTGAAATCAAGCATTATTGGAGCTGTACAATGAAACTGAGAATATATTTCATACCATGATATTATATTCACCCTCCCTCCCATCCACAGAAGCCTACAACAGTCCTACATCACATAATCAAGTCATTAACCGTCCTAAACCAAGTCAAAACCAAGGAGAACCAGCCATGAAGCCACTTTCCATACTTGAAGATAATTATCTCATTTCTATGGGAAAGTTGGACAAAGAAGATCAGCCACGGATTAATCTCACCTCTACACTCTATTTTGAAGATCCTGAACGTCCAAGCCTCACTGAATATCACAAATTCGTTTTATGAATCAAGCCATTCTTCCATTCACCCCCCCCCCCCCCCCCCCCCCCCCCCCAGGCCCTAACGGCTAGGAGACCAAAAAGGCCAAACTTAAGGCAAAACACTTTTTAAGCTATGTTTTTATTATCATTCTTACTGTTTTATGTCATTATTCTGAGCATTATATAAGCTCTATTTTTACTTGTATTTGAAAGACACAAAATTTATTAATCAAAAAGTATTTTATTTGTTTTAAAGAGAGAATTCTTTTGAAAACAATTGTTCTTTGCAAATTAAACACTTTGTACATTCAGAGAGTATAATTTGTGGAGAGTCTTAATAACCTTGTGATAATTAGCCCTTGGTTATTCAGAGTCTCAAATCGTTGCCTGTGGATTCAGCCAATAAACTGGTTATCAAATCATCAACCAATCCTCCATCTAGCTAAACTTGAAGGTCAGAATCAAGGGTGTATAACTTGGAGCAATCCAGTCTTGCATCAGAAAGACAATAAAGAAGAACTTTGATATTAGGAAAAAAGATATAGACAAAACCAAATAACAAAAATGATGAATAAAATAAAGGTGATGAATATGAGATTGATTTATACGGCCACAAATATAACCTTAAATCTTTTATACCTTTTTGAAACTATGTATATATTAAACAAAGTTTTCAAAACAATCTAGATCAATCGACGGCCATACGTCTCTCTCTACAACTTTCTTTTTAGATTCAAATCTTTTTTCAAAAAAGCAGTCATGAAAGATTCGAAGTTACAGTTAACTATCTTAAACTTCTATGATTTCTCATAGCTAGATTTATCTTCTGGATACCTAAATATAATATAGGTATGTTTATCCTTCTTTTCTCAGGCGTCGCGAGCTTCTATTAATCGTACTGCAGTACATGCTTCTGGAAACGTTGGGTATGTAACACCGTCTACTGTTCTGATATCTTCGAAGTACGTTGGTCCTTTTTCTACCTGTAGCAGTGTTTGGAGGTAGAAAAGTTCACCACATTCTTCAGGGACGTCTGAAAGTTGTATATCATATGGAACATTGTTTCTTCTGTTGCGTTTACGAGGGAGCCACTTTCTAATACTTTGATGCCAAACCCACTTGGTTGGAAACTCTGTGTAGAGATGACGCATCGTTTCGTAGTTCTCACGATTAGCGTCCATCCAGCCTTCGAATTTTGTTTTAGCCATGTTCGGCTTGGGTAGGTGGATTGGAAGCATTGTCATTCGATATACTCTGAGTTAGGGCTCTCTTTTCTGAAAGCCGTGTAGTATTCAGAGCTTTCTTATATAAGGATATGATAATTATATTCTATTATTTACGTTATTTGGGCTGGATACATAAAACTCGGGAAAATCTTGGGCTTGAATTTACATAGATATATGCTTTAGTTATATAAGTGAATGTTAGGGCATAATAATTTATTATGATTTATCAGTAATATGAAGTTAGATTTAGGCTGCTATATCAGAATTATTTGTATGTTCCTAACATATACATCGAATTTTGCGAATTATAGACGACAGATGCTACGAATACAGTATATCTTAGCAATAGTATTCTAATGGTCGATATACTCGATGTTTATTCTGAGAACTGTTTCCTCTCTCTTATCTTATTTACTGATAAAGTGGCTCACCATAGTTCTTAGTCGCAAAAATTCTTTGTTTTCTTCGATACTTTTGATTGTCATTGTTGTTTTAAAATGTCGCGGTTCTTAAAGGTCTCTGAAATAGATCATTTGGTTGTCGATCCTGCTCTTGATGTTATGCTGCTCAAGAAATGGCATGAGAAAGACAGACATCGCCGAAATAAACTAAAGCTGATCTTCGTTGATATCCATGTAAGTTTATTGATCAAAACTGCAATTAAATGTTTCTTCTTTTCATATATAATAAGGTTTATTCATGTCCTATTTGAATATTGCATGATTATTCAGGGTTCTAAGATACAAGCTTCCATTGGACATAAATACATCCATTTATTTGAACATGACCTTATAATAGGTCATTGGAGTCTTTTGAGTGGTTTTGTAGTTAAGACTTCGAATGCTATAACTCGTATGGTAAGGCATCCTTATAAGTTGAAGTTCGTTACCAATACAACGTTTCTAATGGTCAGTGAACGTATAAATTCTCTGTTTTTATCATTCGCTGATTTTGGAGATGCTCTTGGAGGCCGTTTGGATGACGCGTATAGTATCAGTAACTTTTTCATATATGAATAATGGAGTCGATTACGATGTATAGTAAGAAGTAAAAACTGGAATTTGACTACCTAATTTATACAGAATTAATAGGTGTTCTTGTGAATGTTGGTGAACTCGAGATTTTTGATGAGACAAAGATACAAGAAGATTACGCTATAATTCCTTTTGAGCTTACGATGATTCTTATTGTTATAACATTTTATTGTCTAGAAAACGAGTGATCGAGTGTTATGCTATGGGAAAACTGGCTGAAGATTTTGCGTTGCAATGGAAACAAGGTCACTGTGTAGACGTTATCTGTATCCTGAGGTGGTGGACTATCAATAAAAATTATGATGGTATTCCCTTACTACATAAAGTTGGTTTTGTTCACATATTACAATAGAGTACTTTCCATTAAATTGCTGTATTAAATCCCTCTAATAGGTACATTTAATGTCATCGCTAGAAAAAAGTATTGTGAGTTTATTTTCAATGCAGACATTCCGGATGTTCAGCGGTTTCGTGATAGGTGATATTATAGTATTCAGAATTTTTAATTATATTACCTGATGTATCTTTATTAATATGATAGATCTAATTGCAGGCTACAATGTGAAGAAGAGGTTTCCACTGCAGGATGTGGTTCGAAATATCCATAGACAGAGAATCTAAGGCTCGTGGAAAATGATGGTTTTACTATATAAGTTAGTTAGATTGTGTTTTTCTTGCTGGAATTAGTATGCTTCTTTTTTTTTTATTATAAATTCGGACAGACTAAGTGGGAATAGTAATGACTATTCCCAACTATTATATTTGGATTTTAACGCATGGAACAAGCCTTAAGTTTATTTATTATTTATGTTTTGATTGTGTTGGAAAAACTTTATCTTCTTCTGTTCAAAACTTATATTGAATTATGTTATCTATGAATATTTTGTAGACTTCATATGTTGCTAAAATTATAATATTTGAGTTTACATTCTGTCCGAGTAAGCATGGTCTTTAAAGTTTTATGACGTTATTGATTAGAAATTGTACTGGGCCTCAGTGTAGTTAGGTTCTAACCGACGCTATTTAAGTATCTTTGAATTTCGAACGTTACTTTACAGGTTAACATATTTTTTAATGACTAAATCCTGCCTTGAAGAATGTAAACTGTCGTCAATAGTGAAAGTTCTGAACCGTTTTTTTCTTTACCTTTATTCGATACATGCATAATGATTCAATATTTGAAAATTTTACTTATCGGTATTCATTTTCTACTCAAATCTTTGCTATATTCAAGAAACAAGGGCCATAATCAGTTAATATCAAAAGTACATTGTGATATTTTGATTCTTGGAAAATAGAAATATCTTTAAACGATTTTGTCTATTCTCTAAAATCCTGAAAATGGCCGGAATTACTAAAATTAGTCAGATATGTTCTTCGAGAATGGATTGGACTATCAGAGTTATGGTTTATAAAAGATGGTTTGAGCTGGTACCAGACGCTGGTGATGTTCTTCACTTCATACTGCTTGATGATCAGGTATGTTTGTGCTTGCATTTTTTCTCTTTCTTTGATTCAGATTGGGCTTTTTAATTGAGAAATGTTTCAAAAGTTTAGGGTTCAAAAATTCAAGCAACAGTAGGACATGAGAAGTGTGTTACTAATTTTTTTTAGAGGCTCCATGAGGGAGGCTTATGGAAAAGAGTTAGAAATTTCAGTGTGGTCTCGACGAGATCGGCGAGGCAAATTACAACAAATTGTTGGCGAATTAAGTTTGATTCTAGCACTAAAGTCTTGGGAGATCTCAAAACTGGTGATTTGTATAAGGGAAAGGATCCACATTTGCCTTTACTTAGCTCTGAGAATCTTTACCTAGGGAATTTTCAACGAAATTATCCTGTCGGTAAGTCTTCTTGCGGACCTCTTGGTATGATTTCAAATCGACAATTACGTCTTACAAGCGTTTTTGTACTGAAATAATGCTTACAGATCTAATTGGTGCTGTTGATACTGTTGGCGAACTTCGGGTTGTCAAAGACCGTTCGTTTCAAGATTTTGAGTCAAAAATGACAGCAAGGATTGAGTTTACGTTAATGGACGATATGTAAGTCATTGTTTAGTGTTTTGTGTTATATTCAAAATATTTATAGTACACAACAAGTCAGCCTAACATAGTTTTAGTGATAGGATAATCAAGTGTTTTGCACACGGAAAATTGGCCATTGAGTTCAACGATAGGTGGTGTTATTGTACTGAACAATTGGTCATTTGTGTGCTAAGTGACTGGCGTGTCGTTGTATGCAATGGTATGACAATTATGCTATTATCTTAGGATTATTTTTGAACTTTGCCTTTTGAGTGAGGATCATTTTTTTTGTAGAGGAATATCATGTTACTGATCATCTCGGTGTCTCAAGAGTTTTGTTCAATCCTGATCTTCAAGAGGCACATGTTGTGCGATATGTTGTAAGATAAGAATTTATTTTTGCAAATAAATATTAAGATCGTGTGATAATGATCAACTGTTTTTGTAACTATTATGCTTAAATATGCTTGAATAGGATTGGGCTGAGTGAGTATGGGCATGAGGACGAAGAGGAAGACTACATCGATATCGACGATTAGTAAGGGTTCGATTAACGCAACTCTTATAAAATCTCTGTGTTAACTACTTTTTATGTTTAAAAAGATATCATCTGATATCCAATGTTGTTACTTCAAAAATATATGCTAGCATGATATATATTGTTTGAATGATCACTTATATTCGTTATAACTATCTTAAACTTCTATGTATCTTCTGAATATGTTGACAAAATAAGTATAACAAATATTTATTGTCCGCGCCATGCGCGGACCACCACCTAGTTGGAATTAAAGCACAAAATTAATTGTGGTTTGGTTTTGTGTGTAACATCTCTTAAACTCACGTCAAAGTGATTTAAGTTGAGAAGAAATTCCAAATCTCCCTTTATGACTTATGTTAACTATCTAGGCTATATAAGCAAGCTTTTCTCTTCTATTTTCATCACCACATCGACAACAGCAATCCTCCACTCTTCTCCTTCTATTTTTTCTTTTGAGAGTACACACAGTTTTAAGGTTCGATAGGTTTCTGTTATTCGGTGCTGAAAAACAGAAACGCTGCAGTTGTATCCTGAGAATCTAAGCGCTGCAAAAACGTCACACTATGGGCGTTTAAAGATTTAAGGAAAGAGATTATCGACTCTGCAATTCCTTGTCACCATTCTTAATTCGGTATTATATTTTTTGATATCTGTTCGTTAATAAATCCTTATGTTTATCAATTGCCCTGTTGTAGTAATTGGTTTCTATAGTATGTGCTTATTTTGGTGAAAATGAATGAGTTTAGATTTAAATACCTATTTCCTCAGTTTAGTTTATTGGATATTATGTTTATATTGCTTATTATAATTTTGCACATTTAAACTGTAAATTTCAATAAGACCTTCTCACATAATTGGCCATCAAAACTTTTGAATAAAAGAGTGATGCACAAAGCTTTGAATAGTATTTTTTGTATTGAAAACACTTTAAATTTAAGTTAGATAAATAAAAAAAGTTAATAATAAATAGTAAAACATTGTGATTTAAGAAAAAAATAATGGTTACTTTTTCATCAAGTAGGAATCAATTCAATCTTATGAACTCGTTATTGTTAAAAAAAAATTCTTGCTTCCCACATTTGAATTAGGCGTACGGTCGTACAGCAATATAAACGTTTCTTGTTTGATTGATCAGATGTTAAATAATTGATTTAGTTAATTTGAACGCTTGAACTCATTATTTTGCTGATATTTATGAAACTAAAATTAGTAGAGGAATTAAAAAATTTCAATAAAATAAAGCTTAATAAAAAAAACAAAAAAAGATACTAATATAACAAGGGATTCTTGCAAAAATGATCTAAAATTTGATTTGAATTGCAAATCTAACCCACAAAAATCACTTTCCCAACATTTGCCATTTTGTGTCCAAACAATCCTTCATAGTTTCAGTTATTCACGAAATTGCCATTATTTTTAATTAATTTCTTTTATTTTCGGAAATCTAAATGACTAACTAATCCTCATCTTCCTCACTTATTTACGAAAATACTCCGAAAGTAGACTTCTCTCGGTCCGAATGAAGTCTACTAGTCAACGCCCATGTTAGTTTTGCAATTGACCGCATGAAAAAGTAGACTTCTTTTGGTCTGAATGAAGTCTACTTAATTTCCTTTGATAACAAAAAAAATAGAGTAGACTTCTCGAGTAGACTTCTTTAGAAGCAGATCATTTTTGCAATTGACCAACCTTTGACTTTGTAGAGTAGACTTCTCTATGCAAAGTAGACTTCTCCGAGAAGTCTACTTTTGCAAGTAGACTTCTCGCAGGTCATTTTTGCAATTGAAAAATATTTGACTTTTTGGTCAATTGCAAAAATGACCTGCGAGAAGTCTACTTATGGAAGTAGACTTCTCGGAGAAGTCTACTTTTCAGGGTAGACTTCTCGGAGAAGTCTACTTTTGCAAGTAGACTTCTCGCAGGTCATTTTTGCAATTGACCAAAAAGTCAAATATTTTTCAATTGCAAAAATAACCTGCGAGAAGTCTACTTACGGAAGTAGACTTCTCGGAGAAGTCTACTCCCGAGAAGTCTACTTTCGTAAGTAGACTTCTCGCAGGTCATTTTTGCAATTGACCAAAAAGTCAAATATTTTGCAATTGCAAAAATGACCTGCGAGAAGTCTACTTACGAAAGTAGACTTCTCGGAGAAGTCTACTTTTCATAGAGAAGTCTACTAATATTTTGGCAATTGCAAAACTAACATGCGAGAAGTCTACTTTTATCCGAGAAGTCTACTTTTCTTGTTTTTAAAAAAAAAATCATTTTTATACAATATATAACGAATTTTTAAGATTTTCGTGATCCTAAGCTTCTGTTATTAAGTTTTCTTGCTTATGTATAAGTTTTGCATGTTTATATTTTATAGGTATAGTCGAATGAGTTTTCATGTTTTATATGATACTTAGTTTATTAAGAGTAGACTTCTTAGTCTACTGTAGAAGTCTACTATGTAGACTTCATCCGACTTTCAGAGAAGTCTACTTATGCAATTTTGATGTCTAATGTGATTTGGATTTTGTTCTTTTTTCACAGAGAATGGCTCACATACCCGCTGTTTATGGAGAATGGGTTAAGAGTGAATCAGTGTGGCAGTTCGAGGTGGATAATAGCAAAGGAGGGTGAATGTTGTTCTTAAGAGATGGTTGCACACATGGTGAGCTTCTTGGTGAATGTTGGCAAAGGAAGGTGAATAGCAAAGGAGGGCGAATGTTGTCACCTTTAAGTTATGTAAAATTAATGTTTTTAAGAAGTCTACTCAAGACAATGAGAAGTCTACTTCAGAAGTCTACTCGAGACAAGAGAAGTCTACTCGGTTGACAAGTTATATGATATAAATGAGAGAAATGTCCCTCTGAATCACTTTTAAGTTATGTAAAATTAATGTCTTTTAGAAGTCTACTCGAGACAGGAGAAGTCTACTCGAGACAAGAGAAGTCTACTTGGTTGACAAGTTATATGATATAAATGAGAGAAATGTCCCTCTGAATCACTTTTAAGTTATGTAAAATTAATGTCTTTTAGAAGTCTACTCGAGACAGGAGAAGTCTACTCGAGACAAGAGAAGTCTACTCGGTTGACAAGTTATATGATATAAATAGGAGAAATGTCCCTCTGAATCACTTAAATTAATGTCTTTAAGAAGTCTACTCGAGACAAGAGAAGTCTATTTTGTAAAATAGATAAACATAGATAATTTAGGAATTTGATACAAAACATTCAATGCAATTCAACATTACATAGAAAATAACCCTCTAAACAAACAAACATTTAAGGATCACTAATTATAAATCTTAAAATTGGCATAAGAAATGACTAGTAAACTAAAATCTCTGAAAACTATGTATGCAACTGAAGTCTGCTTGAGAAGTCTGCTCGAGATCGAGAAGTCTACTCGAGAAGTTTACATTCAGATCTGCAAAAAAATCAACAAAATTCAGCTCTGCAACAATAACGAAAAAATTAGATCTAGAACAAAATCTATAAAATTTATACAACAATAAACTCAGATCTACAAATATAAACTTAGGCTCAAATCTAAACTAATAAGCTCGGATCTATAATAATAATCTACTATATTTATAACATTCAGATCTGTACAAAAATCAACAAAATTCAGCTCTGCAATAATAACAAAAATTAACAAAATCTACAAAATTTACACAACAATAAACTCAGATCTACAAAAATAAACTTAGATCTATAACAATAAGCTCAAATTTGCAATATGAACACAAAGCAAATAAAAAGAGGAACACAAAAGCTCAGATTTGCTTACCACTACCATAACCTGCAAGTAAGAGGAGATTGAATGCAAGATAGAGAGGATGGAGAGGATATTGATAGCAAGAGAGGAAGGAGAAGAAATTCATGGCCAGAGAGAAGGGAGAAGAGAGAGAGAGGTGTTTTTTAGATAGAGAGAGACTTTGTTGGTAATACAATTAGGTTAAACTCTCCTTATATATGTAAGAAAAAATTCGTGTAAGTAGACTTCTCCAAGAAGTCTACTCGAGAAGTCTACTCGAGAAACCGAGAAGTCTACTCGAGAAGTCTCTTAGTATTGATTTTTATCCTAATTTATCTATGATGATTTAAATTGATTATTTTCTGTCACATTTTATTTTTAATAGGTGTCAAAAGTATATATTTGTTGTTATGTATCTAATTTTTTTTATTAAATTATCTTTTATGATTTTTAAAATTAATTGTAAACATATTATTAAAGAGTAGACTTCTCTTCTTGGAGAAGTCTACTCGAGAAGTCTATTTAACTTCTCGAGTAGACTTCTCTGGGATAAAATAGTAATTGAGGTTGACATTTTTTTGTTTGGTCACAAGGGTTAAAGTTATAATTTCACTACTCCTGTGAGTTATTTTTGTCAAACATGCAATAGGGGGTCTAGTTTTGCATTTCAACTCAAGTTTTGAGTCATATTCAGCAATTCCCCCATATAACAAAGCTCAAAAAGTATTATTTTGCTTGGTGAAAAATTATGAGAGACTTTTATGTATTTATTATTATATAAAAAGTATTTTACCTTTTTATTTTTATTTTATTTTGAATGCAACATATGTTAAAATCTGAATCGATTTAAATCACCACGTATCACAATTATGTGAATTACCAACTTTGACATATACAACTTTATATAATAAAATAATAAAAAAACCAACATGTGAGATGATAATTCCATCATAATATTGATAAATAAAATTTCAGCTTTAGTATTGATAAGTGTGGTTTGTTATTGACACAAAAAAGTGTGGTTAATTACTTTTTTTTAACATCTAAACTTAAATTAATATAATTATGCATTACACTTGGTCATTATGTATAACTTGAAATATATCTCGGGGTATATCAGAATGAAAAACATACAACTGATAATAATCAAGTCTAAGTTTAGCAAGAATGTTTGCTGGCTTATTTAAATTTCTTTTGACCTATGAATATTGAACTTCTTCAAACTTTTACTGCCAGAAACGAGTCTCACTAGTCCAACTGTGAATACCAAAGTTGATTTTATTTCCTTGCATGATGTCTATTAACTTCTTACAGTCCCCTTCAAATACCATCTTCATGTATCCTTTGCACCAACAACCTTGGATAGCCAAAATAAATGCTTGACATTCACTCTCCTATGCGTTTAAAACGTGTTTCCCTTTAACATGTCCTGAACCCTTATAAACTCCTTCATTGTCTCTAAATATCCATCCTGCTTGAGCTTCCGCCATATTTTCTGAATAGGATACATTAAAGGTGTACATTTACACCAACCTACTTGCGGCTGTAACCAAGTTGTATACGAGTTGTGATGTATATGCGTTACATCTGGTCTATTCGTATCTGTAGTTGTAGATGAAGAATCTGCAGACTCCCATTCTGAAGGTTTTGTTCTTTTGTTCTTACATACAATAATTTTCTTGTCCAAGGTATATAATGTCTCTTGGAACATTAGAATATTCCTGCTTTTCCAACTATGTCATAATATCGTCAATGGTAGCTGCTTGAATTAAGGAAGTAATGGTTTCACATTACAATAAAAAAATGAAGATCAATTTTTCTTCTAACCAGGCATTTGAATCTGTGAGCATGTGATTTGGTATCCCTGAACCTTTCTATATGGATTGCACATAAGGGAATTCAAAGAAAATCAGTTGTGTTGTCTCTATGGATTGGCAACATCTCTGGCATATTGCAAAGCTTCGCATGTACTAAGAGAGTTCGACAACAAACGCCAAAGAAAGTGTTTCACTTTAGGAGGTTTTTGGAGCTTCCATACCTTGATCTTGAGATTAACATCACCCTGAGGAACTGTTATTGTAAGGAGATTTTGTGGATGACAAGCCAACCAATATGATGATTTGGCTAAATATATCCCATCTTTAGTGTAATGCCAGCCTAGCATATATGTAGCTCTGTTTGGGAAGTTTTTTATAGCTAAGATCTTCAAGCATCATCTTCTTTTACAAATTTCCGTATCTTGCCAATATTCCATCACATACATTCTCTGTTGAACCATTCTTTGAATAATGAAACTCTGAAAGTGGTGATGTGGAGATTGGGGAGAAGTATCCTCTTCTTTGTCCTCAAGGTGGTGTTGAACTGACAGAGCAGCTTCTATTCCATTGTTCCCACAAAGTACTTTGTCTTGAAGAGGTAAGATCTGTCAATAAACTCAGGTGGATGTGGGGACTCTCTCAAAGGAATAGAGACAGGAGTAATGAAGCCTCCAAACCGATCTGAGGTCGTGTCTGAAGCATATCAGCTCTAAACTATGCAACAGCTGTATATCAGCATATCTAGTTCTCTTAAACTTCATGTTGAGAGCTTTGCTTAGGCGCTCCTCTTCAGAAACTGGTGTTTTGGGTGCTGGAGCCAATGGCACTTGAGCAGGATCATTTCCTCTATTGCTTCTTCTTTCAAGCTGCTCATCAGAGCTAGACTCACTATCCTGCAGCACTGGGCGTTTCCCTCTAGCCCTCTTAGCCCTTGCAGCTCTTTCAGCTCTCTCCTTAGCTTGTTGAGCTTGAGATTTTCTCATTTATACAAAAGAGAAGACACTTACACAACTATAAGCATAATGAATATATCTCTAAAGCAAGCTTATACGTTGCATAAGAGGCGCCTATTCACTATTAAACAAGTTCATTAGACAAGCAACAATAACATGAAAGCATAAGAGCACAACTTTATCTTCTACACTTAGCAAAAATTTTAAAATTTTCAAAAATTCCCAAATTTTCAAAGTGATTCAAAGACAAAGTTTTGCAAGCATTCATGATCAAGCAAGGTGATACAACCTAGTGGAATTGGAATTACTAAAATCTAACAAGTTTCAAGAAATGAATTGCAAAATTTCATCCAAAAATTGTTTATGCACAAAAATTTCCAGAAATATCACAATCAATTATCAACAAAGGTTGCTAGTTATCATAATTATCACAAAGCATTATCTATAACAATCAAAACCCAATTATTTCTCTTATAATTCCACTATTCCACCAAGTTTTTCTCAAAAGATCCACCATTGGAGATGGTGGAGGAATTTTGAATTTCATAGACATACCTCTGATGATTGATAGATGGAAGCTTGAAAACAAATGAAAAATAAGATAGCTTGCGTTGATCTGATGTTGTAGGACTTTGAATTAAGAAACTTGAGTAAGAATTGAAGGAGTTATGCTTGGAGGCAATTTTTTGTGAGATAGGAGGGGGTGTGTATCGGGGGTAGAAGGTGGTTTTAAAGGGGAAGAGGCTCGGGTCAACGCAAGTGAGAAAGAGTTGACTTACCTGGTTTTTGGGTTTGTATCGGGCAACATCCCGATACTGGACGTCGATACGCAAAAAATTAGTGTCTGATATAGGGCATTACCTCAATACAAACGGTCGATATCAGGTTGCATCAGAATGCCTGATTTTGTTGTTTCCTCTCTATCGGTTATCTGCCCGATATGACCCTCATTACGTCCTGATATCGGACTACTGCCCGATAGGGTACCTCGATATAAAACTCTAAAACTTTTCTTTGTCCATTCTTCATACTCTTGGACTATATACTTAGCAAACCTGATTCACACAATACAAACAGAAAAATTAGCAATAAAAGCAAGTATTTACATGGATAACATGGTAATACCTCCCAAGAGTACTTGTTTTACATCTTTAATCTTGAGGTTTCACTCCATCCTTCTAGTTGGGGAAAGAATGAGTTAGGGAACTCCTTGCTGATCCTTGTGGAAGAGTAGTAGTGGTCGATGGTGGAGAGTGCTTCTTCAGATGGGTAGGATGTGCCTTTGCTGAACTTGCATTGTCACCATGGAGGCCTTGGATGGTCTTCACAAGTGCAAATGGTTGAGATTTTCCCTTGCACTTGACTTTGTAGACCACTCCATCATCTGTTAAACCCAGAAGCTGCAAGCTCAAGCCTTTAGAGAAAAAGTTCAGATTGATTTCACCTCTTTTAGCTTTCGTTGGGGTCTCCTTGGCTCTACCTCCTTTGGTGTAGGCTGTGGGTCTTCAAACAGTATAGAGAGGCAGCATCCATCAAAGTCTATCCTATCATATTCATTGATAAGAGGCCAATTCTCAGCTCCTCCTTACAATGCTTCAACCTCCAATGAGTAAGCCTGCTCTTCAGTGATATACTCATTATTTACACCATATTAGCATACATTTTTTGCATTGTTTTGTAGTCTTCAAGCATGCATTTCTACATGTTCTTGTCCCAATCGCATCCACTTAGCATCTAGAGTATAATTAGGAGTTGCATTGCATATTAGGTGCATTCCTAGCACTTGGCAGGTGCATTTTGGGAGTTTGGGGACCAAAGGAAGAGCTAGCAATCAAAAGGTGAAGGAGCCAAGGCGAGAAGGTTCATACCGAGCAGGATATCGAATTGGCAGATCGATACACAACGTTCAGAGCAGCGTATCGACATCACACATCGATCCATGCTGAGGAGCTATATCGATAGCACATCGAAGTCCCAGAGTCGATACAAGGAGACAGGACACCAGAAGGATATCGAGCTATTCTGATCGATACACCTGCTTCGAAGCTCTTGTACCGGTCAGCATATCGACATAGGATCATCTCGATACTTAAGCCAAGGAAGTGTATCGATCACTGCATCGACACTGAAGCTCGATGAGCTTTAACTAAAGGGCGATTGTATCGAGCAGCATACCGAGGAGATCACCCGAGATGCCTTAACCAGAGGCGACTGTATCGATGATAGTATAGACTAGACTTGGTCGATACACTCTCCTGCCAACCAATATCAACCAGAGTATCGACGTAACAAGTCGATATCAGGCATCCGAACCAGCTGCTTTCCGGTTTATTTTCGGTTTACTAAGGGTTTTTCCTGAAAACTATATATAGGCTGCGATCTAAAAACATAAGGGGGATCTTATCATCTTTTACCCTCTGGATAATAGATTTCTCTTTTGCATTTCCCTTAGTTTTTCTTGTAATCTCTTGTTGAATCTTGCTCTTTCAATAAAAGTTGGTGTTTATCTTCTATCATGTCATGATTTGTTATCCATCCTTGCTTTGGGTTGTGGTTAGGATCATGATTAGTGAGTAGTTTGCTTAGGGTTTGAGATGGGATAGAGATAGGGAGATTTAAGGTTAGATTAGTGATTGCTTAATGCTTAATATGATTGTTCCTTCTTATTGATTATGTTTAATGCTAGATTAGCCCTTACTAAGTTGATTTAGATCCTAAGGTTCTCTTATGCCTGATAAGTGTTTGATGAATTGCATGAATGAGTCAAGTAAGAGATTTGCTTATCTTAGCATAAGGAATTAGCTGTCTAAGGAGTAGATTGGCAATATATAGTTGGATTAGTTTTTTGTAATGCTTGCTGGTCATGTGTTTGAGTAAAGGAATTTGTCTTGAATATGTGTTTAGCAAAGTGGTTAGTGTCAAGGAATTTAGCTAGCTATAGCTGTTAATTCTATGCCTAGGAATAGCATTGTTTGGAATGTTTTGAAGCATCACTAGTTAAGCCAAGAGTCTCCCTAGATCAATTACCCTATCTCAAGCCCACTAGTCTCTGATTGTTTGAATTCGAACCTGTGTTAGTTTCTCTGTTTATTTTGCTTGCTCTTGCTTGTTTGAAATCTTTCTTAGTCAGTAGTTTTATAGTTCCAATCACATCTTTTGCTTGCTTGAATTAGATAATCTATTGCATTCCTGGTGTCTTACTTTCCCATTATGGATTGATACCTACATGCTACAATGATATGAGTATATGTAGGATTTGAAGTAGAGTAAACTATTACATCAAATAGCTCCACACTTTGGCCCATTTGTATCAAACTTGCGCACTTCATTTTCACTCAACCTCAACTCTACCAGTCCCTTCTTCACATCAAACATTGCCCCAGATGAAGCCAAGAATGGTCTATCCAAGATTATTGGGTTCTTGATCTCAACTTCTAAGTCTAGTACCATAAAATCAGTTGGTACTTTCATCTTTCCCATCATGACACATAAGTCCACAGCAAACCATATGGACTTCTTCTTGTTACATCAGATAAGACAACAAAGATCTCACTATCCTTAAAGTTTTTATAGCCTAACCCTTTGGCAACTGAGAGAGGCATCAGGTTTATGCTTGCTCCATGATCACACAAACAGCTTTTGAATAAAGATCCTCCAACTGTACAAGATAGTGTGAAGCATCTAGGATCTCCAAGTTTCTTGGTAACAACAACCTTTGCAACCTCTTGTGGTGCAGCTTTAGGAGTAGGCAGTTTGTTTTTACTCAGCTCTCTTGCTTAAGCTAGAAGCTTATCTTTTAAAGCCAATATACTAGGGGGCAGCTTGTATGGTTCTTTGAGAGTATGAAAAGTCCTATCAACCTTCTTCATGGATTCAAGAAACAAACACAATCTCCTTCTCAAACTTCCCTGGAAATGGAAGAGCAGGTTTTTAAGGTGGTGGAGGGATGTACGGAGCTGATTTCTCTTCAATGATTAGCTCTTGCTTCTGCTTTTGCTTCTCCCCCCCCCCCCCCCCCCCCCCCCCCCCCCCCCCCCCCCCCCTCCTCCACTTAGGAGTTCAATGTCCTCATTGATAACATCAGGATGGACGGAATGTGGAGACATATAGTATTCACCATAGAGAAGTTTCTCTATCTCAGCAATAGCAGCATTATTATCTGCTTGACTTGGCATGGCAACACAAGATATGACATTGCAGAACTCCTTGAGATTAGCTTCAAGTTTTCCAGGAAGCTGACCCTGTGATTTAAAAGTAGTGGCAATGCCCTTGTTGTTCTCCAAGGTCTTGACTATAGTGTTCAAGTTGTCAATCTTGTTGGAGATCTCTACATAGCTAGTGATTATCTATTTTATTGTGTACATCAGAAAACTTCTTGGCCATGTTAATGGTTTGTGTTGCTTGGCCTTGAAAAAGCTGTTATAGAATCTCTTTGATCTCAGAGTCTTGGGCATTAGAGCTAGAGGCTTGTACTTGTTGTGCAGAACCTGGAGGAGCAATGGCTGGCTTGGGCTGAAAGCTGTTTGGATTCCCTTTATAATTTTTCTTAGGAGCAAATCCTTGTTGCTGGTTGTAGGAACAAAAGGCTTCTGCTGCATGCCTTGGCCTAGAGAAGGGTAAACCTGATCTTGAGGATTAGCAACATTGTTGCTTCTGTAGGACAAGTTGGGGTTCCTGAAGTTATTGAAGTTATTGTATCCTCTCTGTCCTCCCAAGTAGTTAACCTCCTCAATGTGAACCTCTTCATCCTCTTAGTTCACATACTCACCAACAAAGTTGACTTCCTTTTGTTGTACTTAAATCAGTTTGTCAAGCTTCTCATTGAGGGCTTTGATCTCCTTCCTGTTGTATTCTAGCTATTCTTTGGAGTTCCTAGGAGCCCTTTCAAAGTCTTCACCATAATTCCATCACTTTGAGCCAAGTTCTCAACAAGCTCTAAACCTTCTTCTGCTTCCTTTCCAAGGAAATTGCCATTGCTATCTGTATCAAGCAGCATTCTTATATTTGGCAAGATGCCCTTGTAAAGAGTAGACAGCATCAATTCACTAGAGAAGCCATGGTGTGGGTATTAAAGAGTATAACCTTGAACATTTCCCAAGCTTCACAGACAGTGTAGCATCCGTATCCGAGAAAATGTGGAATGATCGTACCGGACAGGGCATTATCCGAGGAATAATCGAGCCAAGGGTCGGATATTGGCTGGGAAATGGAGGTTCAGACTATGGCCTGGTGATGACCGAGGGAATAGTCGGATGTGGGCTGGATAGCCGAGCCGGATGGACCATATCCGAGGGAAAACAGAGTCCAGTCCGTGGGAAATGGGATTTATCCGAGTGCAGTGGGATTTATCCGAGAGTCTGGGAGGTTAGTCTGAGTGTCAGTGGACTGTCTCTGAGGAAGAAAGGGAAACCTCCGAGAGAAATAAAGGATTAGCCGAGATGGGACAAGTTGTTCGAGAGAAATAGAAATATCCGGGTGAAATTGGAAAACACCTCCGATAAGGGCGGTTTATCCGAGTGGGAAGGGATTTGGGCCGTGGGCCAAGTGTTTGGTCGGCTATTTTGTGGTTTATCGAAGGAATGGTCGAGCCGATACAGGGAATAGCCGAGAGAATCGAATCGGACCGGCATAAAACTTAATGGAACCAGGTAAACGTCGGATAAGTCCGGGTTATCTAGGGTTTTGCGAGTATTTAAGAGATTTTGAGACTTTTCTCGGGAGAGTTGTGTTTATTCGAGAGCAATAAAGCAAAGAAAGAGAATAGTCGAGAGAAAACCCTAAGAAAAACAGTTTATCCCGAGGACATCCGAGAGAGATCAGGTTATCGCCGAGCAGAACCGACCATCGCCGAGATAAATTGGTAAGCGATCAGATATTTCCCTAAGTGTTGAGTTTTCATCGGATAACCTTGAGCTAATAGCCTTATTTTGTGGGGTTTTCTGAGGGAAAACAGAGTTTGGCTCGAAGAAAGGTGAACGGATCGAGAGATAGCCGAGGGGATAAGGATCGGATCGTACAGACAACCGAGAGATTCTTAGGGAGATCGATATCTTCGTTTTGGTGCGGTTATCATCGGGATTTCTTCTGACCAATCTGTTTTCAGCCTTGTCTAAGGTGAGGGCGTGACTGTGGTTGGTGTCTAGGACCGTAGGATTGCTAGGGTTGAATGTTTGCATGTTGATTGTGTGATTTTCATGTTATGTGTTTAGAACTGATAAGCAATCTTTATGTTATGATATATTGTGGAGTTTACCGTGGCATATATAATATTTAGCTAACCTCAGGGTAATCCGGATCATGTACTAGCTTAGGAGATGTGGGATTCTCGCTGAAGTAGACATGAGTCTTAAAAAGGGATTAAACTTGGTTGGTTAGGCTAGATGATCATGGCCGTTTGATATTGTTATGTCTATTGCGAATTGATTGTGTTGAATGTTGAATCTGAAAGTATGATTGCGTGTTTGGTACTGACCAGGTGTTACGGGATGACCGTACTCACTAAGTATTTATGAAATACTTATGTCTCTCATCTTGAGTGTGCAGGTACTAAGCAGTAAAGGGACGAGACCAGACGGCAGTGATGGATATGGATGGATCGGGACTGGGTTTTATTTATGTTTAAGACTTGTGTTTAGAGTTTTATGGCTTTGGTGTTTGATCGTTAGGTTGCTAGATGATCAGTTGTAATCTTAGCGAACCTTGTGCTTTTATTTATGTTGAATCCCGAATCCTGATAAGTGATTTTATGCAAGTTAAATGAAAGAAATGAGTTGCTTTATATTCTGCTGTGTATTGATAAGAAAGAATAAGAATGAAGAAAAAGTTTAAAATTATGGCTAAGTATAGAAACGGACTTAGAAGATGTAGTGGGACACAGCCGCGGTACGGTTTACCGGGTTGGGTTACCACAAGTTGGTATCAGAGCGTTTTAACGCTTCTAAGACTGAAATTGGTGACTGATGTTGTTTGTTTGTTTGGGATTTCTGGGGGTCCGATCCATTCTTCACTGCCAAGGTCTCGCGGTAAGTTGTTGTGTGGTGTTGTGAAACACGTTTTGAGTTAGCTTCGGCTAACTGGCATTATTGTACTTGAAGATGGTTGATACCAGAAGAACAGTGAGAAACAATGGGGACAACCAGGCTGCGGGGTCTGTGAACTCAGTCAACGGTGATGTTGCTGAGAGGGCAAGGGAAGCCGAGAGACAGACAGCTGCGGTTGCGAATGAGGCGGCTAGAGTGGCAGCTGTGGAAGCAGCAAGGAATGCTGCGGGTGCAGCTGGGGTTGCTGCGAATGTGGCACCAGTGGGGTTAGAGGCTGTGCTTGGGATGTTAGCACAGGTACTAGCTAGGCTACCTGCGGTGGCTCCTGCTCCGGCGGTTGCAGCACCACCACACGTAGTACCACCGGTGGGGGTTCACGCGGATGTGATTGGGGAGGAAGCGGACCAAGTGGAGAGGGTTCCGAGTTACCTCAAGGTTTTGGATCACATGGTGCGGTTGGGAACCAAGTTCTTTGCTGGAGGTTCTACACCGATTGAGGCAGATGAGTGGAGGATGAGACTGGAACGGAATTTTGAGTCTATCCGATGTCCAGAGGGTTACAAGAGAGACATAGCCGTGCACTACTTGGAGGGTGATGCACACACGTAGTGGAAAGGAATCGTTGGAAGGCTAGTGAATGCGAATTGTTCATATGAAACATTTTCAGCGATGTTCAGGAGTAAGTACTTCCCACAGGAAGCTTACAACGAGTTGGAGAAGGCGTTTCTGTACCTTAGTCAGGGGACGCTTACAGTGAGGCAGTATGAGACTCAGTTTAATCAGCTGAGGAAGTATGTGTCTCATGAGTTTGACACAGAAGAGAAGATGATTCCCAGGTTTATGAGTGGACTGCGAGTTGAGCTAAGGAATGGGTGTGTGGTTCGTGACTTCAGGACAGTTGCTGAGCTTGTAGAGAAGGCAGCATTGTTGGAGTCAGGACAGGCAGAAGCTGCGTTGATGTCAGCTGGGGCTAGTACAGCCGTGACCAAGGCGGGTCAGTCTAGTGGACAGAACCGGAAGTTTGGGAAAGGAGTACCGAACAAAGGATCTGGGAGACGCAGCGTGTGCAGCAAGTGTGGCAAGGCTCACGTTGGCGAGTGTAGGCGCGGTGGTAGTGGATGCCACAGATGCGGGAGTTTAGAGCATCAGGTACGAGACTGTCCGGAGGAGGATCAAAGAGTGGTCCGTGTGTCCGGCAGTGATGGTGCGGTTCGGGTTTGCTACGGTTGTGGAGAACCGGGGCATTTCAAGCGTGAGTGTCCTAAGGCGGGAGTGGTGGAGCAGGCCGTGGCTCAAGGGAAGAGAGCAGGGGAGGCGCTTGCATCACAGGCTAAGAGACAGGCCATTATGTCGAGGGTGTACACGACGAGTGCAGCAGCAGCCGAGGAACCGAGCACTTCTCATCCGATTACTGGTACGTGTGGTACATAGTGTTTTCTTTAAAATGCTTTTGCATGTTGTGTGTTAGTATAAAGTCTTAGCATTCTAGGAAATGAATGTGTAGGGACCTTGCTAATGGGTGAGGTTGAGACCCATGTTCTGTTTGACTCGGGAGCGAGTCATTGTTTTGTTAATCCGGATATGATCGGAAAGGGACAGTTCCGGAAGGAACCCGGAGAGGACTTTGGGTTAGTTCAGGAGGCTGGAGGCCAAGTGATGTTTTCATTAGGAACGGTTAAGAATGTTCCAGTGATGTTTGGCGAAGTGAATATGCCAGCGGATCTAGTGATCTGTAGGGTTAAGTCCTACGATGTCATTTTGGGAATGGACTGGTTAGGCAAGCACATAGCTCACTTGGATTGTCACCGTGGAAGGGTGCGGTTTGAGAGAGACGGAGAGGTCTTAGTTTATCAGGGAGTTAGACCAACCTCGGGGAGTTTGGTGGTTCAGCTATCCAAGCAGAACGGCTGATAGAGAGGGGTTGTGAGGCGTATCTAGCAATGATCACTACCACAAAAGGAAGACCGGATGTAGACTTGGGCAGTATACCGGTGGTGTAGGAATTTGAGGATGTTTTTCAGGCGTTGGCAGGACTGCCACCAGCTCGTTCAGATCCATTCACGATTGAACTTGAGCCGGGGACAGCTCCATTGTCCAAAGCACCATACCGGATGGCGCCAGCAGAGATGGCGGAACTGAAGAAGCAGCTAACAGAGTTGTTGGACAAAGGTTTCATTAGACCTAGTAGTTCACCGTGGGGAGCACCAGTGTTGTTCGTGAAGAAGAAGGATGGAAGCTTCAGGCTTTGCATTGATTACCGCGGATTGAACCGTGTGACCGTGAAGAACAAGTATCCACTTCCTAGGATAGACAAGTTGTTGGACCAACTCAGGGGAGCTACTTGGTTCTCTAAGATCGATTTGGCATCAGGGTACCATTAAATACCCATAGAGGAGACAGACGTGCGTAAGACTGCCTTTAGGACAAGGTATGGTCATTACGAGTTTGTGGTCATGCCGTTTGGTTTGACGAATGCGCCAGCTGCATTCATGAAGTTGATGAATGGCGTATTCAGAGAGTACCTAGATGAGTTTGTGATCATTTTCATAGATGATATTCTTGTATACTCTAAGGATGAGGAAGAGCATAAGAGTCATTTGCGGACTGTTCTGGAAAAGTTGAGAGAACAGAAGTTATATGCCAAGCTCAGTAAGTGTAGCTTTTGGCAATGGCATATAGGGTTCTTGGGTCACATTGTTTCGGATAAGAAAGTGTCCGTGGACCCAGAGAAGATTCAGGCTATTGCGGATTGGCCTAGACCAGAGAATGCTACAGAGATAAGGAGTTTTCTCGGACTAGCTGGTTACTACAGGCGGTTTGTCAAAGGTTTTGCAAGCATGGCTCAGCCAATGACAAAGCTGACTGGTAAAGACGTGGAGTATGTCTGGACGGATGAGTGTGAAGAGTGCTTCTCAAAGCTAAAGGAGTTACTCACTAGTGCACCAGTATTGGTGTTACCAGAACCGGGTGAGCCATACGTGGTATACACAGATGCATCCAGAAAAGGACTAGGTTGTGTTCTGATGCAGAAGGGAAAGGTGATAGCTTATGCTTCGCAGCAGCTACAGAAGCATGAAGGAAACTACCCTACGCATGATTTAGAGATGGCGGCTGTGGTATTTGCACTTAAGATATGGAGATCTTACTTGTATGGGGAGAAGGTGCAGATATACACGGACCATAAGAGTTTAAAGTACATCTTTACTCAACCAGATTTGAACTTGAGACAGCGTAGATGGATGGAGTTGGTAGCGGACTATGACTTGGAGATAGCATATCATCCAGGAAAGGCCAACTTGGTGGCGGATGCGTTTAGCAGGAGAAGGGCTAGCGTATCATCTGAACAGATTGTTGGGAGCATTGTGAACATGCTAAGGACATTGCAGCTGAATGCAGTAACGGAAGGGGTTGAACCGTTGGGTCTGGAAGCTGCGGATAGAGCTGACTTGTTGACTAGGATTCGGATTGCTCAGGAGCAGGATGAGAATCTGAAAAAGGTGTCACAGAATGATAAGACGGAATATCAGACTTCAAACAATGGGACCATTGTTGTGAACGGACGGGTCTGTGTTCCAGATGTGAAGGAGTTAAGGGATGAGATCCTGAAGGAGGCACATCAGTCAAGGTTTTCTGTTCATCCGGGAATGACCAAGATGTATCAGGATTTGAAACGATACTATCATTGGGTTGGGATGAAAGGAGATGTGGCTAAGTGGGTAGCCGGATGTGAGACGTGCCAATTGGTTAAGGCAGAGCATCAGTTTCCGAGTGGTTTTTTGCAAACGTTGCCAATGCCGGAATGGAAATGGGACATGATCACCATGGACTTTGTATTGGGATTACCTAAGACTAAGAAGTTGCATGACGGGATATGGGTCATTGTGGATCGTTTGACCAAGTCTGCTCACTTCTTAGCAATGAAAAAGACTGATGGAGTACCAAAGTTGGTGGAAATGTACATTGATCAGATCGTGAGGTTGCATGGAGTGCCAGTGAGTATCATCTCAGATCGTGATCCAAAGTTTACTTCAAGGTTCTGGAAGGAATTCCAGGAAGCATGTGGAACGCGGTTGCATATGACTACAACGTATCATCCTCAGACTGATGGGCAATCAGAACGGGCAATTAGGACATTGGAGGATATGTTGAGAGCGTGTGTACTGGACTGGGGCGGTAGTTGGGAAGACTACTTGCCGTTGGCTGAATTTGCATACAACAATAGTTACCAAAGGAGCATTGAGATGTCTCCGTATGAGGCGTTGTATGGCAGGCCGTGCAGAACACCATTGTGTTGGACACAAGTGGGGGAGCATAGTGTAATGGGGCCAGCAGTGGTCGAGGCTACTACAGAAAAGATCAGATTGTTAAAGGTTAAGCTGAAAGAGGCTATGGACAGGCAGAAAAGTTATATGGACAAGCGTCGCAGGGATTTGGAGTTCAGTGTGGGTGATATGGTTTATTTAAAGGCACTGACTTATAAAGGAACGGATAGGGCAGCTAAGAGTTCCAAGTTGAATCCGAGGTACATGGGGCCGTACCGGATACTGGAAAGAGTTGGCGCAATGGCTTACAAGTTGGACTTGCCATCAGAAATGGGAGCGTTCCATAATGTATTTCATGTGTCACAACTGAGAAAGCACATTACCGAACGGGAAACAGTTATAGAGGAGCCGCCAGCAGACTTGCAAGAGGATCTTGCAGTAGTGGCTAGGCCGGTTCAGGTAATAGGTCGGAAAGAAAAGACTAAGCGTAGGAAGCTAGTCAGAATGGTTCAGGTTGTATGGGACTGCGACGGACAGGAACAGGTCACTTGGGAGAATGAGGCTAGGATGAAATCTGAGTATCCCAAATGGTTTGACAAGTTGCAAACGGATGAGTCGGATTCGAGGACGAATCCAGAACGGGTGGGGGAGAGTTGTAGCATCCGTATCCGAGAAAATGTGGAATGATCATACCGGACAGAGCCAAGGGTCGGATATTGGCTGGGAAATGGAGGTTCGGACTATGGTCGGGTGATGACCGAGGGAATAATCGGATGTGGGCTGGATAGCCGAGCCGGATGGACCATATCCGAGGGAAAACAGGGTCCAGTCCGTGGGAAATGGGATTTATCCGAGTGCAGTGGGATTTATCCGAGAGTCTGGGAGGTTAGTCCGAGTGTCAGTAGACTGTCTCCGAGGGAGAAAGAGAAACCTCCGAGAGAAATAGAGGATTAGCCGAGATGGGACAAGTTGTCCGAGAGAAATAGGAATATCCGGGTGAAAAATAGAAAACACCTCGGATAAGGGCGGTTTATCCGAGTGGAAAGGGATTTGGGCCGTGGGCCAAGTGTTTAGTCGGCTATTTTGTGGTTTATCGAAGGAATGGTCGAGCCGGTACAGGGAATAGCCGATGAGAATCGAAACGGACCGGGATAAAACTTATTGGAACCAGGAAAACGTCGGATAAGTCCGGGTTATCTAGGATTTTGCGAGTATTTAAGGGATTTTGAGACTTTTCTCGGGAGAGTTGTGTTTATTCGAGAGCAATAAAGCAAAGAAAGAGAAGAGTCGAGAGAAAACCCTAAGAAAAACAGTTTATTCCAAGGACATCCGAGAGAGATCAGGTTATCGCCGAGCAGAACTGACCATCGCCGAGATAAATTGGTAAGCGATCGGATATTTTCCTAAGTGTTGAGTTTTCATCGGATAACCTCGAGCTAATAGCCTTATTTTGTGGGGTTTTCTGAGGGAAAACAGAGTTTGGCTCGAAGAAAGGTGAACGGATCGAGAGATAGCCGAGGGGATAAGGATCAGATCGTACGGACAGCCGAGAGATTCTTAGGGAGATCGGATATCTTCGTTTTGGTGCAGTTTTCATCGGGATTTCTTCTGACCAATCTGTTTCCAGCCTTGTCTAAGGTGAGTGTGTGACTGTGGTTGGTGTCTAGGACCGTAGGATTGCTAGGGTTGAATGTTTGCATGTTGATTGTGTGATTTTCATGTTATGTGTTTAGAACTGATAAGCAATCTTTATGTTATAATATATTGTGGAGTTTACCGTGGCATATATGATGTTTAGCTAACCTCAGGGTAATCCGGATCATGTACTAGCTTAGGGGATGTGGGATTCTCGCTGAAGTAGACATGAGTCTTAAAAATGGATTAAACTTGGTTGGTTAGGCTAGATGATCATGGCCGTTTGATATTGTTATGTCTATTGCGAATTGATTGTGTTGAATGTTGAATCCGAAAGTATGATTGCGTGTTTGGTACTGACCAGGTGTTATGGAATGACCGTACTCACTAAGTATTTATGAAATACTTATGCCTCTCATCTTGAGTGTGCAGGTACTAAGCAGTAAAAGGGCGAGACCAGACGGCATTGATGGATATGGATGTATCAGGACTGGGTTTTATTTATGTTTAAGACTTGTGTTTAGAGTTTTATGGCTTTGGTGTTTGATCGTTAGGTTGCTAGATGATCAGTTGTAATCTTAGCGAACCTTGTGCTTTTATTTATGTTGAATCCCGAATCCTGATAAGTGATTTTATGCAAGTTAAATGAAAGAAATGAGTTGCTTTATATTCCGTTGTGTATTGATAAGAAAGAATAAGAATGAAGAAAAAGTTTAAAAATATGGCTAAGTATAGAAACGGACTTAGAAGATGTAGTGGGACACAGCCGCGGTACGGTTTACCGGGTTGGGTTACCACAGAAAGTCTCTTGTGATCCCTGGGTAAATCCTGATATAAGGTTCCTCAACCTTGCAGTTCTTGAATTAGAGAAGAAATTTGCAAAGAAAGCATGCTTGCATTGCTCCCAAGAAGTGACAAAACCCCGAGGTAGGTTCTTTTCCCACAAATGAGCCTTATCACCCAAAGAAAAGGGGAATAGCTTGAGCTTGAAACCATCTTCAGAAACTCCATTGATCTTGGTCATTAAGAAAATTCTGTCAAACTGGTCAAGATCATCTAGTGGATCCTCCAAAGGCAGTCCATGGAATTTGTTGCCTTGGACCATGGAGATCAAAATGCTCTTGATCTCAAAGTTGTTATTAGCAACAAGAGGAGGGATGATACCATGTCTTGTGGCATGGGCATTAGGTGTATCTTTTGTGCCAATTACTCTAGCTGATCTAGGAAGATGGACTGGAGCTCTGTCATTAGCTCATGGAGCACCAGCCAAGCCTTGAGGTCCTTGTGATCCCTGAATACCTTGAGCTCCAACCATTCCTTGAGGTCCTTGTGCACCATGTGCACCAACAGCAGCATGTGGGATATCCATGTTAACAGCCCTTGTCCTGTTTCTTCTCTGAATTCTGTCAATGTTATCCAAGAGGGGCATGAGTTGATCTGATCCTTGTGATCTCAGGTACATACACCTGAAAGAACAAATCCAAAGCAAAACAAGTAAGTAACAATGTAAATAAAGAACTTACTCTCACAGAAAATCAAAATTTCTATGATCAAACAATCCCACAAGGCAACTGCACCAAATTGAAAAGAGTGTTCGCACTACTCTTTGCAATTAAAAAGCCTTCATAGCCAGTTGTAGTATAGCTCAAAGTTCTTTGTTAAATCCAAGTGGAAAAGATGCATCACAGAGATTACATAATATTCTTGTAAGCTAAGCCAAGCAAAGAAAGAGTTTATGATCATCAAACATCAATAACCAAACCATAAGTAGTAGAGTAAAGCAAACAAACTCAACTTCAAGTTTAAGGAACATGGCAAAACAGAGCAACACAGAGTAAAATAGAGATGATTAAATGATAAACAAGAGTGTTCAGGATGGGATAATCAACCTAGAATGATCTTCAGCTTCTACCAAGATGTTCAAACAATTAATCAATGCATGATCCTTTAGCATAGAACTCTAAACATGTAAATCAATATATTCTCATGACAATGATTCTTTTGAATGCAACCTAATCAAGATCTAACCCTCATTAGTGATCAGGAAACAATCAAGCATAAAGAAACAGTCCTATCTAGCCAACAAGCTCCCTAGTCATCCATTATCATGTGTGAGGATAAGCAAATCCACTAAAAGGTTGGTTCAGACATTTCAACAAACATTTTTGATGTAGGGAAAGCCTAATTTTGAAAATCAGATGATTAGTAAGATTCAAGCATTAAGGATACCCAATAGTGAAATATCTAACATCATCTACACATAAACATCAAGTTATAAGCTTTAGATCATCCTAAATCCCAGAATTTACTACTCACAAACCATGTTCAATCTATCAAAAACTAAGCAAAGGATGTAGGAAATCATGATCAGAAGGAATAAATAGAAGATCAACAACAAGAAATGCAAACTTATATTAAAACTCAAATTGTTGCTACAAAATACCAAAACTGGAAATTGCTCAAAAACAAGAGAGAGAGATTCGAGATAAGATTTTAGTTAATGATAAGATAATAAAGCATAATGTGAAGATAAGATAAAGTTTTTTCAAAGCTTGAAATCTGAATGTTGACCAAAGTCAAATCTACTTGGAAAGGAGGTTGATGTCGGTTTGTTGCCTGATACCAGGTGGTCGATACAGTTTTGTCACTTCTTATATCGGCTTCCTGGTCGATACATATGGCCGATACTGGGATCCTCCAGAACACCGGTTTCAGCTCCATCTTCAGTATCGGGGTAAAGCCCTATATGCTGTCCAATATAGCCTGATGTCGGCTTGCACATCGACTCGCCACTCCGATATAAACAAACAAAAATTCTCCAGCTTCTTTGAGCACTTCTCCTTGCTTCAACTTGATCCTCAACTCTCCAAGCATCCTCCATTGCCTCATAAGGACCTGAAATATACTCCAAATGCAAGAGAATATGCATTCATAATACTAATGCATTCTAAGAGTCTACTATAAATGCAAATGGGACACTTTGGACTATAAAATGGATGATACGCTATAAAAAACTATATTGTATCCTGTCATGTCTGTATTGAATACCATACTCGGATGTCCCCTTGACATATCCTAGTATTAATTTAATCGCCAACATGTCTTTTTCATAGGGCCTCTCCATGTATCTACTCATCAAATTTACAGAGTATATAAGATCTGGTCTAGTTGCAGTTAAAAACCTTAGGCTTCCTATGAGTTGTTTGAATGTAGTCGGATCCACCGCTGTTCTTGCTCCTTCTTTAGACAGCTTATGACCCAGCACCATAGGATTCCTAACTGGATTACAGTTGTCCATCCCAAATTTTTCCAATATCCCAACTGCATATTTCTGTTGATTGATGAAGATTCTCCATTCAACTTGAATGACTTCTACACCCAAGAAAAACTTCATCAATCTAATATCAGCCATTAAGAACTTCTTCATCATTGAGATCTTGAAGTTCTCAAGAAGCGATTCAGAGTTACCAGTGTAGATGACATCATCAACATACATACTCACATTCAAGACCTCCTTCTCTGTATTGATGAACAGGATATGTTCGCAATAGCATTTCTCAAATCCTTCCTTGACAAAGTACTATTCGATTCTTCTGTACCATGCACTTGGAGCATGTCTCAGACCGTACAATGCATTTCTCAGTTTATAGACCTTGTTTGTTTCTCCATCTACTTTAAACCCTTTAGGTTGTTTTACATAGATATCCTCAATGAGTTCTCCATGCAGGAATGCACTCTTGACATCGAGCTGATACGCCTTGCAGTCTCTTTGAGCTGCCTTGGCAAGAATGGTTTGTATTGTGTCCCATCTTGCTATTGGTGCAAAGACTTCATGAAAGTCAACTCCTTCTCTTTGGTGATATCCTTTTGCAACTAGTCTCGCCTTGAACTTATCTAATTCTCCTTTCTCGTTGATTTTTTTTTTGAATACCCATTTCACCCCTATGACTTTGGCTCCTTCGGGAAATTCCATTAGCTCTCATGTGTTGTTCTCTTATATGAATCTGATCTCAGATTCCATTGCCTTCCTCTATTTCTCCATCTTTACTGCATCTTTAAAGTTTTCAGGATACTCTAAAGTTGTGTATAGCATCATGACTTCTTCTCCATCAATAAAAATGGGCTTGTACATAGGCTTTCATCCAAACGGGGACTTGTTTGATCCTCCCTACTGATTCTCTTGCATTCTCGGCAGTAGGATTTTTTTGCATCGCCACTCCTTCAGTTGGATTTTGTTGCATGTGCACCACTTCAGGTGCTATTACAACATTACCATTCTCCCAATTTTCTTCCTCCAGTTCTTCCCCAACCTCGTTATCTGGCTCTCCAGGGTTGATATTTGCTTCTTCTCCCTTAGAATCGGCCATAACTCCTTCCCAGTTGAGCACCAGTTCCTAAGATTCTTCCTCTCGCTCCCATTTCTTGTCTTCATCAAATTTAACATCTCTGCTAATAATGATCCTCTTTATCTCCGGGTTTGTACACTTTTGATTCTTTGCTCACACCAAAAAAGATGCACTTTATACTCTTCTCATCCAGTTTGATCCTTCTCTCGTAAGGAATAAGTGCATGTGCAACACATCTAAATACCTTGAGATGCTCAGTTGATGGCTTGTGTTTGCTCTACTTCTCTTCTGGCATCACATCTCTAAGAGCAGCTAATGGACTTTTGTTCAGTATATGCACTGCATATTGAACCTCTTCAGGCCAGAATCTCCTTGGTACTCTTATTCCCAACAACATACATCTCATCATATTCATCACACTTCAATTCTTTCTCTCTACTACACTGTTTTGTTGAGGAATGCATATGGCTGTAAGTTGACATTTGATCTCATTCACCTTGCAATACTCTTTAAATTCAGCAGAGTTCAACTCTCCACTTCTGTCTAATCTTAGACATACCAAACCCACCTCAAGTTCTTGCTCTGCTGCAGCCTTGAATTCCTTACATGTTTTGAAATCTTCAAACTTCTCTACCAAGAAGTATGTCCAACACTTCCGGATGTAGTCATTAATGAAGTTGATGATGTAACGCTTTCAACTCTCAGACGTCAATGAAATTGGTCGACAAATGTCTATGTGGACCAATTGAAGTGCTTTGCTTACCCTCCACGAGCACTTTCTTGAAATTCTTTCTCGAATTTGTTTTCCCTTCATGCAGATTTCATAGATTCCTGAAGTTTTATCGTGAGATATTTGTTGTAGACCATTCACCATATTCTTCTCTGATAAACTTTGCAACCCTCCACGTTTCAAATGGCCAAGTCACTTATGTCACAGTTCCTCTACTTTCTCTTCAGTTACTTGGAGATGTCCTGCTACTTTTGTCTCCTTAGCCCCTTTCACTTCAGTTAGAACAACAAAAATTCGATTTCTTGACATGGTTGACTTCATAAGAAGTATATTTTCTTGCTTGTGCTGTATCTCACATACGTCATCTTTTATGACAATCCTCAAGCCTTTTTGCCGCAGTTGTCCAATGCTCAGCAAGTTGCTTTTTAGCCCCAAAACATAGTAGATTGAGGAGATCATTTGAATTGATCCTTCATTTGCAGCCTAAGACTCCCTTTTCCTTCCGCCATCATTCTTCTGTCGTCTCCCAACTTGACATTTTGACGAGATGATTCATCAGACTGGACAAACACACATGTGGTTACTGCATCTCGAGTCTAAGAACCACACTTTTTTCTTCTGCATTGCAACATAAGCCATGAGAATTACATTATCTTAAACTCGGCATAGTTTGCATTCTTTTTCCACTCAGGACATTTAAACTTGTAATTCTCCAACTTGTGACACTTGTAACACTCCACTGATTCCTTACTTGTACTCCCTCTTCCACGGCCTTGAATCCTCCTTTGCCTCTACCTCTACTTTGATAAACTCCATGGTCTCTCCCTTCACCTGATCTCCATTGGCTTTCAGATTTTAGAGCCTGTTCATCACCCCATGCCTGCTCAGCTTCTGCTCATGAACCATTAGTGAGCTTTGCAGCCAATCAACGGTCATCTCTGAGATGTCATTCAATTCTTCAATTGTGCACACTGCAAAAATGATCATCTCTATAAGGTTCGTTAGTATATTTTCAACCACCTTTGGATCTGACATATCTTCACCAAGATTTCTTATGTCATTGACCATCATCATCACTCGAGAAAAGTATTCTGTGATTGTTTCTCCTTCTTTCATTTCTAATATCTCAGATGACCTTCGTATTCTCTGCAGTTTTGCGCTTTTCATCCTTTGGTTCTCTCGATACTTCCTCTTCATGGACTCCCAGAGATCCTTGGAAGTCTCCTTATTTAGGATTGTCTTTAGAATGGTCTTGTTGATGGTGGCCAAGAGATAATTCTTCACCTTCAAACCTTCAGTTCTTTGTGCTCCGGTGAATATGATGTTTCTTTTTGGCCTCGATCAATCCCCACCACTCTTTTGATCTAAGAAGATTTTTCATAAGCATTATCCAATACTCATAATCACCATCGAAATTTGATATACTCATGTATGTATCTCTCTCACCCATCTTTTCTCACTTGTACCAAGCTCGTTGTAAGCTGTAATACCACTTGTAAACTGTTAGTGTGTATAGAAACGATGTCGTTGCATTTATGGGCTTTACAATGCGCTAAAGGTCCAAATTTAAGTGTAGACATTACCGATCCCCAGCCATTCCCCCAATTTGTATCTGGCGCGAGGTTTTTCCGCGGAGGAGAGATGATCGACGACGGTTCGCCTCTTGCGGTGGCGATGGAGGTGGAAGAGTCTCCGGCGGCGGCGATTGCACCGAGAGAACCACCGAAGATTCAACGCCTAGAGGAATCAGTGGTCAACCGTATCGCAGCGGGTGAAGTAATCCAGCGCCCAGTTTCGGCGGTGAAGGAGCTCGTCGAGAACAGCCTCGACGCTGATTCAAGTTCCATTAGCGTCGTTGTTAAGGACGGTGGCTTGAAGCTCATTCAAGTCTCCGACGACGGCCACGGTATTAGAGTAATGCTCTACACACTCTCATTTCTAGTTTTCAAAATCGGAATATCCTTGTTTGTGTGGAAAATGAACAGTTTGTGTTTTTTTTATTTTTTTTTAATTTAGTGTGAAGACTTGCCGATACTATGCGAGAGGCATACAACATCGAAGCTGACTAAGTATGAGGATTTGTTCTCTCTAAGCTCAATGGGTTTTAGAGGAGAGGCACTAGCTAGTATGACTTATGTTGCTCATGTTACAGTAACCACCATTACTAAAGGCCAGATTCATGGTTACAGGTTTGTAATAACATTGTATTCGTTTCACTTATGTTTTGTTCTACTAAATGTGTAGATAGTGATGTGTTATCTGCAAATTTTTGTTACAGAGTGTCTTATAGAGATGGTGTGATGGAGCATGAACCAAAGGCGTGTGCAGCTGTTAAAGGAACACAGATAATGGTAAGTTATCAGCTCAAATTTTCCTTTAAGATTTTGAAACTTTTGGATCAAAATTGGTTGAGCAAAGAGCAGGAGAAGCGAATTTCACAAGAAACTTCCCATGTTTATGTGTATAGGTTGAGAATTTGTTCTACAATATGATTGCAAGAAGGAAGACACTTCAAAATTCTGCTGATGATTATGGAAAAATAGTAGATTTGCTGAGCCGTATGGCAATTCATCACAATAACGTGAGCTTTTCGTGTCGAAAGGTTGGTAAATACTTACGAACTAACTAGTCTACCTTCTTTTGGTAAGCAACTTTTTTGGTAGTTGTGAGACAAATGAGCCAAAAAAATTTATGATGCTGTCTCACTAGCATGGAGCTGTCAAGGCTGATGTTCACTCTGTTGTGTCGTCTTCGAGGCTTGATTCAATCAGAGCTGTTTACGGGGTATCAGTTGCAAAGAACTTGATCAAAGTAGAAGTTTCCTCTGGCGATTCCTCCTCTAGTTGTACTTTTGATATGGAAGGTTTCATATCCAATTCGAACTATGTTGCTAAGAAGACTATATTGGTGCTTTTCATTAATGGTGAGGAACTTTCTTTCCTTAATAGAAATGAAAAAAGTTATATCTTAGTCAGTAGATAATGCTATGTACTGATGTTTGATGTATTGATTACAACAGATAGATTGGTGGAATGCTCTGCCTTAAAAAGAGCCATAGAGATTGTTTATGCTGCAACATTACCAAAAGCATCGAAACCTTTTCTCTACATGTCAATCAATTTGCCACGTGATCATGTTGATATCAATATTCACCCAACAAAGAAAGAGGTAATTGTTTTCCTCCTATTATGCTAGATTGTGTATTGTTGCTTAAATTGCTTGAATAATAAGTTCCTTATTTATATATATAGTATACATCAAATAGTAAATGATTTGGTCTAGCGTGCAGGTAAGCCTTTTAAACCAGGAGATCATGATCGAGATGATACAGTCAGAGGTCGAATTAAAACTGAGAAGCGCAAATGATACTAGGACGTTTCAAGAGCAGGTATATTTGCAAAAGAACCTGGAGTAATATTTTTCTCTGGAGGTTAAGAACATTTATTCAATAGTTACAAGTGTTCTTTCATGCTACAGAAAGTGGAATACATTCAATCTACGTTAACACCCTCAAGAAAAGATGATCCAGTTTCTCCGTTGCCTTCTGGTATTGGATAACTTTTTTTATAGCCTAAAACCTTTACCGTTGCATGCTCTTTTGTCCTTTTTCACTTCATAACAAAGCTTGTGCTGTTCTCATTAACTAGGACAAAAAACACCGAAAGTTCCTGTGCATAAAATGGTGAGAACAGATTCATCAGATCCAGCTGGAAGGTTACATGCCTTTTTGCAACCCAAGCCCAATAATCTCCCTGACAAGATTTCCAGTTTGAATGCAGTAAGGTAAGACCTTACCTGATACAACATATATAATTTTTTTTATAAACAAAGTCAGATCCCGTGTCATCACACTTGCTTGAAAATCTCATCTTCTTAACGGCGATGTGCACTCCTTTGGTTTCCTTGAAGGATGTTTCTTTGGCCTGATATTCTTTTGGTTAAAATGTGTTATTCTTCGTTAAATTCCACTTGATATTATTACTGGAATTTTATTGCAGGTCGTCGATAAGACAAAGAAGAAACCCAAAGGAAACTGCTGATCTTTCTAGTGTTCAAGAACTTATTACTGGTGTTGACAACTGCTGCCATCCAGGTAGCTTTCTCTTCATGGTTATTCTTCTATACATAACCTTCTTTAAACCAATCCTCGTAACCATTTCTTGAAATTATTTTATTAGGTCTGCTGGAGACTGTAAGGAATTGCACATATGTTGGAATGGCAGATGATGTTTTTGCTTTAGTTCAGTATCAAACCCATCTATATCTAGCAAATGTGGTGAACCTCAGGTATCGAGTATTCTTAAGTTTTAAATGTTTTGTGGAGGATAATTCTATTGTGTCAATATATAATAGTCTATACGAATTGTATTTTTGACGGTTTTTAAGCTGTATGTACAAAGAAGCTCATAGCACATATACTCTTATTGGATTTCTGCAGCAAAGAGCTCATGTATCAGCAAACTCTTCGCCGTTTTGCTCACTTTAATGCTATACAGCTTAGCGATCCAGCCCCTCTGTCTGAGTTGATATTGTTGGCTCTGAAAGAGGAGGATCTGGATCCTGAAGATGGTGAAAAGGACCATATGAAAGAAAGAATCGCTGAAGTAAGTTTGTTCATTCTGCATCGTTTTTGTACGGTAGTGTGTCAAATATCCATTGTATCCTCAACAGCGACAAGTTCCTGAGGCTACCATGTTGCCTATGGATTTGATTTAACTTGTTTCTTTATTAATACACAGATGAATACAGAACTACTCACGGAAAAAGCGGAAATGTTAGAGGAGTATTTCAGCGTTTATATCGACTCCGATAGAAACTTGTCACGTCTTCCTGTCATACTCGACCAGTATACACCTGACATGGATCGTGTTCCCGAGTTTTTACTATGCTTGGGAAATGATGTGAGTTTTGTACATTATTGCTCCTACTGAAATGTTACTGATCAGAGGAACAGTGTGTTCTAATACCGCATTACCGTATTATTAAGGTTGAATGGGAAGATGAGAAGGCTTGCTTTCAAGGAGTTTCTGCAGCTATTGGGAACTTTTACGCCATGCATCCTCCTCTTTTGCCAAACCCATCCGGTGATGGTATTCGATTCTATACTAAGAGAAGTGAGAGCTCTCAAGAAAAGCAAGATTCAGGTACTTACACTCTGTTTGTGCCTCATGCTTTTCGTTTTTTGGTTCTCTGAATATGAAAAGGAAGTGAGCATCTAATTTGAATTTTGATGCAGAGGGTAACGTAGAGATGGAGCCAGCTCTTGAGCAAGACCTTATCTCAGATGCTGAAAACGCATGGGCGCAGCGTGAATGGTCAATCCAACACGTGTTGTTTCCTTCTATGAGATTGTTCTTAAAGCCACCTGCCTCCATGGCTTCAAATGGGACTTTTGTAAAGGTTACCCATTTCTCTAATCACCAAGAGTAGTTTCACATAAAGTCCAAAACATTAATTACATTCTTATTTACTCTTTTCCAGGTAGCATCCCTTGAAAAGCTTTACAAGATATTCGAACGATGCTAATTTTGAAGATGGAAGTTTTGATATGTGTAGGCTCCCTGTTGCTCTTAAACTATGTTTACAGACTGAACCAGTTTATGGTTTAACCAAACTGTGGCACGCAATGATAATAATCAAACTCGATCCTTACTGTGACTTATCCTCGTCAATAGATTAGACCTTCTCTGGCATGAGTCGTGCAAACGAACGTTCACCAGAATCTTTGTCCTGTATCTTGTGAAATCTCTCGAATAGAAGCAGTTTGAAAAGAGAAAGTGAGAGACATAGAAATAGCCCGACGAAGCGTTTGTCGTCCCTGAGAGAAACCGCTTCTCTCGCTCCCAACGCTGCCGCTTCTGTAGCCCTCTCTCGAACTCCTGGCTTGTGGTAAGGCCATGTGGCTTCTTCTTATCAGATTCAAGCTAATCTCCCCCGGTAAATGCAGTGTGAACCGGTCTAGATTCTCACCAAACCGAACCAATGAATGTCCGGTCGAACGAGATCTAGGGACGAATAACTCAGCCATACGCCAGCTTGACAATAACCCTGTAGATCTTGATCTTGGCGTTATATAGTTTTGATTGTTGTTCCATGTCACACTATTACTCACCAAGCTTATGTCGTCTTGAGATTCTAAAACACATGTTTGTGCATTTCCTGTTTCAGGGTCCGTTCTCGGATCTTGAAAGCTATCGCCCGGTTTAAGAGACAGATTTGCACGGCAGACCGGACACGTGGAACGAGAAGAGAGCCACACGTCGATGCAACTAACATGGAAAGTGTGGCTACAAGGAGGCATCCAACGTAACGGTTCTTCATCTTCAAACTCGTTTAGACAAATCGCACATTCGATTCCGCCCTTGCCGATCTTTAGCCCTTTAACCTCTTGAGTAAAGGAAAAACGGAAAGGACACAATGGTGTCCTTGTCGAGCCCATTCGTAAATCTTGTGTGCAATACTTCACGGCCTTCCGCTGCAACCGCTACTCTATAGAATACACAGCACAAGCATAAACAAATCATAACTGTAAGCAAAATCCCAACCAAAATTGTCCCAACTACAAATTTCGGCTCCGCGGATTCTTCTGACTCTTGCTGGCAGGTTACTAAGGGAAAAACTGGAAAAAATAATAGCGGCAATACAACACATGGTACGATCCGATGGATGATATCTCTCGTGAAGATGGTCATAATGTGCTCTGCTCTTTTAGTATATCACTCGAGTTCCTTGTCTCCGTTTAGAGAAAAAAAAAGTGCTCTGCTCTTTTAGTATCACTCGAGTTCCTTGTCTCCGTTTAGAGATAAAAAAAATAACAAGAAGAAGTTATTATACTATGTTACTGCCCGTCATGACACCAAATATTGTATTACTCTACTTTGTTTAGATTTGTTTAGGTCCGAATGATTGGTGTGGCTTTTTCCTCCAGCGTATTTGACTTTGAAGAAGTCGTTATGTTCAACGTAGATGTAGAACAAGTACAACTCCACTCCTCTATTAACTTGTTGACTACGCAACAGACTTTTCCGATGTTTTGACCAAATCAAGCCTGTTGACTTAATTGAAATTAGAAGACTATAGCAAAAGAGATTAGGATGCGTCTCTTATCCTTTTGATAAATAAAATGATAGTAGCTTATTAACGATATGGCCAATACGTTTTATTGATCGTATATCAATGTTTTTGAACCGTTAGGCACACTATACATGTGTTTTCTTTGTCTTAGTTACTCGACCAAAAAGCAAATGTCACATTAGCGTATTATTTAGGTTGAGGGGGAAGATGAGAAGGCTTGTCTTCAACGAGTGCCTGCGGCTATTGAGAACTTTTTACGCCATGCATCCTCTTCTTTGCCACAAACCCATCGGTTTTGGATTCTATACAAATTAAGAGAAGTTGATGTAAGATTGGAATCCACCAAATCTAATAATCACAAGATGATCAAGAGATTTCAAGCTTGTTGTGGAAGATGGATGATGATAGATATGATGATGGAGTTTTGTTGAATGAATCCACACTCAATTCACAGAACAAACAACTTGAATCCACAAAATATTTAATCTGCAACACATAGGAGATTAGTGAATCCATACTAGAATCACACATGGAATTAAAGCAAGTTGTGTCATGCCTTGTATCTCGAGATTTTCTTAATAAATCCACGTCTTGATGCTCTTGTAGATGATTCTTTATGTTTCACTTCAAATCCATATAGCCGTTGAAAAATAAAAGCATCATTTGACCTTTATTCTCTTTGATTTTTTGGCTTAGTGGACGTAAATATGAAATGTCAAAACCCTTAGATGTGTGAAGAAACTCCCCTGATCGCCACACCTTTGTTTGCAACAAATCCAAATAAGGAAAGTTCCATATGGGTCGAAAACTAGCCCATAAGAGTTTGTTGTAGGCTCTAGTTGGGCCAGGTTCTATCTGGATCATGTCTTGGATGTTCTTCTCCTCTTATTGGTAAACCATCGTCTTGAAGACCTCATCAAAAGTGAGATATCTCAGGAAAATATATTAGAGCAACCCTGATAGAGAATTTTGGGTGTCTAAAGTAAAAAGTCTTAATAATAAAAATGAATAAAAATAGTGAAAGGATTTAAAATAAGACATTTAGTGTCTAAAATAGGATACTTTTTGAGTTAAGACACCCAGTGTCTAAAATAAAATAATAAAATATTTTTAAGACATTGTTAATGAGTTCTCCATTCGGGTTGGTCTTAGAGTACCACATCTAAAGATTATAAGAGCCAACAATAGTACTATATATGGGATTTGAGACAATCTACTTATTGTTGATTAGTTTTGAGTTGAAAACCTATTATAAGCTCAAATATTACATAACATGGTAGTCTCATTTGTTCCCCCAACTAGGGTAGACCAAAAAGGATTTACTACTGGTGCAAAATGGGGTTCGGTGGTAAGAACAATCATCTTGAAGGGGTGTAGTAGGATCTCACATCGAAAATTTGAAAGAAGATACAATAGAACCTCTATAAATTAATACTCGATAAATTAATAATCACTATAAATTAATAATTTTTACCGGTCCCAAGTCGGGCCAGTGTAAAAATTAGCAAATTTCGATAAGGTAATAAGATAATAACTTTTTTGAAACTCCTATGTAAACATATAGTCCCAATAATTAGATAAATTAATAATTATACATTTAAGCATATATAAATAATATAATATAGTAAAATATAATTATATTATTGTTTCAAGTTTATAAAAATTGTTTAACTTATTTTTCAAATTCACTGGTATGATATTTTCTGAATAAATTTTATATTGTTGAAAATATTTTTTGTTTTTTGACAAATATTTTGAATTTGAACTGAAATATTTCTCTATAAATTAATAAAACATTAATTTCTCGATAAATTAATAATTATTTATTTATCGATTAATTAATAACTCTATAAATTAATAAATTTTTGAAATCCCAACATTATTAATTTATAGAGGTTTTACTATATGTCAATCCATTTATCGCCAATTTATTTTAAGTTAGATGCTACGATAAATGAAAATTTAACAAGGTATTTACCTTTCCTATTGTTTTTCGATTTTGTTTCTCTGCATATGAAAAGGAAATGAGCATCTAATTTCCGTCTATGAGATTGTTGTTAACGCCACCAGTGTCCATGGCCTAGAATATGACTTTTGTAAAGGTTATCATTTCTCTAGTTTCCAATAGGAGCTTCATAGGTTAACATAAAGTCCAAAACATTTTCTCCAAAATCAAAAATATCACAAAAACATTAATTACATTCTTTTTACTCTTTTGCAAGTAGCATCGTTCGAAAAGCAGTATAATATATTCTAACGATGCTAGTTGTAACATTTGATTACATATGAAATTTGATATGTGTAGGCTCCCATTTGCTCTAAATATGTTTGACTCATATTAAATAACCTCTACCATAATCATACTCAACTTTTATGTGACCTGTCCTCGTCAACTGAAAGCAAAAAAAGAAAGTAGATACACTAGACCTTCTCTGGCATGAGGCGTGCAAATGACCATTCACCAGAATCATTGTCCCTAGCTTGTGAAATCTCGTGGACGTCCTTGCCAAGTGTAGACCGAACAGAAACAGTTTGAAAAGAGAAAGAGAGAGCCCGACGAAGCGTTTGTCGTCCCTGAGAGGAACCACTTCTCTCGCTCCCAACGCTGCCGTCCTTCTCTCGAACTCCTGGCTTTAGGTAAGGCCATGTGGCTTCTCCTTATTAGGTTGAAGCTAACCTCCTCCGGTAACTGCAGTGTGAATCGGTCTAGATTCTCACCAAACCGAACCAATGAATGTCCGGTCGAACGAGATCTAGGGACGAATATCTCAGCCATACGCAACTTTGACAATAACCCTGTAGATCTTGATCGAGGCGTTATATAGTTTGCATTGTTGTTCCATGTCACACTATTACTCATCAAGCTTATGTCGTCTTGAGATTCTAAAACACATGTTTGTCCATTTCCCGTTTCAAGATCCGAGATATCGCCCGGTTTAAAAGACAGGTCTGCACGGCAGACCGGACATGTGGACCGAGAAGAGAGCCACACGTCGATGCAACTAGCATGGAAAGTGTGGCTACAAGGAGGCATCCAACGTAACGGTTCTTCATCCTCAAACTCGTTTAGACAAATTGCACATTCGACTCCGCCTTTACCGATCTTTAGCCCTTTAACCCTGAGTTAAGGAAAAACGGAAAGGAATCGATGACATCCTTCTCGATCCCACCACGCCTTGCTCTGTTGTGCAACCCTTCTCGGCCTCCGGCTTCGATCTCTGCACCATGGGATGTACGAAACAAGTAGCCACCGATTATACTTAATAAGAACACAAGCAACATGATTCCAACTACCGATTTAGCCAATAACTTATTTTTCTTATCACGGTTCGCAGAAACCGATTCTTGCTGGCTGGTTACGTAAGGCAAGAATTGGAAAAGGAAGAGCGGTAATACAACACATATTACGATCCTTTGGCAGATAGTCATAATGTGAACGGCTCTTTTGTGAATCACTTCAGCTCTCTGTCTCCGTTTAGAGCGAGAGAAGATAAAGAAGAAGAAGAAGTCGATGAACAATACAAATTCTTATTCGTAGATCAATAGGATTGCACGTCACGACAACAAGTGACAGTATTATTACTATACTACTAGGTAATAATCTGCACCATGTGTAGAGTAAAATAATTATTATTTATTTATATTTAATATAATTTTAAAATCATATAATATAATATAATTAAATTAATAAAAATTTAATATAATATTATATAAAGATAATATAATAGTAATGTATATTAATTTAAAAATTAATTAGCATGCATAACACATGATATAGATGGGTAAAAAATATGAAGTTACCATACAGATTTTCAATATCCTGTAATTGATGATATTATTCATTATTTTCACCAATGTCTAAGATTTGGATATACAATTTATGTACATATTTAATTAATTTTGACTCTTAAATAATTAAATACTGTTAGTTAAATAGTTTGTTACTTATCTATTAAATATTATTAGTTAAATAAATTAAAACATTTTCTTAGTCCCAAATTGGACTTATTCAAAATATGATACAAATCGATAAGATAATATTTTTTTTAAAAAATCTATATAAATATATGGTCCATTAATATCATAAATTAATAATTACCATAAAATAATCTTATATAAAAATATAACTATGATCATTTACTAAAATATGAATATATAATGATTTGTTTTTAAAAAAAATTGAAATAATGTTATGGTTTATCTACAATTTAAAAGTGAAGTATTTAAAGATATTACTAACTTTTAAAACAAATACAAATTTTAATTAATTATTAATAAATAATTTATTTAGTTTCAAACCGATAATTTTATAAATTAAGAAAATATTGAAATCACAATATTATCAATTTATAGAATTCTCACAGTAATTAAATTGATTTATTTAAAACAGACAAACTAAGAAAAAAAAAACATAAACAAATCTTGCTGAAAATTTGATACTATATATGTTAAATCAAACATTAATTAAAAAAATAAATAATTAATATTGATATTATCATATTATGATCTCTTGCCAAAAAAAAGTAAACAATAATGCAATATACCATATTTGTCATCTAAGAATCATATATAAATTAAATCATAATGCAATATATCATATTTCCTTATATAGTAAATCTGAATATTAAATAATATATATCATAATAATTTTGAAAATTCATCATTTTCTTTTTAATTGATGTTTGTGATAAAAATAACATATATTTTTAATTTATATTTTGTATATATTATTATGAATTGTTAAAAGATATTATATATGTTTTTACAGTTATTTTCATGCATGCTATAATTATAACAATATGTGAATAAAATCATTATGATTTTATTTTATTTGTTCTGATTGATTTTTGAGAAAATAAAATATTATCTTTAATTATTCTGTTGTATTTATAAAAATATTTTTAGTAAACAATTAATAAACATATTTTTGAGAAAAATAAAATATTATTTTTAATTATTATGTCGTATTTATAAAAATATTTTTAATAAATAATTAATAAACATATTTTCTAATAAAAGTAGTAAACATTAGTAAAGTGTTATATATTTGTTATGAATTTGAGAAAAATAAAATATTATTTTTTAATTTTTCAGTTGTTTTTATAAGAATTTTGTTTTATAAATAATCAATAAAAATATTTTTTTTTAAAAGTAGTAAGCATAAATAAGTATTATATATTTTACTATGAATGATAAAAATAGTAAATATTAAAAAATATTATATATTTTATTATAAATTTATAATAAAAATATATGGATAGTATTTTAAAAATATTATATAATAAATTTCGTGTATATTATATTTAGTATTAAATAAATTTTATTTTATTAAATTATTAATTTTAATATTATTGCCTTTGAATTCATTTTAAAAAATAAAATATAACATATTTATGGACCTAAAATATACAATGGCATATCATGTAATTAGTCTAGTAATCTAAGTCTTTTTTTAAAAAAATAGCTGAGAATAAATATGAAGTTGACACATCAGCAAAATGGCACCATTGTAATATTCAACAAATTTAAGGTTTCTCTTTAAAAATGCTTCTCTTTTAATATATAGAGGATATGTTAGATTTGTTTTGGTCCAACGTTTTGACTTTGAAGATGTATTTTAGAGTATAATGTAATGGTGAGAGATTTGTATCGAGTCTTTCATTAATATAAAATTAATATTTTAGTATAATTTGATTATATAACTATAATTTGAATTACAAATTAAAAAAGATACATGTTAGTTTTTAAAGGTATTTCAAAGTTGAGAGATTTATTTTATATATATATTTTTTATCTTTTTTTAAGAAAATTAACAAAAATAATCTATAAATTGAAGCCGATTACAAAATAACCTAAATAAACAAACAATCTTTATCTTTCTCATTTACTTACGAAAATAACATCATTATTAATTCATCCAACCACTATTTTTAACCAACTTCACAGTTTTATTGCTTCAACAATCTATTTTGAGCACTCTTAGCTTATTATCTCTTTTTTTAATCTTACATTCTTTCATTTTCCTTTATTTTCATCCCAAAACTCTCTAATTTATGTTTTCAAAACTTGATGTTCTAAGATATTACCATATCCGGTGATTTGGGCTTCTTTGGTGGTAGCTAGAATCGAAGTTCTCACCACTCGAAGAAGCTAAAGACCACTGCTAGGTAATTTTTCAGTTAATTTTCATGAATTTTCAGATTTATGCCGCAAACATAGTCTTTTCTGAAGTATACTTACGATCGTAGACTTTTGAAGAAGTCTGCTGGTCAACGCATATGTTACTTTTGCAATTGACCGTACAACCATTTCTGACATTAGACTTCGATTGAAGTCTGCATTATTTTCTTTGAGAACAAAAAATTGGCGTAGACTTCAAAAGAAGACTCCATTAGAAGCAAGATAGTTTTGCATTTGGCCAAGATAGACTTTTTAAATAAGCCTGTGCTTAAAGTATGTGGAAAAGAGAGGTCAGTTTTGCAATTGACTAATGTTTAACTTTTTTCGCAGACTTTTTTCACAATCTACAAAGGCTATTTTGGGGTCCAGAAAATTTCAATTAAATAGCAAACTTCATTTGAAGCCTGCTCGTTGACAGACTTCAAACGAAATCTACTATTTAATTAATTTAATATTTAGTCAAAACTTCAAACAAAGTCTACTATAGAAAGTCAAACTAGATCAATTGCAAAACTGACATTTTTGAAGTCTACGTTTAGAGTAGACTTCTCATATGAAGTCTACTTTTACGAGAAACTTCAATCGAAGTTTACAGAGCTTGACGAAGTATACTCTGAGAAAGTCAAAATTTGGTCAATTGCAAAACCAACCTACTTTTTTAAGTAGGCTTCAAGAGAAGATTTCTTAGAGTGAAGAAGTCCACTAATATTTAAAATTGCAAAAATAACCTAAAAATACAGATTTCATACGAAGTCTACTTGTGTTGACTTCATTGTTAGTTTAATCAAGTAGACTTCATTAGAAAGCTGCTTTTTTTTATGGTTTTTGAAAACAAATTTTTAATAAATATATAATAAACTTTTAAGCTGACTTAGAGCTAAACATGCTTAAGGAAGAGGAATTAACAAAAGAAGGTGGAAGTTGTTTACAAAGAGAATAAGTGCTTAAAACTAAAGCACTGTCGTTCTACACATCAAGGAGCGCCTTCTAATCATGCCAAACCATGAGCGGTTCAAATCAAGTCAAAAGATAACTAAGAGAAACCCATCAAGGTTTGTTTCCATTAAAACTAAAAAACTCATAAAACTATTCTTCCGTTTATTTATTTTGTTTAAATTTTAAAAACTTCATAAAACTCAAAAAAATATTTTGGCTTTTTATTCTGCTTATTTAAAGTCTAAAAAACACAAAAAATTGGTTTCCATAAATTAGCAAGACATTTGTTAATTTTGAATCGAATTTTCAATCAATTGCTCATTTCACTGAAATTTCTGTTTCTCTGTTTTGCTTTTGGTTTAAACAGAACTTTGATTAGTTTATCTTGATTCTTTGCCAGGTAACAAATGGAGAATGCACCAGTAGAGCCTATGCAAGCCATGATGGCTATGATGCAAGCTATGAATCAAACCATTAATGAGAAGTTCACCTCCATAACCAATCGTCTGAATCATTTGGAGGCCCCTGAATGCCAAGTTCCTATGTAACCAAGGAGAAACGTTCAACCTAGAGATCCTAATGATCTAAACCGTGAAGAGGATCCCCCTGATACACCACCACCACGAGCCATTGACCCTATTCAAGTTGCTCAAGACATCCTCAACAGAAGAAACAATGCTGACAGAAATAAGCCTATGAATGAGGACAGAAACTTGCCACCAAAAGTCAAGCTCAATGGCCTAACATTTGCATAAAAGATAGATCCAACAGCATACTTAGAGTGAGAGAGAAGAATGGAGCATTTGTTTGAATACTATTCTTACAATGAGGCAAAGAAGATATCCCTTGCCATTGTCAGCCTCATTGATCATGCATTAGCTTGGTGGGACAGAGAAGTAGCTGAAAAGAGGAGATTGAGATATCCTCAAATCAACAGATGGGCTGACATGTAGTTTTAGCTTCAAAAGAGGTATGTTCTCCTTCATTATTATAGAAACTTACTGAAAAGATTTACATATTTGTAACAGAGAACCAGAAGTGTAGAAGAATAATATGAAGAATTTGATGTACTAAGGAGCCGTCTTGAACTTGAAGAAACAGAGGAGCCTCTCATATCTCAATTCATGGATGGCCTGCAAGACAGAATACAAAGGAAGGTGGAAATGCAGCCTTACCATTCACTGCAAGAGCTTCTTCATCTAGCTATTCAGAGAGAGCAGTAAATCAAGAGGAAGACATCTTCAAGAGGGCGCCTAAACCAAACATCCTGGAATTAACAAATTCAACCTCCACAACAGCAGCAACAAACTCCAGTACCCTTTGTAGATAAAGGCAAAGTAATTGCAGTGGAGTCCAGATTCAAAGCTAATGAATCACGCCAAAAGCAAGGTAAGTCTAGTAACTCTCAAAGACACCATGACATTATTTGTTATAAGTGTCAAGGCGGGGCATGTTTCAAGAGAATGACAAGAGAGTTATGACCACAACCCTTGATGGTTATGCTGAAGAAGGAGAACTTTTGGTCATTCAAAGAGCCCTGAACTCACAACAAGTTCTAGAAGATCAGGAGCAAAGAGACAATACAATCAAATAAAAGGTATGTTATTTGATTATAGATAGTGATTCCTGTGCTAACATTGCAAGTGTTTATTTAGTAGAAAAATTTGGCCTTGCAACAAAACAGCATCCTAACAAAATCAAGTCATTTTCCAGTATATTTTTAACAAACAATCTTTTTATCTAAAGCTTTAATTTGATTTTAAAAAGTTCGTTTTTTCGGTTTTTCTTTTTTGTCTTCATTGATAAAACTCCAAGTAGAAACTTGATCAAAGAGATTTTTTTTATTTTGTAAATGAATGTATCATTTAAATTTTACAAAATTGGTTTACTACATCTCATTTAACCAGAAGAACGCATTCTGTATGGTATTAGTAATTTATTTAACTGAGATAGGAACAGCTGCAAGAGACATTTTAAACAAAAAGATTTAATGAAAAGGTTACTAAAGATTTAGATCATGTTGATGAGTTCGATGAAAGAAGGCTGCCCGATATGCTATTTCTATTCTCATTAGAATTAACTAGTTGTCAGACAGTTGGAAGATCACAAGACATATATAAACTTTTGATTGTATCAAGACTGGCTGATGTCACCTTATTTTATTTTTTTTTAAGAAAAGGGAGATGACACATATATAGTCTATGTAGCAAAAAATTTTGGTGCTATGTAGCTGAACATGATGATCTAGATTTATGACAGATCAAGCGATGATTCAGAAGTACAAAAAAAATGTTCTCATCAGAAATTTGTGTTTGATCAGCTGGTTGATAGCTTTAGATAAAAACTGAGAGAATTTGGAAGAAATGTGTATTGGAATGAAAGATATTCACTGACACCAGATCTGGATATATATTAAAAAGTTTGAGATGATATTTGGCATGTCTCTGGTGTATGTTACGGGCTAACTTGTGAATGTCTATTAGAACCACACATAGCATATCTGAGGTTCGTAAGATTTTAAGAAAAGCTGGCCTATACACAGCTCACATGTTCTTGATTTTCAATATGGGTCCCTGGCAAATCTAATTTAGGTTTGAGTTTAAATGTTTGTGGAGTTCAAAAAGTGATGTTTGGATTAGCTGATGTGCACTGATTATTGCATTGTACAACAGAAAGTATGTCATTGGCTATTTTGATGTATGTACTGAGTTTGCGCAATATAAATTGGATTAAGCCCTTTATCAAAGAAAGCTCCAAGTTTGAAAAGATATGTTTTTTTAAGGGATATATCTAAGGTTGGGAAGAAGGGAAACTAAACAATTACTTTCTTTGGCATCCGCTGAACAAAAATTCAAAGATTAAAAACGAAGATGTAGTCAATCCTTGTTGGTCTCTCGGGATCCGTCGAATTTACTTACGTGTGACCTCAAGCCCACTACAAGAAAACAGCTAATTAGCGACTGCATGTTGCGACTGATTATATAGTCGCAAAATTTTGCTACTAAATTACGATGGTTTTGCTACTAATTTACGATCAAACTATTATCATCGTAAATCGATCGCCAATTTGCGATTAATATAAATAATTACAGTATAGTCGCAAATTTGCGACTAAATTACAACGATTTTACTACTAATTTGCAACCAGACGATTATCGTTGTAAATTAGTAGCTAATTTGCGACTGATATAAATAATTGCAATATAGTCGCAAATCTGCTACTGTTTTACGACTAAGACATAGTCGCCAATTAGCAATCACTAAACAGTCGAAAATTAGCGACTATGTTGTGACTGTTTATTGACTATTTTCATAGTCGCGAATTCCTGATTATCTTTTAATGAAACACAAATCATAAACTCCAAATTTGTTTTTTATCTTTAATCATATTCTAAATGTTAAATCATAACTCTAAACTTAAACAACAAATAATACACAAAACAAATCCATCACTGATAATAAAATTTCAAATTTCTAAATATTATAATATTGTATCCCAAGCTAACAATAAAAATAATATATAACCAAAATCCAACTTATAATATATATTTTTAAAAATAAATCTATTATTTTCTAAAAATCATAAACTTTAAATTCCAAATACTAAAACTTAAATACCAAACTTTAAACAAATGTTAAATTTTTAAGCTCAAACTCTAAACTCTAAACCTTAAACCTTAAACATCTAACATTTAATCATAAACTCTAAATCTTCAACTATAAACTTTTAAACATAAAAATCAAATGATATAAAAAGAAAATTTCAACACTTGTAACTAATTTCAAAATTTTCAAAAATAATTAATTTAATTATAAATTATAAACCATAAAAATATATTTCATGATATATATTCGAAAACCACAATGTGAATATATAAAACATTTTAAAAAAATCAAATCTAATCATTGTTATAAATTCTAAACTTCAAATCTCAAATTTTAAATCATAAGTCATGAACTCTAAACTTTAAACTTTAAACTCAAACATAAACTAAATCAAGAACAGTAAAACTAAAATATAGTCCTTGCAAATAATATTTAGGATCATAAATGGTTTACAAAGAAACATAATATTTAAATTTTAAAATACAAATAAAGAAGGTGATTTCTCATTTCTTAATCCATTGAGATTAGGATCATATGTACTTTGATCCTTAACCGTTGATAAAAGTAAATTTAACGCACATAATTCTTTCTTTTATATTTCTCCTTCCTTTTTTTTTCTTTGACGGGAAAAAAAAAATTATCCTCGTCTTTTCCTCTGCTTCTCCTCATATGCTTCAATTTCTTCCTCTCCTTCCTCTCTTCCTCTCTTCTTCTCCATCTTCGTCTTCTTCAGATCACTTATGTCTTCTTTTTCTTCCAAACCGCCGGTTCCTAAAATACCGCCTTCAACGCTTGAGTCCCAAGGGCGAAATTCAATGCATGCAAAGGAGCATTCACTAGCCATGGTGGTTTTTGAGGGCAAAGTCAACTATCATGCTGGATTGGACAAATCATTGGTTCAGTTTCTATAGTCTACTGCGCCATTCGGTGAAACTTCGCATCTGGATGAGTCGGGGAATCAGTCAGCTGGTACGAAGGACAAGGCAAATGGAAAGAAAACCAAGGGTGAAACAGCCACATCCCCAGATTCTCCATCCGTAAATGCTGTGAGGCTCAAGCTGAGAAGTCAAAGAAGACGATAGATATGAGTCCTTGCCGGAAGAAGACTCATCGAGAAAAAGAGAAATAGCACATTGACTTTGATCTTACTGGTTCTCTTTCTGCTGAGGCAAAATAAAGGTCACATACTGGATGATCAAAAAGCTTCTTCTCCCCATGACTCTGTCTCTAATGATGTGCCCTCTACCTCTAATACACCTACAACACCAACTACATCAGAGACAACCACGCCTTCAGTACCTGCTCCAACTGTTCCGACCAAACCCTCGCGTAGTCCCCGTGTTCCAAAACCACCCCAGGCGCCAACTCGTGCAAGCATACGCACAACATGAAAAACTCAACCTCAGGACCTCTGTTTTGCCCCCATCAGAAACACTTCCCGTCACTGTTTCCGAAGCCCTAAAAGATCCCCGCTGGTGTAAAGCGATGCAGGAAGAAATTGATTCTCTCTTTTGCAATCACACTTTTAGTCTTGTTTCACCTGTACAAGCCTCTAATATTGTTGGATGTTGATGGGTTTTTACAATAAAACGTCTTCCTAATGGTGAAGTTGACAGGTTTAAGGCGAGATTAGTTGCTAAAGGCTTTCACCAAAGATCAGGAATTGACTTTCATGAGACATTCAGCCCTGTAGTCCAACCTGCAACCATTCGGATTGTTCTCAGTACTGCAGTCTCTCAGAACTGGCCTCTTCGCCAACTAGATGTTAACAATGCTTTTTTTGCAGGATAAACTCGATGATGAGGTGTTTATGACTCAACCACCAGGCTTCCATTCTCCCACTAATCCAACTGCTGTTTGCAAACTCCACAAAGCTATTTACGATATTAAACAAGCTCCGAGATTTTGGTATAATGAGCTGCAAAACTTTCTTCTCCAATCAGGGTTTAAAAACTCACTTGTTGATACTTCCTTATTCATATACAACCATAACGGTGTCCTGCTTTATATGTTGGTCTATGTCGACTATATCATCATCACTGGCAACAATATGGACCATCTCAAGCATTTCATTCTCTCTCTTTCAACTCGTTTTTTTCTTAAAGATTTGGATGATTTGTCTTATTTCCTTGGGATTGAAGTCAAACGCTCTGTTTCTGACTTTTTACTAACTCAAACTCTATATATTGCAGATTTCTTACATTGCACCAAGATGATGAATACCAAGCCTGTGCCCACTCCTATGTGCCCAGCAACGTCTCTTACTCTTTCCAGTGGAGATCCATTGCCTGTTGCTACTGAATATCGAGCTGTCATAGGGAGTCTACAATATCTCTCACTTACAAGACCAGACATCTTTTTCCCAGTCAACAAGTTATCTCAAGTCATGCACAAACCCACAACAGAACACTGGTTTGCTGCAAAATGTATTCTCTGTTTTCTTGCTGGAACTATGTCGCAAGGTATCTTCCTCACCGCCAACAATATTCCATCTCTTCATGCATTTACAGATACAGATTGGGCGGGCAATAGAGATGACTATACATCTACGGGTGCATACATTGTTTATCTTGAAGGTCGCCCTATTGCCTGGTCATCTTAGAAGCAAATTGGAGTTGCTCGTTCATCAACCGATTAATTGCTTCAACTACATCATAAATGTGTTGGCTCCGCTCTCTTCTTGGTGAATTTGACATCAATATTTCATCCACACCAACCATTTACTGCGACAACAAAAGAGCTACATATCTAAGTGCCAATCCAGTTTTTCACTCTAGAATGAAGCACATAGCATTAGAATATCACTTTGTGCGTCAAGAAGTACAAGCCGGAAATGTCAGGGTTACTCATGTCTCCTCCAAAGACCAGCTAGCCAATGTTCTCACCAAACCACTGCCTTGGGATCAGTTTCAAAACATGTGTGTCAAGATTGGACTCACCAATGGTGCTCCATCTTGAGGGGGCATGTAAAGATGATAATCACATCCCTTTAATCTCCCCCAATCACTCCATAATCTCTTCCAATCAGTACTAACGTCCATCTCAATTATGTATAGTTATTAGTATATGTTTGCTTTCCTTGTAATGCTTTTCCTTGGTGTATATAACAAGGGCTGTACTCATCAATACAACTCAATTACATACCTTAATATAAGCCACTTGTCAAAGCTAAGAAAAATTCAACATTCAATGAGTGTCTGAATATGGGGTGTGAGTATGAGTTTTCTGTAGCTCGGATCAATGTTGTATTTGGATTGGAGGGTCTAGCTGAGCCGGCTGCTGTTACCAAGGTAAAGCCTCTTGATGATGACTTGATGATGATGATGGCTGTGTTCATGACTGATAGATAAGTGCGTAATACAAAAGATTCGGTTTGCTCCAACTCAATCGTTGCTTTACGGATATGCTGCTTTAATTGGATACCAACGAATAATGTGGGCTATTCAAATCCTACCAGGACGAAGATTGTATTCAAAGTAATGAACAAAATTTTCATATATTTTAAAAAACTGGTATTCGATTAAATTGTCTATCAGGCTAGACCTGGAGATTTTGTGAGATTTTGGATTTTGGTTGTTTTTTTCGTGTGTATCTGTTGGTATGAACTTGTACCAGATACTAGCATATGAAGATCAAAATAAAAACATTTAATGGTAAAGACTTTTAAAAAAATGTACACCTCTAAAAAATTAATAAAACAAATAAATATACATACAATAATTGGTACATAAGAATTTTATTTTATTTTTAAAGTTAGTATGTAGTGTATAAATTTACATATGTTCTTTACAGGCAACATGTTGAGACATTATATATTTATAAGTGTTGAAAACTTTTCAACAAACAATGTAGAGTTTTGGACCATGTATACTTAACTCTAGTGGTATATGAAAACACTTACAAAGCGGAAAAAGTCTCAATATCACAAGGTATACATTTTTTCGACTAAAAGATTATAAACAAAAGGTTTAAAATTTTCTTGAAAAACAAACACAAGTTTCAATTTCTGGTCTAGAATTTTGTTTTTTACCTGAAACAAGTGTTATAATTCGAACCTAAATCCTGTAAAACTTACTAAAATTTAATCTGCAACTTATTACATTTTTCGAAATATTAGCTTCCGTGGAATAATATCATTTCCATTTGAAAAAAAAAACTACTAATATTAACACAAAGATTATTCACAAAGGCAAATGTGAAACAAAAAGATTGCAAAGTCAAAGGTAAGACTTGATTAAGGAACTACATCAGCACGACAAATAGGACACGTGGAGCGATAATAGAGCCGGATATCCACACAGTCAACATGAAACACATGTCCACAAGGTGATAGCAAACGCAGCGTTTCATCGTCTTTGTATTCGTTCAGACATATCACGCATACTAGCTCGCCTTGTCCTGGCTCAATCCCATTAGCCTCCGTATATATGAACGAGGGAAACGACTCGATGACCTTAGCGTCAAGCCCTCGCGTTGGCCGCCTCGGATTCAATTCAGCCTCCTCCATGTCCCACGCAGTGGAAGAGGCGGCTCGATTATCTCTACATCGCCGGAAAAAGTAATTGACGATGTAAAACGCTATAAACGCAAAACTCGCAAACGCAAACACAATTGTTCCCTCGTTTCTTTCGTAGTAGGACATGATGCGAATTTTAACATCTTCTCGATTTGTAATGCGATTAGATAAAAAGAGAATAAGAGACTCGATCTTAACGGCAAGGTCAAATTTATATATATAGTGGGAGAGAAGTGGCGTTCACGTCTTCGTTGTAGTTTCTAGGTAACTTTAGCGTTTGATACGCGTCACGTGATTGGATTTGAATAACCGCAATGACTCTTGCACTATCCCAGTTGCTAATATCTTTGATTTAATAGGTTGGATAGTTTAATCGGACAAACTAAACTAATTTGACGGAATCTAAATGAGATGCATGTGGTTAAAATTAATATACATAATCATTAATCACAAATGCGATATGACATGATGTCACATCTTATTATAAACGGCCGCATTAATTAAATTGCGTTAATCTTTATTATAACTCCTTGTTTAAAATCTAAAAACACTATACCTCAAGTTTTATATCTTATATCTATTCTAATAAAAGTTGATGCTAAATGCCTCTAATGGTGTCTATATAGGATTTAAAGATTCAATTAAATTGGTACACATCATCATTATTTTTAGTTAATTATATATTATATATTAAAATTAATTAATTTGTTTTAATTGTTATAAGAAAAAATTCTAAATTTTAATTAATTTTATTTTTTGTTGTTATTAGGAAAATTTCTAAATTTTAAGTTAGTTATTAATAAAAAAGAGTTTTGAAAATAGATCATATTTTTCTATTAACAATAAAAAGGTAAATTAACATATAAATAGATTATGAAAGAAAAATCATATATATTGAACAAAATTATTAAAAAATATATTTAAAACTATAATTAAATTATTTTAAAATTTTAATCACGACAAACAATTAAAATCTGAACTGCTAACTTAAAATATATTAGTTGTTGTCTGTGTTGATGTCTTATGCAAATGAGAGCATCCACATATGACATATATACTCAATTCGATCAGTGTATATCAGCGTATTTTATTAAACATAAAAAAAAATATTATTAATAATTTAAATAAATTAAAACATACAAAAATATAAAATTATAACAATAGAATGGAAAATTTAGATAATTTTTTTAACTAAATAAAATAAATTAATGTCAAAATTCTAAATATATTGTGAAAATAAAATGGAAACTCATTGTCACAAAAACTAAACTAACAAAAACAAATATGTAAATCAATAACAAAAAGTTTAAATTAAAAAAAAACATTTAGCATATATATTTTAAATGAGTAATTTATTTAGAAAAAATATTATGATTAAATTTTCATATAAACATATAAAATTGTTATTTAGTTAATATTTGTTATGATCATAGCTTCAAAAATTTAAAAGGAGGCGCAAGTTTATATTAATAACACATAAACCTTTATGTAATAACCATAGATGAGTAGCATTTAAGAGTATAAATCATAGATGAGTAGCATTAAATTATTAATAGAACTAGATATATACTAGCATTTGAGTATTAATAATATATACATCTTAATCAAATTATTGAGTTTGACTGTGATGTAAATTTACATAATAGCATAAAGAGCGTCCACATAGGACATATATACTCAATCTGATTAGTCTATATAAACGTTTTTCATTAAACATAAAAAATAAAAATAAAAATAATAATTTTAATAAATTAAAACATACAAACATATAAAATTATCACAATAGAATGGAAAAATTAAGATAATTTTTTTAACTAAATAAAAATAAACTTATGTCAAAAGTCTAAATCTATTGTAAAAATAAAATGGAAACTCATTGTCACAAAACTAAACTAACAAAAACAAATATGTAATTTATCAATACGAAAGAGTTAAATTAAAAACAAAAATTAGCATATATATTTTAAATGAGTAATTTATTTAGAAAAATATTAAGATTAAATTTTCATATAAACATATAAAATTATTATTTAAAAATATCAATACTACCAAAAAACATTCACCTTAAATTATCAATAAATAAAGTCATCTAAAACTTATAATTTTTGGGAAAATATTTAAAAAATTAACACAAAATCTTAACAAACCAAAAATGATACTTTATGCTAATTACTGAAAAAATCAATATAAAAAATGTTTAACAAACAAAAACCAAAACATAAATTATTTCTTACAACATGTCAATACAATTAAAATGAAAGTCCATATCGAGAAAGTTAAATTAACAAAAAAGAGGATATCAACTTAATATCTATGTTATTTATTTAACAAAATCAATATAAACAGAATAAGTAAGAGAATAAAAAAATTTAAATAATACTAAAACTTAACTAACAAAAATAATATAAATATTTAAGCTAATTATTTAAAAAATCAATATTAAGAAATTAGTTAACTAAAAAACTAAAACGAAAATTAAGTTTTACAAAATATTATTTTTTTAAAAAACACTTCAAAATATATTGACTTGATATCTGACTAACTACTTAAAAAATTCATATAAAAATATTTAACTAACAAAAAATTTATTTCTTTAAAAAATCAATATTTTAAAAACAATGGTGTGTTAAAATAAAATAAAAATCATTATCAAGAGAGGTAAATTATCAAAGGAAAAGTCATATAAAGTAATGTTAGCTTGATATTTAGGCTAACTACCAAACACATATTAACTAAAAAACAAATGATGGTATACGCTTTTGAGAGAAGTTCACTTAAAATTTAGAATAATCAGTTATAGCATGTGAAAATAGTATTTTAATTAATTTAAAAAGTTAATTTAACAAAGAACAAGCATTTATGTAAAAGATATTAGATTAATATATATATGCTACCTATTTGAAAAATCAATAAAAAAGAGATTAATTAAAAATATAAATGTTTTAAGTATATTAAACCTGCAGAAAATTAGATAATTAAAATAAAAAATAAATTTACCATCAAAGATATTTAAAATAACAAAAAACCAGATCTAAAAAGCAAATTAGTTTGAAATATAGTTCCAAAAATATTAACGATTTCTAAAATATTGGTGTTGACTATGAATAACCATATAAAATTTTAATAGATTCTACAAGTTTCTAAATCAACATATTATTTAAATTTACAAAGATTAATACTTTGATTGCATCTGGTTGGAAAATCAACAAAGTAAAATACTACACAAGTAACTTTACATTCAAAATATAATAAGTAATAAAGTCTGATTTGTATACATATTTACTGCATATAACTTAGTCAACATGAACAACACATGAGCAACATCCTCTAAAATTTTATTTAAATAATATAATATGACAAAGTTAGGAATCAAATTCAAATGGGAATATATGAAGATAAAATATTCAAATCAAAACATGAATAAACACACAAAAGATATATAAAAAAAAACAATGATAATGTGAAGTCTCAACATCATCTTAAATGTTTAAAAACAAATATTAGCAAATAGTTGACTGCAAATAAAACATATCTCATAAACTGAATAGAGATATAATCTAAAATTCGTAGAAGATCTGGTGGAGAAGCAAAAAGCAGCTTTACACGATTAGTGTAGCTTACTAACAAAAGTAAATCTGAATCAACATATATCATATATTATATATGTATATGTACCAACATTAGTGAGGTATTTAGTAAAGAAATTAAATATTTAAACATATAAACTTTTTTTAAAAAAAAAGAATCATAGAAATCCTAAGGATACAAAACAAAACACCAAAAATTTAGTAAGGAAATCATTTTCTAAAGCAAACATATGCACATCGAAGTTAGATAATTCGTTAGGTGTCATTACTATGATTTTACTTGATAAGATTTATAATTTTATAAACAAAAATAGGAAATACTACATATTATGTTTTAATTTTTTTTATATAAAATAAATTTTCTATAAATATATTATAGTTTTGATAATTTAAAAGATATTAAATAAAAAAATTAAACCAAATTATTAATACAGACTCGCGCGAGTGAAACGCCTAGGTATAATATTTTGGTTTAATTTTTTTAGCTACTATCTTTAAAATTATTAAAAATATAAAAACATTTATAAAAAATTTCATTTATATAAGAGAATTTAATATATAATGTGTAATTTATCCTATTTTTTTATTAATTTTAAAAAACTATTAGGTAAAATAATAACAATGACACCTATCGAATGATCCAACTTTGACGTACATATACATTTGATTTAGAGAAATATAATTTCGCTAAGATTTTTGTATTGTTTTCTGTTTTCTATAGAATTCCTATAGTTTTTTTTTCTTGAAGGTTTATGTGTTCAAAGATTTAGTTTTTTATTGAAAGTTTTATTGATGTTGTGTGCCACTGCATATATAATCTATGATTCATGTTGATTCGCATTTAATTTTGTTAGGAAACTGTAATGATCATGCAAAACTATTTCTTCCTTCTCCATCATGTTTTCCAAAAGTTTTATGTTATATTTTTATTCAGTTTTCATTGTTTTAATTGTTAAATCGAGTTATGTATATTTTTTAAAATTGATAATTGATAATGGTTACTTTTTTATATACATGTATTTTTAATTGTTAATTTTTTAAATTAACTTTAAAATTTTTAAACCATATTAACATTCTCTGTTTTAATAAATATGTTGATTTGAATTAATCAGATTGAATTTACTATTTTTGTTGGATATAAATTATTAAATTAACTTTTAATGTTTTAATTATATTTAATAATTTTTTAGTTTGACTTAAAAACTGATGTAGACCAATTAAATCAAGTTTTTCCGTCCTAATCATACTTAACATTTTTTATTTAATGAATATGCTGACGTGGACCAACCAGATTGAGTATTTTAATCCCATGTAGACGCTCTCAATGCACTATGCCATCAATTCGCGCTACGCGCAAGTCTGTATTAATATTTTGGTTTAATTTTGTTTAGCTACTAAATTTAAAATTATTTAAAATATAATATATTTATAGAAATTTTTATTTATATAAGAGAATTTAATATATATTTTGTAATTTATCCTATTTTAATTTATAAATTTTAAATAACTATTAGGTAAAATAATAAAAATGACACATATTGAGTTATCCAACTTTGACGTACATATACATTTGATTTAGAGAAATATAATTTTGCTATCATTTTGGTATTATTTTCTGTTTTCTATAGAATTTTTATAGTTTTTTTTTTCTTGAAAGTTTATGTGTTCAAATATTTAGTTTTTTATTGAAAGTCTTATTGATGTTGTGTACCAGTGTGTATAATTCATGATTCATGTTGATTCACATAATTTTGTTAGGAAGCTGTAATGATCATGCAAAACCATTTTTTCCTTCTCTATTATGTCTTCCAAGAGTTTTAGGTTATATTTTTATTCAGTTTTTATTGTTTTAATTGTTAAATCGAGTTGTTATAGATTTTTTTAATTAATAATTGATAATAGTTACTTTTTTTAGACATATATTGTTAATTATTATTTTTTATTTAACTTTTAAATTTTAAAACCATATTAAAATTTTATGATTTAATAAATATATTGATTTGGATCAATCATATTGAATTTACTTTTTTTTGTTGGACATAATTTGTTAAATTAACTTTTAATGTTTTAATTATACTTAATAATTTTTGGTTTGATTTAAAAGCTGATGTGAACAAATTAAATCATGTTTTTTCGTTCTAATCATACTTAACATTTTTATTTAATGAATATGCTGATGTGGACCAATCAGATCAAGTTTTTTAATCTCATGTGGACGCCCTCAATGCACTATGCCATCAACTTTTATATATTACTAGGCTTTTAACTCGCACTACGCGCGAGTCTGTATTAATAATTTAGTTTAATTTTTTGGCTAATATCTTTTAAATTATCAAAACTATAATATATTTGTAAAAATTTTCTTTTATATAAAATATTAAAACATAATATGTAGTATTTCCTATTTTTGTTTATAAAGTTATAAATCTTATTAAGTAAAATCATAGTAATGACACCTAACGAATTATCCAACTTCAATGTGCATATGTTTGATTTAGAAAATGATTTACTTACTAAATATTTGGTGTTTTGTTTTGTATCCTTAGGATTTCTATGTTTTTTTTTAAAAATGGTTTATATGTTTAAATATTTAGTTTCTTTACTGAATGTCTCAATAATGTTGTGTACATATACATATATAATATATGATATATGTTGATTCAGATTTACTTTTTTTAGTAAGCTACACTAATCGTGTAAAACTGCTTTTTGCTTCTCCACCAGATCTTCTACGAATTTTAGGTTATATTTCTATTCAGTTTATAAGATCTGTTTAATTTGCAGTCAACTATTTGCTAATATTTGTTTTTAAACATGTAAGATGATGTTGAGATTTCACATTATCACTGTTTTTTTTAGTCTTTTGTGTGTTTATTCATGTTTTGATTTGAATATTTTATCTTCTTGTATTCCCATTTGAATTTGATTCATAACTTTGTCATATTATATTATTTAAATAAAATTTTAGAGGATGTTGCTCATGTATTGTTCATGTTGACTAAGTTATAAGCAGTAAATATGTATACAAATCACACTTTATTACTTATTATATTTTGAATGTAAAGTTACTTGGGTAGTATTTTATTTTGTTAATTTTTCAACCAGACGCAACCAAGGTATTAATCTTTGTAAATTTAAATAATATGTTTGATTTTGAAACTTGTATAACCTATTAAAACTTTATATAGTTATTCATAGTCAACACCAATATTTTAGAAATCATGAATGTTTTTGAAACTATATTTCAAACTAATTTTCTTCTTAGATCTTGTTTTTTTGTTATTTTAAATATCTTCAATAGTAATTTTATATTTTATTTTAATTATCTAATTTTCTGCAGGTTTGATATACTTAAAACATATATATTTTTAATTAATCTGTTTTGTTATTGATTTTTCAAATAGGTAGTATATATAGTAATCTAATATCTTTTACATAAATGTTTTTTCTTTGTTAAATTTACTTTTTAAATTAATTAAAACGTTATTTTGACATGCTATAACTGGTTATTCTAAATTTTAAGTGAACTTCTCTCAAAAGCTTATACCATCATTTGCTTTTTTTAGTTAATATCTGTTTGGTAGTTAGCCTAAATATCAAGCTAATTTTACTTTATGAGACTTTTTTCTTTGATAATTTACCTCTCTTGATATTGATTTTTATTTTATTTTAACACACCATTGTTTTTAAAATATTGATATTTTGAAGACATAAATTTTTTGTTAGTTAAATATTTTTATACGAATTTTTTAAGTAGTTAGTCATATATCAAGTCAATATATTTTTAAGTGTTTTTAAAAAAATAATATTTTGTAAAACTTAATTTTCGTTTTATTTTTTTAGTTAATTAATTTCTTAATATTGATTTCTTAAATAATTAGCTTAAATAATTATATTATTTTTGTTAGTTAAGTTTTTAGTATTATTTAAGTTTTTTTTATTCTCTTACTTATTCTGTTTATATTGATTTTGTTAAATAAATAACATAAATATTAAGTTAATATCCTCTTTTTTTGTTAATTTAACTCTTTTGATATGGACTTTCATTTTAATTGTATTGACATGTTGGAAGAAATAATTTATGTTTTAGTTTTTATTAGTTAAACATGTTTTATATTGTTTACTTCAGTAATTAGCATAAAGTATCACAGTTAATAGTAGGTTATATTTTACTAATCGATATATTATTTTCTATAAAAATTCTTATGATCACAACAGCATGAAAAACTACATTATTTACAGATTATTAACTGATCAATTTTTAGTATTTGACTATTATGGTATAATGTTTATAATAATATTTAATTTTCATGAATAGGGTTAGAGATCATTAATCTATTTGAGTGATTGCAATGACCGCGTCAACGACCTCTTGTGTAGTACTGTCTCCTCCAAGATCTTCAGTCCTACACTTTCCTTCGGCGATGACGCGCTTCACAGAGGTTTCAAGCCTATCAGCGAAAGAAGGAAACTGAAGATGTCTAAGCATCATCGCTGATGAGAGCAATTGTGGTATTTTTTCGAAAATATTACCGAATCATAGCTTCTCAAGATCAAAAATGGTTATATTTTTTAGTTCCAAAAAATTCATGGTTTTAACTTAACTAACATGAACAACACATGAGCAACATCTTCTAAAATTTAATTTTAATAATAAAATATGAAAAAGTTACGAATCAAATTCAAATGAGAATATATGTAGATAAACTATTCAAATCAAAATATGAATACAATACATAAAAGATAAAAAAAAACATTGAAATGTGAAGTCTCCACACTATCTTACATGTTTAAAAATAAAAATTAGCAAATAGTTGACTGCAAATAAAACAGATCTTATAAACTGAATAGAGATATAACCTAAAATTCGTTGAAGATCTGGTGGAGAAGCAAAAAACAGTTTTACACGATCAGATTACGTAGCTTACTAACAAAAGTAAATCTGAATCAACATATATCATATATTATATATGTATAGGTACACAACATCAGTGAGACATTTAGTAAAAAATTAAATATTTAAACATATAAACCTTTAAAAAAAAGAACTATAGAAATTCTAAGGACACAAAACAAAACACCAAAAATTTAGTAAAGAAATCATTTTCTAAATCAAAGGTATGCACATCAAAGTTGGATAATTCGTTCAGTGTCATTACTATGATTTTGCTTAATAAGATTTATTATTTTATAAATAAAAATAGAAAAAACTACATATTATATTTTATTTTTATTATATATAGATGAAAATTTCTATAAATATATTATAGTTTTGATAATTTAAAAGATATTAGCCAAAAAAATAAACCAAATTATTAATACAGACTCGCGCGTAGCGCGAATTAAAAGCCTAGTGGTATATACAGAGATAACACAACTTCTTATTTCTATTTCTACTACTATTGTATATAGAAAACTACTCTTTTCTATTGTTGTCTAAAAAAAATACTATTCTTTCCTATTCCTAATGATAATAGAAGTTTCCCTTTAAGCCTATCTTATCTTAACCGACTTATTAAAGATATCTTGAGCTTAAAAGTGTCTTAGAAACTTATCCAACATAGAGAAAAATCGATAGTAAGAAATTTGGGATTTGTGCTTCAGTTCGATATTCTCTTTATTTTATATAATTATTTTGAAACGAAATCATTAAGTAGAAATCATCATCATGATTGATCGTGGTACCAATCATGGGAATGCTTGAAACAAAGTGGGTAGATGCCGGAAATTGTGCCACTCCAACATTACTTCCGATGAAACTGTCGCCGTTAGAATGAAAAGGTGTCAGAAAAAGAAACGGTTGATAATCGTCTTTTTTAATACTTTTTTCTTTATTTTTTTTATCCCTAACTGAATCTCTGTTAAATGCAAAAAAAGATTAGCAGTTGTTTATTTGTGGCTTCAGTTGGTTTAAGGATTGGGTATGTTTTTAATAACAAAGGTAAAGAGTTAAGAAATGAGTGTTGATTTGTATAAAATAATAAGAGAATTTATGTGGATTAAACACTGCCATTCATTTGTAATTTAAAATTTTAAATGTTGCCGGTGAAAACCGAGGTGAATCGAGGCGATCATAAATGCGATTTTACAACAGTTATTTCTTTGAATATTTTTCATTGGAGTGCTGATGGTTTTGGCCGACGATATCAAGAAAATTGATACAAAAACCACCCACTCACTGATGAATACCTCCACATTGCAATCTAAACAACATGATGCAATTTCTTTGCCGTTAGAACAAAATCACAATATTATCCATCAACAATCATTGCAAATCAGTACTTGCTGTTCTATCTTAAAAATTCGGCAAGAATGGAGGCAAATCTCAGAAGAGTGATGCAGGAAATTGATCTAGGAGCAGATGAGGCTCCAAATCCCGTTCCTCTCGACGTTAATAAAGCAGCAGACGTTAATAAAGCAGCAGCCGAGAATCGATTCATCATTAATCAGTTTTTGAGTCGAAAATGTATAAAACCTTAAGAAAATCAATACAACAATAACACTCAAGTCTCTCCATAAGTTGACACATCAGATTTTTTAATCTTTAAGAAGCTGACACCTTAGCTATTTTGCAAACCAATCAAATTAAAACATTAATACAACTCATCTACTTATTTTAAATTTTAAATTTAAACCTATTAAAAACTCACATACTTTTTTTGTTAATAATTTGTTTTATTTTTTAACAAATCAAAGCCCAAATAATAAATAACAAAAAATAAAAAAATTATTTTATTGTTTGCCAAATCCAAGCTCAAATAATAAATAACAGCAAATAAAAGAAATTATATTTTTGTTTTATTTTTTGCCAAACACAAACCCAAATAATAATTAACAGCAAATAAATAATAAAATGGTCGAGGTGGGAATCGCAGAAGGCATGGGCATGTTTTGCTTTTAATTCTTGGGCGAGTCGAAGTCCGGCCAGTAGAGCTTCATACTCAGCTTCGTTGTTTGAAGCGGGAAAACTGAGTTTGAAGGATTGCTCAAGAATCTCTCTGGTTGGTGACTTCAAACAGATACCGATTCCTGACCCTTGTTTTGAAGATGCTCTGTCCACATAAAGATTCCATCGGCTTTCTGTAGGTGACTCCCCATTTAGTAGATCCGGTGGTATCTCGATCATGAAATCTGCTCAAACTTGAGATTTGACACTAGTTCGAGCGCAATACTCAATGTCATACTCTGAAAGTTCTATCGCCCATTTAGCCATCCGGTCGGATTGGCTCGGACTGTGTAGAATGCTTCGAAGTGGTTGACTGGTGAAGACGATGATGGAGTGAGATTGGAAGTAGGGTCATAGTTTCCGCGCCGAGACGATTACTGCATACGCGAGTCTTTCTAAGGCTGCATAGCGGGTTTCGGCTCCATCCAAAGTCTTGCTTATGTAGAAAATCGGTTTCTGTTCGCCGCGGTCTTCCCTAACAAGGACGCTGGTTACCGCCGCTGTTGAGACTACGATGTAGAGGTATAGAGTCTCGCCATCCTCTGGTTTTGCTAATATTGGCGGGGTGGTTAGATATTGCTTCAGCTGTGCGAATGCTTTTTCGCATTTTTCGTCCCAATCGAAGCATTTGTTACTTCGAAGTAATTGATAAAAAAATAGACATTTATCTGTTGATCGCGAGATAAATCTGTTTATAGCGGCAATTCTGCCGGTTAAACGTTGTACCTCTCGTGTATTTTGTGGCGATGGGAGGTCCAGAATTGCCGATATTTGTTTCGGATTTGCTTCTATTCCCCTTTGAGTAACAACGTAACCTAAGAATTCTCCTGAGGTTACGTCGAACGTGTATTTGGCCGGGTTTAACTTCATTCCGTATTTCTCGAGGGTTTAAAAGCAGTCCCTGAGGTGGCCGACGTGACCTTTGGCGATTGCAGACTTGACTAGCATATTGTCAATGTAAACTTCCATAGTATGGCCGAGTTGACTTGCGAACATCTTGTTGACCAATCGTTGGTATGTAGCGCCTGCGTTCTTCAGTCCAAAAAGGCATGACCTTATAGCAATACGTTCCGCAATCCGTGATGAAAGCTGTTTTTTTTCTATCGTCGGGGTGCATGAAGATCTGGTTATATCCTGAAAAGGCGTCCATGAAAGATAGGAGCTGATTTTCGGCTATCGATTCGATCAGTGAAGAATATTATAATTTTATGAAAAATAGTATGAAAATCAACTTTATGTAATCTACTTATTCCTATATGTTATTAATAATTATTAATCAAATTATAATTTAATGCTACTCATTTATGGTTATTAATAAGTATACTATAAATATACATCATAAATGCTTAATGATTAATCTATTTGATATATATTTTTTTATTTACTTTACTTTTACCTCTTCATCTTCTTGCTTTAGAAAATCTCCATCTTTGCGTCGAATTAATAATTAAGTTTGTATTAATAATATGAGCAAAACTCATTGGTGTCAAGATCAATAATTTGGTTAAGTATTGTCATACTAAAAATGATTAATAATATATACTAGCATTTGAGTATATATTAATAACACATAAACCTTTATGTAATCTCAGGATCAGCATGAATTCTATTATACTAAAAAAATAGTTAATTTAAAAAAAATAATGTAAAAGCTAAAATTTATAATATAGATTAAGAAAATTTCTAACTTATAAATTAATTGACAAAAAAATAATATAACATTAATTTCGTTTTATAGATGGAAAAATCATAATAAAAAATTTTAAGTAGCAAATAGAAAAATAATTATGTTAAAAAAAATAAAATATAGTATCTCTGAAATTTAAATGGAAATTTAATATCAAAAGAGTTAAACTTACAAAACAAAAATCAATATCATAAAAGAAAATTAACTTAATATCTAAAAGAAAGAAAATAACTTGAAAATTAATAGAAAATATAAATTTAACAAAAAAATATTCGTATAAAAGAAATTAACTTGATGTATATGCTATATATTTTAAAAATCAATAATAAAAGAGCTTAATAAAATAAAAACAAGTCATAAGTATATCAAGTATACAAAAAATTGTATAAATTAAAATAAAATATAACATTACTATTAAAAGATGTAAAGTTAAAAAAAAAACAATAAAAACAAAATTAATTTGAAATGAAGGAGTGTCTATGGAAACCATGAGAATAACATGGGAATATTGAGAGACAGAGGAAAAAGAATATTGTCATAGGTGACTAAAGGCCAATGGAAACTATAAAGAAGGCTTACAAGTTTCTAATAACATTAATAATGAATTATATATGCAATGTACACAACATCAATAAGACATTCAATAAAAAATTAAATCTTTAAGCACATAAACTTTAAAGAAAAAAATTGTAATAGGAGATTTAAAATAGTATAAATAAAAATAGGAGAAAAGTACACATTATATATTAATCTAATATCTTTTACATAAATATTTTTTCTTTGTTAATTTACTTTTAATATTAATTAAAATGCTATTTTGACATGCTATAACTGGTTATTCTAAATTTTATTTTTTATGTTTAATCAAAAATGCTAATATAGACTAATGAGATTATGGTAATCTCCGGTGGATCTCCGGCCGTGCTCTCTCTCTGGTGGATCTTCATATGGGATCGATGGTGCTCTTGAGGACGGAGTTCTCGGTCCTATCTCCCTATTCGTCGGAAGCAAGAGCTCATGCGCCGCCACCCTCTCAACTTTGGCTGAGCTGCTCTCCGTTTCAGCCGCTCCCTCCGCCAAAACCACCAGATCCGATAGAATCTCGGGCATGCTCTCATCGTTTGCCGCCTCTGATTCTCCTCCTCCACTTCAAGCTAGTTAGTGATCCGCGCTACGAGCGGCTATGTGATTTATTTTTATATATTTTTGTATTAATTTGTTGTATCGTATATATTCTTGAGAATTTTAAGATGGATTTCTATTTCTCACATCTATCTCTCTCGAATTTTCCATCTTTTTCAAATTTCTAGTTTGTGATCCGCACAACACAAGGATTTGATTATCATTTTATGTATTTTTTATATTATGTTTATTGTATCTGCCCTGTTCTTCTTCCTCCCGCAGCCGCAAGGGTGTGCGTCAAGAAAATAACAGGATAAGTCATTTCTCAACCCGGAATCACGCATTTATACCCGCTGAACCTCTTCCTTCATATCATAAACCCCCATTGAAACACTCTTAAGCTGATAGACGTCTTGATCCCCAGACGAAACTTCTCACCCGAACCCGTAGAAATTGTAACGACCCGGGTCCGACCCATTTGAATAAGTTTAAATAGATTAATTTGGCTACCTATGTCATCAAAGTACACTTATCTTTTCGGTTAGCGGGCTTGAGAGAACTCTAGAGTTAAGCGTGCTTGAGCTGGAGCAGGACTAGGATGGGTGACCTTTCGGGAAGAGATTCCCGAAACCGTGTGAGTGAGGCCAAAAAACAGGGAAAGATCATGTGGTGATTTCAGGGTCAGTAAATAAGCCGACTGGGCTCCGAGAAAAATAACGCACTGACCGTCGGACAGGGGCAGGGCCCACGAGCTCGACTAAGGGATGGGTGACTCGCCGGTAGAGGCGGTCAGGGGTGTTATAAGTGGAATAAGAGCCTGGGAAGTCAAACAGATTCTGTCATTAGAGACTGTCTTGGGATTTGAGGGTTAAGGCTCACATTACCGGGATCAGAATTCGGGGACGAATTCCCGTTTAGTGGTGGAGAATTGTAACGACCCGGGCTCGGCCCATTTAAATAAGTTTAAATGGATTGATTTGGCTACCTATGTCATTAAAGTGCACTTATCTTTTCGGTTAGTGGACCTGAGAGAACTCCAGTGTTAAGCGTGCTTGAGCTGGAGCAGGACTAGGATGGGTGACCTTACGGGAAGTGATTCCCGAAACCGTGTGAGTGAGGCTAAAACACGGGGGAAAATCATGTGGTGATTGCAGGTCAGTAAATAAGTCGGTTGGGCTTCGGGAAAAGTAACGCACCGACCGTCAAATAGGGGCGGGGCCCACGAGCCTGACGTAGGGATGGGTGACTCGCCGGTAGGGGCGCTCGAGGGGTGTTATAAGTGGTATCAGAGCCTGGGACGTCAAACATGTTCTGTCCCAGGAGACTGTCTTGGGATTTGGGGGTTATGGCTCACACTACCGGGATCAGAATTCGAGGATGAATTCCCGTTTAGTGAGAAAGAATTGTAACGACCCGGGCCCGGCCCATTTGAATAAGATTATATTATTTTTTGTATTTTGTTGATTTTTTATTTTCTGACAACACACTATAATTTTTTTTGTTTGCTATTTTTTATATTGAATGTTGATATCAATTTTTATTATTGTCCATCTTTCTAATTACCAATTTTTGTTACACACCCGTAAATTTTTGTCTGGAATCTTGAAATACTCAGAGCTAATGTATATTATTTTTTATATTTTTTGTATTTTGTTTATTTTCTGACAACACACTATAATTTTTTTTGTTTGCTATTTTTTATATTGAATATTGATATCAATTTTTATTATTTTCCATCTTTCTTGTTACCAATTTTTGTTACACACTTGTAAATTTCTATCTTGAATATTGAAATACTCAGAGCTAATATATATCATTATTTCTTTTATAGTATTTTGTTGATATTTTATTTTCTGACAACATATTTTAATTGTTTTGTTATGTTTACTATTTTTAGATTGAATGTTAATATTAATTTTTATTATTTTCTATCTTTCTAATTACCAATTCCTGTCACACACTCGTAAATTTCTGTTTTGAATCATGAAATACTCAGAGCTAATGTGAGTTATTATTTTTTGGTTTTGCTATTTTGTGATTTTTATTTTCTGACAACACATTATAATTGCTTTTTTATGTTTGTTAATTTTTATATTAAATGTTAATGTTAATTGTTATTGTTTTCCGTCTTTCTAATTACCAATTCTCATCACACACTCGTAAATTTCTGCCTTTAATCTTGAAATATTATTATAAACATTATAGATTAATCTATTTGAGTGATTGATCATAAAAATATTAAAATGATTAATATTTAAAGTGAAAATATTAATAACCATAAATATTAATAACTATTCTTACATACATATTCATATACGGGAATTCACAATAGGATATAAATTTTGATAACATATTTTTTTTAGGATATACGTAAGTTAATTTTGATAAACACAACTTTTCAAAATATATGTAAGTCACCATATTGTAGACGAATGTAATAAATTATCATCAATTTTCATTTAGTATATAATAGTTTTTCATCAATTTTTTCAAGTCTTATTACTAAAAAATATAAAATTAAACTGAAATTTATTAAAAGATACACACATGATAATATAGAGTGATCATAAAAATTTAACCCAGTTTAAAGTAAACTTGGAGTGTTTAAAAAGATAAAAAAACTCGCTTCTTTTTTATAAATTTTAAAAAACAATTAAGAAAAAATTTAGTATGAAAAAATTAAAAATAAAAACAAAAACAAAATCAATATTTAAAACTATCAATGAAAAAAAATGTAGATTAATTTAAACAATATTTATATATTACCATAATTAACAATTACAAAAACATTTATAATTCTATTTTAAATAAAATATTATATAAATTTTATATTTAAAATATATCATAAAATGTAAATCCGCGTGTATACGCGGGTCATCACCTAATCTTTATAAAAACTATATTTTAGTTTAACTAGGACCATATGAAATTTCCTAAACAACATAATAAATATTAGTCTTTTTAAAAAAATTCAGAAGCAACATAACATTTTTCTATAGTATCGGGAGTGTCCATATTCTCAAAAGTGGGCACAATCCGAATTCAAATCAGGCTTGGGAAAACCATGAAGCTAACCAAATCTTTTTAATCTGGTTCAAATAAAAAAGAATTGCAACTTTTGGCAAAACGTTTGATCTTTAGGATTATCTTCCTTCCTATATCAAGCTCTAAATCTGTGTGGGAAAAAGAAGACTTTTTATTGTTCACCAAAAAACCTAATTAAAACCTCTTAAGCTCTTTTTTTTTCCAGTGAGAAGGTCAGAAACAGATGCTCTCATCGCCCGAAAAGCATCTTTAAGTCCCTTTTTGAAGATAAAACAATGAAAAAGGAAACATAGAAGAACCGTGACATTCCTATTCTGTGTTTTGTCTATAACAAAATCTTAATTTGCAGGCGAAAATGGAAGTTGAAGATGCAAAGAAAACAGTAGCGGACTTGGAGAAGCAGTTTCCCTCAGAAGAGGCCTGATTTAGCCATTGGTGAGTGTTTTGGTCTGTATTCAGAGACTTGTAAATACAGAGCTTAACGATATTCAATTGTGTAAGAGTCATCTTCTTCTCTTATTGATATCTTCCTTGTATTATACTAAAATTGTTTCCGCTTGTTCTATAATATATTTTGGTGAATGTTCTTTTTTCAGTAATTTTGAAACGTTTAGTGATTACACACATCTGCAAGTTCTTATAATTCCTAGTTTGAGGCTCAATTTTTTTTAATGAAGATTTAAAAGAAGTTTTTTAAAGTTTTTAAATCTTTATAAATGAGTATATAATAAAATCATTGTGTGCAATAGTGGAATGGTTATTTGGCATGGTGGTTACACATGCTACCAAATTTCCTACAATACTTTTGATTTTTAAAGGATTTAATTTTTTTAAAAGTTTAATAGATACATAACAACATTCTTTGCAAAATTAATGAATGGGCATGTGGCATGATGGTTACACATCCCTACAAAAAGTCAAAATATCTGAGATTCGATTCTGCAAAATATTTTAAAAAGATTTTAAAAATCTCTTTCTAAATCTGTAACTTCAGCATCGTTGATAAAGTACCATCTATGCAATTTTTTAGATTTTTTTGAATTTGAACTTAGATTTTAAGTTAAACAATGTTACATTTGTGGATATTTAGAAATAGTTTTGCAGAATTAAGGAATAGTTGTGTGGCATGATGGTTACACATCCATACTAAGAATCCAGCCTTTGAACAATTAATGAATGGGTGTGTGGCTTGATGGTTACTCATTCCTACTAAGAGTCTGGATGTCTAAGATTCGATTTTGCAAAATCCTTTAAAAGGATTTAATATCTTTTTTAAAGTTTAATAGACACATAACAACAGGCTTTGCACAATTAATGAATGAGTGTGTGGACTGATGGTTACACATTCCTAGTAAGAGTCGAGATGTCTAGAGTTCGATTCTGCAAAATCATTTAAAAAGATTTAAAATTAAATCTTTTTAAAAGTTTAATAGACACATAATAACAATTAATGCATGGGTTTGTGACCTGATGGTTACACATTCCTAGAAAGAGTCTACATTACTACTAAAAGTCCGGATGTACGGGGTTTGATTAAAAGATTTCAAAATCTTTCAAATTCATTTTATAAGAGTTTATAAAGCCCTATAAAACTTTTTAAAACATTGTAAATCTTTTTAAAACTGTATAAAATGTAAGAACAGTGAAGACGATTCATATAAATTCAAATACAATGCCCAAATTCAAATAATTATTGTACTTTAGAGCCCTATGAACTTCACAAACAATGGTGTAAGTCTGCTTCAGTTCCCATTTCTTCTTTAGAATCTTCTTTGATTTTCCACTTTTACTCGAGAATTGCAACAATGGTACCATGTAAATCAAGATCTGCAAGCATCTGCTTAGTATTTCAAACGACGTGTATATTATAAGTTGTTTTCAAACGATGTGTATATTATAAGTTGGATCTGATTTCATCTCTTTCAGTTCTGGAAGAAACACAAGAGAATGGAGTCATAACCAACTATATAAAAACATGAATTGTGATAATAAATAGCTTGCTCCAATAAATAAAAAACTGCATCAAACCTTCATCATCGACTCTCTATCCACTTTTAACATGATCAACTCCATAGTTATATAGTCAACTACATTAGGATTCTAGAAAAGAGTATCAAAATCAAGCACAATTAACAATTCAGTAACTAAACGTAACGAAATGTGATCAAATCTAAGAGAAATAGTATATAGCAACAGACGAATTATAAGAAGAATTGGATAGTCCTAATATACAATTGAGAATCAGGAACGAGGTAGTGTGCGTAATGTATTGGAGAGTATAATACTTCCTCCGTTTTTTTTATATCAGATGTTTTAGAGATTTATTTTTGTTCAAAAATAGTTGATGTTCTCATATATCTATGCAAAAATTAATTGTATTTATATTGTTTAAACTGTTTGTATTCTGCATGTTTTTTTCTATTGTTAAATTGTTTTGGAATTGATGATAAAATATGTTTTATTTTGAAAAAATATAAAATTAAAATTAAATGATTTCTTAATATGTGTGTAAAAATCTTAAACATCATCTAATAAAAAAAGCAGAGGGAATAACTATTATCGTTTGGAAGCAAAATCTTAACTATTATTTGAAAATCATATTTAATGAAAAAATCTGATGTGTCAGCTCCTAAACAAAACTTAGTGCAAAACAATGCCACCTCATAAATGTGACATGACAAATTTCCTAAAATAAACGAAATATTTTGATTGTTTAAGTTAAAACTATATAAATCTCTTTTTTTTTAAATAAGAAAAGTTTATATCATAAATGAATGAATTCTCATTATATAGCAAAAATTAAAATTATAAATAAAATTAAAAAAATAGATAGAAAAATAAATTATAAGTATCCTCTTAGCTAACTTTTTATTATAATATTATATATATGAATAAAAAGTAGAAGTAAAAGTAAAAATAAATCTTTACGACTTTCGTTTTATGTAAAAATCTCAGACTATATTTTTGGTTTAAAATCTTTAACCCAACTTTATTTTATTCTTCTAATTTAGAGGAAAAAGAAAGGTTGTTATTTTTTCCTCCAATTATAGAGGAAAAAATAACAATCTCTTTTTTTCTGTAAAATAGAAATAGATTGGTGAGAAGTCCACTTATATTTAAGAGGAAAAAATAGAAAAATACATTGCAGATGATCTTAATAGTTAATATATTATTAAATGTTAAGAAAAAAAGTATGAGTCAAGAAAGACAACAAAATAAATACGAATATAATTTTGATCGATTTTAAGTTTTTATTTGAAATATTTAAAAATATTATCTTACACTTATGAATTCTTTAATGCATATATTGTTTTCTAAAATATTAAAAAATTATTTCATGAATCAGTTTTATATATGTTGTGATCCATTATATTTTAAATTAACAAATATATTAAAGTTAGAAACAGATCAACTCTTAATTTTTAATAACAATCAAATATTAAGTATATTATTTTATTTCTTAAATCATACACATATAAGTTTAGATCCGATTGATTTAAACGATTCGATTACAGAGAGTTTTGTGAAAGCGAACGATTGCGGATTATAAAAAATTTGACGAAGAGATGAGCGGAGAGCTACCAGAGAATTTTATAAAATATGATTTCACAAATTTTATAATAAATTTTTATTATATTTTTATTGAGAAACCATATATCATCAAACGCTGAAAAATAAAAAACTTTGATTAAATACAAAACGATAGAAACGGTTTTCGTGATTGCTGTTAAACGTCAATAACTGCATCGTGTAAAAACATAACGTTTGCAGAAAATACCAGAAAAAGTTACCAATTCACTCACCAGAAAAAACTTACCAATACTAGAAAATACTGGAAAATGCCTAAATATTACAATTCACTTATTTCTAACTCATACTTACATGGATAAATATACTTATAATTATTATTTTTAAAAAATCAACCATACATTATAAAAATATATATTACAAAACATATATTTTGTTATTTTCTTTTAACACATAAAAGCCATACTTCGATTTTCTTATAAATATACGTGTAGATATAAAAATTAATTATGAAAAAGTCAAACTCGAATGCAAACTTGTCGTGCATAAATTTTGTTAACCTCGATTACACTCTAATTTTAATTTTATTGTTAGATAATTTATATTTTAAAAAAAAATCTTTATTGGTCCTAAAAGCGGTGAGATTCGTGCGTACCAACCATCTACCCGCTCTTAGAATAAATAAATATGGTAGAATTCATTTTGATTTAATTAACAATAGGTCAAGGAAAAATATATACTTAAAATATATATATTGGCAATATTATATTATGTAAAGAGAAAAAGAAAGTATTATATAGATAATATTCAAAACATTTTATAAAAATTTTATTATTATTTAATATAAATTTTACATTTGCAACTATATGTTACTGTAAACGCTAGAAAAAATAAAAAAAAAATTCAAAAGGCAGAAAACGATATAAAATGTTTGTGTGATTGTTGTTGAACACTAAAATTGTATATGTATAAAAATAATTAATATATAAAAAAATTAATCAATACTTAAATATTACAACTAATTATATCTATAAAAAATTATGCTTGCACATACGTGAAGACCAAAAATAAAAATTAAATAAATTACTATATATTTTAATGTTTTCTTATTTATTTAGTTATCATATTTACATTTTATCTAAAAAATATTTTAAAATCTTAGTTAATATTTTTTATCTTTATATTCTATTGAAATATATAATATTTTATATTTAATTTATCGTTGATTTTTTATTATCAAATACATAATTAATTATATACAAATAAAATCTCGTTAATATTATATTAATCATAATTGAACTTGTGCAGGCCGATCACTTTTACAATATGTATATAAATACGTATTATTGTCATATCTCCATTAAAGGGAAATCATTACCGTTGTTTGTTTTAATACATATATATACAACAAATAGAACCAATATTACCGTTGCGATTTGAGAGGGTTAAGGTCAGACCAAGCAAGCCATAGTGTTATTATCGAGCCGATGGTATTGAGGAGGATTTTGTCGTCTAGCAAACACTAGTTTAATATCATGAAAAAAAATAATCTGTTAATACTTCAAACCTATTAAAACTTTATATGGACTGTATTAACGTGAGTCTGTATTTAAATTGTAATATCAAATTTGCTGACCGAATAACACATAAACATATAATCAAATCACAACTGACCGATAGGTTGCCGGTGTATTTTGGCTCCACCACTATCGATCACCTCATGACCGATAATATGATCAATAAGGTCTGTATCGGTCTTGTCTTGACCGATACGGTGATCGATAGTAGCCAAAATGCACTTGTTCTTGTTCCCTTAAACACTTTCTCAAGCCCCAAACCAAATTCCTGCTTCTATAAACATTAATCAAGCATAAAAATAAACTAAAAAGCATAATATATACAAAAGATACCATGAGACTACCTCCCAAGTGTTCTTGTTTAAAGCCACTTAGCTTGACTTTGATTACCTCTCTAGTGGAGGTGAGGAGAAAGAGTCTTGGAACTCCTTGGTGTTGTCTTGGTTCCTTTGACTCTGGTGGAGACTCCATTCAGCTTGATCTTAGCAAAAGGCATAGTCATCCCCTCTTGCTGAATCTTGAAGCAAACCTCTCCCATCTTAGAGCCACATGGTTGCAAAACCACATATCCTTTGTTAGTAACCAGCTTGATTTCATTCATATTTTTATAACCAACCACTTCAAGGACCTCCTTTTCAGTGGTGTCTTCAAACAACTTGGCCAAGCAGCAGCCATCGAAACTCTCTCCTTGGTAGCCCTCAAACTCTGGCCAGTTTTTTTTAATGCCTTTCATCTTGTTAAGGTCCATAGAGAAAACATGATCATGCTCCAACTTGTTGCCTTTGCTGTCAAACCTCAAGACCTTGTTCTTTGTAAGCCTCAGATCTATTGTGCACTCTCTAACATCAAATACAGCGCCAGCTGAAGCAAGAAATGGCCTTCCAAGAATGATATCATTCTTGTTCTGTCCTTCCACATCCAGCACCAAGAAGTCAGTAGGGATGATTACTCCTTCAATCTGCATAGGGACATATTTGAGGGCTCTTAAAGGTATCTTCACAGTCCCATCAGCAATGGTAAGAGAGACATTGCTTTGCTGGAACTTAGTATAGCCTAACTCCTTAGCAGTAGAAGCTGGTAACAGATTGATACTCGCTCCTAGATCACACAAACAGCTCCCGAAGGTCTTGCCTTTAAGCTCACAAGGGAGAGTGAAGCAACCTGGATCTCCAAGCTTCTTGATATTCAGCTCCTTAACTTCAGATGCTCCGGCTTTAGCTTTCAATTTTTCAAGCTCCTGATGACCATTCAGACCTCTCATTTCCATTTGAGCAGCATAGAGGGTTTCATACTTCTTGATCAGCTGTTCCTTGAATCTTCCTGTAAAAGGGATAGTGGGCTGGTAGATAGGGAGAACAGCAGCTTGAGTCTTCTTCTTAATATCAGAGACTTAAACAAAGTCTTCCATTTTAGCATGAGCAACTTCAAGTGGCGCCCACTTCTCTACTTCCTTGTTGGCTCCTTCTTCAAGAGAGTTCTCCTTAGTGGCATAAGCTTCAATAAGCTCCCCCCCCCCCACTCTAAATGTCAATGTCCTCATTGAATAGGGATAGGAAGTCTTCAAATGATAGCTTCTTCTTCAAGAGGAGTAAAGGCAACTGCAGAATCAAGAGATTGGCAGTACTTCTTTGGATTGTTCTCACATTTGCCTGGAAGAGTACCTTGTGGACATGGTGCTGTTGCCACTCCTTTATTGTTCTCTAGAGTCTTTACTCTTGCTGCTAACCCATCGAATTTGTTGTTCAACTCCACATGAACTGAATCAATTTTATTATGAACTTCTACAAACTTATGCTATAATAAATGGCTTAAGTTTTTTTATACTTCAAAAATAATTAAAAATCTAAATCATATTATAAATAATAAAATTCTATACATTATTTGACAAGCACATTTACTAAAAACAGCTGATGTGTCGCTTGCACAACAAAAGTTAGTGCAAAACAATGTCACCTTATAAATGTGACATGGCAAATTTCCTAAAATAAAGGAAATGTTTTGATTGGTCAACTTAAATCTAAATAAATCTCATTTTTAAATAAGAAAAAATAGTTTATATCATATATGAATGAATTCTCATTACATAGCAAAAATTCAAAATAATAAATAAAACAAAAAATAAACAGACAGAAAGATAAATTATAAGTATCATCTTAGCTAACTTTTTTATTATAATATTATATATATGAATAAAAAGTATAAGTAAAAATAAAAATGAATATTTAGGACATTGATTTTATGTAAAAATCAGCCTATATTTTTGGTTTAAAGCATCTCTAACTCACCTTTATTTATTTGTTGAAAAAAAAACTCACCTTTATTTTAAATCTTCTAATTTAGAGAAAAAAAAAGTTGTTATTATTTTAATTTATAATTTCTTCCACAAATTAAGAGTTGTTCTGTATCTATTTGACCTGCTTCATATATTATAAAAAATATATATTACAAAACATATACTTTGTTATTTTCTTTTAACACATAAAAGTCATACTTCGATATTTTTACAAATATGCGTGTAGATATAAATATTAATTGTGCAAAATTAAAACTTGCATGCAAACTTGTCGTGCATACATTTTGTTAACTTTGATTACACTATAATTTTAATTTTAGTTGTTAAATAATTTATATTTTTAAAAAAATTTTATATGTCTTAAGAACGGTGAGGTGATTGGTATGCACGAATGTGCAGGCCAACCATCTACTCGCTCTTAGGATAAATAAATATGGTAAAATTCATTTTACTTTAATTAGAAAAAGGTCAAAGAAAAATGTATACTTAAAATATATATATTGGCAAGATTATATTATGTAAAAAGAAAAGAAAGTATTATATAGATAATATTCAAAACATATTATAAGAATTTAATTATTATCTAATATAAATTTTATATTTGCAATTATATGTTACTGTAAATGCTAGAAAACATAAAAAAATTTCAAAAGACACAAAAAGATATGAAACTTTTGTACGATTGTTGTTGAACACTAAAATTGTATATGTATAAAAACATAACATTTACATAATATATTAAAAAAATTAATTAATACTTAAATATTACAATTAGTTATGTCTACAAAAAAATATTATACTGGCAAATGCATGCGGACCAAAAATAAAAATAAATAAATTATTATATATTTTGTTTTCCCGTTTATTTAGTTATCATATTTATATTTTTTATACAAATAACTATTATAAAATCTTAGTTAATATTTTTTATCTTCATTTTCTAATGAAATATATAATATTTTATATTTAACTTATCATTATATTTTATTATTAAATGTTTTGTATTTTATTATTAATACATAATAAATTATATATAAATAAAATATCTTTAATACTATATTAATTATAATTAAACATATAAAATATTTTATAGCCTGCACATGGTGCAGGCGGATCACCTAGTATTTAACGAAATACTCATTTGAGTCTTTAACCACTCCGGATGGTCTAAGAAACGACTTCAAGTCTTCAAGAGTCAACTAATAAATCCATTTTCAAAAAAAAAATAAAAGCTCTTGAGTCTCTCTCTGTACTTGGCCTCTCTCTGTACTTGGCCACTATGAGTGCCAATGTTTATGCACAAAACCATTGAACTTAGACATATCTTTAAGCGAAAAATCGACCATTTCTTTTTATATATGTATGGTGTAGCCGTGTAGGTCTCCAAGAGAAGAACGAAGCTTGTGAAGTTAACCGATGAATTTCCGGCGAGGTAAAACGACAATAATAGGTTTACGAGCTTCAACGGCTTTACTCATTGGTGTTGTTCTGATTCAGCTATTTGCTACTCAAATTTATGCTCAAAGACCTAGAAGTCCATGGCAGACACTCAGTGGTGAGAGTGCTCTCATTTTTTCTCTTTTTGTGCGCAAAGTTTTGCAGAAAATAGGTGAAAAACAGATGAACTAGTACTTGGACTGGACTTGTGCTTTCTTGATATATATGTGTAGTAGAAGTTGGGAGAATCATAGATATAAGCTTCCCAAATATCGAAGTCTCAATAATTAATTATGTCTTTTTAATTAAAATGTAACTTGTGATTTCTTTTTTGTTCTTTAATTAGGTGAAACTCCTCTTGTAATTGCTCGTGGTGGGTTTTCTGGATTGTTCCCAGATTCGAGTCTTGATGCCTACAATTTCGCAAAGCTGACAAGTGTACCAGGTTATGTTCTATGGTGTGATGTTCAGTTAACCTATATGCTTATAAAAACTAGCTTAACAGATTATTAAATTTTACATTTATTGATGTAATCTACTTATTAGTATGACATGAATACTCAAATGTTACTCATCTTAAATGATTAATATTTTTATTGAGTTTGAGTATACTAGCATTTATGATTTATATTTATAATTTAATGTTACTCATCTAAAATATTTAACTTAAAAAATTATGAGATATAAATCTATAATTAAAATGATTAATATTTTTTAGTATAACCCTCATACCAAAAACATTCATCTTAAATTATCAAAAAAGAAAGTCATCTAAAACTTATAATTTTTGGAGAAATATTTAAAAAAAATAACACAAAAATTTTAACAAACCAAAAATGATAATTTATGCTAATTACTGAAGAAAGCAATATAAAAAAATGTTTAACTAACAAAACCAAAACATAAATTATTTCTTACAACATGTGAATATAATTAAAATGAAAGTCCATATCGAGAAAGTTAAATTAACAAAAAAAAATAGGATATTAACTTAATATCTATGTTATTTATTTAACAAAATCAATATAAACAGAATAAGTAAGAGAATAAAAAAACTTAACTAACAAAAACAATATAAATATTTAAGCTAATTATTTAAGAAATCAATATTAAGAAATTAATTAACTAAAAAACTAAAACGAAAATTAAATTTTACAAAATACTAGGAGTTTGGCCCGCACGCATGTGTATGCATAAACAATTTTAAAAATTTAATTACATAAATATAATATCTACATCATTATAAATATTTTATTTTTTATAATATATAAAAAATTAGGTACAGCGATTCAATTATAGGACCTAATAGCACAATATGGTATAATTTTAACTAAAAATTTCATTATAACAAAATGCTTATTTTATTATGTTAAAAGGCCAAATGGGTCAGACCCGTGGATAGCTGGTTAAGCGGGTTACCTGCTGCGGATTTGTGGGTCAGGCGTACATCCTACAAATTTCATCATCTTCTTCGTCTTCAATTAATCTTCTTCGATTTAACCAGTTATTTAGCCTCTAAATTCTCGAAGACTTCTTTGTATAAAACAAATATTTGAACTAAAATAAATTAAACACAGAAAATTATTTGAACTTAAATATATTCGAACTTATCTTTGTATATTTGTTTAGCTTCTGTTTTGTGTGGACAACAAAAATGGGCTCTTTAGTTAAACATTGTTAGATTAATGTTACTTTGGATTATATAGTCAGTGCATGTGATAAAGACAATTCTCATAATTTTTATACAATTTGATGATACAATTAATGTTGCTTTGGATTATATTACGGAAAGACAATCTCAAGAAGACTGTTAAAAGTAGATAATCATACTTCCGTTAATAAAACGTGGTATACTCTAACTTCTCTTTGTATATTTGTTTAGCTTCTATTTTGTGTAGACAACAAAAATGGATTTTTTAGTTAAACATTGTTAGATTAATGTTACTTTAGATTGTATAGTCGGTGCATGTGATGAAGATATAATTTTTATACAATTTAACGTGTACAAATATGTACATGTAATTAAAAAATATAACATATGTTTTGTGCATGTGATAAAAAACGACGGTTTACAATTTATATTAATAATTAAATATTTTATATTTTTTAGTTTTCATAAAATAATTATTTGAACTAAAATAAATTAAACACATAAATTTTTTTTTTACCATGTCATAATCCATTTGTGTTAGCAAATGCCATGTCACAATTACATCATCATTACACATCATCATTTCCATGTCATATTTAATTAGGTTAGATTGATGTTTTTAATCAATGAAATTAAAACAAATCAGCATATTTCATTAAACTACATTGTCAATTAATAGGTAGAGGATTAATAATTAAATATTTTATATTTTTTAGTTTTCATAAAATAATTATTTGAACTAAAATAAATTAAACACTTAAATTTTTTTTTTTACCATATCATAATCCATAAGTGTTAGCAAATGCCATGTCATAATTACATCATCATTACACATCATCATTTTCATGTCACATTTAATTATGTTAGATTGATGTTTTTAACCAATGAAATTAAAACAAATCAGCATATTTCATTAAACTACATTGTCAATTAATAGGTAGAGGATTATCTTTAAAAAAAGATACTTAAAAATATATTGTCTTGATATCTGACTAACTACTTAAAAAATTCATATAAAAATATTTAACTAACAAAAAATTTATGACTTCAAAATATCAATATTTTAAAAACAATAGTGTGTTAAAATAAAATAAAAATCAATATCAAGAGAGATAAATTATCAAAGGAAAAAATCGTATAAAGTAAAATTAGCTTGATATTTATGCTAACTACCAAACAAATATTAACTAAAAAAAGCAAATGTTGGTATAAGGTTTTGAGAGAAGTTCACTTAAAATTTAGAATAACCAATTATAGCATGTCAAAATAGTATTTTATTTAATTTAAAAAGTAAATTTAACAAAGAAACAGCATTTATGTAAAAGATATTAGATTAATATATATGCTACCTATTTGAAAAATTAATAACAATAGAGATTAATTAAAAATATATATGTTTTAAGTATATCAAACCTGCAGAAAATTAGATAATTAAAATAAAATAAAAAATTACCATCGAAGTTATTTAAAATAACAAAAAAACAAGATCTAAGAAGAAAATTAGTTTGAAATATAGTTCCAAAAACATTCATGATTTGTAAAATATTGTTGTTGACTATGAATAACCATATAAAGTTTTAATAGTTTATACAAGTTTCTAAATCAAACATATTATTTAATTTTACAAAGATTAATACTTTGGTTGCATCGGGTTGAAAAATTAACAAAGTAAAATACTACACAAGTAACTTTACATTCAAAATATAATAAGTAATAAAGTCTGATTTGTATACATATTTACTGCTTATAACTTAGCCAACATGAACAACACATGAGCAACATCCTCTAAAATTTTATTTAAATAATATAATATGACAAAGTTATGAATCAAATTCAAATGGAAATATATGAAGATAAAATATTCAAATCAAAACATGAATAAACACACAAAAGATATATATAAAAAAAAAATGATAATGTGAAGTCTTAACATCATCTTACATGTTTAAAAACATATATTAGCAAATAGTTGACTGCAAATAAAATATATCTTATAAACTGAAAAGAGTTATAACCTAAAATTCATAGAAGATCTGGTGGAGAAGCAAAAAGCAGTTTTACACGATTAGTGTAGTTTACTAACAAAAGTAAATCTGCATCAATATATATCATATATTATATATGTATATGTACATAATATTAGTGAGACATTTAGTAAAGAAACTAAATATTTAAACATATAAACCTTTTAAAAAAAAGAACCATAGAAATTCTAAGGATACAAAACAAAACACCAAAAGTTTAGTAAGAAAATCATTTTCTAAATCAAATATGCACATCGAAATTGGATAATTCGTTAGATGTCATTACTATGATTTTACTTAATAAGATTTATAATTTTCTAAACAAAATAGGAAATACTACATATTATGTTTTAATTTTTTTTATATAAAAGAAAATTTCTATAAATATATTATAGTATTGATAATTTAGAAGATATTAGCCAAAAAATTAAACCAAATTATTTATACAGACTCGTGCGTAATACGAGTTAAAAGCCTAGTCTGTTATATAAAGACTGGGTTGTGTCTTACAAGAGAATGACACCTCAACACCCTTCTCTGTGACAAATCATCATCAAAAAATTAAAAAATAAAAATACAATAAAAAACTTTCGTGACACATCAGCCAAAAAAAAAGTTTTGTGAAATTACCAATTACTTTAGTCAAACCAAAAAAAGTTTACGTGGAAGTGTCTCTTCCCTCAATTCAATGATTCTTATATTTTCTATGAAAAATTCGTTGAATTGAAACCCAAAAACTTGTACTTACAAATGTACTACAAAATTGAGAGAGAGATGAAGAAGGAGACGACGAGCATAGATGAATCGATCAAAGAGCAAGTTTGACGGCAACAGCACTTTAGCCGGTGGCGGTTTCATGCCTTCACAGACAACTACACAATTGCCTGACTTCGCATCGTCCTCCAAGGTTTGGCCTCTCTAATCTTCTTCGCCATCGAGGAATTTGATAAATCCTTTCGCATTTTTGTGCTATTGAAAATCTATCTATCGGCGTATTCAGATTCTACCGAAATACATAAAATTGCAAAAAAATTTCTTTGGTCTCAGAAACACCCAGAATCGAAGGGTCACTCTTTTCGTCTTTCCTCAACCTCTTTTCATCGGTAATGGTCGATAATGGTAAATACACGTTCAATCTCTGCTAAGTTGTTCATGTCGTTGCTTCTTTTCGATTTCCCTGTTTTCTCACTTTCTTTTTGTTGGGTGACAATTGATGAAGGTTCTCTAGATCAGTTCTTGGCTGCCACCATTGATGCCGCTCAAAAAGCTGGACAAGTCTCTCTCTCTTTTATTTCTCAATATGTTCTTGAGCTTGATCGATTGAGTAAGTTAATCATAATTAATCTGGATCCTTTGGTTTTCATTGTGCAGGTCATTCGTAAAGGGTTCTACGAGACCAAACATGTTGAACACAAAGACCAGGTTTTTGAAATCCGCTGTTAAATCTTTGGCCTTGCACTGACCATATGAGAATTTCGAATTTGAATTAGTTCAGAGGAAAAGAAACTACTGCTGCAAACGGAGTGACAGAACTAACAGACGAACCAACTTGAATTGTTGATCCTCTTGATGGAACTACGAATTTCGTTCACAGGTATATAGATATGTACATGTTGTTGCTCAATTCCCATTTGAATGACTATGTGTTTTGTTTCACTGAAAGCAAATTTCAGATAAATTCATGACAAATGAAGATCATAAGACAAGAAGCTTCTCATCGCGGCTGAAATAGTAAACAATAAGAGTCCCAAGATTGGCATGACTCATTGATCCTAAAACCTGCAATCTCTCTCTGAACTGACATTAAGCCTACACAATGTTCTCACTTTATCGCTTCTCAACAAAAAAGCAAATCTCTCATTTATGGTTGTTTATCGCAATTTCAAACAGGTATATGCAACTGTCGGCAAACCCGTGTCAATTTTAGGGAGACTATCACTCAGCGAGCTGAGTTTGATTATTTACATAAGAAGCAGAGTGGAGGAGCGGGTCAGTACGGTAGGGTTACCGGGTGAGTATCTGAAAACTGATAGACTCTAAATGATGTTATTGGGGGATCCCTTCTAAACCAATCCTAACGAAGTCTGCTTAAACTTTTATGAGTGTTAGCTACTTGGAACAGTTACCGCTGGACTTTAAAGAGAAGTTTGAATTCGAAAACATGATCGTTGGACAAGCGATTCCGTCTGGTTTTATTCCAGCAATTGAGAAAGGTTTCAAAGAAGCTGCAAACTCGTGAGTGTTCTTTTATCTCTTTGGCCTTTTGGAAGCTCCTCTTGTGTTGTCACTGATTGTGTAAAATCTTATCTGATTCCATTGCAGGGGCTCACTAATTGGTCACCCTGTAGAGAATCTCATAATAGTATTGACAAATGGAGCTTCACATGCCGTAGATTCCGGTGAACTTGCGTTTAAAATGGCTGCAATATACGCGTTCAGGCTTTGTTACACAGCGGCAAGATCGGTGATTCTAGAGCCTGTCATGTTGGCTGAGTTGAAAGTACCAACAGATTTTCAGGGTACTCTTGCTGGTGGCATCAACAAGTAAGATCATAGACCCTAAAAGCCCCTAACAGTAACTTTCCTTCCTGATTCGTCCAGAAAATTTTCTCGCTAGATTCCCTTTGGTCGGTGAGTTATCTTCGATCTCTTGTTTCATTTCCAGTATTAGATGAGCACTAGATCGACGAGGTTGTTTGATTGCTAGGGCTAATCTTGTAGAAACTGAGCTTTTAAATTGATTTTGTTTCTCTTCATAATGATTGATTTGGGATTTCAAATTGTAGCGAGGTTTAGGTTGCTGCTAAGGTCTAGCTCGAAGCATGTATTTTTATTTTTATCTTTTGTTGATTGAAATTTATAATTATGGTTGATTACTGCTTGTGAAATTCAGAGGGTTTCATTGTCAATGCAGGAGGAAAATTGAAGATCTGGTCACAAGCAAGAGCTAAAGGGATGGGCGAAAGTAATTTATCTTCTTGCCTCTCTTACCAACAAATAATTTGGTTCTTCAACTCTACAAATTTGTTCTTTTTTTTGTTAGGTTTAGTGGAATTCGTAATCAATGAGCATCATACATATCTAGGAACAGAGTAGTTTTGTTTCTTTCTGCAAATTATATTTTTTTTTTCAAGTTTGAAGTTGTGATTTGGTATGCACAAATAACATTTCGCTGAAGTGAGATTGAGATGAACGTTGTCTTGCCCTGTCTATGATGTTTGGTTGCGATCTACTGCAAAGTTCTTAGAGAAGGAGATATACATCTAATTATCTGTTTGCTTTTCGGCTATTTTTGGATTTATACTTCATTCATACATGTACAACTAAATATTGCATCGTTGATCACTGCAGATACTAAACCTGTATCCGGAAATGTTAGAACCGAGCTGGTAAAATTCATTGCTGATAGGCATGCCAATCTCATGAAACCAGCTGCTCGATATTATTCTACACTTAAAGGTAAGTACTACAATCTATTACACCATCTTAGTGCCTGATCTTCTCAGTGTAGAAGTCCTGCAGTTTTATGTTTACCCTTAATTGTTATAGATAAGATGTGTGATATATGAAGCATCCATGTGCTTCTTCCTGGTTCTAACTATGAACTAAGAAACACTTGTCTCTGTTTCCGTAGATGCTATAAGTGGGAAAAGAAGATATACGCTTGTAAAAGATGCAGCAGACATGGAAACAGGAGTATATGGCAAACATCTTCCATGCTTTGGTTGTGGAATCGGGTGGTTCTCGTGAGTATTGTTCTCCTGTTAATTTCTTAAGACCAATCCTGATTTGATCTTTCACTTAACCTTCTGATTTCTTTTCTTGTAATATCACACTTTTGTGGTGCTATACTACATTTCTTCACTTTCCATTTCCATATGTTATCTAAAGGTTATCAAATTCTAATTTATGTCAAGCAATTAATTGCTTTTGTTCAGCCTATAACAGAATATGTTTTAATAAAATTAGGAATAAGATTACAAAAAATCTATGCCTCCAAATTAGAAATCATTGGAGTGTAGAACCAAACTTGGAAGCAAATGAAAAGCATGTCATATTATGAAGACAAAAATGTCAGGTTTTCTATACTTCTATTAATTTTAGTGTATGTGTCAATGAATTATTTAACAATAATAACATATTGGTTGACATTTGTTTTAAAACTAAGATTTTTAATTTTTTACATATTTTTTTGTAAACTGTCGAGTTTAGGTGACATCAAACAATTTTTATAATTTTTTAAGTGATCATTTTTTCTTTTTAGTATTATAATCAGTTGCTGATTTATTTTGCAAACTAGAAATTTTGATTTTTGTTGTTGTAAATTTAAGTTATTTATTTTTAGTACAAAATTATAAAAATAGTGTTCTTCTTTTTTATAAGTTCAAAACAAAGAAATTTAAAGAAAACTTTACTATGAATTTTATTTTTAAAAATAACATTTAAAACTATAAACGAAAAGAGTATATATATATTAGTTTTAATAATATTTATATAGTTAATAATTTTAAAATTATTCTATCAATATATTTAAAATAAAATGATATACTAACTACAAATCTAAAAATATATAATAAAATGTAATTCCTCGTCTATACTTTATATATATATCTCATATCTTATTAATTTATGTAGTTTTATAATTGAAACATATGCAGTGGATGAATATAGTAAATTATTATCAACTTTATTTTATATATAATATTTGTTTTATCTATTTGTTTTCATTTTTGCAACCAATAAATTTAAATTTCCAGTTTTGGCAATCAATAAATTTAAATTTCCAGTTTTGGCAATCAATAAATTCAAAATTAATACAAAAGTTTGTAAAACAAAATTAAATAATATAGATAAGTGATCATCAAAATTCAGATGATACTAATATTGATTAAACACAACTTAAAAAAATTTTAGGGTATTAAAAAAAAAATTTTGTAACCAAAATTTTGAATTAAAAAGTGAAAACTAATAAAAACAAAGAAATTTAATATATAAAATAATATTTAAAATTACAAGGGAAACAGTATTTATATTAATTTTAACAATATTTGTAAATTTAATAATTTTAAAAATATTTTATCACTAAATTTAAAATAAAATACCATGTTATCAATAACTCTAAAAATATATAAAACGTGATCCCGCGTGTACACGTAGGTCATCACTTAGTATTTCACTAACAAGTGAGTCTACACAACATTCAAGATTTGTTTTTAATGTTTTCATGTAGTAACTTTTGAAAATGAATTATTTTATCAAGTGATTTTTTTGTCTAGTGGTTTCAACAATTATCTTATCAAGTGGCTTTTGGTTTAATGGTTTCTTTAACAGAAAAGGTTTCTTGTTCAAATCTACTTAAAATGGGGTATTCCCACACATAATAGACCAGAGACCGACTCCTGGTCCTCGGAAATAAAAATATAGATCCAAACTTTAAAGTTATAAAAAAAAATAACCATCCTATATATAATTTAACATAAAAGTAAAAATAAATCATATGGGCAGTTAAACCTCTCATGTGAACAGATACAGTAAAAGTACTGAATTAAAATGAAACAAGATTAAAAACAATTATTTATTAAAACAAAAAGTAATTTAACAAAGATCATAACAATGTTTCCGACTACAACATATAAGAAAATATGGTAAGGAGAGAAAATGTTTTAAAGAACAGAAAAATGTGGAAATGAGAACTTGGTTTACAAATGAAACTAAAACCTCTTTTACAAGGGGTTAATGATGCATTTCAAAAATAAAAATAAACTATTGGCATCTTTAGGTAATATCATTCACAAAATTTGTCTCTAATAAACTATAATAGTAAAAGTGTGTCTCCACCAAATGGACTTTGATTTTTATGACAACAAAGATAACACTTAATCTTTTCTGTTTGGTTTTATAATGAAATAACTAAAAAATCAAGGGCTAGGCAAATCCGAAATATGTCTTCGGTGATTTATGCAGCTGTTAACTTCATTATTACTTTAGTGTCAGGCTAACTGATGTGTGTCTGAAATCACTGTTGTGTGGGTCATTTGCTGTAGTTACGTTTTCAGAATTTCGCTTTTTAATGGTTAGGCGTCGTTTGAACTATTAAATTTTTTTTTTTAATTTTATTATATCTACTTTTGCTGTAGTTATGTTTTTCAATTTGCTGTTAATCATGGAATCCGTGGGTCATTTGCTGTAGTTATGTTTTTCAATTTTATTATATCTACTTTTGTTTCCTTATGCTATCCTAGCCAAGTAGCCATGAACGTAATAAGGAGGGAAAGAGAAGTTATTAGTACCAGCACACATACTTAACCAATCACCGGAAACACACATTTTAACAAAAACATAAACCATGTATCCTTTATATATATATATTTCATAAAACAGTGATTTAAAACTTGTAAAAGAGGTTTTAGTTTCATTTGAAGATCAAAATTCTGAAAGTTTCATTTGAAGATCAAAAAAACACATGAAGATCAAAATTCTGAAAGTTTGTAATTCTGAATGTTTTAAAGACTAAGACTCGAAATTTTCAGAATTTTGATCTTCATGTGTTGAGTTTCGAGTCTTAGTCTTACCACCTTGCTTCACCATCACAATTTCAAATGAGTTCGTTTAACAGAAATCAACATTTAAATCAACTAATGAGTGAATTTAAACTAGAAATTGGAAGAAATTGCGAAAATCAAAGAGATGAGCAAGAGCATTAAATGAAGTGCTATATACCATATTAGCAAAACAGATTTGGTTTAAAACGCTGTAAAAGTTTCTTTTGTTTCTTATCGAAGAAGAAGATATTACAATTGGTATATTTACATTTGACTAAACCAAAAGAAACATTATAATTAGACTACATTAAATGTGACTTTAACCAATCTATACAATCTAAATAATTACTTGCTTTTGAATTAGTAAGTGTAAAAGCTCAATTCTGAAGTCACTTGCTCAGGCTGTGATGCCCGATTATCACCTGCTGCGACGAAAATATCTATTATATATTATAGATGTCGAAAAGTACTAATGTCACGACCAATAGAAAGTTTACTCTGAAAATAGATTCTTATAAAAGAATTATGGAATTAACATAAACAACCTAAATCATATTACATATCTTAAGAGGACGAAAATATGAACTACGATATGGCATGAATGGTTTATTTTAAGTTACGCCTAACTGTTTTAAGCCGAAGCTTTGGTTTCCTACATTAGCTTCAAGTTGTTTATACAAAAGATATCAATATGTTTAGTTTGAGAGGATAAATTAATTTTTGAAATTAAAAAATAAAATGATAAAGAGAATACTTCATCAAAATTTGAATAATCGTTTATAGACTAGTAAAAATTCTTTGTATAGTCATGGATTAATCACACGGATTCCATGATTAACTAAAATAATCTAAAAAATCATAAAAAACCACAAAAATACAAAAAACCTATATAATCATGGAAAATATCATATAGCCACAAACTAAACATATTGATATATGATTCATAGTTGCACATATCATAACTTATTTTTTCATGGCTATATAAATATTTTCTTAACTTTTTGTTATTTTATTGTGATTTTTTCATGAGTAATTTATTATAATTATACAAAATGGATAATTTTTATAATGATTCTTTTGATAATTTTATTATGAAACATGACTCTTTCTAAAATGAGAGAAATCGACCAATTCCGACCTCAACACTTGGTCGCGGTCCCATTCTATTCCTATACTTTGAACTTATGCAAATTCATACTTGAATTTTTAAATATATTTAAATTACAAACCAAAACAATTAAAAAGCAGTCAATACATACTTTGACTACAGATCCTTTAGTCAATCATAACCGAAGGATGATCTGTCCGTTATGCAAGCTGATGTAGCTAAACAGTTATGTACAAATCAAAATCCAGATTTCTTGTAACACCAATACGACGTCATTTTGGATAACTAAATTATCAATTTTTGTTTTTTAGCAAAACGATGTTCTTTCAATTGGTTACCCAAATAAAACATAAGTCTTCTTTTTCTTCTTTGACTCTCTATAATACATTATCGAGAGCGTTTAAGAGAGAGTAGAAAGTACAAAAAAATGTTGGGTGATTGCTAAAATCATGAAATTAAACAAACATAGGTTTATTTGGAGGTTCAATCAACCGTTTGTTGTGGTGGAAGTCCTTCACATCAAGAAAATGAGGTAACGATATTTCAAGTTTTTAGCAAGAATAGATTGAAAGAGTGGATTTCGAGTATATGATTTATTGAATTCGAGTAGGAATGTTGAATTCGAGTAGAACTATTGAACATATTGATGAATTAAGATGATGGAAATATATTTACTGTAGATCTTGTTGAATAAATAGAAAATATTTAGAACACACAATAAGTGTTCAATTAAATGCCTAAGTGAAATATTTTTTGTTATTTTCTAGAATAGATGTTCTTCTTGTATTACTTTATTTAAAATAATGACATTTCCTCTATTATAAACTATGATGAGACTTTAGATGAAAAAATCTATTAGCTTCTGATGTAAGCATCAATGCTTATATCAAGAAGAAACACAAAGGAGAGGAGCTAGAACCTGTTTTGCTTGAATATAAGGAGCAAAGAAGACATGTAGCTGTTTTCAAAGGAGCTAAGGACTTAACAACAAAACACTGTCGTTCTATGCATCAAGGAGGACGTTCTGATCAAGCTAAACCATGGCTGGGCCAGTTTAATTCACAAGAAGACCAAGCCAAACCACCAGAACCACCAAATCACATGAATGGACCAACATTCATGTTTTCAAGACCATTTAAGGAAACTTCCACCATATCTTATATCACCACGCTTCATTTACATTCATTGGCATGTTATGAAGATACCAAGAGCTCTAAACCACCATACCAAGCCAATAACCAAGTCAAAATATTCCAAACCGAAAAAGATATCACCATGAAGACAGTTTCCTTTTCTAAGCATGTTAACTTTACTCCAAAGGGAAACTATGACCAACGACCACTCTCTCAGAAATCTCGACCCTCCATCCTCTAAAGAAGATCCTGGACGTTCATACAAAGATCAAGACCACAAGATTCGTTCCCCCTCTCTTATTGCCCCAAATCAAGCATTTTTCCCCCTTTATGCCCAAAGACTAGCTACAAGTCAAGCCAAACTTTATGCTTTGTTTTTATTACATTGTTACCGTTTTTTACACTGCATTTTGAGCACTATATAAGCTCATAAGCTTGTACTTTCATACCCACGAAATTATCAATCAAAGAAAGTTATTTTTGTTTTCAAAGAAAGTGTCTCTTTGCATTACAAACTGTTCCTGCGATTTCTTTAAGTGTTTTGAGGATTCAACCAAGCCTCAAATTACTTCAAGGAAAGACTAATGGTTTTGTAGCCTTGTTGATGCTTGATGACCTCAAACACCAAGGATTAGATTCTTCTCAGCTCAAGGGCTAATCCTCACAAGAGCTTAGGAGATTCTACACTTCTCACAAGTTCTTTGAATCCCTCAAAAAGAACTTAATAAAAAGCAGGAACAATTTGTATGCAAAGAGGTACTTTTCTTTGAAACAAAAATAACTTTCTTTGATTGATAATTTCGTGGGTATGAAAGTACAAGCTTATGAGCTTATATAGTGCTCAAAATGCAGTGTAAAAAACGGTAACAAGGTAATAAAAACAAAGCATAAAGTTTGGCTTGACTTGTAGCTAGTCTTTGGGCATAAAGGGGGAAAAATGCTTGATTTGGGGCAATGAGAGAGGGGGAACTAATCTTGTGGTCTTGATCTTTGTATGAACGTCCAGGATCTTCTTTAGAGGATGGAGGGTCGAGATTGCTGAGAGAGAGTGGTCGTTGGTCATAGTTTCCCTTTGGAGCAAAGTTAACATGCTTAGAAAAGGACACTGTCTTCATGATGATATCTTCTTCGGTTTGGAATGTTTTGACTTGGTTATTGGCTTGGTATGGTGGTTTAGAGCTCTTGGTATCTTCATAACATGCCAATGAATGTAAATGAGGCGTGGTGATATAAGATATGGTGGAAGTTTCCTTAAATGGTCTTGAAAACATGAATGTTGGTCCATTCATGTGATTTGGTGGTTTTGGTGGTTTGGCTTGGTCTTCTTGTGAATTAAACTGGCCCAGTCATGGTTTAGCTTGATCAGAACGTCCTCCTTGATGCATAGAACGACAGTGTTTTGTTGTTAAGTCCTTAGCTCCTTTGAAAACAGCTACATGTCTCCTTTGCTCCTTATATTCAAGCAAAACAGGTTCTAGCTCCTCTCCTTTGTGTTTCTTCTTGATATAAGCATTGATGCTTACATCATACTCTCTCTCTTGAAGAGGTTTTGTCCTCAAAACATTAGTACCTGCATCAAATAAAGCTAAGTTAGTTTTTGTAAAATTTTGAAAGTTTAGAAACTTACCTTGGTGTTTAGCTTTTAAATGCTGCAATAGTTGATTGAGGGGAATATTTTTGGCTTCAGCAAGCTCTAGTGTGGGTGTCAGCTCGTGTAATGGTGGATTCTCCTTAATAAACATCTTGTTTTCACCATTGTTGACCACGTTTTTATCTTTAATCTCCATAGCTTTGAACTTTTGTTCTTTAAAACCTGCAAAACATTCTTTTGGCAAAGACAAATGCATCATATCTGGTGGATCAAAGTTTAAAAGTTCTTGTATTGCAAAATAACTAACTGTAGTGTTAGTATCTTGCTTAGCTCTCACTTGCATAACTTTAATGTCTTTTTGAGCTAAAGGGACCAGAATGTGCTTACAATGGTTAATGGTGAAGGAGTACTCATTGGTTCTGCCATTGTGGGTTACTTCTCTATCATATTGCCATGGCCTTCCAAGTAAATCATGGCCAGCTTGCATTGGTGCAACATCACACAATATTTGATCTTTGTACTTGCCAATGCTGAATGATATTTCAACTTGCCTAGAAACTTTCAGCTCTTCTTTGTCATTCAGCCACTTGAGTTTGTAAGGCCTTGGATGCTGTTTTGTGGTAAGACCAAGTTTTTCTACAAGATAAACACTAGCAATGTTAGTACAAGAACCACTATCAATAATCAAATGACATACTTTGTCTTTGATTTTACATCTTGAATGGAAGAGATTGTTTCTTTGCCCCTTATCTTCTAGTACTTGTTGTGCATTCAAAGCTCTTTGAATTACTAGAAGCTCTCCTTCTTCAGCATCTTGGGTTGGATGTGCTTGAGGTGGTGGTGGTGGTATATCAGGTGGTCTTGGCTCCTTGTATTGTTGATATGGTTTGTTTAGCAAACTGGTTGCTTCAGCCCTTCTTAACGTGGCCATCATGGTTTGCATAGGATCTGCTGGTGCATTCTCCATTTAGTACCTTGCAAAAGATGGAAAGAGAATGAATCAAAGTAATGTTCAAAAGCAAGCAAAAGCAGAGAAACAGAATTTCACTGAAACAAAAGCAGTAGTTTTGAAAATCGAATTACAATTAACAAATTGCTTGCTAATTTTTAGGAAACAATTTTCTTGTGTTTTTAAGACTTTAAATTACCTAAATCAAAAAGAAAATATATTTTTTGAGTTTTTATGAAGTTTATAAAATTCGAACAAGATAATTCAGCGGAAGAACAATTTTTATGGGTTTTTTGGTTTTTTTTTTTAAAATGAAACAAACTGAAGCAAACGAAAATGAAATAACAAAAACAAAATCAAAAGATGTAGATACACCTGGATAGGAGCTTTTAGCTCTGATACCAATGATACAAGCCTCAAATTGCTTCAAGGAATGTGCCTTAGAATCTGTTGCTTCAAGCTAGATAGGATGGAAGAAAAGACTAATGGTTTTGTAGCCTTGTTGATGCTTGATGACCTCAAACACCAAGGATTAGATTCTTCTCAGCTCAAGGGCTAATTCTCACAAGAGCTTAGGAGATTCTACACTTCTCACAAGTTCTTTGAATCCCTCAAAAAGAACTTAATAAAAAGCAGGAACAATTTGTATGCAAAGAGGTACTTTTCTTTGAAACAAAAATAACTTTCTTTGATTGATAATTTCGTGGGTATGAAAGTACAAGCTTATGAGCTTATATAGTGCTCAAAATGCAGTGTAAAAAACGGTAACAAGGTAGTAAAAACAAAGCATAAAGTTTGGCTTGACTTGTAGCTAGTCTTTGGGCATAAAGGGGAAAAATGCTTGATTTGGGGCAATGAGAGAGGGGGAACGAATCTTGTGGTCTTGATCTTTGTATGAACGTCCAGGATCTTCTTTAGAGGATGGAGGGTCGAGATTGCTGAGAGAGAGTGGTCGTTGGTCATAGTTTCCCTTTGGAGCAAAGTTAACATGCTTAGAAAAGGACACTGTCTTCATGATGATATCTTCTTCGGTTTGGAATGTTTTGACTTGGTTATTGGCTTGGTATGGTGGTTTAGAGCTCTTGGTATCTTCATAACATGCCAATGAATGTAAATGAGGCGTGGTGATATAAGATATGGTGGAAGTTTCCTTAAATGGTCTTGAAAACATGAATGTTGGTCCATTCATGTGATTTGGTGGTTTTGGTGGTTTGGCTTGGTCTTCTTGTGAATTAAACTGGCCCAGTCATGGTTTAGCTTGATCAGAACGTCCTCCTTGATGCATAGAACGACAGTGTTTTGTTGTTAAGTCCTTAGCTCCTTTGAAAACAGCTACATGTCTCCTTTGCTCCTTATATTCAAGCAAAACAGGTTCTAGCTCCTCTCCTTTGTGTTTCTTCTTGATATAAGCATTGATGCTTACATCATACTCTCTCTCTTGAAGAGGTTTTGTCCTCAAAACATTAGTACCTGCATCAAATAAAGCTAAGTTAGTTTTTGTAAAATTTTGAAAGTTTAGAAACTTACCTTGGTGTTTAGCTTTTAAATGCTGCAATAGTTGATTGAGGGGAATATTTTTGGCTTCAGCAAGCTCTAGTGTGGGTGTCAGCTCGTGTAATGGTGGATTCTCCTTAATAAACATCTTGTTTTCACCATTGTTGACCACGTTTTTATCTTTAATCTCCATAGCTTTGAACTTTTGTTCTTTAAAACCTGCAAAACATTCTTTTGGCAAAGACAAATGCATCATATCTGGTGGATCAAAGTTTAAAAGTTCTTGTATTGCAAAATAACTAACTGTAGTGTTAGTATCTTGCTTAGCTCTCACTTGCATAACTTTAATGTCTTTTTGAGCTAAAGGGACCAGAATGTGCTTACAATGGTTAATGGTGAAGGAGTACTCATTGGTTCTGCCATTGTGGGTTACTTCTCTATCATATTGCCATGGCCTTCCAAGTAAATCATGGCCAGCTTGCATTGGTGCAACATCACACAATATTTTGATCTTTGTACTTGCCAATGCTGAATGATATTTCAACTTGCCTAGAAACTTTCAGCTCTTCTTTGTCATTCAGCCACTTGAGTTTGTAAGGCCTTGGATGCTGTTTTGTGGTAAGACCAAGTTTTTCTACAAGATAAACACTAGCAATGTTAGTACAAGAACCACTATCAATAATCAAATGACATACTTTGTCTTTGATTTTACATCTTGAATGGAAGAGATTGTTTCTTTGCCCCTTATCTTCTAGTACTTGTTGTGCATTCAAAGCTCTTTGAATTACTAGAAGCTCTCCTTCTTCAGCATCTTGGGTTGGATGTGCTTGAGGTGGTGGTGGTATATCAGGTGGTCTTGGCTCCTTGTATTGTTGATATGGTTTGTTTAGCAAACTGGTTGCTTCAGCCCTTCTTAACGTGGCCATCATGGTTTGCATAGGATCTGCTGGTGCATTCTCCATTTAGTACCTTGCAAAAGATGGAAAGAGAATGAATCAAAGTAATGTTCAAAAGCAAGCAAAAGCAGAGAAACAGAATTTCACTGAAACAAAAGCAGTAGTTTTGAAAATCGAATTACAATTAACAAATTGCTTGCTAATTTTTAGGAAACAATTTTCTTGTGTTTTTAAGACTTTAAATTACCTAAATCAAAAAGAAAATATATTTTTTGAGTTTTTATGAAGTTTATAAAATTCGAACAAGATAATTCAGCGGAAGAACAATTTTTATGGGTTTTTTGGTTTTTTTTTTAAAATGAAACAAACTGAAGCAAACGAAAATGAAATAACAAAAACAAAATCAAAAGATGTAGATACACCTGGATAGGAGCTTTTAGCTCTGATACCAATGATACAAGCCTCAAATTGCTTCAAGGAATGTGCCTTAGAATCTGTTGCTTCAAGCTAGATAGGATGGAAGAAAAGACTAATGGTTTTGTAGCCTTGTTGATGCTTGATGACCTCAAACACCAAGGATTAGATTCTTCTCAGCTCAAGGGCTAATTCTCACAAGAGCTTAGGAGATTCTACACTTCTCACAAGTTCTTTGAATCCCTCAAAAAGAACTTAATAAAAAGCAGGAACAATTTGTATGCAAAGAGGTACTTTTCTTTGAAACAAAAATAACTTTCTTTGATTGATAATTTTGTGGGTATGAAAGTACAAGCTTATGAGCTTATATAGTGCTCAAAATGCAGTGTAAAAAACGGTAACAAGGTAGTAAAAACAAAGCATAAAGTTTGGCTTGACTTGTAGCTAGTCTTTGGGCATAAAGGGGAAAAATGCTTGATTTGGGGCAATGAGAGAGGGGGAACGAATCTTGTGGTCTTGATCTTTGTATGAACGTCCAGGATCTTCTTTAGAGGATGGAGGGTCGAGATTGCTGAGAGAGAGTGGTCGTTGGTCATAGTTTCCCTTTGGAGCAAAGTTAACATGCTTAGAAAAGGACACTGTCTTCATGATGATATCTTCTTCGGTTTGGAATGTTTTGACTTGGTTATTGGCTTGGTATGGTGGTTTAGAGCTCTTGGTATCTTCATAACATGCCAATGAATGTAAATGAGGCGTGGTGATATAAGATATGGTGGAAGTTTCCTTAAATGGTCTTGAAAACATGAATGTTGGTCCATTCATGTGATTTGGTGGTTTTGGTGGTTTGGCTTGGTCTTCTTGTGAATTAAACTGGCCCAGTCATGGTTTAGCTTGATCAGAACGTCCTCCTTGATGCATAGAACGACAGTGTTTTGTTGTTAAGTCCTTAGCTCCTTTGAAAACAGCTACATGTCTCCTTTGCTCCTTATATTCAAGCAAAACAGGTTCTAGCTCCTCTCCTTTGTGTTTCTTCTTGATATAAGCATTGATGCTTACATCATACTCTCCCTCTTGAAGAGGTTTTGTCCTCAAAACATTAGTACCTGCATCAAATAAAGCTAAGTTAGTTTTTGTAAAATTTTGAAAGTTTAGAAACTTACCTTGGTGTTTAGCTTTTAAATGCTGCAATAGTTGATTGAGGGGAATATTTTTGGCTTCAGCAAGCTCTAGTGTGGGTGTCAGCTCGTGTAATGGTGGATTCTCCTTAATAAACATCTTGTTTTCACCATTGTTGACCATGTTTTTATCTTTAATCTCCATAGCTTTGAACTTTTGTTCTTTAAAACCTGCAAAACATTCTTTTGGCAAAGACAAATGCATCATATCTGGTGGATCAAAGTTTAAAAGTTCTTGTATTGCAAAATAACTAACTGTAGTGTTAGTATCTTGCTTAGCACTCACTTGCATAACTTTAATGTCTTTTTGAGCTAAAGGGACCAGAATGTGCTTACAATGGTTAATGGTGAAGGAGTACTCATTGGTTCTGCCATTGTGGGTTACTTCTCTATCATATTGCCATGGCCTTCCAAGTAAATCATGGCCAGCTTGCATTGGTGCAACATCACACAATATTTGATCTTTGTACTTGCCAATGCTGAATGATATTTCAACTTGCCTAGAAACTTTCAGCTCTTCTTTGTCATTCAGCCACTTGAGTTTGTAAGGCCTTGGATGCTGTTTTGTGGTAAGACCAAGTTTTTCTACAAGATAAACACTAGCAATGTTAGTACAAGAACCACTATCAATAATCAAATGACATACTTTGTCTTTGATTTTACATCTTGAATGGAAGAGATTGTTTCTTTGCCCCTTATCTTCTATTACCTCTTGTGCATTCAAAGCTCTTTGAATTACTAGAAGCTCTCCTTCTTCAGCATCTTGGGTTGGATGTGCTTGAGGTGGTGGTGGTATATCAGGTGGTCTTGGCTCCTTGTATTGTTGATATGGTTTGTTTAGCAAACTGGTTGCTTCAGCCCTTCTTAACGTGGCCATCATGGTTTGCATAGGATCTGCTGGTGCATTCTCCATTTAGTACCTTGCAAAAGATGGAAAGAGAATGAATCAAAGTAATGTTCAAAAGCAAGCAAAAGCAGAGAAACAGAATTTCACTGAAACAAAAGCAGTAGTTTTGAAAATCGAATTACAATTAACAAATTGCTTGCTAATTTTTAGGAAACAATTTTCTTGTGTTTTTAAGACTTTAAGTTACCTAAATCAAAAAGAAAATATATTTTTTGAATTTTTATGAAGTTTATAAAATTCGAACAAGATAATTCAGCGGAAGAACAATTTTTATGGGTTTTTTTGGTTTTTTTTTTAAAATGAAACAAACTGAAGCAAACGAAAATGAAATAACAAAAAAAAAATCAAAAGATGTAGATACACCTGAATAGGAGCTTTTAGCTCTGATACCAATGATACAAGCCTCAAATTGCTTCAAGGAATGTGCCTTAGAATCTGTTGCTTCAAGCTAGATAGGATGGAAGAAAAGACTAATGGTTTTGTAGCCTTGTTGATGCTTGATGACCTCAAACACCAAGGATTAGATTCTTCTCAGCTCAAGGGCTAATCCTCACAAGAGCTTAGGAGATTCTACACTTCTCACAAGTTCTTTGAATCCCTCAAAAAGAACTTAATAAAAAGCAAGAACAATTTGTATGCAAAGAGGTACTTTTCTTTGAAACAAAAATAACTTTCTTTGATTGATAATTTCGTGGGTATGAAAGTACAAGCTTATGAGCTTAAATAGTGCTCAAAATGCAGTGTAAAAAACGGTAACAAGGTAATAAAAATAAAGCATAAAGTTTGGCTTGACTTGTAGCTAGTCTTTGGGCATAAAGGGGAAAAATGCTTGATTTGGGGCAATGAGAGAGGGGGAACGAATCTTGTGGTCTTGATCTTTGTATGAACGTCCAGGATCTTCTTTAGAGGATGGAGGGTCAAGATTTCTGAGAGAGAGTGGTCGTTGGTCATAGTTTCCCTTTGGAGCAAAGTTAACATGCTTAGAAAAGGACACTGTCTTCATGATGATATCTTCTTCGGTTTGGAATGTTTTGACTTGGTTATTGGCTTGGTATGGTGGTTTAGAGCTCTTGGTATCTTCATAACATGCCAATGAATGTAAATGAGGCGTGGTGATATAAGATATGGTGGAAGTTTCCTTAAATGGTCTTGAAAACATGAATGTTGGTCCATTCATGTGATTTGGTGGTTTTGGTGGTTTGGCTTGGTCTTCTTGTGAATTAAACTGGCCCAGTCATGGTTTAGCTTGATCAGAACGTCCTCCTTGATGCATAGTACGACAGTGTTTTGTTGTTAAGTCCTTAGCTCCTTTGAAAACAGCTACATGTCTCCTTTGCTCCTTATATTCAAGCAAAACAGGTTCTAGCTCCTCTCCTTTGTGTTTCTTCTTGATATAAGCATTGATGCTTACATCATACTCTCCCTCTTGAAGAGGTTTTGTCCTCAAAACATTAGTACCTGCATCAAATAAAGCTAAGTTAGTTTTTGTAAAATTTTGAAAGTTTAGAAACTTACCTTGGTGTTTAGCTTTTAAATGCTGCAATAGTTGATTGAGGGGAATATTTTTGGCTTCAGCAAGCTCTAGTGTGGGTGTCAGCTCGTGTAATGGTGGATTCTCCTTAATAAACATCTTGTTTTCACCATTGTTGACCATGTTTTTATCTTTAATCTCCATAGCTTTGAACTTTTGTTCTTTAAAACCTGCAAAACATTCTTTTGGCAAAGACAAATGCATCATATCTGGTGGATCAAAGTTTAAAAGTTCTTGTATTGCAAAATAACTAACTGTAGTGTTAGTATCTTGCTTAGCTCTCACTTGCATAACTTTAATGTCTTTTTGAGCTAAAGGGACCAGAATGTGCTTACAATGGTTAATGGTGAAGGAGTACTCATTGGTTCTGCCATTGTGGGTTACTTCTCTATCATATTGCCATGGCCTTCCAAGTAAATCATGGCCAGCTTGCATTGGTGCAACATCACACAATATTTGATCTTTGTACTTGCCAATGCTGAATGATATTTCAACTTGCCTAGAAACTTTCAGCTCTTCTTTGTCATTCAGCCACTTGAGTTTGTAAGGCCTTGGATGCTGTTTTGTGGTAAGACCAAGTTTTTCTACAAGATAAACACTAGCAATGTTAGTACAAGAACCACTATCAATAATCAAATGACATACTTTGTCTTTGATTTTACATCTTGAATGGAAGAGATTGTTTCTTTGCCCCTTATCTTCTATTACTTGTTGTGCATTCAAAGCTCTTTGAATTACTAGAAGCTCTCCTTCTTCAGCATCTTGGGTTGGATGTGCTTGAGGTGGTGGTGGTATATCAGGTGGTCTTGGCTCCTTGTATTGTTGATATGGTTTGTTTAGCAAACTGGTTGCTTCAGCCCTTCTTAACGTGGCCATCATGGTTTGCATAGGATCTGCTGGTGCATTCTCCATTTAGTACCTTGCAAAAGATGGAAAGAGAATGAATCAAAGTAATGTTCAAAAGCAAGCAAAAGCAGAGAAACAGAATTTCACTGAAACAAAAGCAGTAGTTTTGAAAATCGAATTACAATTAACAAATTGCTTGCTAATTTTTAGGAAACAATTTTCTTGTGTTTTTAAGACTTTAAGTTACCTAAATCAAAAAGAAAATATATTTTTTGAGTTTTTATGAAGTTTATAAAATTCGAACAAGATAATTCAGCGGAAGAACAATTTTTATGGGTTTTTTTGGTTTTTTTTTTAAAATGAAACAAACTGAAGCAAACGAAAATAAAATAACAAAAACAAAATCAAAAGATGTAGATACACCTGGATAGGAGCTTTTAGCTCTGATACCAATGATACAAGCCTCAAATTGCTTCAAGGAATGTGCCTTAGAATCTGTTGCTTCAAGCTAGATAGGATGGAAGAAAAGACTAATGGTTTTGTAGCCTTGTTGATGCTTGATGACCTCAAACACCAAGGATTAGATTCTTCTCAGCTCAAGGGCTAATCCTCACAAGAGCTTAGGAGATAATACACTTCTCACAAGTTCTTTGAATCCCTCAAAAAGAACTTAATAAAAAGCAGGAACAATTTGTATGCAAAGAGGTATTTTTCTTTGAAACAAAAATAACTTTCTTTGATTGATAATTTCGTGGGTATGAAAGTACAAGCTTATGAGCTTATATAGTGCTCAAAATGCAGTGTAAAAAACGGTAACAAGGTAATAAAAACAAAGCATAAAGTTTGGCTTGACTTGTAGCTAGTCTTTGGGCATAAAGGGGGAAAAATGCTTGATTTGGGGCAATGAGAGAGGGGGAACGAATCTTGTGGTCTTGATCTTTGTATGAACGTCCAGGATCTTCTTTAGAGGATGGAGGGTCGAGATTGCTGAGAGAGAGTGGTCGTTGGTCATAGTTTCCCTTTGGAGCAAAGTTAACATGCTTAGAAAAGGAAACTGTCTTCATGATGATATCTTCTTCGGTTTGGAATGTTTTGACTTGGTTATTGGCTTGGTATGGTGGTTTAGAGCTCTTGGTATCTTCATAACATGCCAATGAATGTAAATGAGGCGTGGTGATATAAGATATGGTGGAAGTTTCCTTAAATGGTCTTGAAAACATGAATGTTGGTCCATTCATGTGATTTGGTGGTTTTGGTGGTTTGGCTTGGTCTTCTTGTGAATTAAACTGGCCCAGCCATGGTTTAGCTTGATCAGAACGTCCTCCTTGATGCATATAACGACAGTGTTTTGTTGTTAAGTCCTTAGCTCCTTTGAAAACAGCTACATGTCTCCTTTGCTCCTTATATTCAAGCAAAACAGGTTCTAGCTCCTCTCCTTTGTGTTTCTTCTTGATATAAGCATTGATGCTTACATCATACTCTCCCTCTTGAAGAGGTTTTGTCCTCAAAACATTAGTACCTGCATTAAATAAAGCTAAGTTAGTTTTTGTAAAATTTTGAAAGTTTAGAAACTTACCTTGGTGTTTAGCTTTTAAATGCTGCAATAGTTGATTGAGGGGAATATTTTTGCTTCAGCAAGCTCTAGTGTGGGTGTCAGCTCGTGTAATGGTGGATTCTCCTTAATAAACATCTTGTTTTCACCATTGTTGACCACGTTTTTATCTTTAATCTCCATAGCTTTGAACTTTTGTTCTTTAAAACCTGCAAAACATTCTTTTGGCAAAGACAAATGCATCATATCTGGTGGATCAAAGTTTAAAAGTTCTTGTATTGCAAAATAACTAACTGTAGTGTTAGTATCTTGCTTAGCTCTCACTTGCATAACTTTAATATCTTTTTGAGCTAAAGGGACCAGAATGTGCTTACAATGGTTAATGGTGAAGGAGTACTCATTGGTTCTGCCATTGTGGGTTACTTCTCTATCATATTGCCATGGCCTTCCAAGTAAATCATGGCCAGCTTGCATTGGTGCAACATCACACAGTATTTGATCTTTGTACTTGCCAATGCTGAATGATATTTCAACTTGCCTAGAAACTTTCAGCTCTTCTTTGTCATTCAGCCACTTGAGTTTGTAAGGCCTTGGATGCTGTTTTGTGGTAAGACCAAGTTTTTCTACAAGATAAACACTAGCAATGTTAGTACAAGAACCACTATCAATAATCAAATGACATACTTTGTCTTTGATTTTACATCTTGAATGGAAGAGATTGTTTCTTTGCCCCTTATCTTCTAGTACTTGTTGTGCATTCAAAGCTCTTTGAATTACTAGAAGCTCTCCTTCTTCAGCATCTTGGATTGGATGTGCTTGAGGTGGTGGTGGTATATCAGGTGGTCTTGGCTCCTTGTATTGTTGATATGGTTTGTTTAGCAAACTGGTTGCTTCAGCCCTTCTTAACGTGGCCATCATGGTTTGCATAGGATCTGCTGGTGCATTCTCCATTTAGTACCTTGCAAAAGATGGAAAGAGAATGAATCAAAGTAATGTTCAAAAGCAAGCAAAAGCAGAGAAACAGAATTTCACTGAAACAAAAGCAGTGGTTTTGAAAATCGAATTACAATTAACAAATTGCTTGCTAATTTTTAGAAAACAATTTTCTTGTGTTTTTAAGACTTTAAATTACCTTAATCAAAAAGAAAATATATTTTTTGAGTTTTTATGAAGTTTATAAAATTCGAACAAGATAATTCAGCGGAAGAACAATTTTTATGGGTTTTTTTTGGTTTTTTTTTTAAAATGAAACAAACTGAAGCAAACGAAAATAAAATAACAAAAACAAAATCAAAAGATGTATATACACCTGGATAGGAGCTTTTAGCTCTGATACCAATGATACAAGCCTCAAATTGCTTCAAGGAATGTGCCTTAGAATCTGTTGCTTCAAGCTAGATAGGATGGAAGAAAAGACTAATGGTTTTGTAGCCTTGTTGATGCTTGATGACCTCAAACACCAAGGATTAGATTCTTCTCAGCTCAAGGGCTAATCCTCACAAGAGCTTAGGAGATTCTACACTTCTCACAAGTTCTTTGAATCCCTCAAAAAGAACTTAATAAAAAGCAGGAACAATTTGTATGCAAAGAGGTACTTTTCTTTGAAACAAAAATAACTTTCTTTGATTGATAATTTCGTGGGTATGAAAGTACAAGCTTATGAGCTTATATAGTGCTCAAAATGCAGTGTAAAAAACGGTAACAAGGTAATAAAAACAAAGCATAAAGTTTGGCTTGACTTGTAGCTAGTCTTTGGGCATAAAGGGGGAAAAATGCTTGATTTGGGGCAATGAGAGAGGGGGAACGAATCTTGTGGTCTTGATCTTTGTATGAACGTCCAGGATCTTCTTTAGAGGATGGAGGGTCGAGATTGCTGAGAGAGAGTGGTCGTTGGTCATAGTTTCCCTTTGGAGCAAAGTTAACATGCTTAGAAAAGGAAACTGTCTTCATGATGATATCTTCTTCGGTTTGGAATGTTTTGACTTGGTTATTGGCTTGGTATGGTGGTTTAGAGCTCTTGGTATCTTCATAACATGCCAATGAATGTAAATGAGGCGTGGTGATATAAGATATGGTGGAAGTTTCCTTAAATGGTCTTGAAAACATGAATGTTGGTCCATTCATGTGATTTGGTGGTTTTGGTGGTTTGGCTTGGTCTTCTTGTGAATTAAACTGGCCCAGCTATGGTTTAGCTTGATCAGAACGTCCTCCTTGATGCATAGAACGACAGTGTTTTGTTGTTAAGTCCTTAGCTCCTTTGAAAACAGCTACATGTCTCCTTTGCTCCTTATATTCAAGCAAAACAGGTTCTAGCTCCTCTCCTTTGTGTTTCTTCTTGATATAAGCATTGATGCTTACATCATACTCTCCCTCTTGAAGAGGTTTTGTCCTCAAAACATTAGTACCTGCATTAAATAAAGCTAAGTTAGTTTTTGTAAAATTTTGAAAGTTTAGAAACTTACCTTGGTGTTTAGCTTTTAAATGCTGCAATAGTTGATTGAGGGGAATATTTTTGGCTTCAGCAAGCTCTAGTGTGGGTGTCAGCTCGTGTAATGGTGGATTGTCCTTAATAAACATCTTGTTTTCACCATTGTTGACCACGTTTTTATCTTTAATCTCCATAGCTTTGAACTTTTGTTCTTTAAAACCTGCAAAACATTCTTTTGGCAAAGACAAATGCATCATATCTGGTGGATCAAAGTTTAAAAGTTCTTGTATTGCAAAATAACTAACTGTAGTGTTAGTATCTTGCTTAGCTCTCACTTGCATAACTTTAATGTCTTTTTGAGCTAAAGGGACCAGAATGTGCTTACAATGGTTAATGGTGAAGGAGTACTCATTGGTTCTGCCATTGTGGGTTACTTCTCTATCATATTGCCATGGCCTTCCAAGTAAATCATGGCCAGCTTGCATTGGTGCAACATCACACAGTATTTGATCTTTGTACTTGCCAATGCTGAATGATATTTCAACTTGCCTAGAAACTTTCAGCTCTTCTTTGTCATTCAGCCACTTGAGTTTGTAAGGCCTTGGATGCTGTTTTGTGGTAAGACCAAGTTTTTCTACAAGATAAACACTAGCAATGTTAGTACAAGAACCACTATCAATAATCAAATGACATACTTTGTCTTTGATTTTACATCTTGAATGGAAGAGATTGTTTCTTTGCCCCTTATCTTCTAGTACTTGTTGTGCATTCAAAGCTCTTTGAATTACTAGAAGCTCTCCTTCTTCAGCATCTTGGATTGGATGTGCTTGAGGTGGTGGTGGTATATCAGGTGGTCTTGGCTCCTTGTATTGTTGATATGGTTTGTTTAGCAAACTGGTTGCTTCAGCCCTTCTTAACGTGGCCATCATGGTTTGCATAGGATCTGCTGGTGCATTCTCCATTTAGTACCTTGCAAAAGATGGAAAGAGAATGAATCAAAGTAATGTTCAAAAGCAAGCAAAAGCAGAGAAACAGAATTTCACTGAAACAAAAGCAGTGGTTTTGAAAATCGAATTACAATTAACAAATTGCTTGCTAATTTTTAGAAAACAATTTTCTTGTGTTTTTAAGACTTTAAATTACCTAAATCAAAAAGAAAATATATTTTTTGAGTTTTTATGAAGTTTATAAAATTCGAACAAGATAATTCAGCGGAAGAACAATTTTTATGGGTTTTTTTTGGTTTTTTTTTTAAAATGAAACAAACTGAAGCAAACGAAAATGAAATAACAAAAACAAAATCAAAAGATGTATATACACCTGGATAGGAGCTTTTAACTCTGATACCAATGATACAAGCTTCAAATTGCTTCAAGGAATGTGCCTTAGAATCTGTTGCTTCAAACTAGATAGGATGGAAGAAAAGACTAATGGTTTTGTAGCCTTGTTGATGCTTGATGACCTCAAACACCAAGGATTAGATTGTTCTCAGCTCAAGGGCTAATCCTCACAAGAGCTTAGGAGATAATACACTTCTCACAAGTTCTTTGAATCCCTCAAAAAGAACTTAATAAAAAGCAGGAACAATTTGTATGCAAAGAGGTATTTTTCTTTGAAACAAAAATAACTTTCTTTGATTGATAATTTCGTGGGTATGAAAGTACAAGCTTATGAACTTATATAGTGCTCAAAATGCAGTGTAAAAAACGGTAACAAGGTAATAAAAACAAAGCATAAAGTTTGGCTTGACTTGTAGCTAGTCTTTGGGCATAAAGGGGGAAAAATGTTTGATTTAGGGCAATGAGAGAGGGGGAACGAATCTTGTGGTCTTGATCTTTGTATGAACGTCCAGGATCTTCTTTAGAGGATGGAGGGTCGAGATTGCTGAGAGAGAGTGGCCGTTGGTCATATTTTCCCTTTGGAGCAAAGTTAACATGCTTAGAAAAGGAAACTGTCTTCATGGTGATATCTTCTTCGGTTTGGAATGTTTTGACTTGGTTATTGGCTTGGTTTGGTGGTTTAGAGCTCTTGGTATCTTCATAACATGCCAATGAATGTAAATGAGGCGTGGTGATATAAGATATGGTGGAAGTTTCCTTAAATGGTCTTGAAAACATGAATGTTGGTCTATTCATGTGATTTGGTGGTTCTGGTGGTTTGGCTTGGTCTTCTTGTGAATTAAACTGGCCCAGCCATGGTTTAGCTTGATCAGAACGTCCTCCTTGATACATAGAACGACAGTGTTTTGTTGTTAAGTCCTTATCTCCTTTGAAAACAGCTACATGTCTCCTTTGCTCCTTATATTCAAGCAAAACAGGTTCTAGCTCCTCTCCTTTGTGTTTCTTCTTGATATAAGCATTGATGCTTACATCACCTTCAAACTGCCTCGCATGTTCTTTCACGGGCTTAACCTCAGATGAGATAGTTAATTTGTATAGTCAGATGATTTTGTGTAAGCTGCCATATGAGGAATTAAAGGATTTGAAGTTGTTTTGCGATGGTAGTCAAAATTTTCAGAATATGTGTACTGCTGCATTGTGGACGAGGACTATTGAAGTTTACCTTGAGCATGAAAATACTCATACTCACATTAAAGTAGAAGAAATAGGAAACATAGATAACAATGGTGAAAATGATAGAATAATTGATAATGATGATGAAAGAAAAAACGCAAGGGGCAGTGATGAAGAAGATGTTGTAGATAAACTTAAGACATAATGATGTTAGTTGTCATGAGGGAGCACATGTTGAAGAGACTAGCTGGTTTTGTGAATGAGGAAAGGGAGAATGATGCTTAAAGAGATAATCCTCCTGTATAGAATAATGAAGAAGATTTGAATGAGATACCATGTGAGAAATGGAAAAGAGGATCTGCAGAGGTGAAGATTATGCATGAGTTTGAGAGTATTAAAAAGTTCATAGAAGCTGTGTTAGAGTATGCTTTGAATGGAGGATGGAACATCAAATACACAAGATGGGGGAATGAAAAAGGAGAGGAGAAGTATGCTGTAAAAGGTGAAATACCTTGTGAATGGAGAATCTATTGTTCTTTTGAAGAAGAAGCAGGACAATATATACTTAAGACGTATCAAGAAAAACATAGTTGTACTAAAGATGGGTATTGCAAGTTATTATCAGGAAAAGTTATTGCTAATATGTTCATAAACGAGTCGCTTATACTAAATCCTCTGATTATACAAATTAACTATTCCAGCTGATGTTAAGCCCGTGAATAGAGTATGCGAGGCAGTTTGAAGGTAATGTGTTTTTCCACCAACATAAGATAATTCTCCATCTAAAGTCTCAAACTTTTCATCATAGTTTATAATAAAAGAAATGTCATTATTCATGCTGAAACAATACAAGAAAAACATCAATTCCTGAAAATAACAAAAAACACTTCATTCAGGCATTTAATCGAACACCTACTGTGCATTCTAAATATTTTCTATCTATTCCACAAGATCTACAATAAACATGTTCACATCATCCTAATTCATCAATATGTTCAACAATTCTACTCAAATTCAACAATCCTACTCGAATTCAATAAATCATATACTCGAATCAATTCTTTCAGTCAATTCTTGCTAAGAAATTGAAACATTATTACCTCATTTCTCGAAGTGAAGGACTCCCACCACGACAAAACGGTTGATTAAACCTCCAAGTAAGTTTCAGTTTGTTTAATTTCACAAATTTAGCAATCACCCAAAACTTTTTGTACTTCCATCTCTCTTTTAAACTCTCTCCATAATGTATAATGGAGAGTCAAAGAAAGAAAACTTAAGTTTTTATTTTGGCAAATAGTTGAATTGACGTTGTTTTGCTACTTTTTTTTTTAGAATTTACTTGTCAAAAACGATGTCGTATTGGTATTACACAAAATCTAGATTTCAATTACGTGACTATATAACCACATCAACTTGAGTTACAGACAAATTATCTTTCGTTTATAATTGACTAACAGATCTATAGTCAAAGTATAAATTGACTATTTTTTAATTGTTTAAGTATGTAAATAAATATGTATTAAAGTATAAAGTTGCACATATTCAAAATATAAGAACGGAATGGAAATGTGACTAAATATTAAAGGTCAAAATTGACTGATTTCCACATAAATAAAAACAAACTACAAATTTACTCTCAAAAAATTTCATGTCATAATATATTTCTTTACCACCAAACTGGCTCTGAATCATTTTTAAAATTTAATGCTGATAATACCCATATTAACTATTATTTGAGAAGCATGTTTAATAAAAAAATCTGATGTGTCATCATCTTAGCAAATGTTAGTGTAAATTAATGGTGACATAGAAATGTGACATGGCAAATTTCCTAAAATAAACGAAATATTTTGATTGGTTGAATTATAATTAAAACATTATAAAATTATAACACAAATACACTAGATTATAAAACTAAAAAAAAATTAACAGAAAATACTAATTACTATGATTTTAATTTGTTTTTACATATATTCATAAGAAATTGCATAAAATATGATTATGAAAATTTTACAACCAATATATATTTTATATTTTTAAATAGAAAAATAATAATAGATTATCCAATAAGTTAGTATATACGCTATATATTAATAATGTTGGGAGTATGATATATTATCATTTGTATATAATGTTTTAAACATTTTTATATTACTGTTTTCTGGAATTTGCGTAGCTTACATTACCATCTCAAGATATCTTTTATCCTTTTTTAGATAAATTAAAAGTTTATATCATACTCATATACAATCTCATTGTAGATCGAGAATTTAATATCAGAAATAAAATGCAATATAACAGGATAAAAAAATAAATTATAAATAAGAAAAAACAAATATGAATAAGAAGTAGAAGTATAAAAAATCTCTACAGTTTTGTTTTTCCTTAACACTCTCAAACTTTGTTTTACGGAGTCATTTAAAAATTATAAGAAAGAAATTTTATAATAAACGCATATGTGACTCAAATTTTATAATGAATACATGCGTGCAGACCGACCATAAGAAATTTATTTTCTTCATCATACCAATTCCTCAATATTGGACAAAAAGATGAGCAGAGAACTACCGGAGAATTTTATAAAATATGATTTCACAGATTTTATAACAAATATTTATTATAAATTTTATTTGATATAAATAAACATATGAATAAGAAGTAGAAGTAAAAGTAAAAATAAATCTTTAAGACTTTGGTTTTCTGTAAAATTCTGAGGCTATATCTTTGGTTTAAAGCATCTCTCATCCACCTTTATTTTAAATCTTCAAATTTAGAGGAAAACTAACGATGTTATTTTTTCTTCTATAATAGGAGGAAAAAGTAACAATCTTTCTTTTTCTTTTAAAATAGAAATAGGTTGGAGAGGAATCAACTTATATTTAAGAGGAAAAAATAGAAAAAATACATTGGACATGATCTTAATGTTTAATATATTATTCAAAGTTAAGAAAAAAAAATATGAGTCAAAGAAGACAAAAAAAAATTTGATCGATTTTATGTTTTTATTTTGAAATATTTAATAATATTATCTTACACATATTAATTCTTTTATGCATATATTTTTTCAACATCTTAAAATATTATTTCATGTATATGTTATGATCTATTATATATAAAATTAGCACATATATCAAAGTTAGGAACAGAAAAACTCTTATTTTGTAATATAACAATTAGATATTAAATATATTAATTTACACCAACAACCATACACATATAAGTTTAGGATCCGACTGGTTTAAGCGCTGCGGTTACAGAGAGTTTGTGGATGGGAGCGATTTCAGGCTATAAAAAATTTGAGGAAGAGATGAACTGAGTACTACAGGAGAATTTTATAAAATAAGAATTCACAAATTTTTATTATAATTTTTATTGAGAATTCATATATCATAAAATGCTGAAAATAAGAAATTTTGATTAAATACGAAACAACAGAAACGGTTTTTGTGATTGTTGTTAAACGCCAAAAAGCTGTATTATGTAAAATCATAACGTTTGTGGAAAATATCAGAAAAACTAACCAACACCTAAACTTATACCTACATGCATAAATATACATATTTTTTTATAAAAAAAAAACCAATCATATATTATAAAAATATATATTACAAAACATATATTTTGATATTTTATTTTAAGACATAAAAGTTATACTTCAATTTTTTTTATAAGTATGCATCTAGATATAAATATTAACTGTGCAAAAATCAAAGTCACATGCAAACTTATCGTGCATATATTTTCTTAATCTCGATTAAAGTCTAATTTTAATTTTAGTTATTAGTCAATTTATATTTATTAAAAAAATCTATATATGTCCTAAGAGTGGTGAGGTGGTTGGTATGCACGAATGTGCGTACCAACCATCTACCTGCTCTTAGGATATAATTAGTGATGGTAAAACTCATTTTGGTTTATTTAGTAATATGTCAAGTAAAAATGTATACTTAAAATATATATATTGACAAGATTATATTGTGCAAAAGAAAAAAGAAATATAATATAGATAATATTTAAAATATATTATAAGAATCTGGGTTAACATTTTTTTATCTTCAATTTCTATTAAAATTTATAATATTTTTTATTTGATTTATTGTTATTTTAAATTATTAAATGTTTATATAATATTATTAATTTCTAATTAATTATATACAAATAAAACATATTTAATATAAAATATTAATTATATATTTAACATATAAAATATTTTATAGTCTGCACAACACTATATTTTAAAAAAATTCTTAAAATCCCTAAAATCAGTAAAAAAAATATTTAAAAATGTATTTGAGAGCCAAAGGTCCGAGCAATAAAAGCATGCCACGTTGTTGTCTCGATGCAATGAATTTTTGTCAAATTAAAAAAAAGTTGTAACGGCTAGCCACTGATTTCATTTTGAATTCTTCACCATCTTTTATTCTCCTTCCTTCATCTTCAACCTCGAAACCCTAGAAATTCCTCTGCGAAATCTTCTTTTTGCTTTTTTCTTGCCAAATCCAGTAAATTCTCTTCTATATCCGTTTCTTGTTTTGAGAGTGACGATGCAGAGCGAGATAATTGACGATTCAGGGCTTTCCACCGGAGAAACAGCAGAAACGAGAACGAGAATGAATCTATCTCAAGAAGTCGACGACTACATCAAAGACACAATTGATCACTCCTTAGGGCTTCCGATCTCCATGGAAGCTCTCGAGAAAAAGCTGTATACAGCTGAAGAATCCCAACGACGTCTCCGAGACAAGTATCTCGCTCTTGTTTCTCGACTAAAGGAGAAAGACCATGTTATTGATCGAGTTAGGGTTAGTAATTCGCACTGAATCTCTTTTTTTTTTCTGGGTTCTGAGAGATTGACGGAAATCTGATCTTGTTTTTCCCCAATTTCAGTCCGAAACGAGTATGAATGCGCAGGCGTTGAAGAAATTCGTTGACGAGAACCAGAAATTGGCTGCTGAGTGTGGGAATTTGTTGGGTCAGTGTAAGAAATGGGAAAGAGAGTGTTTGCTTTATCATCAAGATCGCGACGCATTGATGGAATTCGGGAATGAATCTGATGAGAGGGCTAGAGAAGCAGAAGCTAGGGTTCGTGAATTGGAAGATGAAATAGGAAGAATGTCTGAGGAATTGCAGATTTTCAAGCGTCAAATTGGGACTAGCGAAGTAAGATTTCGTTTTTTAGTTACCAATTGGGACTAGCGAAGTCAAATTGGGACTAGCGAAGTAAATTATCTTGATTTTGGCATTTGCAGATCCATCAATTGGTTAGGCTGTTCTTGATGAATTGGGTTTCCAAGTGGTTATTGTCTTCTATATTAAGTTGGCTTTGAGATTTCTCATACTGACTATGAAACTTGTCTTCATAAGTCCATCCATTTTCGTTTTTATTGGGAGAAAGTCTTAAAATTTGTAGATGTGATCTGATTGATGCATTTGAAAGAGACGCTTCAGTTACCCATTTGGTTCTTGATGAATTGGTTTCTTAAGTTGGTTTTGTGATATCTTACAGTGTGTATGAAACTTTGTCTTCTCATTGATTCATAAGTCCATTTGGTTAGGCTGTTCTTGATGAATACGTTTCTGCCATTGTCTTCTCTGTTAAGTTCGTTATATGATTTCTCATAGTGTGTATGAAATTTTGTCTTCTCATCGATTCATAAGTCCATTTGGTTAGCCATTTCTTGATGAATTTGGTTTCTGTTATTATCTTCTCTGTTACGTTGGTTTTTGTGATTTATCATAGAGTGTATGAAACTTCTCTTCTCATTGATTTATAAGTCCATCCACTTTCGTGTTGATTCGCAGAAAGTCTTGAAACTTGTAGATTTGATTCACTAGAAAGAGGCACTTTAGTTACCCTTTTGGTGAGGCTGTTCTTGATGAATTGGTTTCTCAAATGCTTTTGTCTTCTCTATCAAATTAGCATTGCGATTTCTCATAAACTGTCTTTCCTCATTGATTCATCAGTCAATCCCTTTTGTGTCGCCTCGATGAAAGTCTTAAAATTGTAGATATAATCTCACTGATGCACTTGAAAGCTAGTTTAATCATTGTTATCGATTTATTATCAGTTAGATTTGGATGTCAAATGGGTTTCTCACTTGTGCACTATTGTTGTGTTGTGTACGATGCTTGAGAGATTTATCTTTCTGTATCCTTGTTGAGGGTTGGTTTATGTTACTGATACGATGTGTAGCAATTTGTGTCATGCATAGATATCTGTTAGTGTCAACATTCTAGTCAGAACTAACACATTGTTCGTTTGTGTTCTTTTTCGAACTTACAGATGTATGCATTTTCATTTTTCCTCTGTAGGTTGAGAAGTGCACACCATTAGAAGAAGATTTGCTTGATTCAGTTTTGGGATCACTCATAAGCAAAGAAGAAACTATATTGGGGCGTCTCTTCTTAGAGGCAAACATTCAAGACCAATCATGCCAAACTTTGTTGAGCAAGTGGGATCACTTAAGGCCTTCAACGCAAAAGGCTCTTGCTTTAGTTTCAAGGGCAAAGAAATTTCAACAAGAAAGAGAATGCATTATCATGAATCTCGCTAAAGCCGAGCAAGAGGTAATAATAATAAACCACAACACTCGGTCTTTTGTTCTTGTTCTGAAAATCTTTCCACTAAACACATAAACTTTAAACAGGCAGAGCTTGTGAGCACGCAAAACCGAAAGCTGGATAAAGAAAACCGTAAGCTGCTAAGGCAACAACAAAGCCCTCTTGGTTCTGCAGAGACAAGCCGCAAAAGCGCATCTGCCAAGGTAAAAGCCACAAAAATGAAATGGAGCTATGGATTCTCTTGAACAGCTATATGGACTCTGTTCGATCTGGCTTAAGAGATGGTTTTATGTTTTACAGTCAAACAAGAGAAAGAGTCCGAAGATGATGAGCAGCCCCCTCGAGAAGAAGCTTGAGTTTAGCAGCAGTCCGGAAATTAGCAGGAAGCCTCTTTCACCTGTGTGGAATAACTAGGTTGAACAAGAAGTGATGATAAATGAATCAAACATGTGTCTCTGTATTATCCATGTGTGTGTCTTTGTAGGAAGGAGAAACCAGATTCAGATTATTACATCGTCGCTTCACTGAAGCTACTTACCAACATGTATTGCTACAAAAGTATGACCAGAAAAGCATGTTTCTAACTAATGATAAGCTTCTACAAGAAAAATGTGAAGCCTCATAGAAGGTGAAATCATTTATAGAAAAAGTGATATCATGTTATTCGGGTTTATGAAATATTGATTTGGTTGGGTTTCGTATTTGGTTTGATATAAATTTTGAAAAATAACGTGAAACTAGGTGTCTCCTCCGTGCCATGCGCAGACTAATTTTCATAATAAATTATTGTTCTGAATAATATTAGATAGGTTCATAAATACCACGAAACAGAATGAAGTAGTTCTATAATTCGAGTAACATATTTTGAAACAAAAATGGGGAACATGCATTCTCATTACTGTTCATTCGATACAGATTTTGCAGTTGATGCTTCTTCACCACATCGTAACCTACAGTAAAAAATAGTGATATGTATAAACATTTAAATAGTAGTAAACTAAACTGTTTTATTCAGCTTAATGCGTTGTTACCTATCTCGGAAACGATGAACATCA